>CAJQZJ010032188.1:11077287-11176834 GCA_907164525.1 Lophiomys imhausi
CATTACTTGAGAGGGATACACCCTTAATCCCAACACAGTGGAGACAGAAACATGCAGAGTTCAAATCCAGCCTGACACAAAGCAAGCTCCAAATGGACAAAATCTTAGTTCCAGGGGTGGTGGTGCACATCTTTAATCCCATCAGTTGGGAGGCACATGCCTTTGATCCCAATACTTAGAATGGAGAGACAGGCACATAGGATTAAAAGCTACATACAAAAGACATGCTGAAATTTGAACTGAATTGTCCTTTGAGATGTCAAAATATATATGTACACTTAAAGGTTTGTTTAGTTCCAAAGTATCAAAATAATTTCTTCTTTTAATCTCAATTGAAAGATAATACTTTTTATATTGTCAAAAAAACCAATTTGCTCCAGGAAAAATATTACCTGCCCCCCCCCCAAAAAAAGTAGTGTCCCAGAGTTAGGATTAGGGCAGGGCTCTGTTCTTATCTTTCCAGGAGATTATAAGCATCCATCTAAAGAGTCCAGGGACTACTAGACAACTGAAACCTCAGAAGAAAACAGATCAGACACCAAAAAGACAAGTAGCCCAGATGATCCAGCCTCACAGACTTCCTCAATAGTTGTTTCCTCAAAAATCTATAACCACAACTTAAAATCACTGATTGTTCAGCACCACACACTGTTCCAGCCAGAAATTAGTACAGCCCTGAAGTTCAGCTTCTGTCTACACACTTCTTAGGACATTTAAGTAGCCCAGCACAAAAGGACTGAACATTAAATGATTCTGTTAACATGCTTAACAATTTTCATTCATATTTGGGCCCGAAACAGGTTTACTAAGTCCCAAATCAGCAGGAAGTAATTTTAAGATTGCAATGTCCCATCTCCAGAAGGTGGGGTGGGTGATTCTTCCCCACTCCCTTTGGTCATTTGATGGGTTATAGAAACTTGTTGTTATTTAGGGGGAGAGATGACAAGTTGTTAAATGGTCTTGTTAAATAGGTTTTGGAGGTTAGACCCAGGGATTTCTCTCTTTTTCTTTTCTATATCCTTCTTCCTCTCCTATATAGGGGTGAAAAGACTTGAGAAAAAATGGGATAGAGAGATAATGTAGGAAAGACAAAGAAAATGGGACAGATTATCGAATATGTTCTTATATCTGTATATTTATACAAAATAAGATTACATTTGGTTATATTGGTATTGATCTTTGTATATTGATACAAAAGATAATATCTTAGAACTTTTCTGCTCCATATTCTGCAATGGTCCCTGACCCTTAAGAAGGCTATGTAATATAGATGTTCTGCTGTAGCTGAGCTCCCCGTAAACACTGATTCCTGCACGTTCTCTAGTTGTGGGTTTCTGAGTTAACCATCACCCACTGCACAAAGAACTTGCTGTTTTGAGTTACACAATCAATCAGGGGAAAAGAGAGGATGCAGGGTATATTATGGCTTCTAGCAGCAGGGTGGAATAGCCTTTGATGGACTGAACTCTGAACCCTTTGCAGAAGTCTCCTCATTCTCACTCAAAAAGCACTTTTAGCAAGTCAATTTCTGCTCATCAGATCGCTTTATCTGATCTAGGAATTGTCTGAGGAAAGCATTACCTAACTAATTCTCAGCCATATACTACAGGAAAGACTTCCTTATTGCAAAAGGTTCTGTGAATTCTTCAGGAAAAACAACACAGTAAACCTCAGACAACAATCACTATTTACAAAAGGCTACTTCAAAGCCTAGGTACCATCACTTTGGAATTCATGTCAAATACAATGACTCTGTTAAATTCCCAACAACACAAAGAAACTTAGAATTCTGGAGAACCAGAGGAAAAAAAAAGAATCTTTTAGAAATGACAGAAATCCTGAAGTTTTGAGCTCCCTGAAACTGTACTTGTCTGCACAAAATCTCTATATTTTTTTAAAATGTGCTTTTTACAGTCAATTAAATATTAATATCCATGGTAATAACTTTCCTTTCTAGTTTGAATCATATACTTCATGTTTAAATTTATTAATACTATTTGACAAGAGCTGTATGAATTTATTATTTACAGAAATATTTTTGGTATATGAATTCATTGTGAAATGGGTAAGTCAAGCTATTTAATGTATGCATTATTGCACATGCTGTTCTGAGGGAGTGAGGATATTTAAAATCTGCTCTCTCCAATAGTTTTCAAGTATATTCTGCCTTTGAATGGGTATTCTCAGTGATGTATCTATGCTCACACTTGTTGATACAGTTGACAATGCTAAGTACCCCTCGTCAACAGGTAACAATGTTGGCTTTGGTGTGGAAGCCAAGAAAACTCACTACAGACATAGAAGCTTAAATATAAAAGCTTTATTTTCTGAGTGTTCAGGAAGCCGGTCTGAACTGCATCCCCAAAGGGAGATTATACAACATTTTTAAAGGATAAGAACCCAAAGCAAAGGGAAACGGGGTGGAATGTTGCATTGGCCTGTCATATTTTGACACAAGGGGTTAGACAAGGAAGTTAATTTGGTGACTGGGCCTTATCCAGGAGACTTGGCTTCAGGGTCTTTGAATTGGCTTTTGCAGTGGGTCCCCTCCTGGGTCTGACCTAGAATGTAGAATAAGGAAACAAAGGGGTGGGCAAGCTGCAGTAGTCAATTAAGGGAAGATAGGCAATACATTTATGACTTGTGAACTTTAGTTTAAGCCACACACCTGCTTCCTCAGAAGGCACAGTTAATAATTTTTACCTGTGATCTTAACTGAAGCAGCCTCACCCCCAGGATTAAACAAAAACATTCTCATAACTGTTTCTTTTTTAATAAACAAAACTCTTACCACATATTTACTTCTAAGTTCCGCAATAGTTTTTGTTTTAATGACATAATCTTTCCTTTTGAAGTTTCATTACAAGTTATACTAGAAATATTTTGAAATAAATTCATCAATCTATGGAATTCTTATTTTTACTACGTATATGTGTCCACAATAAACATACACTATATTGATGGTCAAAATTCAAAAAATCATATAAGTCATGCCTTTTCTGATTTTCTAATAACATCAAGTCATCTATTCGATGTTTATTAAACTAACTATTGATACAGTATAATCAGATTGCATATTGACTGATAATGAGAAAGATTGATTATGTTTTTAAACAACTGAAGTAAAGAAAGAAAGAAAGAAAGAAAGAAAGAAAGAAAGAAAGAAAGAAAGAAAGAAAGAAAGAAAGAAAACCTGGTGGAACACTTCTAACTACAGAATCCAGTTAATTTCCTGAGGATAATTATTTTATTCACCTATCTGCAGCAGGTGCTTCCTTCAGCTTTATTTTGTAGAAAATGTATTTTGTCAGCAGTTGCCTTGTATCCTGCCAAGCTCATAACACAAAGCAGTTTGTCTTCTTGTGGAAATAAGCATATTTGGTTTACCACACCTTATAGAACAATACTATTTTCCAATGTTAATCTCCAGAGAAACAAGTTAGAGGAGACATTTTTGAATTCAAGAGAAACAAGAAAAATCTCACAGTAAGCATGTTTCTAAAGCAGTACACAGAACTCACAACTGAATAAAGCTTTAAGTATATGATCTGAAATCGCCAATCTTCTCTATATGTAACTTGGACCTATTTTCTCTTTTAGTGAAAATTCATAATAGGAATTACACATTTCCAGGATACATAAGTTCCTTCTTGCCATTATCACAAGAAATAATTAAGATGGGATGTCGACTCAGAGCTTCTGATTTCTTGGTCACCATCTGAAAGTGTGCTTTATATGCAATTTGCAAGTCAAAGCAACACTGCTATAGCCTTTGCTATGGTGCTCTGCACTTAGCGTGTGTGCTCTACTAGATTGTGAGATCTTCGAGGGCAAGAACCCTGGCTTTTTAATTATCTACTCCCACCATTTAGCAGTGTGTGTCCCATGAATGATTACTGAATCACTGAAAGAATGATGGCTTCAGGGTAAATCTCACCGTGCAATTCATTTCACTGAAACGTCTCCTCTGAGAGTTAGAAATCATACTTACATTGAATTCTATGCAAAGTGCTGCACATTTGCTAAATTTACTCTGTCTTTAGATTACCATATAGTTCCAATTCTTATTACTAAGGATTTACTTTTCAATTGTCATAAAGTCAGAGAATTGACAATGTGATGTAAAATTAATGAAATAATCATAATTATGTCAAATGTTTAAATCAATGTAGCCTACATGAGAGAGATTAATGAACTACATAACCATTAAGAAGGACAAAGAGGGGAAACATCTTACTGAAAGCCAGCAAGGGACATTTAGAAAGCTGATTTTGTTATTAATTTCTTGTGCCTTTACAGGCACTAAATGTCAGACATGCTCATTGACAGTTTAAGACAATTGTTTCCTTTCTGTGCTTGACAGAAACTATACTCATTATCTAGACTTAAAGACTTATATCTGTGATGTGCCCATTAAGACAAGAAGTTAGTATATAGCATTCTACACAAGAATGTATAAAAATCTAGCACACCAACAACACCAAACCCTGCAAGGATGTAGAAGAACAGAAGTAAGTGTTCGTCATGCTGCCAGTAGGAATCTAAAATGGTGCATTCACATTGAAGTTCAGTAGTTTATTGTAAAAGTAAAAATGCTTTTACTTTAAACCCTAGCAACCTACTCAGTATTTTCCCAGTGGCACTGCAAACATATGCCTACACAAGCAGTTATGCTCATAATCGCCACAATTTGTGAGTAGACAAGATTTCCTTTGGTAGAGGATTGGATAATAAGTTGTAGTGTCTTTGGAATATTATTCATTATTGAAAACAAGGAAGGCATCAATTTGTGATTAAACACGAAAGAAACATAATTTGCACTACTATATGAAAGAAGCACTCTGAAATTACTCTATTTTAAATACAAGGGATTCTAAAGAAGTCTAAACCATGGAGAGAGAGAGTGAGAAAAAAGTCAATAAATGTCCAAGTGTGGTTGGAGCTACAAGTGTGGTTTGGTAGGATATTAAAACACTTATTCTTCTTACATTTCTAAAGGTGATACATGTAATTTTACATTGGTCAGAGACCATAAAGTGCACAATACCAAAGCAGTGTATTGTATACTATGGTCTTTGCATAATAAGCATATGTTTTTGGGTAAAACAAAATTCTAAATTTGCTGCTGATGATAATACATCTAAAATATGATATGGGAGTGGTTGCTAATATAATGCCGTATTGGAGAACTACCTAAGACCAAGCATCTGACAGATAGAAGCAATGATTTGGAAACAGGAGAACAGAAAATAATCAGAAAAAGAAAGTTTTACATTGGGAAACATGGGATCATAATTAATGGCCCCAGATTTGATATAATTGTTCTTAAAATATTTCTAGTTTGTATTGTGTGTTGGAGTTGGAAAGCTTGACCATAACCTAGAACTTTCTTCATTGTTAATATATAGTTATGAAGGAGTATGCAAGTATCTCCATTCTATAAAAAAAAATGGAGATAGCCACTTTTCCACTTATTGCTTACATTCTATCCCTCTCCTCAAATCTTAGACAATCCATGAAATGAGTAGCAACTTTTTGGTAGAAATTCAACAAAAACACCCCCAAATCTCCTTCTAGTCAACTTTTTTTTTTTGCAAATCTTAGACATTTTAATAAGTCTTTTAAAATGTTGAATTGTTACCTTCTGTCTTCTTGTGCTTTTAAAATTCCAGATCTATGTCATAGCTCAATTTGTCAGATAACATTTTAAACAAGTAATATGAAAATACTTCCCTTTTCACCAGCTTTTATTTTTGTCTGTTGTGACTTATTTTGTCTTCCAACCTGAAATCATCCTATGATAAGATGACACTTTTTTGTAACACTGCTGAGAACAATATCCTTTCCCTCTACATAACTAATGTAATTACTTGATCTGAAAACACATATCTCTGCCCCATTTTGTATAGAATGGGTATATTTGAGTAGCAGGGACTTGTTAATATTCAGCAGTAGCATTAAAGTAATGCATGTTCATTCAGTTAGAACATGTAATAGTAAAGCTCATAAAATGTATTTATTAGAGAAGTTGATTACTTTACACTAGGTTAAAAATGAATAACCCCAGGGTTTTTTGTTTTTATTTTTTATAATTTATTTTTTATTTCTTCAAGTTACATCTCAATCAAATCACCTCCCTACACCCCTCTCCTGTCCCACCCTTCCACCCTCTCCCCCATTTACCCCCCAATCCTCTACTTTTTTTTTTTTTAGTTTAAGGTATATCTTTTTTCACCAACAGCTCCCCCTTTCAGTCCAACAAATGGTTCTCTCTCTTATAACAATAAATACAATACAAAACAACATAAATAAATAGGCCACAATTATGAGAGTTATATGGCTTAGCATACATTCCCAATGTCCAGTCCATATGTATTTGGCACCAGACTTTAACATTCTACTATCTAACCATCTCCATGAGTTTAAAGTTCTATATCTAACTCAGCTTTCATACTAACTTGCATCACAATTTTAAAAACAGCCTATCGCTTGGCAAAAAAAAAACAAAAACAAAAACAAAAACAAAAACAAAAACAAAAAACCTTGCTTCAACTGTAGACAGAATGCTGTCCAAAGAAGACAAAACTTGGAAGCAGTTAAGTCGACATCCTAGCTCTGCCAAGACAGGGTAGGTAAGCCCTTCATAATTCTTGCTCTACAATCAATGTCTGTCAGAGAAACGGGGCCAAACAACTGCAGATTGACGCTGTAATGTATGGAGAGAAAATGGGAACTGTCCAGGCAGCCACTGGTATGTAATTTCGTAGTTTTGGAAGCTGCGGGCCCTGAACTTCCTATATAATCATATATATTTATCCCTCTCAGTTCTCTGAGGTGGTTGAAGAATAGATAGCTAGAGTCTCATAGTTAAATTTTGAGTTGTTTAGGAACCAAGAGTGTGTTTCTGTTTTTTTTTTTTTTAAGTGGCTTTACCCTATTTAACCAGCATACTCACCAAGTAATTTAGTAGCTGTATCAGAGATATCTGTAAGAAAGCAAGTACACTGAACAGGTTTTCTTTTAAACAGAAGTTTTGAACATACACTACCGAATTTAATAATGTTCCAAGTTACTTAAGTGTGTCTTTGCTTTTTCTAATTTAAAATGAGTATTATGGTATTTAAAAAGACTAAAGACAAAGTTAAGTAAATGCTTTGTAATGTTCTGATGAGCTGCTAAGTTGGAAGACGGGTGTCCAAGTTTCACTCATGTCACCTGCATTTTCAGTGTCTACATTTTGAAAACTCTGAATAAAGCCATTAGTGAGAAAGTCTCCTGAAGAAATGCTTTGTGTATATCTCCTCCCTGCATGAATGCAATGGGGCCTGAGACAGGTAGGAACATTTTAAACCACTTGAATCTTCTTATCTAAAAGCTACAGAGATATATAAATGGATTAAATGATTGTAAGCAACATTAGGAAGGATTGATCACTCTAGATTCATGGTTCAGAGTGTTATTTGTTTTTTGCTTGTTTTGAGAAGCCAGAAGTTTAGAGAGAAGCCATGGAGCACTGAAGAGGGACTTGACTATGGATGTAATAAAGTGAATATCTGAGTTAATCATTAAAGAACTGGCACTGGTCAGCTAGGTATATTTTATGGAATCAAGCTGGCACTAACATGTGTAACAGGAAATGTTTTTCTAATCTTCATTAGTATTTTTATTAATTATTAATCTATAATTAAACATGTAGTCCTCGGGGACATGATAATGTTTTTGAAGAAGCTGCCTGTAAACTTCAATAAAGCTGCTGACCTTAAATTCATAAACTAATATGCATTTCAATAGAAAGGATACTAAGAATGCTTATTAGGTGAAAGAAATATTTATTGATAACAAAGGAACTGGTACAAATGAGGACACTTAATATTGTTTAAATATGTACATTTTTAGAATTTTATATTTTGCTTGGATTTTATTAGAAGAACTTCTCCAGACAAAAACACTGAATCTATTAGTGATCTTGGTAGAGAAATTCAATAGTTTTGCAAGATGCATTCATTCTATCAATAGTATATTTCCTATGGATACTGTGGCTTTTTAAGTGTGCAAGTCTATGGGATCACCTTACAAATGAAAATTTTTGTCATTCAAATGCATTTTATTTAAATTCCAACAAATAAATGCTTAGAACAATGCCACTACTTCTAATAGTGAAAATAATTGAATGTATTAATTATCTAAGCTATATATTTCTTACTGGATTATGTTAAAACCGACATCTACTCAAATTTCCACTCTCTTCTTCCTAAACCACTCAGTTTTTTTTTTTTTTTTTATGTGATCCACTTTTGGTCCAAAAGCATATTTAGAGACAACCTAAAAGCAAATTTCACTATTAATACACTCAAGAATATTCATTAAAGGATTTAATATTTTAATAGTTAATATTATTGAATTGTACTTTTTATGTGGAAAATATTTACCTTAATCAATTATCTTATGTCTTCCTTTCTGTACTTAAAAAGGAAATATAATATTTCATTAAATATTTCACAGTTTAAAATAGAACGCATTCTACTTTAGAGTGACTGTCAGAAATGTTAGAATTTCAGCAAGAATTGTCTCAACTGTTTCTAGGGAAGTAGAGACTTCTTTCTGATCAGTAAAATTTCTGACTTGTTACTAGTCTTTTAGACTCTTACAGCCATTTCAACAGCAGTAGCATTAGTTATATTATATGCCTAACTTTCCAAACAAAACAAAGGCTAAGCAACAAGCTTACTGTATTTCTTTAGATGAGTAAGGTTCAGGAATATTTTGAGAGTTGTTCAGAATTGGAGAAATTGCACCCACTGAGGGAGTGGAATTGGTAGGTTGTTGTGCTTAAATAGCAGTAATTTGTGTTTAACAGCCACCAATTTCATGCAAGAGACCAAAATCAACCTACATTTGTAATCATGTTATTCAAAGCGATCTTGCATGTACATAGACATGTAATTGCCTCTTTGGGTTTCTAGATAGTAATAGTAGGTATGTATGTTTCAAGTGTAAAATAATTTTATTGAAAGGTTGCTTCCTTTTCCTTTTCTCCTGAGTTTCAGGTAAGGCAATGTATTGAGTTTCTGAGGCAAGAGCGTTGTATTGCCTGTGGGTTTTATTTCAAGAAGTAAAATTATCAAAGAGCCAGTTTTGTGTCTGATAGAGCTGAAAATCAGTGGCTATGAGATTCAAAGAAGGTCATATTACTCAGTTTTATTTTCAAAACTGTTGTACAGTCCCCTAAGGATCTAATTTACCAAACACATTGAATTTGCAGAAAGAAGTTAAACATGATTCAAGTCACAATACATACAATAAATATTGGATGAATAAAAGATGAAAGCCATGCTCAAGGTTACAGGAGGATGAATTCCGCCTTTAGAAAAAAGGTCTGTGAATACAAAACAGATATTAGAAGCATAAAAATTTTAAATCTCCAAAACTAAAGTGCTGACTTAGAAAATAGGTGTGAATTAACAGGGGAGGATATATGCCATGGTGAACTATAGAGAAAAGACACAATATTTAAGATGTTTTTCTCAAATTTTAAGAAAGTTAAGATTTAGTTGTCCTTTATGTCTATGTCACTGGGGTAAACAAATGGTCTTGGAAAAATTATAAGAAAAACAATTAACTTCACTTTGTGTCTAATTTTTCATTCTTATAATACTATTTATTCATTATGACTGTGAGTAATATGTACAATTTTTTCATTAAAGACTTCAGGAAATAGAGTTCATGCTCAGCTTCCAAAATAGCATCAGTTTTAATATTTTATTGTCCATCTAGTCTTCAAATAATGGATAAAAATAGAAATGATACAATTTTATTTTATATGTTGATGGGGTGTAACTTATTTACTGGAAGAAAATCAGTAAAGTTATGTGTGTGTGTGTGTGTGTGTGTGTGTGTGTGTGTGTGTGTGTGATTTCTGTAGTGACAAATCAGAAGATTTGACAGAATGTGTCAGAGATAGGATATGCACAAATTTCAAGAGAACAGACAGAAGAGAAGGTACTTAAGAACAATAGAATAGAGATGAGACAGTAGAGGTGGGTACAATAGAGAAAGAGAGAGAATAGACAGTACAATAGAGTTCCGTACAGAACATAATAGCACAGGCACTATGATATAGTTCACTTGAGTACAACTGAGTTCTGTTGTGCTGTTTGGCCGTTCAGTTCAGCTCACTCAGTTGGGAGTCAGTGCAGTTGAATGAAATGCAGTGGGGTTGAGTTCCTTCCTGAGTTCAGTGAAGATCAGCAGAAGCAGCTGAGGCCAGAGAATGAGGAGGCAGAAGATTAGAACATATTGCTAAAGTTAGTTTGAAGCCAAAAAGAGCAATTCAGTCAAAAGTTGAGATAAACCAGTTTGAATCAGTTAACTTGGAAAGGAGTTTAAATCACAACAGCTGAGTTGAACCAGCCATCCAGAATCCAGAAAGATCTAGAAAGGATGAGCTTATTCAGCAGTAAGATTCTGAGACAACAATTATATCTGGCAAATAAAAGTTAATTTTACAAATTTCTACTTTAGCATATCTCTGAAAAACAGTAGATTTCCAGAAAGATTTTAAGTATATTTTTATTTTAGTAATTAGAGATAGTTATGGTAGAAGTTTTGATTTTTTCAGAAACAGTTGTGTTGAATGAATGTGTTTTTGGTTTGGGTCTCAAGAATAGGATGTGGGGTTGCTTTGTACATCACTGAAAAACAGATACATGAAAGAGGCATACAAAACATCTGGATGAAAGAGCACATGATATTTTGCCAGCAGGAAAACTGTCACATGTGGGGAACATATTTACATCCTTTAATGGACAGACTCCTTAGAGAGCTCATTCATGATCTTGGTTAACATGAATTACCTTATGCAGAGGACATGAAGTTGGCCAATTAGAACACGCCCTTGTGCAGGTATAAAGAGGTGGACCCAGAAACACAGAGGGGCTTTTTGTTTGGCATCACTTCATGGCTACTCATCACTGCTTCAATCTAAGAGACTCCAGACAATGCTTCAAGACTTTCTTCTACTGAGACTTACTGCTGTCTTTTGCCCCCCCCCCCGGGGGGGAGGGGAGGCGCCGAAGGGGATCGCAGCCCCAAACTGGATTTGGCAACTGTTGTCACCACTGCTGTCAATACCAGAGCTGCGAAAACCATACTGGATCTGCAAAAACCACTGCTTCTTCAGCTGTTCTTGTTGGTGTTCTGGTTGGCTGTGTTCTGGTTTCTGCTGTTTGCTGTGTTCCTGTTGCTGGTTGCATCTGTTCCTGTGTACGCTGTTTTGACAGGACTGCTGATGATTTACCCCAAGGGCCTGTGACTTAGGAGGTCTATATCTTTTCTCCTGTGCCTCAGGTCGGTGGGTTGGAAGGTGTTTATAGTTATTAATAAATAGTTTAAAAGTACACCTGCAGTTGGACATTAGAATCTCTGTTTTCTTCATTTTTCTAGAATCATGCAGTCCTTTTCAACAACTATAGTCTATGTGTGTGTGAGTGCATGTGTGTTCATCCATGTGCATGTGTGTGTATGCACACATATGTGTATGTTGGTGATGCAGAAAAGGGAAATGAGACTATTGATATGAATGTTACTCACACTTTGCTATTAAAGAGACCACTCAGATGTCAGTTTCAAGTTAATTTTATATACAGTATTTTGTGAATGATGGGTTTTTATTTATGAAAGAACTAGAACCTAAGCTACGGCTTTCCCATGTGTTTCCCAAGCTCCAAAAGAGTTGTGAAATTTAGACATGTTAATGGTTTCATAGACAAGAATTATGAAAATGGGACTTTTCATCCTTCAAAGGATGAAATTATTTTTTTATTTTGTTTTATCTATATGCATTTCCTTCTAGCGTCTGATGTTATATCACGTGATATGTTACTGAAGTAAATATACTCTATATTAGTCTGGTAATATCACATAGACTACTCAAACTAGTAGTCTGCCATATGAAAGCAAGTGACTCCAGAAAATATCCACATCCAAAAAAATCAAACTGGTAGCGAAACTTAGAATATGTTTATATATAACAAAAATAATTGTTACTAAAGCATCACAATCTGCAAAATGAAGATGTCATATATTGATTATTCCATTCCTCCTAAGGCCAATTAAAAATAGAAACCCAGCACCTGTTCAGTCATCCAATGATCTGAAACTGTATGTGATATTTTTCCTCTTGATTTTTAGGTGATGCTTCATAAATTTTAAAGCTTTCTATATGAGACAGGACAATTTGGGGCTTTAAATGTGAATTTTTTAGTTTTTTTTAATATTATGTATATTAATATACTCCACACAAAGCCATTTTATTTGAACATTGACAGTTTCCATGTAATCTTTTGATCATATTTTACATTTCACTTAATTCTGGATCATCATATGTTACATAAGCCTATGCTGGAATGAAGCTGAAATGTTGGGTAGAGAGTAGCAGTTAGGTAAGAAAAATATTTAGGGAAATTAAATTAATGGAAATTCAGGAAACAGAGAAGAAAGGAAAAGGAGTCGGAGTGTGAAATTTCTCATGTAAAATTTCCATAGATTTTGTCTTAGATCAGATAACTAGAGAGATTCCCACATTTTAATAAAAACCCATATGACAAAGAAGACTATACAGTTCAGCCTTGCAAGCCTAGCTGTTTCTCATCAATTGCCAGCAAAGATTCACTTAGTTCTTCACCAAGTTTCAGTGCTGCATGCACATATCTCTGTACAATGACTTCACTTATAGATCAAAGAAGAAAGAATGATGTCTCTGCCTTTATTTCTCTGTACTCTAACTAGCACTTGCTACCCCTATATCAAACATTGCTCAGATATTGTGAAAATTACCTTTCAGGAATGAAAAGAACAAAAAAAATTGGTAGTTATCCTTCGTTGATTTCTTTGATGGAACTCATCAGAAGCCTTTGGAAACCTTTGGAGTTAAAAACTGTCTGTCACTTTAGTAGCAAGTGGAAAGGTCATTAGAGGGCACCCTAACTCAACTTTCCATACTAATAAGACATCCTTGGTGGTTTGGACAAGAAAAAAGGTAAAATCCCTGGAGTCTCCATTTTCTCTGATTTGAAAACAATATTTGATCTTCAAAAGCACTTGGGGGAAAGAATAGGGTGCTGAGAAAGTTCTCTGTGAAGGAATAACCTATGTATTCTACTTCCTTTAAGAAATGAGTATGTTCGAATGACAGTTTCCTTTGCCCTATAGAAGCTTTCCAGTTTCATGAGGTTCCATTTATTGATTGTTGATCTTACATCCTGAGTTGTTGGTGTTCTGTTCAGGAAGTTGTCACCTGTGCTAATGTGTTTGAGACTTTTCCCCATGTCCTCTTCTATTAGATTTTGTGTATCGGGCTTTATGTTGAAGTCTTTGATCCACTTAGACTTAAGATTTGTGCAAGGTGATAAGTATGGGTCTAACTTGCCTGTTTTTACATGTCTACATCCAGTTAGTCCAGCACCATTTGTTGAAGATGCTGTCCTTTTTCCATTGTATGGTTTTGGCTTCTTTGTCAAAAATTAAGTGATCAAAGGTGTGTGTGTGTGTGTGTGTGTGTGTGTGTGTGTGTGTGTGTGTAAACTGTCGTTTGAACAAAAGGGCAACCTACAGACTGAGAAAAGATCTTTACCAATCTCACATCCAGCAGAGGGATAATATCCATAATTTATAAAGAACTCAAGAAATTAAACACCAAGAAACCAAATAATCCAATGAAAAATGGAGACCAGAACTAAACCAAGAATTCACAAAAGAGGAATCTAAAATGGCCAAGAGACACTTGAAGAAATGCTCAACTTCCTTAATCATCAGAGAAATGCAACTTAAGATGACCCTGGGATTCCATCTCACACCTGTTAGAATGGCTAAGATCAAAAACTCAAATGACAGCACATGCTGGCAAGGCTGTGGAGAAAGGGGAACCCTCCTCCATTGTTGGTGGGAGTGCAAACTTGTACAACCATTATGGAAATCAATCTGGCAATATCTTAGAAAACTTGGAATAGCTCTACCTCAAGACCCAGACATACCACTTCTGGGTATACATCCAAATGATTTCTCACCAATCCAGAAGGACACCTCCTCATCTATGTTCATAACAGCTTTATTTGTAATAGCTAGAAACTGGAAACAACCCAGATGTCCATCAACTAAAGAATGGATTAAAAAAATTGTGGTACATTTGCACAATGGAATGCTACTATTCATCAGAAACAACAAAATCATGCAATTTCCAGACAAATGGATGGAACTAGAAAAGCTCATCCTGAGAGAGCTAACCCAGACTCAGAAAGATGCACATGGCATCTATTCAATTAAAATTGGAATTGAGCCATGTAGTACAGGATAACTATCTTACAATCAACGCACCAAAAGGAATGGGAACATAAAACTTGTTGCCTGTTGGTGGAACACTTTGCCTTGGTGGAGTTGCCCTGTGGGCCTCCAGTGCAAGAAGAAGCTCTTAACACACAACACTCGTATGACTGTTGAACTGAGGGGGGCTGATATGTGGGGGCAACCCACTCCATAGGAGTGGGATGGGTGGGGGAGAGGAGAGAGGGTGGGAGGGTGGGACTAGGAGGAGTGGAGAGAGGGAACTGTGATGGAGATGTAACTTTAAGTAATGTAATAAATAAACAAAAAAAGGAAAAGAAAAGAAAGAAAGATGTAGGGAGATTAATACAAATTAGATTTAGTAAATATCTAGGTTTCTTAAAAAGTCTCTTAATCTGGGGCATGAAGATCAACTTGGCTGTGGGCAATTAGCTCATCAGCTTGTGAACTAAAAACAAGGATGAAGTCACATGAAATGAGGGGATCCTATGGACTAAAAACAAGGTTGAAGCCAGGTGAAACAAGGAAAGACTTTATGACCTGGCATTTTTTTCAACTGTTAAGTGGGCAGAGCCGAAATTAAGCTAAAGCAGGTGGAACAAGTAGCGATCCTATTAAAGGACAAGTTGATGAGCCTGGGAGAGCAGCATGCTAGGGGCTCTATGCTAGAAAGCTGAATGCTAGAGAGCTCTGATGCTAGCGAGTCCATACACTAAAAAGGATAATGAGTAGTTTGTATCCTCTGATGGAGAAAGTGCTGGTGGACTGATGGCCAGTTCTCCCTGAGGCAGAAAGAAGCTGATGAGCAGAGAAAGCCTCAGCAAGACAGCAAAGGCCAAGGACTAAACCCTGTGGCTCAGCTTTTGCCTAGAGGGGTTTGACCTGTCTGAACAGTGGCCTGATTGAAACTGTAGCCAAAGTTAAAGACTGAGGCAGAGCAGCAGAGTTGCTGATATGAAGGAAATAAGTTGACCTACAGACAGCTGAGGTCTCCCAGAGAGAAGAAAGCCTCAAGCCTTATTTAAGGTGAAACCACCAAAGCCAATTTACCCTGACGAATCTACATCTGAGATATTCCAGAAAAAAGACTACTAAGTGCATTAAAGGGTCTACCACAGAGACTGTGTTCCTGACAACTGAGGACCTGCCCCAGAGAGTTTATCCTTCTAAAAGGTTAGGAAAATAGTTGTAATAGTTATCAATAGGCTTAGTGGGTAGGTCATAAGTTTTGTAGGCATTCATAGGGGTTGTAGTTATTTATAGGGTTAGTATTTGTTATTGGTAAATATAGTTACTAATAAATAGTAGTTGATAAATTTTTAAAAAGTTTGGTTTCAGAAAGAAAGAAAGAAGAAAAAAGAAATCAGTTCTCATTTGTCATGGTACAGTCCTAACCTCCCTTTTGCCCTTTCACACACATTTGCATTAATAGATTCTAAAACAAATCCTCTGCTATTATAGAATTCTAACACATGTTCCACTGTGAGTTAAGTGTCCTTCAAAGTGACTTCTGTCCCTGGTCTTCACATTCCCTCTGTTTAGTCCATGGGAAATGATGAGATATGTTGGCCCAGGAACTTGTAATCCCTTTCTATCTGAATAAATTTAATCATTCCTCTCACTTGATTGGATGTTCAAATTTTAAGTTTGGGTTAAATGATGCCATTAGCAGACAGCACCAACACAGATTGTTTTACAACCTCTGATGCAGCTTACAAGCCCATGAGTGATCTATAGCATGACAGTAAATAACATATACTTGATGTCTTGAACAGGTCATAATGTAGTCAGAGAGTGATAAATGATGATGAACTTCAACTTACTTAGTCCTCAGACATGATCCTCAGAAGGACTAATTCGTCTGGACACAGATGAATATCAGAATTTCTTCTGCATACTTCTCAAGTGCTGACAGTTTTATCTTAAATGTGAAAGGTTATTAGATTACATTTCATGAAGTAAAAAGGAATACTTAGAGGAAATAATATCCTAATACCATACATTGCTCTGTACATACATTACTGCTTTAGAACCTGCAGAATCCATACCACATTGATTTCATTCATACTTATATATGGTACTAACAGTTGATTTATTAACCTAAAAGGATGATCCTGAATATAACCAACCCCAAAAAGAATGCTATTTCTAGTTATCTTAGATAGCATTGAAATTCTACAAGGCATTTCTTAATGTTATTAAACTATTTTAAAATTTTGATGTAGTCATGTTCTAACTTTAATATTAATTACCTAGATTTGTGGGTGACTCAGTGGTAGAAATTCACCTTGAATATAAAAGACTCTGAGATTTATCTTCAGTACTAGGGACTAAAATATTAACAACAAAAAGTCTGCACATTGATTATCCAAAATGGAAAAGTTATTATGCTAAAGAATTAATCAGATTAGTCACTATTTATCCCCTAAAATATTTCTGTATATTTAGTGAAGATTTTACACCATATATGGTCTATATTTAATAAGATAACTAAAATTACTAAAAGTACTTTGACATGACATAATACTTGTACTAAAATATTGTTTTCTCTAGAGAAATGAAATAAAGAATAAATGGGGAGAGTGAAGTCAATTAGTTTCTGTTATCCACTGTAGTTATTAATAGAGATCTCTACACAAAAATCAGTGTTTTATACCACATCATATGCCCCATGACAGTTGCTATAGGATAGTGACATCTAGTTAAAAGACTTTTTATATACCACATATTGTTCAGACTGTATCCCCTTGAAACTAGTTCAACACTATTAAACAATTTGACCTAGCTGAGAAAACTAGAGCCAAGAACCCTTGAAAAGGTATGTAAGATACAATATTTCACATAGTCAAAACATATTTATAATAGTCAGACATAAATCATAGTTCAGGTAATAATAAAAGAAAAGTTTCTTTCATCAATTTTAACAGAAAATAGTCAATAGCTTAAGTTTTTTTATTGATATGATGATTTTTATTAGGTCTATGGTTAGTAACATGACTATTCTGTTCAATGATAAAGAATAAGACTCATTAGTCAATAGTTCCAAGTCAGAATTCTAGCCCCCAAAACTAGCTTTTGTGAAAAGTCTGAATATTATATTTTGTAGAAAATATGTATGAAAAACCCTATAATTTTGATAAGTACTTAGTAAGTCTGAAAGGTAAAATCTTTCATATTATGGAGAATCAGTAATGACTTATGTGTATAGCTTGACTTTATAAATAGCTTCATAATTATCTGTTGTCTTCAAAATGTATCTTTATACCACCCTGTTGTACCAAAATGATTTCCTCAATGAAAATATAGCACATTTATCATTAAAAAAGTGATAGCTATAATGCAATAGTTAGAGAAATGAAGTACATGAGCAATATAATGCAAAACTTGTCATATACTGTACTGTCTTGTATTATAATATAGAAACTTAATTCAAGTATCATTTATGTCATTTATCCTCTATACTCATAAACATATATCCTCATAAACAAATATATTTAAAATTCATAACTATCTACTCTTAACCATACGACATTTTAAGGTCTGTGTATGTGTATATGTTGATTACCTATCTACTTGCAGCTGTCCACCTTAGCCACTGTGTGTGAGTTTGATAACACAGAGCATGTTTTTCTCTTAACTGAATTTTTAGAATGATTTATTAATATTTTACATGTGACTGAATATTGAATGAAAATGTAAAATGTTTAAATCTGCTTCTTTATTATTAAATCTTGTGTGGAATAATACTGTGAAACTGTAATTTAATTACCAGTTCTAGTTATTAGTGAGTATAAACTGTAAGATTAAACTGGAGAGCAATCAGTGGCTTGGCAGAGCAGTGGGCAGTCCTTAACCAGTTGCCTGATTTGTTCTGGGGAAAGAGCCTTGGGACCAAGGGTGGCCTACACCACCTGTAACCTAAACTCTATTATTTAATATAAGTTGTTATATTAGGTCATTAGGATTATCAGCAGCTTGGCAGAAGATTTGCCTGGTTTCAAGGGGAGTCCAGGAGTCCAGGTATCCGATGGGCCTGGATTGCTTGGACTGAGGGCTTATAAGCTTCTGCAATCCTTTCCCCTCCAAAAAAAAATAAATACACAAAGATCATTTAATGTTTCATTGCTTACCCCTTAACTGGGCAGAGTCTCAATTAGCTACTCTTCGTTAACCCAGATCACCTACTCCCAAACAGTCATATTGCCTTTGATTACCTTCCAGCATCCTCAAACACGTGTATCTGCTTCTGTGTCTCCCTGCAGAATGAATTAAAGTGCTGGGGAACTGTGCTTGGTGGCCCCCTTGTAATTCCAGCTTTTAGAATGTAGAGAGAGAGGATCCCTGGAGCACATTGGTTGCCAGACTAGCTAAACCAAAGAGTTCTGGGTTCAACTGAGAAACCCTGATTGAGTGGGTAAGGCGAAAGAGAGACAGAGTAAGACTCCCCACGTGAGCCTCGGCCTCCAGATGCATACACAGACAAATGAACACTCACATGCACATGTAAGCCATCGTGTACACAGATTCACAAAGAAGAAACGGATTAAAAAGAGGCAACACAACTATAGAGAAAAACATTAGAGTGAGAAACCAAACTGGAAAGCATGATAAATGTGTATAGAAAGACATCAAAGATGGTTATTCAGATTCCCATTTCCTTATTACTTTATAGTTATCTAATTAATCCTTTAAAAATGTATTCACCTCATATACAGTCATCCTTTATGGAAATGAGTTCTGTATCTGTGAGTTTAAACAACTGTAGCTCAAACAAAAAAATTAAAAATGGGACTTCGTTTAAAAAAAAAGTTGAATGTTTGATTCTTCTTTAGTGAAGACCACCAATTACATTTTTCCCTCAGTTGTATCAATTTGCATGCCAATATCTGTCTAGATCTCATTCTTGCTTTCTGATCAAATGTCTCAAGTGACTTTTCCTATAAAACAATGTCACATGGATTGCTTCTTTCTTTCTATTAATAGTAAAATTTTTATTTGTTTATTTTATTCCATACATCTCTACAGTTGTTTCACTTTCCTCTACTTCTTCCAGTTACCCTGTACCTCCTCTTTACCCCACATACCTCCCCTACTTCAAGAAAAGAGGAGATCTGCCAGGAACATCAACAAATATGACACAAAAACATACAATAAGATCAGACAGAAAAACTCAAATCAAGCCTGAGCAAAGCAACCCCATATAGAAAAATGGTCCCAAGAACAGGCAAAAGAGTCAGAGACACCTCCACTCCCACTGTCAAGACTTGCCTCCAAAACAATATTAATCATAATACATAAGCAGAGGACCTAGATCAGCCCATAGAGGCTCCATGATTTAGCTTTAGTCTTGATGAGCTTGTGTTTTGTTTTGCTTTGCCACTTGTGTTTGGCTGTCCCCTAGGTCTTTTGGCTATCCAGCCTCTGATTCCTGGTAATCTAGTCAGTATTGTGCATGGGCTTCTTCTAGAGGTGTGGCCTTCAAATGAGCCCCGTCATTGGTTGCATTGGATACCCACTCCCACAAGTTCTGTGCCAAGGCCACCATTGCCCCAACACATCTAGCAAGCAGTCCAAATTTGAGATCAAAGGTTTTGTGGATGGGTTGATGTTCCAGTCTCCCCACTGTAAGTGTTTCCCTTAAAGAAGACAGATGGTTTCTGTATCTTCTGTGTTTTCCATTGGGAGGGATTCTTGATAGGGTCACCTGTATAGAAGAGTCCAGTGAGTTTCCATTGCACTAGTTTTACACATCAACTCTCAATGCCTTCCAATTTCAGTTGTCTCTCCGCATACTCTCTCCCTCCACTTCTCCACTCTCTTCCTGAACCCTCCTATTCTTAATGCTACCTACCCCCCTCCACTTGCAAAATGTATTCTATTTTCCTGCAACAGGGAGATTCATGCATCCTCAGCTTGAGCCCTCCTTGTTTGTTAGCCTCTCTGGGTCTGCATTGAAGCATGTTTATCATTTACTTAACAGGTTGCTTCTTATAAATGATTTACGGTCTTCAATAAGCATGTCAATAAATAGTCATGAGACACTTAAATGTCTCTGACAAATAACTCACATATAATCATATGAAAGTCATATGATTCTTTCAATTCTGTTTTCTCAGATTTTTTTCCATTTCAAAGGCACATAGACATACATGAATTAGGGTATCTTGGGATGTACAGTGGGGCATTCTAGCCCCCAGATCTCAGCACTTTATCATATAATTAATGTTTTACTTAAATCACACATCCTCTGTATCAGCAGCATTCTTTTGAATGTCTTCCACGTTGTACAACCCAGGCTGATGGAGTTTTCGTTATTTAGGATATTAGCTATATAGTACAGGATATCTATACTACAACCAACGCACCAAAGGGAACATGGACATAGATATTTTATTACTTTTTTATTTTTTTGTTTGTTTTTTTATTTTTCTCTCCCTGGCAATGAGATACTTCTCACTGGTGGTACTGCTGTGTAGGCCCCCAGTTTATGAGGAGGCTATTAGCCCTCATATGACTTCTAAACTGGGGTGAGGGACTGTTATATAGGGACACTCCACTCCAGAGGAGTGGGATGGAAGGGTTAGGGAGTAGAGGGTGAGAGGGCGGGGCTGGGAAGGGGGGAAAGAGGATAATATGATGGAGATGTAACCTGAAGCAACAAATAAATAAATTTGTTTATTAAAACAAAATAAAATAAAAAAGAACAATGTGGATCTCTAGAACAAAAGAATGAAAATTCTCATAGATTTTTTTTCTCAAGTGATCCACATAAGTTCTGCAGATTTCATTTGTCAAAGGAAGTCATAAGGTCTCATTGATTTGAAGCCATCTATAAAACAAAAAGTTGCACTGAAGAGTTAGACAGGCAAATAAATACTTTGGAATTCTCACAATAATGCAAAGAAGACAGAAAACATTATGAGCTTAGCTCCACTAGGACAACACATTGGAGAACATTTTGTAGAAGCAGGATAAGGGATAATAGCCCATATGTTTGTTAACTGGCCTTATACAAAGGAAAACCAAGCTTCCTTGACAAGAGAGAATTTTTTAATGTACAGCACAGCACTCCATTTGATCAAAATTGGGCTTTACCTATTCAATACAAACAGGGAAATAGGATACTAACAGTCCCTAGACCCTTGAGAAACATATTCCTGGGATACATGGACTATTGTAATTTTCCATTAGAATAGTTCCATTGTACAAAGTGATGAATTTCAAAATGACGTTCTCCTTAAAGTAAATAATGTGCTTTGACCATATTCTTCCCTGTTCACAATTTTAACTGAAATGGGAAGAAAATCAGTTAATAATTAGAAAGGTTTGAAAGTATATGTTCTAACAAAAGAAATCAGATGTGAAATGGTAGAAAATGCCATTAGAAGTTTCGTCAAATCGATGCTGTAATGTATGGAGAGAAAATGAGAACTTTCCAGGCAGCCACAGGTATGTCATTTCTTAGTTTGGGAAGCTGCAGGCCCTGTAGTTCCTATAAAATCAGATATATTTATCCCTCTCAGGTCTCTGAGGTGGTTGAAGAACAGATAGCTAGAGTCTCATAATTTAATTTTGAGTTGTTTAGGAGTCAAGAGAGTGTTATAGATCTAAGAAGATACTTTTAAAATTGTGTTGCAAGTTAGTATGAATGTTGAGTCAGATATAGACCTTTAAACTCATGGAGATGTTTAGATAGTAGAATGTTAAAGTCAGGTACCAAATACATATGGACTGGTCATTGGGAATGTATGTTAAGCCATATAACCCTCATAACTGTGGCCTAATTACCTCTGTTGTACTGTATTGTATGTATTATTATAAGAGAAAGAGCCATTTGTTGGACTGAAAGGGGAAACTGTAGGGGGAAATAAGATATACCTAAAACTTAAAAGAAAAAAAAAAAAGGGAAGAGGATGGGGGGTTGAGGGTGGGAGGGTGGGACTGGAGGGAGAATAGGGAGGGGACTGCGATTGAGATGTAACTTGAAGAAATAAAAAATAAAGGAAAAAAAAAGAAGTTTCGTCAATCTGAGGACAATATCTTAATCAGAACTATATCTTAATGTGGGTTTGTGAAAGAAACCAAAATCTGGAAGTGGATCCCAACCTGTACAAAGTCTTTTCATTCTTGCTTGACAACTTGTAGTGCATATGTAAGTGCTTCTGAAATGTTGACTCTTAGAAAGGGCGTAGAAAATCAGCCTAAAGACCTGCTTCTGTCAGGAAGACCCTGCAGCACACATGATCCTTGTCAACAGGAAGAGGGCATCAGGCTGACCAATGAGAAAACAGCCTGATGTATAATTAAGAGACAATGATATAAATGAAGGCCCTAAAATTCGAGAGTGGGTTTTTGGTTGGCCTTACTCCTGAGCATTGCTCATGGAGCCTAACTTTGAAAAGACACTAGCTGTTGAGACATGATAAGATTGTCATCTAGGTGGGTGGAGCCCAGATTGGGCTGAAACCAGGAATCTTGGGTTTGGACCCTTAAAAACCAAAGCTCCAAGAGAAACAGAGAGGAGCTAATGCTGCCCCATCGGAATTTAGTAAGGCCTGTAGATGGAAGAGACACCAACCCCAAGAGGAAGGGCGCCATCTGCCTGCTGCTAGCCCAGTGGACAGTGAAGAGGCTATGGCCTCAAGTGACAGCAGAGGTCCAGAACGAGAGTGGTGACACACTTGGTTCGTTTGTGGTGACAGCAGATGCTCAGTGAGTTTGAACTCTGGACTTATCGGCCAGTGCCTTGGAGAGGAGCCAAAGTTGGACATAGCCCAGGTGAACCAAGAAGCTGAGGCCAGTCAACAATGGTGAGAGACACACACACACACACACACACACACACACACACACACACACACACACGCACGCACACGCACACGCACACGCACACACACTCCAAGCAGCTACATGAGAAGGCTAAGGCCTAGGCGGAGAGAAGGCCACAGAAAGCAGCACTAGCTTGTGGCAGAAAACTCAGGCAAGCAGAAGAGGCATAACCCAAGACCTGTACAGAGAAGGTTTGTATAAACCAGCCAGGCTAAGGAGAACCACAGCAGAAAGCTGGGAAAGGCAGCACTAGGCACTGTGAGATAGATAAGGCCAACCCCAAGTGGAAGTGAGGCTGCCATAGAAACGCCAGAGCAAGGTGATCACTAAGTGACTGCTGATTGAGGCATTCCTGCAGACAGACTGATGACAAGTTGCCCTCAAAGAATCTGCCCCTGAGGGTGTGTTGATTCGGTTATCCTTTGTAAAGTGTTAGTGATGGTTGGTGGGTAGGTGTTTATAGATATTAATAAACATAGTTTAAATGTTACACCTACAACAACTTGCCTGGCATTGGTTTACACTAAGCCTCATAAATTCCGTAGTTATCCTTCCTTGTGAATAGCTTCTATTGGCTTCAAAGATATTGAGAGCACTAATGAGTGAGGAGATGTACCCATACAGATCACTAAACAATTTAATCTACTTATTTATAGAAAGCTGCACAGACTTCATCTACCAGTAACCTTGAGTGTGGATTCCACCACAAAATTTGAACTAGAGTCATTGGTTCTCTATCAATGATGTTCAATTCAAAGTCAACCACTAAATGTGTTTCTTCCTACAAAAAAAAAAAAAAAGGCATTGCTGTATCATAGATAACATCTGAGAAAAGCTGTCACAGCTCTGCAAAACAGTGTGGGTAGGTACCTCAACCATTCTCCTAAAATGCTTAAAAGCATTCTTAACAAATCTTGTGCCAATGTTACCACTTTCCGTAGCCAATTCTTATATGACTGTAAATCACCCAGGTCCAAGACATCAGAAAAGGTATCTGAATGAACTGATATCTGTCTTTCAGCCTCTAGAGGTTTGATGCCCTCAGTTAGAGGCTTGTATTTCCTCACTTGGTGGTCTACCAGCACACACATGTGTGATCTCTTAGGTACATTTAAAGGATCTCATATCCAAGAAAAGAGTGTACATTGCCCCGTGATTCTAGGAGATCAGCATTAATTTTCATATGCCATCTAAATTAAAGAGTGATCTAAACCTTATAAATATTTCAGTAACATTAAAGGCATAGGTTCACTATGTATCTGGGAGATTCAACTTAGATGTGAAACTTCTCCAGGGGAAATTTTCAAGATAAACATTTTCATAATGTACCTTATATGTGGAAGGTTAACTTAGAAAAAAATAATATAAAATAGGAATTTTTCAAATACTTGATGCCTGCCTAAAGTAGACAAGCTTAGGGTATCTCTTCCTTGATAGAGAATTTGATATTATCAGTCAAGCTTCTTTATCCAAGTAACATGAAAAATGTATTATTGTCTTACAAAAAATTGGACCTTACAAAATACCAGTCTTATTAAAGTTATCTCATTCCATAATTAATATTTACATGCACATCTGTATTGAATATTCCGATATTCAGCAAAATTAGAACACTTATATTTCTCCTAAACTTTGTCTCTGATTAAGCAAACAATTGCAGATCCACAACTGTCAGTTCAGTATTTACTCTTTCCTCTACTGCCTTCTCTTCCCAACCCCAAAAACACTTAGCGTCCAAAGTTCCATTTAAATGTGCCACCCTCACTTCACTCCACAATAATTAGTTAATCTTGGGCTTTAAAGTACCAAAAAATAATTAGACTATATGACTACTGGTAACTGTTACAATACTGACAATGTATACCAGCATGGAAATGTGATATCAGTCATTGGTTTCTGATGCCTTTCCGTATTTCTCTTCCATGTAATGTCTAGGAATTCATTTATGATGTAAATATAAGGCCAGAGTCCTTACACCACTATTTATGTTACAGGCAGAGAATTATCACATACTTCCCTGAATGAATCCAAATGTCCCTAAATGAATGATAATTGTTTATCTACCATCAGATCAATATCCATCTTCTTAGGAATGTGAAAGTCTGCAAAGAACAAACAACCCTTGTACAGTTCAGAGAGAACCAAAGTGTGTCCTCAGGGCTATCAAGCAGAAACAGAAGCCCCAGTGATGTACTTTAAAATTAGAGAAGGTGATTCTTTACATCCCTCATCCCTCGTGGGGAGAGAACACAGTGAGATACAATAACTGTAAGATTTCCAATCCCCAAGTGATAGTTTTTTTGTTTCATTTTGTTTTAGTTTTTGTTTGGTTTGGGGGCTTTTTTTTAAACATATTTCACTTGGGCATTTAAAATTTATACCTTCTTTTCCTTGATAAAGCATAACATTTTATGAAAATATTTTGTAACATGTATATTTTCATTAACTTCTCATTGCATTTCTCAAGAGCTAAAAAGGCCAAGAGAATGAGAATTTTCTTATTCTCCTGTGCTTTCAAAATCTTCACAGTGGAACAAGGGAAACATCATTCATTAAGAAGTGGTTTAGACAACCTAGCCTTGAGCATTTTCTGACTTCCTCTGATAGAAAGTCCTGAGAGTTTTATAAATCAATTCACACCAGAAAACATTCACATTAAATCAACCAAGACTCTTCCACAATTCATACCTCAATTTTAATCGAACTGGACTTGGAGTGGTTAGACTGTTTAGATAAGAGGAAAAAAAAATCTTTAGAGAAAAATTGGCTTTACCTCTTAATGTTCTAAGGGAAACTACCTTTAACTTATCTATAGAAAAAACATTTAGGATAATTTTAATGAAGCTTATAGACAGGTACCCAAAATACTTGTTACTGCATTAATTAGAATATTTGAAATGTTAAGCTATAGCTAATTCTGTGGTGTTTATTTTTAGCTCCAACTAGACAGTGTTCCATTTATTTAACACTTGTTAACAAGTTAGGATGGAAGCTGAGTTAGGTATAGAACTTTAAACTCATTGAGATAGTTAGATAATAGAATATTAATATTAGTGCTGGAAGAGTGAGTGAGTTGAGCAGAGTTTGGAACCCACTTGGAGAAACTTTAGGCCGGGAAGCATACACAGGCCAAGGAGACTATAAAAACGAATCTCAGCTGATGGATGAAACTGACTTTAGTTTAGTGGTTAAAAGAGATTGACTTTATAAGCCAATCATGATGTAGTGGTTGAAATAAACTTGTCATACAAACCGGCAGAGTTAGGCCCAATGGACACTAAGCTTGAAAGGTTCTGCCTGATGGAATGCAGTATCCAGAATTACCAAAACCAAGTGATCCTGCACGGACCCAAGCTAAGAATATTAATATCCTTTTCTGAAAATTAAAATACGGTTAGTTATGTGTTCTTAGATAGGTATTAGCATGTTCTTAGATAGGTATTAGGTTATAAGATATAGGTATATTATAGGTGTTTGTTAGTACTAACAAATATGTGTTTTAAATAAAAATTTTCTGTTACATATTCTCTGTAGTCTTCAAAACAATGACTACAGGTCTTGAATCCTCTCAAACTCTATAGGAATGTGAGCCTATTTCTTAAATGCAACTCTTATAATTAACAGAATTCTTTCTCTGGTGAACCTAGACTTAACATATCTCTCAGTACACCTTGTGTATTGTGACTCAGTATGAGAGGTGCTGAATCCTAGTTGATGAGTTTATGTCTATTTAGTGGAAAATGTATGTTTTTAGAAATGCTTTGAAGAGATATTACCGAAATGATATATGTAAGACCATCAAAATCTTTTTTTTTTAATTTCTTCTAGTTACATCTCAATCTCAATATTCTCTCTCCTTCCTCCCCCTTCTGGTCCTACCCTTCACCCTACTATCTATCTGCTTTTTTTTTTTTAAGTTTCAGGTGTATCATTTTCCCCCCAACAACTTCCCTTTTTAGTCTAATAAACAGCTTTTTTTCTTATAACAATAAATACAATACAAAACAATAAGAATAATTAGGCCACAATTATAAAAATTATAAGGTATAACATATATTCCCAAGGTCCAGTTCATATGTATTTGGCAACTAATATTAAAATTCTATTATATATCTATCTCACTGAGTTTAAAGTTCTATACCTAACTCAGCTTCCATCCTAACTTGCATTACCAACTTAAAACTATCTTCTTAGACCTAGAACATCCTTTTAATTCCTAAATAACTTAAAATTTTTTCCAAGACCTTTTTTTTATAAAATTAGAACCTTAAATGAAACTACCTATACAAATGTAGTCACAAAGACACTTATAATACATTTTAGGAGGTAAACGAATATTTTGGTATTAACTTGGACTGATGTATATAGCACAATATTGAAGAGTAATTGAGGAGACCATATGAAGTTTAATATACATGAAGGCATTTTCAAAAACAATACACAAATTCAAAACTTCAAAATTCATATAGACATAAAAATATTGAGGAAGTAAAGGGTCTCTTTAGGTCATTCACTGTTCTAGCCAATTAAATCTCTTAGAATGAAACCACCAGTTTGGCTTCCCCTTATATCCCATATCTGTTAACATTCTTTCATTCTTCCCTGGCTTGGTTCTGAACAACTTACTTCATCTATATTATAATCCACTGCATAGAAATTTGAAATCTTACCTTCCAACTCATTTTCCACTCACAATCTCACCTTACTCTTTGGACAAGCAAATGGGTCCCATATTTTCAGTTACAATATGTTTCCCTTAGTGACAATCTAAATATTTCTTCAGGCCACCTATGCAACAAAATAAGTAACCTGATCTTATGAGACACTGGAATATCAAAACTCTTAACTAATGTCCTCCAGCCCAGTCTTATGCCCATCAAAGAAGGTTCTTTTAGCAGTAGAAAGTGATCTTTACAGAAAACCATAACTAGTCAAAATGCAGAGAATAACTGACCATAGGGTGTCCAGCTTCAATTGATATATCTATAAAACAACTCCTGCATGTAAGGTTCAGAAAGCATTGTAGAAGAGGGACAAAAATGATTGTAAGAACTGAGGGCCTGGTTGTCTACAGTGAGATGGTGGTGGTGGTGGTGGTGGTGGTGGTGTGTGTAATGGTAAAAAATGATCAGGGTGATAAAAGAACATAAAGTGATTGAAGGGAGGAGAAGAGAGAATGATGTAAATAAAAGTACACATATAGAAAATTTTGTTTGTTTGTTTTGTTTGTTTTTTTCCTTTATTTTTTTACTTCTTCAACTTACATCTCAATCGCAGTCCCCTCCCTATTCCCCCTCCAGTCCCACCCTCCCACCCTCAACCCCCCATCCTCTTCCCTTTTTTTTTTCTTTTAAGTTTAAGGTATATCTTATTTCCCCCTACAGTTTCCCCTTTCAGTCCAACAAATGGCTCTTTCTCTTATAATAACAAATACAATACAGTACAACAGAGGTAATTAGGCCACAGTTATGAGGATTATATGGCTTAACGTACATTCTGAATGACCAGTCCATATGTATTTGGTACCTGACTTTAACATTCTACTCTCTAACCATCTCCATGAGTTTAAAGTTCTATATCTGACTCAACATTCATACTAACTTGCAACACAATTTTAAAAGTATCTTCTTAGATGTATAACACTCTCTTGACTCCTAAACAACTCAAAATTAAATTATGAGACTCTAGCTATCTGTTCTTCAACCACCTCAGAGACCTGAGAGGGATAAATATATGTGATTTTATAGGAAGTACGGGGCCTGCAGCTTCCCAAACTAAGAAATGCCATATCAGTGGCTGCCTGGACAGTTCCCATTTTCTCTCCATACATTACAGCATCGATCTTCAGTCATTTGGCCCCGTTTCTCTGACAGACATTGATTGTAGAGCAGGGGTTATGAAGGACTTACCTACCCTGTCTTGGCAGAGCTAGGCTGTCGACTTACCTGCTTCCAGGTTTTGTCCTTTTTGGACAGCATTCTGTCTACAGTTGGAGCAAGGGGCTTTTCCTACCAAGAGATAGGCTTGCGACTAATTCAATCATCTCCCACTGGATATTCTTCCATGCTCATCTTCTACTTGGAGAAGAATAGGGGGTGCTGTCAGGAGTTGATATGTCTTGATATAACAAAATCTAAAGTTATTAAAACATCTTTGAATGCCATATTCTGCAGATCTCTTGAGGTTTTTGAAGAGGCCCTATCTATCTCTTCTATTAGGGTAAGCAGATGTTGCTTGTCTCTTAGCAGGTTTATTTCTGATTAGCTTAGCAAGTAACTATAATAGGCTGTCATAGTACCTAACAGAATGACCGGCTTGCATAACCATTAGTTTACATTTCTTAATTATCCTAAACAGTTTATGACAATTAGTAGTAAAAGGCCGAAACATCACATTTCATTTTTTTTCTTTACCTCCTAACCCTTCCATCCCATTTCTCTGGGGTGGGGTGTCCTTATATAACAGTCCCTCATCTCAGTTGAGAGGTTGTATGAGGGCCAAGAGCCTCTTCATTCATTGGGGATCTACGAAGCAGTACCATCAGTGAAAAGTGTCTCATTGCCTAGGAGAGAGAACTACTAAACAAACAAACCAATAAGCGTATAATAGATAAAAAAGACTGAAAAATAGAAAAAGATATAACTAATATATAAAAAATAAATAAAAAATAAAAATTAAAAGTAAGAAGTCTATGTCCAAGTTCCCTTTGGTGTGTTAGTTGTAGTATCGATACCTTCTACTACATAGCTAAAATCCTACTATAAGTGAATAGATGCCATATGTGTCCTTCTGAGTCTGGGTTAGTCCACTCAGGATGAGCTTTTCTAGTTCCATCCATTTGGCTGCAAATTGCATAATTTCATTGTTCCTGATAGCTGAATAATATTCCATTTTATAGATGTACCACAGTTTTTTGACCCATTCTTTGGTTGAGGGACATCTGGGTTGTTTCCAGTTTCTAGCTATTACAAATAAGGCTGCTATAAACATAGATGAGGAAACTTCCTTATGATTCCGTGAAGAGGCATTTGGGTGTATACCCAGAAGTGGTATGGCTGGATCCTGAGGCAGAGCTATTCCAAGTTTTCTAAGATATTGCCAGACTGACCTCCATAGTGGTTGCACAAGCCTGCATTCCCACCAGCAATGGAGTAGGGTACCCCTTTCTCCACACTCTCGCCAGCATGTGCTGTCATTTGAGTTTTTGATCTTAGCCATTCTGACAGGTGTGAGATGGAATCTCAGAGTCGTCTTGAGTTGCATTTCTCTGATGATTAAGGATGTTGAGCATTTCTTCAAGTGTTTCTCAGCCATTAGGGATTCCTCCTTTGTGAATTCTCTATTTAGCTCTCTCCCCCATTTTTTGATTGGATTATTTGGTTTCTTGGCATTTAATTTCTTGAGTTCTTTTAAGATTTTGTATATTAGCCCTCTGTTAGATGTGGGGTTGGTGAAGATTTTCTCCCAGTCTGTAGGCTGCCGTTTTGTTCGAATGACAGTTTCCTTTGCCTTACAGAAGCTTTTCAGTTTCATGAGGTCCCATTTATTGATTGTTGATCTCAAGTCCTGAGGTTTTGGTGTTCTGTTCAGGAAGTTGTCTCCTGTGCCAATTAGTTCGAGGGTTTCTCCCACTTTATCTTCTAGTAGATTTAGTGTGACCAGTCTTATGTTAAGGTCTTTGATCCACTTGGACTTAAGTTTTGTACAAGGTGATAAGTATGGGTCTAACTTCATTCTTTTACAAATGGACATCCAGTTGGACCACGAAATTTTTAAAAATTCAAGAAATACAGCTGACCCCTAAAGAAGAAATAAAACTAAACTAAGCCATTCAAGTTATTTAAAGATGTGCTAGAACTTCTATTTCCATAGGAAGTTTATTGTTTACTCCTCATTCTGTCCCCGCTGCCTAGAATGGTGTTTGGCATCACCCAAACCTGGTAGTCTGCCTAGCTAGGTCAGAGATTATTAGGGGGCTGCTGACAACCATCTGTACTGTGTGGTACATGTGGTACCCCATGCTTTAGCCCCCCCCCGTGAGCATTCACTTATCACATTATGTAGTTTTGCATGAGAGTAAGGCCAAAACTGTTTGCCATCTCTCTAACTTTATAGAAAGAACATGGATCTTTTGCCAATATCAATCCTGGAGAGCAAGCAATTAACTCTGCTGAATGTAGAAAGGAAAAGACAATAGAGGAATGGTCTTCATTTTCAGGGGCATGCACTTCCCCAAAATGGAACATTTGGATATTTTTTGAGGAGTTGTGAAGGGAGCTAGAAAATGCATGTGAAGTGAAGTTATTTAAATTGTGATCTAACTGTGTGCCCTATCTTCATGCCTGCATTAAAATTGTTCAGGCTCTGACCATCCACCCCAGTCATTTTGTTTGGATTAGTGGAAACCTCCACTTGTGTGGTACGTTTTCATTCTTGTCTGACACAGTATTCCCATCTTAAAATTTAACTGTGAGACAACAACTATCTAGTCTTCAACCACATCAGAGACCTGATAAGGATAAATATATCTGATTATACAGGAAGCACAGAGACAGCAGCTTCTAAAACTAAGAAATGAGAGACAACTGACTGCCTGGTCAGTCCCCAATTTCTCTCAATACAAACTTCAGACTTTTGGCCCAGTATCTCTGACAGATATTAATTGTAAAACAGGAATTATGAAGGACTTGCTTACCCTGTCTTGGCAGACCTAGGCTCTTGACTTACCTGCTTCCAAATTTTGTCCTTTTAAGACAGTATTCTGTCTACAGTTGAACCAAGGGATTTTTCTTGCTCAATGACAAGCTTTCCACTAATGCAGTTATCTCCAAATGGAAACTCTTCAATGCTCATCCTCTACTTGGAATAGAATAGGTGGTGCTGTCAGGAACTGACATGTCTCAATATATATTAAAAAAATCTTTTGGGGGGGCCCAAAAAGGTTTCCTATGTCCCATATCAGCAGGAAGTAATTTTAAGAAAGTGAAGTCCCATTCCCAGAAGGCAGGGTGGGTGATTCTCCGCCTATCTTTGGTCATTTAATGGATTATAGAGGTTTAGGGGGATTAGTTACACGTTGTTAATTGGCTTGTTAAATAGGTTTTGGAGGTTAGTCCCAGGGACTTCTCTCTCTTTTTTGTATTTTTCTTTCTTTCTTTCTTTCTTTGTAAGGAGGAAAAGACGTGAGAAAAAATGGGATATAGCCATAATATAGGAATGATAAAGAAAAAGGGACAGATTATTGAATATGCTTTTATACCTTTGTATATTGATACAAAATTAAGGTTGACTCTTTTTAAGGTATTGTACCTAGGTAACACTTAAAAATGCAATGTGAAGTTTTGGCCTTTTGATAGCAACTGTCATAAACTGTTTAGGATAATTAAGAAATGCAAACTAATAGTCATTCAAACATGTCATTTTATTAGGTACTAGTGCAGTTTATCACAGATGTTTTCTAAATTAATCAAAAATTAAGTTGCTAAGAGACAGCCAATGTTTGTTTATCCAAATATAATGAGATAGATAAGTGGTTTTCTAAAACTTCAAAAGATCTGCAGAATATGTCATTCAAAGCAACACAATCTGAAAAGGAAGGGAGATGCAATGTTCACTCAAGATCCTTCAGTTCTTTAGGCACATAAAGACTCTTTAGTAGCTACTAAATTCTTACATGCTGTATGATAAAGTCTCAACTATGTAGTGAGAATGTTGGTTTCTTTAAAAATTCAGTTATGTCATGTGACTATATTTTTTATTTAATTCCAGATGTCAGATATGTACACAGCAGCTAACTATAGTGTGTCTCATACTCTGGCAGGGTTTGTGATTTTTGCCAGCTGCAGACAGTTTAATTCTAGGAATTCTTGAGAGGGTATAAATTGGATAGTGCTAAGAGGACCTGTGGTGGATCCTGCTTCCACTGCTGCTGCCCCTCTCCTACTGGTCCCTGTCGTTGGTTTCTACTGTTGTGTTTGCTATTGCTTGATTAGTAGATTGCTGGATTGCTAGATTGTTAGTTTCCTGGATTTTTGGATATTCTGATAAAGAAGAACCCAAAGACCTTGAGCAACAGGAAGTAGCTTAAAGAGGTCTATGTCTCCTTTTCCCTCTAATGTTCTTCCTTGCCTACCAAATGTTAGGGAATTGAAAGGAGTTGGAGATGAGAAGGGTGGTAGATATAAGAAACTAAATAAAATATCTAAAAATAAGTAACCCTACACTACTAAATGGTAGTTGTCTTTGCAAACTATAGAAGGGGAAATGATACTTGCTCTCTAAAATAAAGAGGATATTATGTATTGTATTTTATCTCTCATGTTTGCAACTGTATGTATCAATCTCTATACATGTGAATACAGCACAGTGATTATTATTATGACTATCATTATTATTATCTTAGGTAGGATATCATGTATACCAGGATGTCTCTGACTCACTACAGGACTGGTGATTATATTGAATTTCTGTCCCCCCTTCTTCTCTCTCCCAGGTACTGTGATTAGTGACGTGATTTACCATGCATATTTTTTGTGATGTTATCATAGAGGAACCTAGGACCTACTACATTCTAGATAAGCACACTACCAGCAGACCTACATCACCAGGCCAGATATAGTTTAAGATTGCTACACAGCCTTTCTGAATAAGAGCATATTAATTTCTTTGTTTTCTGAGCAATGTAACATTGCATGGTCTTCTTCAACTCTACATTCAACAGGGGGCTAATATCCAAAACATATAAAGAACTCAAGAAATTGAGCACCACCAAAGCAAATAACCCAATTTAAAAATGGGGCAGAGCTAAACCAAGAATTCTCAACAGAGAAATCTCTAATGGCCAAGAGACACTTAAAGAAATGCTCAAAGTCCTTACTCATCATGGCAATGTAAGTCAAACAACTCTGAGATTCCATCTCATTCCTGTTAGTATGGCTAAGATCCAAATCTCAAGTGACTGCACATCCTGGGGAGGATGTGGAGCAAGGCAAACACTCCTTTGCTGGTGGGAGTGCAAACTTGTACAACCACTTTGGGAATCAATTTGGCACTTCCACTGAAAATTGGGAATAATTCTGCCTAGAGACCCAGCTTTACCACTCCTGGGTATATACCCTAAAGATGCTCCATCATACCACAAGGACATTTGCTCAACTATGTTCATAGCATCTTTATTCATAATAGCCAGAACCTGGAAATAACCTAGATATCTCTCAACTGAAGAATGGATGAAGAAAATGTGGTGAGTTTACATTTACACAATGGACTACTACTCAGCTATTAAAAACAAGGACATGAAATTTGCAGGCAAATGGATGGAACTAGAAAAGATCATCCTGAATGAAATAACCCAGACACAGAAAGACACAGATGGCATGCACTCACTTATAAGTGTATATTAACATATAACACAGGATAACCATACTACACTCCATAGATCAGGTCAGGGAAAGCTGGAGTGGGAGGTGGTAGGGCTGGGAGAGAGAAGAGAAATTGATGAGAACAGGATCTCTGGGACAAACTGGAGACCTGTGACAGGGTAGGATCCTGAGAGGATATGTGGATGACTCAAGCTGAGAATCCTAGCAGGAGGGTATAAGGAGACTGAAGTGGACACCTCCTAAAGCCAGAAAGGAGAGAGGGGGATAGCAAACCGCCCATAAAACCTTTGATCCAAAATTTACCCTAGCTACAGGATATGCAGGGACAAAGATTGAACAGAGTTGAGGGAATGACCAACCAATGACTGGCCCAACTTGAGACCCACCTCAGGGGAGAGAGCCAACCCCTGACACTATAATGATACTCTGCTATGCTTGCAGACAGGAGCATAGCATAACTGTCCTCTGAGATGCTCCACCCAGCAAAGGATCAAAAGAGATGCTGAGACCCACAGACAAACATTAGATGGAGATCTGAGAGTCTTCTGGAAGAGTAGAGGGAACAATAGAGACACCAGTTGGGTCAAGAACTATACAAGAAGATGAGCAGAGGCAAATAAACTAGGCCCATTGTGTGGTTCACAGAGATTGAACCACCAACCGAAGAGCATGCATGTACTGAACCCAGGCCCCTTACTCTTATGGAACAGAGTGTAGGGAGTTAGATTAATATAAATTAGATTTAGTAAATATCTAGGGGTTTATGATACAGTCTCTTAATTCAGGGCATGAAGATCAACTTGACTGTGAGTGATTAGCTTATCAGCTTGTGGAAAAACAAGGATGAAGCCAGGAAAAACAGGAAAGACTTAATGGACTAAAAAACAAGGATGAAGTCAGGTGAAAACAGGAAAGACTTAATGGACTAAAAAACAAGGTTGAAGCCAGGTGAAACAACAAGAAAGACTTAATGGACTAAAAACAAGGTATTTGGCCTGGCATTGTTTTCAGCTGCTAAGTGGGAGGATCCCAAATTAACCTGAAGCAGGTAGAACAAGGAGCGATCCTATTTAAGGACAAGTGGATGGAGCCAAGAGAACTGAATGCTAGAGAGCCCCATGCTAGAGAGCTACCATGCTAGCAAGTTCTCACACTAGAAAGAACTATGAGTAGTTTGTATCCTCTGATGAAGAAAGTGCTGATGAACAGATGGCCAGAACTCTCTGAGACAGAAAGAAGCTGGTGAGCAGAGAAAGCCTCAGCAAGACATCAAAAGGCCAAGGACTAAACCCTGTGGCTCAGCATTTACCTAGAGGGGTTTGACCTGTCAGAATAGTGGCCTAAACGAAAATGTGGCCAGCTTTAAAGATTGAGGCAGAGCAGCAGAGTTGCTGATAGGAAGGAAATAAGTTGGCCTACAGACAGCTGAGGTCTCCCAGAGAAAAGAAAGCCTCAAGCCTTATTTAAGGTGAAACCGCCATAGCCAATTTACCCTGACAAATCTACATCTGAGATATTCCAGAAAAAAGACCGCTAAGTGCATTAAAGGGTCTACCACAGAGACTGTGTTCCTGAGGAATGAGGACCTGCCCCAGAGAGTTTTTCCTTCTAAAAGGTTAGGAAAATTGTTGTAATAGTTATCAATAGGTTTAGTGGTTAGGTAAAAGGGGTTGTAGGCATTTGTAGGGAGTATATAAGTGTTTATATTTGTTATGAGTATTGTTAATAATTAATAAGTATTGAATAATTTGAAAAGTTCGGTTACAACAGAGGATCAGGTTGGTCTTTGTATGAGCCCCCTAGCAAATGGATCTGGGGCTGACCCGGACATGAACTCTGTTTCCTACTTTTGCACAATTTTCTTCTAGCTAGCTGCATTGTCTGGCTTCTGTGGAAGAGGATGCAGTCAGTTCTGATGTCACATGAAGTGCTGGGATGGGTTGGTAGTGAGAAGATTATGTCTCTCAGAAGAAGGGGAGGGGGAAATGGGGGCAGAGGAAGGACTGGTAGGGATAGAAGGAGGGGTGCTGTGATCAGGATGTAAAATGAATAGGAAATAATGAAATCTAAATAAAAAGAAGGAAAAGTTCAATATATTTCAAATCTAAATATATTTAGTTTAGTTTTTTAAATAATTTATTTTTTATTACTTCAAGTTACATCTCAATCACAATCCCCTCCCTACTCTCCCCTCCAGTCCCACCCTTCCACCCTCCTCCCCCTCAATCCCCCATCCTCTTCCCTTCTTTTTTTTTTTTTTTTTTAGTTTAAGGTATTTCTTTTTTTCCCCCCAACAGCTCTCCCTTTCAGTCCAAAAAATGGTTCTTTTTCTTATAACTATAAATACAATACAAAACAACAGAAATAAATAGGCCACAATTATAAGATTTATATGGCTTAGCATACATTCCCAATGTCTAGTCCATATGTATTTGGCACCTGACTTTAACATTCTACTATCTAACCATCTCCATGAGTTTAAAGTTCTATATCTAACTCAGCTTTCATACTAACTTGCCTCATAATTTTAAAAATATCTTCTTAGTTTCTCTTCAGATCGTATAAATCCTTCGCCTTTTATTAGTTTTAATTAATTATATACACTTAATTCATTTAGTTTGTAATATATTTATCTTGTAATTTATTGTGTATATTTTAAAAACATTAAGCACCACAAAAACAAATTTTAGAAACATGCTTTCAACATGCTTACATCTTTGTATAGCTTTTCCTTGTGCCTAAAAACAATTGTAGGCATTTTAAGAAAGTATGTTTCCATAATGTAATTTTATGGGAATATTTCCATTTTGAGAAATGCACTATAATTTAGCTACTGAATTTCCTCCCACCATATACTCATAGATTTGCTAAATTTATTAAATAATCTAAATACTCAGAAACATTCTTTTAAATACTTTTCATATGTTCATATGGACCAGCACAAAGATAATCAATTGCTAATTCTATCTATGAGCATAATCAAGATAAAGTTTTTAATTCGCATTTTTCTTGATTTCCTAAGGTATTTTATCTACATAAACTTCAAGCATAAAAGGAAATATGTTGGCATCTACAAAATTAGCTAACATTTCATTTTTATTTTTGATGACATGTTATGGTAAAATATCTATTGAATTTCTAGTGTTTGGCTATTTACTGATATTTACATGCTCATATTTAATTCACTATTTTTATTGTTTTGGGGGAGTAGATGTTCATTGGTGGCTTTTATTTTCCTAGTCTGAGTCTCATGTAACCTAGGGTATCCTCAAGAATGATATGTAGCTGAGGCTGGACTTGGATTCTTAATCCTCCTGCTACACTTCCTATGTGTTGGAATTACAGGAGAGAGGCACCACACCCTTCTTAATTTTTTTTTTCAGAATGACATAAGTATACATTTGTTGCTTTTCTTACTTGATAAAAATGGTTATTCATATGGTACAAATATTAAGACTGCCTTACATGGGAGATTATTTTCCAGTGTATATTTACTTATTATTTTTACCACCATTATATGTTTTCATTTTTTTTATTTTTCCCTAATAAATTCACAAATGTGGTAATAAGTAAAGAAACTTTATAAAAATAAGGGATGAATATTCCTCCAGAAGAATCTCAAGTCAACTTCCAGGCTACGTTCTAAGTGAACACCTTCCTTCCCTTATTTATGAACTTTAGGTAATGATTACCCATGTCACCCATGAGGAACAGCTCTAGTCACTCATTTTGCTTTTCTTTGTCTTTCCTTTTCTTAAAGTTTGATAGTTACATTACTGTTTTTGTTTCCTTCATTGATGATCTTTTCTCCTTTAATAAACAATCTTTCTACATTGAACATTATTCAAGACCTCAACTCCCTTCAAGTGAAGAAAAAAATGTTAGCAATCTGAAGATTTTATCAGATTTTTATTCCTATTTTTATCTCCTATCTTCTGTCTGCTATCTTCTTACTATAAAATTTATCAAAGACTTAGACATTTGGCTATGCCATTTTATCTTGCACTTTGCAATGAATGACACTTCCATGAAAGTCAATGAGCAGTGTCTGTCTTTTACCTGTGTACAGACAGACACCACTACATCTATACATCTTATTTACTCAGCCCTGTATAAGGTGATGTTTCCTTCTCCCTGGTAACTAGAAGTAGGGAGCTTTTAACATCAAGATCATAAGCGCACAAGTTCAAAAGCCGTGATACATTTTATCATGACTAGTTTTCCACCATCATTTAAAAAGAATTTTATATGTCTCATGATTTATAACTATCTCTAGTTTAAATGGAACTAGAGAAGCTCATTCTGAGCAAGCTAACCCAGACTCAGAAGGATGCACATGGCATCTATTCACTTAAAATCGGTTCTTAGCCATATAGTACAGGATAACTATAGTACAACCAATGCACCAAAGGGAACAGGAAAATAGACTTTGTTACCTGCCAATGAGACACTTTGCCCTAGTGGTGCTGCCTTGTAGGCACTCAGTGTATGAGGAGGCTCTTGGCCTTCATATGACTGCTGAATTGGGGCAGGGGACTGATATATATGGACACTCCACTCCAGAGGAGTGGGATGGAAGGGATAGGGGGTAGAGGATGGGAGGGCGGGACTGGGAGGGGTGGAAAGAGGGCACTGTGATGGAGATGTAACCTGAAGTGATAAATAAACATTTAAAAATTACATGATTTTGTAGCATCTTGTATGTTACACCTGTCTTCTTACTTACCCATCTCTCACAGGGATCAGTTCATTCCTAATGGCCTCTCTGAAATGACCTTTCACTTCTCCTGCAATTGAAACTGGTTGCTTTGTAGGCCTGTTCCAGGACAGTTTCATCAAATTTTTCTTTGTAATTCTTCTCTCTGAAAATCTGGCCATGCTTTTCTAAACCATGTAACATTCTTATTGGAAACATTTCTCCTTGTATGTTCACTTATTTTAAATCCATTATAGTGATAGCTTATGACATAATAATTGACAAGCACTCACTATAAAGAAAGGCTACCCTGTGTGCTAACTGGATGATAATGGACCATTTTCTCTTATATATTTATATTTATTTATTTATCCATTGTTTCTATGAAATGAGGGTTCTACTTTCTAGGAATATCTTTTTCATAGGATAGTAACAAGAAATAAATACATTAATATTTATAATATATTTAAATGTTTGAACTTAGTAGTATAATTCATGTAATGTTTATTCTCAAAAAACAAAATTTTATTTTACTTCATCATGTTAAATTTCTGGAATACTTTCTAAAATGATAATGAGTAAGTTGTTCTGTTCTATCAACTCCTATAAAATAATAAAACCATGTGATGTTAATATGTCTTCAAAAGAAACAAATGTAGGCACTGGGTAAGACTCCTTGCTTTGCAAGCATGGGAAACTGTGTTAAAATCACAAGAATGATATAAAATATGGGTGTATCTGCACATGCTTATAATCCTAGTGTTTTGAGTCAGGAACTGAAAGAAATATAAGCTTGCTGTCTGACCAGCCTAGCTGAAATATCAAGATCCAGATTCAGTAGGATTCTAACTTGAGGAAGTATGGAGCAGAGTATTTCCTCATTTCTTGTTACTTTTCTGTTGTTGCAACCCATATTCACATACAAAGGCAATAGCCTGCAACAAGTGGCTAGGTTATCTTTATTACCCTCCACATTCAAGCACAGGTAAACACATTTACACACATGTGCAACCCTAAAAATTCACACAAGCACCATGCTACACAGAAATCCAACATATTAAAAAAAAAAAAAACCTTTTGCTGCATCATTGCAATCCTCTATGTGTAAAAGTAAAGAGTATGCTTTAGAGTTTATGTAAGCATATATGACTATGTGTGAATAATCATGTGTATTCACTGAGGTCCCTTCAAGTGATATTCCTTATGTGCTGTCAATCAAGACTGGTGCTTTCGATGGGACCTAGGCTTACCAGTTAAAATAAGCTGAGCACCCAGCCCCAATCTGTCTATGTCTCCTCAGCTCTGGAATCACAAGTATACACTTATGCCAAGCTTGTTAGGTGAGTGCTAGAGATTAGATTCAGATCCCCATCTTAGCAAAATTTTACTGACTACCTACATCCTCAAGCCACAAAACTATTTATTTATTTGTTTGTTTGTTTATTTATTTATTTATTTTTATTTGCCTGCTTTTATTTGGACATTTATCTGTCTCACTGGTTTTTTGTTTGTTTGTTTTAATTTTTTAACATTTATTTATTACTTCAAATTATGTCTCCATTACTGCCTCCTCCCTCCACCCCTTCCCAATACCAACCTCCCACCCCCTACCCCCTTTCCCACCCATCCCATCCTTCCAGTATGGGGTGCCTCCATGTATCAGACCCCCTCAGTTCACTAGCCACATGAAGTCTAAGAGCGTCTTCTTGCACAGGAGGCACACATGGCAGATCCACTAGGGCGGAGTGTCCCATTAACAAGTAACCAAGTCCATGTTCCTGTTCTTTTGGGTCTATTGATTATAGGATGGTTATCCTGTACTATATGGCTAAAATCCAGTTATAAGTGAATATATGTCATGTGTATCTTTCTGAGTCTGAGTTAGCTAACTCATGATAAGCTTTTCTAGTTTCATCCATTGAGTTGCAAATTGCATTATTTCCTTGCTTATGATAGCTGAGTAGTATTTCATTGTGTAAATGTACCACATTATTTTTATCAATTCTTTGGTTGAAGGGCATCTGGGTTGTTTCTAGTTTCTACCCATTACTAGTAGAGCTGCTATGAACATAGTTCAGAAGATGTCTTTGTGGATTGGTGAGGAATCTTTTGGATATATGCCTAGGAGTGTTATGGCTGGGTCTTGAGGTAGAGCTATTCTAAGTTTTCTGAGATATCGCCAGACTGATTTCCATAGGGTTTGTACAAGTTTACACTACCACCAGCAATGTGGGAGTGTTCCCCTTTCTCCACAACCTGGCCAGCATATGCTGTCTTTTGAATTTTTGATCTCAGCCATTCTGACAGGAGTGAGATGGAATCTCAGAGTCTTCTTGAGTTGATTTTTCTGATATTTAAGAATGTTGAGGACATATTTGGGGGGGGCAAGATGGTGGCGACCTACACTGATGCATTTTGAATGCGGGAAAAAAAGAGACATAAAAAACCAAGTTATTGGGCACTGTGCAAAAACCGGAGGGTCTAGACCCCCCTGGGAACATTCAAAGCTCCGAAGGGACTATTAAAAGTCCCAGGGTAAGGCTCTCCCCCCATCTCTCGCAGACACAGAAGCCACTAAACCCGGGATTCGGGAACTCCCATTTGGAGAGGCGCCTGGTAAGATCGACCCCAACTCACAGCAGGCAGAATCAAAGGCCACATGGTGATTGCCCACTAGCCTACTGAGCTTCCCACACCTCAGGAAGAACTTATAGCCACTTAAGAAACTTTGCGGGATAGTGGAAGTCTTAGCAAGGAAGAAACAGGGCGCTCGGCAGGTGGTCCGCAGCTGCTCGAGACACGGAGGTTCCAAGAGAGCGGGAAGCCGCCGGTTGGCAAAGTAATCAGGGTGGGAAGTAGGCTCAGGCGGATGGGAGGGGCCGAATCCCCGCGCACTTATGACAGCGCAGCTGGGAAGGGAGCCCGGCACGGGGAGGGCCAAATCCCCGAGAACCCATGGCAGAACAACTGTGGAGGGAGCCCGGCGCGGGCAGGGCCAGGGATCCACGCACCCACGGCTGAGCTGCTGGGGAAAGAGGCCCACTCAGGCGGCCGGAGGATCCGGGGCTCGGTGCACCCACGGCCGAGCAGCTAGGGAGGGAGACCCGTGGCTGGGCAGACAGGGAGGGAATCAGGCACAGGGGTCAGGCCTGTGGCGAGAAGCCTAGTGAGAAACCAGAAGTCAGGGGACCATAGCTGTATTCTGGAAAATCCAGACATACTAGGTGTGGAGCCAGACCCTGTCAGCCTCCGTGATGACAAATAAAGCCCACAGAATCTGTGCCTGGGCAAACAGGTCCATACCATCAGAACCATTACAGGCTGATAACTCACAGTGCAACATAGAGAAGTCTGAATTGGGAACAGTGAAACAATCCTGATCCATTACTCACAACCTGGGAATAGGCTGCACCAGCTCACAGTACTTCAGGAGATTAAAGCCACAGTAACCCTGAAATCCCCCTGTAAGCAATGACAGACAGCCAAGTAACTCGTCCCCTGCACCAAAGCATCCCCTGTGGATCCAAGCACAGAAAACGACAAGAACAGACAGCTAAACGCATCCAATGGCCAAAGGTCCAAGAAAAAATAGAAATCAAGGAAATATGACTCCAACAAAGCAGAATTATCCTAGCTCATCCAATTCTAATGACCTCACACCAACAGAAACACATGAAAACGTTGACAATTCTGCATTATGGAAAGTGATAGAGTCCCTTCAAGAAGAACTTAAATCTATGAAGGAATTCAAAGAGGCCACAATTTTACAAGTCAAAACAAGGAAAAACACCATTAAAGAGTTCCAAGCCAAGGTGACAGAGCTTGAACAGGAAAAGGACAAAGCAATGAAAGATTTTCATACAAAAACAAGCAAGCTAGAGAAGGAAATGTACGAAACGAACAAAACCATACAAGACATGAAAATAGAAATAGAAACAATAAAGAAAACACAGTCAGAGTTAAAAGAGGAAGTGGAGAATCAAGGGATGAGAACAGGAACTATGGATGTGATTATCAAAAATAGGATGCAAGAGATGGAACACAGGATTTCAGGCATGGAAGATTCTATGGAAGAAATCAGTACAACATCCAAAGAAAATGAGAAGGCTAAAAAATCTCTCACCCACAACATCCAAGAAATCAAGGACTCAATGAGAAGACGGAACCTAAGAATTATAGGTATAGAGGAAAGAGAGGACTCCCGACTCCAAGGTCCAGGAAATAGCTTCAACAAAATCATAGAAGAAAACTTCCCAAACCTGAAAAAAGATGTGCCAATAAAAACCCAAGAGGCTTACAGAACACCAAACAGATTAGATCAGAAAAGAAACTGCTATCGCCACATAATAATTGAAACACCAAATGTACAGAACAAAGAAAGAATATTAAAAGCTGTAAGAGAAAAAGGTCAAGTCACATACAATGACAGACCCAACAGAATTACACCTGACTTCTCCTCAGAAACTTTAAAAGCTAGAAGGGACTGGACAGATATACTACAAGTCCTGAGAGATCATAGGTGCCCAGCCAGACTACTTTACCCAGCAAAACTCTCTATCAACATAGATGGAGAAAACAAGATATTCCATGACAAAATCAAATTTAAACAATATCTACCCACAAACCCAGCCCTACAGAAAATCCTAGAAGGAAAATCCCAACCCAGAGAAGAAAACTCCACCCAAGAAAACAAAGGGAATAGAAAACCCCTCAGCAACGAATCCAAAAGAGGCACAGGACCACCACCTATACCAAACTAATGGGAAATAACAACCCCAGGTCACTAATATCCATCAACATCAATGGACTCAACTCCCCAATAAAAAGACACAGGTTTACAGAGTGGATCCGCAAGCAAGACCCTTCCTTTTGCTGTATACAAGAGACACATCTCACTATCAAAGAAAGACACTACCTCAGAGTAAAGGGCTGGGAAAAGATTTTCCAAGCAAATGGACCCAGGAAGCAAGCTGGAGTAGCCATCCTAATATCACACAAAACATACTTCCAACTGAAGTTAATGAAGAAAGACCAAGAAGGGCACTATATACTCATTAAAGGGAATATTCATCAAGAGGAAATCTCAATACTGAACATCTATGCCCCAAATACACAGGCACCTACTTTCGTAAAAGAAACACTTCTAAAACTTAAATCATACATCGATCCAAACACTTTAATAGTGGGAGACTTCAACACCCCACTCATAACAATGGACAGATCATCAAGACAGAAGACAAACAGAGAAATATTGAGTCTAAAAGAGATCATGAAACAAATGGACCTAACAGAAATCTACAGAAAGTTTCACCCAAACACAAAGGAATACACCTTTTTCTCAGCACCCCACGGAACCTTCTCCAAAATCGACCACATAGTTGGTCACAAAGATAGTCTCAATAGATACAAGAAAATTGAAATAACACCTTGTATTTTATCAGACCACCACGGAATAAAGCTGGTCTTCAACAGCAAAAGAATCAACAGAAAGCCTACACACACATGGAAATTGAACAACTCCTTACTGGATGACCACTGGGTCAGGGAAGAAATAAAGAAGGAAATCAAAGACTTCTTAAAATCCAACGACAATGAAGACACAACATACCCAAACCTATGGGATACATTGAAAGCTGTGCTACGAGGAAAGTTCATAGCACTAAGTACTTTCAAAAAGAAAATTGTGACAGCTCATATTAGTGAACTAACAGATAAGCTGGGTGAATTGGAAAAAAAAGAAACAAACACTCCCAAGAAGAGCAGAAGGCAGGAAATCATCAAACTTAGGGCTGACATCAACAACTTAGAATCAAAAAGAATTATACAAAGAATCAATGAAACCAAGAGTTGGTTCTTTGATAAAATCAACAAAATAGACAGACCCCTAGACAAATTAACTAAAAGGCAAAGGGAAAGAACACAAATCAACAAAATCAGAAATGAAAAGGGAGAAATAACAACAGACATTGAGGAGATCCAGAAAATATTCCAGCATTACTTTAAAAATCTATATTCCACTAAATTTGAAAACCTAAGCGAAATGGACAATTTCCTCGATAAATTCCACCTAACAAAACTAAATCAAAATCAGATTAACAGCTTAAACAGCCCAATAACACCCAAGGAAATAGAAACAGTCATTCATAATCTCCCAACCAAAAAAAGCCCAGGATCAGATGGCTTTAGCATGGAATTCTACCGGACCTTCAAAGAGGAACTAACACCATTACTTTTCAAACTCTTCCACCACATAGAAACAGAAAGAACACTGCCAAACTCATTCTATGAGGCCCCTGTCATTCTGATTGCTAAACCACACAAAGACCCAACAAAGAAAGAGAACTTCACACCAATCTCCCTCATGAACATAGATGCAAAAATACTTAATAAAATACTAGCAAACCGAATTCAAGAACACATCAAAAGTATCATACACCATAATCAAGTAGGCTTCATCCCAGGAATGCAGGGATGGTTCAATATACAAAAGTCTATCAATGTAATTCACCACATAAACAAGATGAAAGAAAAAAACCACATGATAATCTCGCTAGATGCAGAAAAAGCATTTGACAAAATCCAACACCCCTTCATGCTAAAAGTTATGGAGAGAATGGGCATACAAGGACCATACCTAGAAATAATAAAGGCAATATACAGCAAGCCAGTAGCCAACATCAAATTAAATGGAGAGAAGCTTGAAGCATTTCCTCTAAACTCAGGGACAAGACAAGGATGTCCACTTTCACCATATCTCTTCAATATAGTTCTTGAAGTCCTTTCTAGAGCAATAAGACAACTAAAGGAGATCAAAGGGATAAAAATTGGAAATGAAGAAGTCAAATTATCCCTATTCGCAGATGATATGTTAGTATACATAAGCGACCCCAAAAACTCCACCAAAGAACTCTTACAGCTGATAGACAACTTCAGCAAGGTGGCTGGATACAAAATTAACTCAAAAAAATCAGAAGCCCTTCTTTATACAACAAACAAATATACCGAGAAAGAAATAAGGGAAACAACCCCCTTCACAATAGCCACAAACAACATAAAATACCTGGGGGTAACTCTAACCAAGCGTGTAAAGGACCTATACAACAAGAACTTCAAGCCCCTGTAGAAAGAAACGGAAGAGGCCTTTAGGAGGTGGAAAGATCTCCCATGCTCATGGATAGGTAAGATCAACATAATAAAAATGGCTATCCTACCAAAATCAATATATAGATTTAATGCAATTCCTATCAAAATACCAACACAATTCTTTATAGACCTGGAAAAAGCTATTCTCAACTTCATATGGAACAACAAAAAGCCCAGAATAGCTAAATCAATCCTGTACAATGAAAAAATATCTGGAGGTATCACCATCACAGATTTCAAGCTGTACTACAGAGCAACAGTAATAAAAACAGCATGGTCCTGGTATAGAAACAGACCAGTGGATCAATGGAATCGAATTGAAGACCCAAACATGGACCCACACACCTATGGCCAACTAATCTTTGACAAAGAAGCTAAAACCACACAAGGGAAGAAGGACAGCATCTTCAACAAACGGTGCTGGTCCAACTGGATGTCCACTTGCAAAAGAATGAAATTAAACCCATATCTATCACCTTGTACCAAACTTAAATCCAAGTGGATCAAAGACCTTAACATAAAGCCGGCCACACTAAATATACTAGTAGAAAAAGTAGGAGAAACCCTCGAACTCATTGGCACAGGTGACAACTTCCTGAACAGAACACCAACAGCTCAGGACCTGAGATCAACAATCAATAAATGGGACCTCATGAAACTGAAAAGCTTCTGTAAGGCCAAGGACACTGCCATTCGAACAAAATGGCAACCAACAGACTGGGAGAAAATCTTCACCAACCCACATCTCATAAAGGGCTATTATCTAAAATCTACAAAGAACTCAAGAAACTAAATGCCAAGAAACCAAATAATCCAATCAAAAAATGGGAGATGGAGCTAAATAGAGAATTCACAAAGGAGGAATCCCTAAGGGCTGAGAGACACCTGAAGAAATGTTCAACATCCTTAATCATCAGACAAATGCAACTCAAGACGACCCTGAGATTCCACCTAACACCTGTTAGAATGGCTAAGATAAAGAGCTCAAATGATAGCGCATGCTGGCGAGGGTGTGGAGAAAGGGGAACCCTATTCCATTGCTGGTGGGAGTGCAGGCTTGTGCAACCACTATGGAGGTCTGTCTGGCGATATCTTAGAAATCTAGGAATAACCTTGCCTCAGGACCCAGCCATACCACTTCTGGGTATACACCCAAAGGACCTCTCACAGAGACATAGGGAAGTCTCCTCATCTATGTTCATAGCAGCCTTATTTGTAATAGCTAGAAATTGGAAACAACCCAGATGTCCCTCAACTAAAGAATGGATTAAAAAACTGTGGTACTTCTATACAATGGAATATTACTCAGCTATCAGAAACAATGAAATCATGCAATTTTCAACCAAATGGATGGATCTAGAGAAGCTCATCCTGAGTGAACTAACCCAGTCTCAGAAGGATGCACATGGCATCTATTCACTTATAGTAGGATATTAGCTATATCGTACAGGACATCTGTACTACAACCAACACACCAAAAGGAACATGGACATAAACTTTTTTTTTTATCTTTTTCTTTTTCCTTCTGCTTTTTTTCTTTTTTCTTTTTCCTTTTCCCTTCTCTTTTTCCTCTCTTTTTTTGTTGATATTCTTTGTTTTTGTGGGTTTGTGTGTTTGTTGGTCTTTTTTTAGTATTCCCCCAGTAGCAAGGAGACACCTTTCACTGGTAGTACTGCCTCGTAGGCCCCCGGTGAATGAAGAGGCTCTTGGCCCTCATATGACTCCTGATCTGTGGTTAGAAACTGTTAGGCAGGGACACTCCACCCCAGAGGAACAAGACGGAAGGGTCAGGGGGTAGAGCATGGGAGGGTGGGGCTGGGAAGCGGGAAAAGAGGACAATATGATAAGGATGTAACCTGAAGCAACAAACAAATAAATTTATTACCAAAAAAAAAAAAAAAAAAAAAAAAGGGCAGGTGGCAGGGCTGAAACACTGTGAATGGTATAGAGGATACAGCTGTTCGGCCTGGTTTTGCAGACCTCCAGGTTTCGAGAAGACGTGGAGCTAAGGTAAAATACAAGAGAATTGTGGTGTTGGCCCATGCCTTTGACTTCAGTGTAGACTGGGGGAGCACCGTAGAGTTGGTGGTCTTATGTATTCTGGAGTCATATGGAGCGGGGTGGTGAGGGTGCATACTCTTGGTCCCACCATTCAAGAAGAGTACACCCTTGGTCCCAGCACACTGGAAAAAGAAACGGGCAGATCTCGGAGCTCAGGGTCAGCCTGATGCATGGCAAACTCTAAATAGAGAAAGACTTCGATCCAGGAGTGGTGGAACACATCTATGATCCCTTCAGATGGGAACCACAGGTCTCTGATCCCAATAATTAGAGTTCAGAGACACACACATGGGGTTTGGAGGGACCTAGGTTTGGAGGCTACTTACAAAAGGCCTCTCGATGCAGGAAGATTGTCCTTTGGGATCTCAAAATATATACACTGGAACTGTTTTAGCTCCAAGGTGACAGAATGATTTCTTCTTTAACCCGGATTGAAAGATAACGCTTTGTATGTTGTCGGAAGGCCAAACTTGCTTCAGGAGAAGTATTACCTAGCCCCCCTTCCCCCCCCAAAAAAAAGAGGATAATTGTCCCAGGGTTGGGATTGGGGCAGGGCTCTGTTCTTATCTTTCCAGGAGAATTGAAGCATCCGTTCGGGGAGCCCGGGGACGGCTGGACAGCGGAAACCTCAGCAGAGAGCAGAATCAGGCACCAAGGGGGACGAGTGACCCAGTTGATTCAGCCTGGCAGACTTCCTCAATAGCTGTCTCCATCGGGTCCTGCAACCACGGCAATCCAATGTCGCTGGGACCATTCAGCTCTACACAATGCCCCGGCAGGAACCTCAGTGAAGCCTGCAAGATCAGCTTCTGCCTACAAACTCCTTAGGTCATCTAAACAGCTGAGAACAGAAGGACTGAACATAAAAGGATTGTACTAACATTTTTAACCTTTTTTTCCATTTGGGTTCGGGCCCCAAACAGGTTTACTAGGACCCAAATCAGCAAGATGTCACTTTAAGAGAGCTATGTCCCATGCCCAGAGGGTGGGGAGGGTGTTTCTCTGCCCTTCTTTTTGGTTATTTGAAGGATAACTGAAAACTCTGATATTTAGGGGAAGAGATTACAAGCTGATAAATGGTCCTGTTTAATGGGTTTTGGAGGTTAGCGCCAGGGACTTCCTACTTTTCCTTTTCTGTATCCTTCTTCCTCTCCTATGTAGGAGTGCATAGGCTTGAGAAAAATGAGACATAGACATAGCACAGGATGGTCCAAGAAGAAGGGGCAGATTATTGAATATGCCCTTATACCTTTGTATATTGATACAAAATTAGTAGTATATTTGGCTAAAGTGGTATTGACCATTGTTTATTGTGAAAAAATAAGATTGTATTGGATTACGTCAGTATTGATATTTGTATATTGATACAAAATTAAGATTATAGTTGGCCACAATGGTATTGACCCTTGTATATGGACGTAATATTAAGATTGTATTGGGCTACATAGGCATTGATCTTTGTATATTGACACATAATTAAGAGTATATTTAACCACAATTGAATAGATCTTTGTATATTGATACAAAATTAAAGGTAACGCTTCCTAATGGTATCATACCTAGAGATACTTAAAAATAAAATGTGAAGCTCTGGCCTCTTGATACCAACCGTCTAAAACTGTCTAGGATAGTTAAGTAAAACAAACTCCTAGTTATGCAAACATGTCACTTTGTTAGCTACTATGACAGTCTATCACAGATATTCTCTAAACTACCCAGTAATCAAGTTGTTAAGAGACAAGCAACATTTGCTTATCTAAATACAAGAGAGGGATAGGGCATCTTCAAAAACCCCAAGAGATCTGCAGAATATGGCATTCAAAGATGTTATCTTAAATTAAGATTCTCTTTTTTTTTGATATCGAGACATATCAGCTCCTGACAGCACCCCCTATTCTACTCCAAGTAGAAGATAAGCATCGAAGAATCTCCAGTGTGAGATGGTTGAATTAGTGGCAAGCCTATCTCTTGGCATGAAAAAACCCCTTGCTCCAACTGCAGACAGACTGCTGTCCAAAAAGGACAAAACTTGGTAGCAGGGAAGTCGACAGCCTAACTCTGCCAAGACAGGGTAGGTAAGTCCTTCATAATCCCTGCTCTACAACAAATGTCTGTCAGAGAAACAGGGCCCAAAGGCTGAAGACTGATGCAGGAATGTATGGAGAGAAAATGGGAATTGTCCAGGCAGTCACTGGTATGTCATTTCTTAGTTTTGGAAGCTGCAGGCCCTGCACTTCCTATATAAGCAGATATATTTATCCCTCTCAGGTCTCTGAGGTGGTTGAAGAATAGACAGCTAGAGTCTCATAGTTAAATTTTGAGTTGTTTAGGAATCAAGAGGGTGTTATAGATCTAAGAAGACACTCTTAAAAGTGTGTTGCAAGTTAGTATGAATGTTGAGTCAGATATAGACCTTTAAACTCATGGAGATGGTTAGATAGTAGAATGTTAAAGTGAGGGGCCAAATATGTATAAACTGGACATTGGGAACGTATACTGGGCCATTTAACTCTCATAAATGTGGCATATTTATATCTGTTGTTTTGTATAGTATTTACTGTTATAAGAGAAGGAACCATCTGTTGGACTGAAAGGGGAAACTCTGGGGGGAAGAGGGTAGAAGGGCGGGATAGGAAGGGGGAATAGGGAAGGGTTTGTGACTGAGATGTAACTTGAAGAAAAAAAATAAAGTATTTAAAAAAAAAGAATGTTGAGCATATCTTTAAGTGTATCTCTGCCATTTTAGATTCCTCTTTTGTGAATTCTCGATTTAGCTCTGTACCCCATTTGTGATTGGGTTACTTGGTTTGTTTGTGTTTAAATAACTTGAGTTCTTTATAAAATTTGGATATTAGCCTTTGTCAGATGTCCTGTAGGTGAAGATCTTTTCTCAATCTGCAGGCTGCTGTTTTGTTAGAATGATATTTTCCTTTGCCTTACAGAAGTTCTCAGTTTCATGAGGTCCCATTTATTAATTGTTGGTCTTAGAGCCTGAGCTATTGGTGTTCTGTTCATGACGTTGTCACCTGTGCCAATGAGTTCAAGGCTTTTCCGAATTTTCTCTTCTATTAGATTTAGTGTGTCCAGTTTTATGTTAAGGTCTTTGATCCATATGGACTTAAGTTTTGTGCTAGGTGAATAATACGGCTCTATTTGCATTCTTTTACATGTTGACATCCAGTTAGACCAGCACCATTTGTTGAAGACTATGTCCTTTTTCCATTGTATGGGATTTGGCTTCTTTGTCAAAAATTAAGTGACCATAGGTGTGTGGGTTTATTTTTAGTTCTTCAATTTAATTCCATTGATCAACTGGTCTGTTTCTACACCAGTACCATGCTGTTTTTAGCATAATTGCTCTGTAGTACAGCTTGAAATCTGGGATGGTGATACCTCCAGATGTTTTTGTTTTGTTTTATTGTACAGGATGGATTTAGCTAGTCTGAGTTTTTTTTTTTTTTTTCATATGAGGTTAAGAGTTATTCTTTCAAGATATGTAAAGAATTGTGTTGGTATTTTGATGGGAATTGCATTGAATCTGTATATTGCTTTTGGTAGGATGGCCATTTTTATTATGTTGATCCTACCTCTCCACGAGCATTGGAGATCTTAAAATCTTCTGATATCCTCTTCAATTTATTTCTTTGAGGACTTGAAGTTCTTGTTGTACAGGTCTTTCACTTGCTTGGTTAGAGTTACTTCCAGCTTTTTTATATTATTTGTGGCTACTGTGAAGGGTATGGTTTCCCTAATTTCTTCCTCAGTCCATTTATCTTTTATGTAAGGAAGTGCTACCTATTTTTTTTTTGTTTGAGTTAATATTGTATCCAGCCACATTGTTGAAAAAGTCTATCAGATGTAGGAATTCTCTAGTGGAATTTTTAGGGTCACTTATGTATACTATCATATCATCTACAAATAGGGATAATTTAACTTTTTCCTTTCTGATTTGTATCCCCTTGATCTCCTTTAGTTGTCTTAATGCTCTGGTTAGAACTTCAAGCACTGTGTTGAAGAGATATGGCAAAAGTGGGCATCCTTGCTTTGTCCCTCATTTTAGGGGAAATGCTTTAAGTTTCTCTCCATTTAATTTGATGTTGGTATTGGTTTGCTGTATATTTCTAAATATGATCCTTTTATGCCAGTTCTCTCAAGGACTTTTAGCATGAAGGGGTGTTGGATTTTGTCAAATGCTTTTTCTGCATCTAATGAGATAATCATGTTTTTTTTTTTCTTTCAGCTTGTTTTTATGATGGATTATGTTGATGGATTTTTGTATGTTGAGCCACCCCTGCATTCCTGGGATGAAGCCTACTTGATCTTGTTGTATGATACTTTTGATGTATTCTTGGATTCGATTTGCAAGTATTTTATTGAGTATTTTAGCATCTATGTTCATGAGGGAAATTGGTCTGAAATTCTCTTTCTGTGCTGGGTCTTTGTGTGGTTTAAGTATCAGGGTGACTTTGTCCTCATAGAATGAGTTTGGCAGTGTTCCTTCTATTTCTATTTTGTGGAGGAGTTTGAAAAGTATTGGTATTAGCTTTTCTTTGAAGGTCTGGTAGAATTCTATGCTGAAATCATCTGGCCCTGGGCTTTTTTTTTTTTTTTTTTGATTGGGGAACTTTTAATGACTTTCTATTTCCTTAGAGGTTATAGGACTGTTTAATTTGTTAATCTGATCTTGATTTAATTTTGGTAGGTGGAATCTATCAAGAAAGTTGTCCATTTCACTTAGGTGTGCAAATTTTGGGGAATACAATTTCTGAAGTAAGACCTAAATATTCTTTAGATTTCTTCTATGTTTGTTGTAATTTCCTCCTTTTTCATTTCTGATTTTGTTGATTTGGGTATTTTCCCTCTGCCTTTTAGTTAATTTGGCTAAGGGTTTGTCAATTTTGTTGATTTTCTCAAAGAATCAACTCTTGCTTTCATTGATTCTTTGTATTATTCTTTTTGTTTCTAAGTTGTTGATTTCATCTCTGAGTTTGATGATTTCCGGCCGTCTGCTCCTCTTGGGAGTGTTTGCTTCTTTTTTTCTTCTAACTCTTCCAGTTCAGCTGGTAATTTGCTAATATGAACTATCACAATTTTCTTTTTAAAGGCACTTAGTGCTATGAATTTTCCATGTAGCAGTGCTTTCATTGTGTCCCATAGGTTTGGGTATGTTGTGCCTTCATTTTCATTGAGTTTAAGAAGTCTTTGATTTCCTTCTTTACTTCTTCCCTGACCCAATAGTCATTAAGTAGAGAGTTTATCAATTCCCATGAGTGTGTAGGCATTTTGATATTTCTGTTGTTGTTAAATCCAGCTTTAATCAATGATGGTCTAATAAAATACAAGGGGTTATTACAATTTTCTTGTATATTTTGAGGCTTGCTTTGTGACCAAGTATATGGTTAATTTTGGAAAAGTTTCCATGAGGTGCTGAGAGGAATGTGTATTCTTTTGTGTTTGGGTGAAATGTTCTGTAGATATCTCTTAGGTCCATTTGATTCTTGACCTCTGTTAGTCTCATTATTTATCTTTCTGGTTTCTTTCTCAATGGCCTGCCCATTGTGAGTGAGATGTTGAAGTCTCCCACTATTAGTGTGTGGGGTTCAATGTGTGGTTTAAGCTTTAGTAGTGTCTCTTTTACAAATGTGGGTGCCTTTGTGTTTGGGGCATAGACATTCAGTACTGAAATGTCATCTTCATGAAATTTTCCTTTGACAAGTATGTAGTGTGCTTCCCTATCTTTTTTTTTATTAATTTCAGTTGAAAGTTTATTTTACTGGATATTAAGATGGGATGGCTATTCCAGCTTGCTTCCTGGGACATTTGCTTGGAAAACCTTTTCTCAACTCTTTACTCTGAGGTAGAGTCTATCTTTGCTGGTGAAGTGCATTTCTTGTATGTAGCAAAATGATGGGCCTTATTTATGGATCCATTCTCTAAGCCTGTGTCTTTTTATTGGTGAATTGAGTCCATTGATGTTGAGAGATATTAATGACCCTAGTTTGTTATTTCCTGCTATTTTGTTGTAGGTGGTAGTAGTACATTTGTGTGTTTCTTTTGGTTTAGCTGTAGTAGAGTTATTTGTTTCCTATATTTTCTTAACTGTAGTTACCTTCTCTCAGTTGGGATTTTCCTTCTACGAACTTTTGAAGAGCTGGATTTGTGGGAAGATATTGTTTGAATTTGGTTTTCTCATGGAATAACTTCTTTTCTCCATCTATGTAAATGAAAGTTTTGTGGGTCTAGTAATCTGGGATGGTACCTGTGATCTCTTAAAACTTGCAGGATATCTAACCATTCCCTTCTGGCTTTTAAAGTTTTTGAGGAAAAGTCAGGTGTAATTCTGATGTGTATGCCATTATATGTTACTTGGCCATTTTCTCTTACATAATTTAATATTCTTTCTTTGTTCTGTATATTTGGAGTTTCAACTATTATGTGGTAGAAGCAATTTATTTTCTGGTTCAATCTGTTTTGAGTTCTGTATACATCTTGGATTTTTACTGGCATCTCTTTCTTTATGTTTGGTAAGTTTTCTCCTATGATTTTGTTGAAAATGTCTCCTTGTCCTTAGAGTCTGGAGTCTTCTCTTTCATCTATGTCTATAATTCTTAGGTTCTATCTTTTCATTGAGTCCTTAATTTCTTGGAAGTTATGAGTGAGGACTTTTTTTAGATTTCTCATTTTCTTTGGATGTTGTACTGATTTCTTCAATTGAGTCTTCCACACCTGAGATTCAGTCTTCTATTTCTTGTATCGTATTGATGATACTCATGTCTGTAGTTCCTATTCTCTTTCCTTGGTTTTCCACATCCAGGATTGTCTCTGCTTGTGTTTCTTTATTGCTTCCACTTCTAATTTCAGGTGTTCAACTGTTTTATATATTTCCTGTTCCAACTCGGTGTCTTTGTCTGCCATTCTTTCATAGCTATGTCTCTTTCCCATTCTTGTTTAACTGAGTTAGCTTGGAAGTCTTTAAAGGAATTCTCCATTATTTTCATCTGTAAGATTGTGGCTTCTTTAAATTCTTTAAGGTATTTATTTTCTTCTTTTGAAGCCTCTATCATTTTTATAAGTATAGATTTCTCATCATATTCTTGTGTTTCAGTCATGGTGGGATATTCATATTACTATGTTAGTATGACTGAATTTTGTTGGAGTCATATTTCCCTGACTTTTGTCAGTTCTGATCTTTCACTGGCTTTTTGCCATCTGGTATTCCTTAGTTGTTTGTTCTTGGAGCCTTCTGAACTTGGTGCCAAAGAAGGAACATTGGTTTGGAGGCCTTATAATCTTGTTGACTTACAGCTCTGCCCAAGCTGTGTAGTCCTATGTAGTTCTGTGTAATCCTATGTAGTCCTGAAGGTGAAGGTCAGTTAATTGAGGGAGGTGTAGGCCTGGAAGATGTCTTTTGGAGAGACACACCCCCCCACCGGTTGGCACAAGGAAGGTAGGGGCAGGGAAAGGGAGGAATCCTTCCGATGACACAAACCTCTTTTAACTTAGATATGCTCATGAATTTTTTACAGATATCTTTTGCGATTTCCTTAAGTAAGTAATTTTCTTAAAACAGCTAACCAATTACTACTACATAAACTGCAATAATAAAGGTTTTGTTATTTTGTATGATTGTGTTGTATTATTTTGTTAGCAAATTTGTACAATAGATAGCATTTTTCATATTTATATAACCAAATGAGTTTAGTTACTTTTTAAAATGTCTATCTTTTATAGATTTTCACTTTGGTGACATGTTTAATGACAATGGTATATAATCTATGTAGTGCTTCAAAGCAAATAACCCTAAACTCGTCTTCCTAAATAGACATCTCTTATCTTACATAATTTCTGTGGGTCTAGAATCTAGAATGGGCACTGGTTAGTTCTGGACCAGGAGCATTTACAAGGTTATTGCTCTGATTCTGAACTGGAGTTGGTTTCTTCTCATGATACTTTAGGCTGAAATACAAATTTCCAAGTATAGGCTATTGTCTCTTGCCTGTCTTCTGTGACTCTCTGGCTGTGTACCAGGGTACTCTTTAAGTGGTCATGATCCTCTCCATAGAAATGCTTAGAAGATAGTAGATTACTTGCCTTAGAATGGTATGAGTATAAGAACAAGAACAAGAAAGAAATAAGAAAACACAGGAAGAAAGAGAGAGACAGAGAAATACAGAGAGACAGAGAACTGAAAGATATAGAGGGGGAACATTTGCCAGTACTTCATTTTATGACTGACCACCAATTCGTCACACATAAAATGCCTTTGGTGAACCATGGAAAAGGAATATAAAATGATCTGTACAACAGGGCACTGTTGAAAGACACTTGGAGTCTAGCTATTATCATTTGTTACTATGATCTAAAACCTGTAAGAACAGGAGAATTCTAATCCTTCCTTTCTTTCAACCTTCATACTATCCTTTCCACCAACCCCCATTCTTCTTAGGCTTTTAGTTAAATATAATTGACACTTTTTGACATTATAAAACTCATACTTGATGAATATTTTAACCCCTCCCTATTGTTCTGGATTCTAATAAACATTAAAAGGTTTTATGCCAGATGGAAATGTTCATTTCAATTCTCTAGAAAGTTTGTATTTGTTATTATTGAAGATGTTCATGTTATTTATTATATCCATTAAGTAAATTAATCTCTGTGTATCAGAAATCACTGACTTAGAACATATGTTACTCTTCCCTTTTCTCTGATCGGACCCTTCCCCATTTGTGCTATATACACCAGTGATTCAGTGTTCAATAGGGTCTTTATATGTATTTCATCTCATGCATAGTTTTATTTTGTTACTACAATTTCAAAGTTTAGTTTTAAAGATTTTATTAATAATACAACAAGCCATTATCAAGATCTCCTTGATCTACTATTACCTTGAAATGGGATGGAGGGCAGTTTCACATTCACATATATGGGAATACATTTAGAGGACAGAGGTAGAAGTTGAGTTCCCTCCTCAGTATTCTCCTTCTTTCTGGATTTTTTGTTTTTGTTTTTGAGGTCAATTCCTACACTGAAGACAGACCTCATAGTCTTACTCGAGTAGCATACTAGAAGTCCAAAGGATGTTTTGTCTCTGCTCTCCCAGTGCTGAGAACACAGATGCACAGCTCAGTGCCAAGCTTGTTAACAATCTTTCTGGAGAGATGGATAAGGGTCCTCCATGTTGATAACACTTTAGGGAATGAATCATTTCACCAGCCTCATTCCTTATCACTTAAGTGATATTACACTAAAGATGACCTCATCTTTTCATATTTGTTTGGAAAACAGTTTCTTCCTTAATTATTTGGTCATATTTTAGGACCATAAATTTAGCTGTGCTTTTTTTTTTTATAATGAGTCTTCATTATAATGTCCTTTCCTATTTCTCTGGAGTTAATATAATGGTCCCAATTTAGACTATATGCTCAGTTTTCTTTTTTGCTGAAGTAAATTATCACAGGAAAAAGTCCATCTTCTCTGCTTTGATCTTGTTTTTGTTCTTTAATTAAAACAGAATGCTAAGCACATTCATACAAACCATACCTCTGAATTCCTTCTGTTTTAATCAGTTGCATGTGAAAATTATTGTTGCATCTTTAGCTACAGCAACACTCCATAATTGCATTCCAATATCAGACTTGTCTAGCAGGATTCCAAGCAGAATTCTGAGTTGGCCAAGCATTTCTCTCTTCATGTGTGCACAGCACCAACGATGTTCATACCCCCATCTAAATGTAAAATTCTGATATGGATAAAGCTTGATAAAATAGTCATAGTGGTGCTTTGCTTTGTATATTATTATTTTAAGAAGAAGAAGAAGAAGTTATGGGTATATCTGACGAGAATGACATGAGAGGAAATCAGTGTGAGACATTTGGAAAAATTTCATCAATTCTGCAACAGATAAACAAGATACTGTCAGGTCTGAACATGACCCTGTAACAACTGAGCCAAGCCTGCCTTGACAAGAAAAATATCAGAAAACAGATTGCACTAGGAAAAGTATAAATAAACCAGGATTTTGGTAACTGCATTTAGCTGTAAAATAGCTATCCACAGAGCACCCTTCCTTCTGGAATTCCTGTTTCCTGATTGATACTTATTCAATTTTAAAGTTCTTTTGAAATAGGTGTCTTTCCACTAAAAGCAAAATAATTGTCTCAGATAACTGAGTTCTTATTTTAAATGATCACACAAATGATTCTGCAATCTATGATGTCATTGTTAGAATATAAGCCCAGAGTTTAGTATGTGCGATTTATTGGATAAATTGTACTTTCACACTCCATATACATTTATGATGCCAGATTATTCTTATGATATTTTGGAGAAAATGTAAACTGGGAAATTGGGACTAAGGAATAGGAGATTTATTTAAAGGTGCAGAAAATTGAGTGGCTATTGGAAATTGAATGGGTGTGGTCTGAATCAGGTGATGTTAGTTATGGTTTGTACACTTTCTGTCAGCATAGTTTGTTATTGGGACATTTTTCTATGTAAATGTTTTCCTTGAGGAACCAGCCATCAAGATATTCCTTAAGGAGTCAGAACTCACTTTCCCTCATAAATGGATTTTTCTTTAATTGTTCTGTATGTGCTGAACAGAACCTTAGGGAACTTCTAACAGTTCTTAGGGAGCACACTAACAGATGAACAGCTGGAGGACAGTGCAACTAGGCTAGCAGAACAGCAGGCTGGAGAACAGGAGGCCATAGATGCAAATCTCATTTCCCACTGCTAAGGAGGAATGACCTTGTATAGATTCCTGTTGTGGCAAGTCTCTGCCCCAGGAGATAGTAACATGAAAATCAGGGGTTGGGCTTTATGTGCATTTCATTTGTTTACTTTATATGTCTTAAATCCGTTGCCAAGGAAACCTCCTTTCCTTAGGGAACTTAAATGCATACCTACCATAGAAGTTTGTGATATTTTATCCCAGTGTAATGATAATTAAGCTCTTTTGTCTATGACATCATGATGCCATTCTCAAAGCAACTAAAACTCTCAAAATTGCAATTTTTCATTTGTAATTCAACTTTTGATATAGTTAACTGAGAATGCATTGGAAAATTAACAACCTCCATGTCAGCCCAATTTCTCTCTAAGTAGTAAAGTAAATACATGTGAATTAAATACATGTCATAGTAGGAATGAAAGTGGGAATAGTTTTCAATGATCTGACTTGTTTTGAAAAGAGTTTCTGAGAACTAAGTGTGGAGGAGTTGTCGTTTCAAAGAACAGAGAAAGGAGAGTTTATCTTCCTACTTATAGCACAGGTAGCTGGTGCAGACTGAGATAATTAGCAAGTAAGAGAAATAAAGCTAAAGCTTTCTTCCTCTAGTAAATGAGTGCTTTCATAGTGTCCTGTGGGGTTTGTTTATTTATTCCTCTGTTTGTGATAGATACACAAAAATATCTTCCAGTTCAGAGTCCAAACTAATCAGACTGAAATTAGACTGAGTTCCAGAATTCACAAGCTTTGTAATTGTCTATATGTTACTCAATCGCTCCTCTGTTTTTTCTTTGTCTGAGAAATGTAGATGATGATTAGTGCGAATCTGGGGATCCAAGGAGTACAGTGGTGAATATGACAGTGCTTGGAAACAGTCTTCCTAGGCTAAAATCCACTTGTTTTTCTGCTCCTCTGTGTTAGGTCTGAATATCCCTGTTACCCCTCACAGTTGTTGAAACATAATCATCATGTGACAGGAGACTCTACTTTTGGGAAGTGACCAAGTCTTGATGGAGATGCATAGAGAGTTGGGAACAGTGTACTTAATAGAGGGACCACAGAACACTACCACATGCAGACACCATTTCCAAGCTACGTAATGAGTCCCTAACAGATGCTGATTAAGATTGTTGTGTTTTGATTTATAAAATGAGAAAGCAAATTTCCTCCTGCTTATTGACAGGTTATATTGTTGTAGCAGCCCAAACCAACAAAGACAGGATAATAAGAGTACTCAGAGAATAGAGTGATGATTAAATTAATTAACACTAGTAAAATTTCTGATGCAGAAACTTACACAAAACAAAAAAAATTTAATAGTCATTTTTGTCAGTAATAGTAACACAGTCACATGCTGTTTCCATATTAAATGAGAGAGTCTATATAACTACTCCGGCCTATTCTTAATCCAATAAATACATATCCTATAGTAGACTATGAGAAATCTATATGTCTATAAAGCAGCTCCTATGGAGATGTGTTTCAGAGTTGAAATTTCCATTAATTATAAAATTAAGTCTAAAAGGGCAATGCAAATGCCTTATATAGGAGGCTAATTATGTCAGCCTCCAAAAGATAGGCCACTTAGGCTTTAGTCGAGAAGAAGGGACCAAGTTCTTCTGCATAGAAGACATTCAAAGTAATGAAATTCACAGTTGTGCTAAATCCTGCCTCTCCTCTAAATATTGGGAGACTTTCTGTGAGGGTTACCAAAGAGGTGACTCTCATCCCAGCTCTCATGGAAATATCCAGCACATAGAAGTCAGAACACAAATACTTGGGGAATGAAGGCAGGAGTGATTATTTTTAAAATGATCACAAATACACAACAAATTACCTTTAATCTGGTAAGAACACAATAAGGAAGGTCTTAGAGAGTTTTAGCAATGAGTGGAGAGAAGCAATGAAAGATTTTCTTCTAACACAGATTGAAAAAGATTAAGCATCTCTCTTTGTGGTGGCATCAATACATGAGTCCCAAGGGAACGCCATCCAGTTGAAGAAAAAATGAGATTTGTAATTTAGAGAAACTATCCACATTTGAAAAAAGGAGAAGACCTTTAATACAAAATTTGTCAACAGAAAGGAAATTTTTATATTTTGTATCTGCAGAAACAAAAACAAAAATCTCTGTGAGGAATGGTGACAAGTGAGTTTGTGCCAAGATATGTAATAAAAACAAATACTGAATAAGATACATATAAGAATTTCCTTTGCTACCCCCACATAATAAATAACTTTTTTACATTTCTAAATTCTGTATCTAATCAGTTATTGTTCATAATCCCTTGGATGTTGTTTAATAAGTTGTACTAGATTAAAGAGATAGGAGTTCAGTGTCTGCAAACTGGCAACAAGATTTCACTATGAAATAAATAAGCAATTAATGCAAAATTAATTTATTAAAAATATCTGAGAGGTGGCTCACGCCTTTAATCCCAGCACTTGGGAGTCAGAGGCAGGCGGATCTTTGTGAGTTCAAGCCCAGCCTGGTCTACAAAGTGAGTCCAGGACAGCCAGGGCTACACAGAGAAACCCTGACTCGAAAAAACAAAAAAAAAATCTGAGAGTAAGCAGAAATGCTTATATATATTAAAATATTGAAACATTATTTTGACATAGAGAGAGGATCTATGGTCTGACTTAGGCCGTTGTTGCAGACACACTATACTGATACATTTGTGTCTCTGCTTCTTGGTTATCTGTATATAATAAGTCTCTCAGTTTTCTAAGAAAATCTAGCCAAAGCTACCTTCATAGACATGGTTCATACCTGCTATGCTCTTTCCTGGATTTTCCCCAGAAATAAATGTCTTTTGGGCCCTCAAAATGTAGTTTCACTCCCACTTTATCTGTTAGCATCTATCCTAATTGTTAAAACTATGTACTTAGCCCATATAAAACTTACTTTTGATACATTTACTTTAACATATTTATGTTAAACTATGAAATTAACAATGTTCTTGCATGTATGCTTCATGTCAGGAACCACATTTTACTAAATTCTTTAACCATATTTACTTCTAATGGAATTTCCTGATTTCTGTTATTTTTACTGATGGCCACGTCATCCTTGGATATAATAAAATGAAAATAGAGAACAGAGATTAATTTACAAATTTATTTGGTTAAATTGTGAATATATAGGACATTTCATAACTTTCATTTGTATATGAAAGATGCAATTTCATGTAAATCATAGATATATTTTAATATGATAAATGTTTTTTTGAGAAAACATTGACAGGTGACAACCAAGTAGTTTTTATCCCATTGAAAAGTGCTTTCTGCATGGCCCCTTGGGGAAGTCACTAGCTCTCTCTCCTTTTCTGTGCTTTATTTCATATTATTGATTGAGTCTTGCTCTAGCCATCTTGCCTGCCATGAGATGGCATTGTATCAAGCTAACTTGTCACTAAGCATCTATTTCCAAGCCTAGGGAAATGATCAAAGTGTCTCCTCTCTGAAGGTGATGCTGATATCACCACTTTGAAAAATAATGAGAGGCTAAGATAATTGACATCATTTCATTCTATTGCTATTCCCCAGACTTTCTTAACACAGCTGTACAATGTAGACATACTGCTAACAACCAGGCTTCAAACACAGATAACTATTCCCTTTCATGTTATAATTACTCCAACCTCAAGATGTAAATTAATGAAGACAGAAACAAATCAAGCAAGGGCTAGTTAAACATTCAGACAAAAGCAGTTGCTACCTCAAAGGATGACAATGGAGATTAAAAGATAGTAAAGTCCTCAATGAGTATTTATGGAATTTGTGTGGTGAGTTATGTGGCATCACCTAATTGATAAAATGAAATATACACATATATTTATATACATAAGTATGATACTTACATATGTGTATCAACTTATGATAACTGTTTAATTGCATATAAATGTAATATCCAACTATATAATTATGCAGAATGTCAAAAATGAAATAAGTATGAAAAATTAAAATTATTAACATATGTCTGAGATTATAAAAATAAAGCTGATATTGAGCAAATACAAGAAAATCATGAGTTTTGTAGCAGAGTAGTTGTCATTTGTAATTTTTTTTTACTCTCTAGAAATACAGACTAAAAGAAGAGATACTATTAAAGCATATACCTCCCTTTTTAATATTATTTTAAAAATATAATGCACTATTTATTATGACTACAGTTTTATTGTGAAGTCAAAGTCAAGGGCTTCTTGAAGAGGTACTATCTTTCCTTTATTTTATTAGAAGAATTCATCTTTGGAAAGAAAAACTGTGTTTTCAAGAATAAAATGCCACATATATACAACTCAATATAATAGATCATGTCCCATAAAAACAGAATTCCTTTTATCTACATTCAATCACATGCACAAGCATCCTCCATGGGTATTTATATCCTTCTGCAAATACTTTTATCTCTAACATACTTTTTTTTTTTGGAGGGGGTCCCAGAATTCAGGAGCCAATTAATTTCCTGGGTTTTTAATGAGGTAAATTTTCAGATACTTCACAATTCATAATACTTATAGCAGGGAGGATACACTTGTAGCAGGGATGCTAGCCAAAAAGTAGATTTCTGGATGAGGAAAGACCTGGGTCCACAATTATATTAGGAGACAAATGGATTTACTGTGGTACCTGATCTACTCACCCAAGTAAAGTGTTAAGCAAGATTGAGAGAAGGGTGTGGAGGTAAGAGCCTCCAAGTCTGGCACTTGCCTGTGCACCCTGAGAAGGGACTGATAGAACTAAAGAAAAGTGGAAAAATGGAGTTTTGATTGCTGCTCCTCAGGGCAGAAAGGATTTGAAATGCTGTTCCTATGACAACAGGGCAGTAAGTATGATTAGGGCCACATACAATGTAATCGTATTACATTGTAAAGCTACAGGACCAAGCAGTCCTCTTATCTGAAATAAATGAGGTCATTAATGAAAACATTGCCATACAATAGAAAGTTAGATCTAGATCAGATAGAAATATGATTTGCAGGTGAGTAGTTTTCAGAAGTACTCGAGCATACCCTTTGTAACTAATGTCCCCATTTATTTCCAAGCTAGCCTCTGCTACAAATATCGTTCATCCTCTACCTCAGTCTCAGATCAAAAGATGATCGGGGTGAGGCTATAGTCTCTCCTTTAAGATATGCTAGTTGTCTTAAGCATCCATTTAGATATACTGGGTGACTCCAGAGAGGACAGGGTACTCAAGTTTCTATGACATTATCATATATAGGCACCCTAGTCACAATCCAAATGATGAAAAGAGGAGATGTCTGACTTAAAAGATGCATTTTGAATTACATTTTCATAGGAAGAGAGAATGTAAAATAAGCCTATAGATATAACTAAGTTCATTCTTTCTCTAAATGCACACAAGTAATTCATTTGACTTATAGACCTTATATTGTACTTCCCAATGACACACATATTCTGTAGGATCTTTCCTATTGGTAAAGGTTAAATGCAGGGAATTTCTAGTAAAATATACTGAAAAATTTAGTGACAATGCTCTACAGTCAGGTATCCTAAACTTTAGCTATATAGATGGCATCATGTTCATTGACAGTTCAGGGGAATGACCTCAATGTTGATGATTGTAGCATTCCCAAAAGCTTAATAGAAAAATCTGATGATAGGTCTCACCACACAAGCAGGGCACAATGGACAAAAATAGCTGCTTAGAACCATGGAGTCAGGTTCACAACTAGAAATTCCCTATAGCCAAGAGAAAGCTGTTCCTGTAACCATAATCACTCTAAAGAAGATTCAAAATATTATTAGACCTGCCATTAGAAACATAATTTGCCTCCCCTGGCTGTCTTATATTTTAATAATTAGGATACTAATAAATATGTAGCAGAAGTATGAACCAAAGGACTGAAAGAAAAGATATGCTGTCTAATACACCACAGCACAATACCTCCAAAGCTCAACATTTCTTGAACTACTGATCACTAAAGCTTCTCTATGAGGGAGCCATTCTCCACCCAGATTAGCATCTTAGAGATCTGGACTTCTTTGTTCTCAGACAGAGCCACCAAATAAGCGCACTTTCCAATCGAGCTATTAGCATGCTAGACAAAATTGTCATGCTGATCCAGACTAGCTTTACTAGCTTGACATGCCATGAGATGTCTCAAGTTTAACTAAATTATTAACATGATACAACTCTGAACTGCTGAAGTAGAATATAGCCAGCTAGTGGTACTTTGGAATTGTAAAGTAGAGAAGGGTAGTGGAGAGAAGATGAAAGAAAGAGAGAAGGGAAGGGGAGATAGAGAAGGAGAGACAGCAGGAAGAAATATGATGATGAGGGAGGGAAAAGGGAAAAAACAAAAGAGAAAGGAGGGAGAGGAGAGAAAGACACAGAGAGACAGAGAGAGAGAGAGAGAGAGAGAGAGAGAGAGAGAGAGAGAGATAAGAATGAGAGAGAGAATGAGAATCTACTTTGGGATAACATTATTTTCTATTTCACCCACTGAAATGGAGATAGTGATTCAGTGGATTCCTCTGAATCCCCAGACTTCTCTATTGATCTTTCAGCTGGTCTTGAATATGCAGTTCAACCTATCATAAGCTATTTAGCACTAATTTTGCACATACTTGTTCTGCAAGGGGTAGGAGTCTTTGTCACTCAAGGTTTTTTCTCCTAGCACAATCCAACCAATTCAATAGCAAATCAATGCACTTCTTTATGTCTTTTCTAATTATTAGGCTATTATCAATGGAGTGGTTCTTTGGCACAAAACTTAAGAATTACTTGTTGGCAGAATCCAGAGTTCTTTCAATCAGGAATAACTGGAATAAATAGGCGTTGACAGAATGGTCTTGAACTGCATATATTTGTTCATATAATGAGACCTGTAGGAATCAAGCTACAGATAAAGCATCCCTAAGATTGGACGCACACATGTGCCTGGACACACAACATGGATACATGTACTACATCCTGGACACGACCCAAAGGAACAAACTCTAATTTTCTTCTACACAGAATATCATTGAATTGGTTGACTTGTTACTGCTGCTAGAATTGATCAGTTAGTACCAAGTGGAAGGAATACCTACAGATTCAGATATAGGTCTTTGCTCCTCCAAAAAAGACTTACTTATATCAGATTTTTCACAAATTCTGAGGTTACGGATGGTCCTTACAACTGATCAAGATGGCTTGATTGATCTTTAAATGGGGTTGTACCTGCCTGCAAAAGTCCTCTTTTACACTGATCCACTGATGCTAATTGAGTATATATATATTTTTTCCATCAAAGAAGTTATTCCTGTCAATCTTCTTAAATCACTTACTTTTTAAAAACTTGAGTACTGTCATTTTTATCTGACCCTTGAGATTTAGTTTTTCTTTAAAAAAAAAAATATCTCACACCAGTTTTATAACCCAGAACTTCTTACAAAGACATGAGAGTAGCCCCTTGATATCTAACAATTTAGGAAAATATATTTTTATCTCTTCATTTTTTTGAAAGTTAGAACTATAACTTCTGTGAAGAGCTTACTGAAATTGTAAAACTACTTCCTATCATGATATAAGACAAAATTCAACTTCCATTTGGCCATTTCAAAGGTCAATTTAGAAACACAAATGGCCTAGAAATTCTTCCACTCTAGCTTTTAAAAACTTCTCTTTTTGCTACAGAAGAGTTGATCCCCCAATGCTCTGCATCTCCCTTTCCCTTTAATACCTGATAATAAGGTGCTGCTAGCAGGTTTAACGTTGGTCATTTCGTTACTTTGATAGCATTGTTGTATTTTTACACGTTAAATGTAACCATTTCAGCTGGAGCAAGTGATTAAAATCAAACTTGCGGTGTTTGAATTTTATCTGTGCTTCTGTTTGGCTTTTCAGACCATTTCACACAGACAATGGTGTTAAAGTGTTAGGTCCGCAACAGAGGATTCACCAGAGCTCAAGAATGATGTAAAAGAATGAGGTCTTATTTACCAGCATGCTGGAGTCACACTCACAGAATTCCCATGCAAGGGAAAGGAGGTGATCTGAACCTAGGTTTCCAGTTAAATTTTTATACATTTTTGTGAGTCAGAACCAAGCAACAGTGGTCTGGCGAGCTTTGGTTGGCTAGCATATCTATCTATACACTGATTTGTGCTGGCTAAGGTTGAGGAACTTGATGCTTGGGACAAAGAACTTAGTCTCCTAGTGACAGTTAGGGAACTTCCAAACTCAGGGGAGTAGTATTGTTTTTCAACTTGCAGTTCCTAGGACAAGTTGACCCAGAGTTCAGGGCCTACCTAATTTCCCAAGCTTTTGGAGCCTGACTAAAGTTTGGTCAAGTGAACTTTGGACCTTACAAAAACATGCACACAGACACACATCTATACACATACACACAATAGTGAACCAATAATGGAGTTCTTCAAAGAATCTTCTCTATTCCTGTCCACAGATGCCTAGCTTTTCAGTGAAATAGGTACCTAGAAATTTTCTCAAAAAAATGCCAGACTCTCTCTCACCTTCTTCCTCATGGTTCATACATTTCACAAGGCAGATTATCCAGAAGATATAGCTGCCCCCAAGGACCTTCTCCTCTGGGACACTTTCTAGATAGCAATTGAGCTAAAAGGATATGAATTTTTTTATAGTGAAATTTGGAAAATTTACTTTTCCATCCTGATTTCTCTGAGTTCTAGTGGGTGCTCCTTTACACATCTTTAAACATATTTACAATCCCAACTAGTACAGATGGAGCACTTTACAGGTAACAATACAAACAAAGAGAGCCTAGGGATTCACAGATAAACATGTTTCAACGATCAACTCCCTTGTTTGAGTGACATGGTCCTAGAATGTGAAAATAGTGACTATATGTATTAATGTGCACCTCTATGAGTTACCCTACTGTAGTACATGTGATCTAATTGATCTGAATTCATTTTATAAAAATGATATTTTACATGTTCATGAGCCATCTGGATGAAGGGGTTAAGAGCAAGGACGTGTGACTAGAAAGCAGATAAGTCTGTAGCTAATGAAGTGGACACCTGTGCTTTCAGTGCAGGGACAAAAGCAGCAATTCTCTTTATGGATAAAAGAAATCACACCCTAGTATGGACCCTGGAGTATGCTAGTGGGAGTGTTCTAAAACTTTTGTAAAGTCATTTATGTTTGTTGTGTCTGCCGTCCTCCATCAGTCAGTTGTCATTATGATTTGATTGTGAGACTCTTTGTTGGTACTAGAAGTTATTTATCAAGAGAAAGAGTTGGTCCTAGTTCTTGTACATTTTACTTTAAATCTTTCCAATACCTGTAATAAATTTTAGTGGCATAATCAAACATAACACAATTTTGGGAATGTGAGTAAAGTACACATATGTTTGACTACTCCCCAGAAATCATTTCAAAGTTAAGGAATACAATTAAACATTCAAACTGATCTGGGAATACAAACGAACCTTACCAGATATTCAAGAAGACATACCAGAGCCTTGTCAGTCGGTAATACAGTGGTTTCATTACTGCATTCACATGTGTAACTCATCATATGCGAATAATACTTTCTAGGAATAATATGTGAACACAAGTTTGTCTTTTCTACATAGAACCAAATATTAATTTGTTTATATTCTGAAAATGTAGTAATTTGTCCCTTATGTATTCTTGTAGAAAACCCTCAAATGTTTAAGAATGCCCAGAGTAGATAACATGAAGTATCTGAGAAGCCCTTGGTCCCTCAAAAGTAGTGTCTTAATAGAGGATCAGTTGATATGTCTTTCATAACTTTGAGAGTAACATTTTTCACACAACATGACATTGAACAACAGCAAGTGGTAATTACAGCTAATATGAAACTGAATAAATAAATTCTGGAGTAATGTTCATTTGCAGTAGGTTCTACTCACACACTCACTATGCACTATGTCATGATTTGTTTTCCTAGTGCTCTGTTAAACTATCCTGAAAAGTAGCAACTTAAGGGGAAAAAGTTAACCTCTTAGTAATATTCCCAAAATTTACTACTGCAGAAAAGTATCTATTGGCCTTGTTACTCTTTCACAAACATATTACTCATTTCATAAAAGATTATAAAAACATTATAAAATCATATGTATAAACTTCATTCGCTTGATCCAGATCTCCATGCATCAGGAAAATTAATGAAATACTTTTAAAATATATTTTTCTTTAAATTGATTTTCTAGATCAGTCAACAGACATATAAAAGTAAACAATAGACTTCTCTATCCCTCCCTCCCTTTCCCTGACTGGCCATAATCTAATCTAGTTCTTTTTGTGGTGGTAGAAGATTGATTCCATTAGACAGATTTGAGAATGAGTGGACTGATGATAGAGGATTGGAGCTTATATAGTTGAGATAATTGTGCCATTTTTATGTTACTGTTCCTCAGATCCCCACTGACAGTAGCTCTAATTAAAAGGAACATGAAGGATTGTGAGGATTGTTGTCCCCAAACTATGCCAGGGAATTTAATTAAAATGGTCAGAGTGGGGAATTATTGGGGATATCTGACTGAAATCAGGAAGTGTCAAAAGAGGGATAGGTCTAATTCTGAGACTGTTTTTCATGGATCTGTTACATTTCTACATGTCCTCTAGGCAGGACAGAGATGAGCATCTAATCTGCACAATCTGCAGTGCATTTGCCCAGAAAACAAAGCTAACATCTTATTCTGAAGCAGCAATTGGTGGTGCTTCCTTTCAAACATGATAAACTTAATATTTCTTTCAGAAGGAAGAGGAGTGAAATCAAAAGTTGTTACTGGAGTCCCTGATTGGAGATTTTTGGTTACAAAGGCTCATGGATTTATTTTATTATACTTCTCACAGGTGTTATTTTTGTCTACATCTGGTGTCATCATTTAATAGGAGCAGGTTTGAAGAATTATTATTGAGGGCTATGAGTAAAGAACTGTCACACCTGACCTAGGTACCCAGTGTTTTATGTCCACACCCTTAAACAATGACAGGAAAATATAATTGCTTACAAATACAATTAAAAGACACACGATTCACACTGCTTAAAGATGAAAGCTAAACAATCAGTTAATTTAGAACTCAGTACTTGAGGAAGACTATTTTTATAAAGAAAATATTTACTACTCAATATCTACTCATTTTCTAGTATTGAAGATTGCATTTAGGGTCTCATATGTGTTAGGAAATTATTATTACACTGAACTTCATTCCTAGCCCTCTTTTTATTTATTATTTTTTTAAAAATGATCCTGTTTAATTGGCCAAGCTGTATTTAAATTTATAATTTGCCCATTTCTGTCTCTCAGGTAACCAGGTTACATGCTGTAGCAACATGCCTGGCTATTTAGTATTTCTTATCTTTTTTGTTGGCTTGCTTATTTATTTGAGATTAGTTTTCACAATGTGTCTGTGGATGGCCCAGAACTTACAGAGAACCACAAGCTTCTAACTCCCATATGCTGAAATTAAAAATGTGCCCCACCAAAACTAGCTTTAATATGTTTTAATTGAAATTTTGTATTGCTATGTAATGGTATACCAGTGGAAATCAAGTATTCAACAGTTAGAAATTAATATATCATTTAAATATTATATTGTATATTATGTCTAAAATTGTTTTAATCAATAAGAATCAAGTGTTTTTTAGAAATATTATACATTCCCAAGTTCTAAAGAAGTTTATATAACAGCAAAATTTTTGATCTATACATATTTTATGATCATAAAATATCCTTTAATTTTTTACAAACATTTAATAACAAGAAACTATTAACACAATAAGTACATAAAAAGCAATTAAATATTTATTCAATAACTTCATTTTTGTTTTCCATAATAATTTTTTTATTTATGTATTTATTTGTCTGTTTACTGTAGTGTTGTGGAATGAACCTTGACTGCCTGCTTGCAAGCCACTGCTCTCCACTGTCTTTATTGCACTGTTATTTAGAAGATTTATTATTTTGGATCAGTTTTTATTGTTTAATTTTTTAGCCTGATTCAGCTTCTCTGTGGTTACAATAGTATTCCTTGATATGTCTTTTTCACTCACCATTATTCTATAGTGTATCATAAGTCCTTGAAAGTTCACTAGGACTATATGCCGAGCTAACTTTTCTATCCTTTAAGTTCCTTGTTCTCGTCTATTAACACATAGCAGTGAGCAAAGAATTATATAACACTAATAAAACTTTAAAACATAATGATTAGCTGGGCGTGGTGGCACACGCCGGTAATTCCAGCACTCCAGAGGCAGAGGCAAGCGGATCTCTGTGAGTTTGAGGCCAGCCTGGGCTACAAAGCAAGTCCAGGACAGCCAGGGCTCTGTTACACAGAAAAACCCTGTCTTGAAAAACAAAACGAAACAAAACAATGATTGTATATGTGCAAATACACACACACACACACCCCTTACTGATTTCATTTTGGTTGTTTCTGTTCAAAAGGTTTTAAGGATAACCACTTTGTATTGGACAACAAATCAGAGTTCATTTCTGGGAGATGTTAGTACTTATTCTCCCAAAGTCAATAGTTTTCTGTAGTTCTCTGTCTAGAAGAGACCCTACAAAATTTGCCTCAGGATGTAATTTGACTTCAATTGAAAACATGTATTTTTCTTTCCTTCTTTCTTTCTTTCTTTCTTTCTTTCTTTCTTTCTTTCTTTCTTTCTCTCTCTCTCTCTTTCTCTCTTTCTTTCTTTCTTTCTTTCTTTCTTTCTTTCTTTCTTCCTTCCTTATTTATTTTTCTTCATATCCTGATTGCAGCTTTCCTTACTTCCTTTCCTCACAGTTCCTTCCTCTTCCTGACCCTTCCTGTATCCACCCCTCTTCCCATTCTCCTCAGAAAAGGGGAGACCTCCCATGGATATCAACTGGCAGTAAGACTAGGTGCATCTTCTCCTATTGAGGCTAAACAAGACAGTCTAGTTAGGGGAAAGGGATCTAAAGGCAACCAACAGGGTCAGAAACAGCCCCTATTCCTGCTGCTCGGAGTCCCACATGAAGACCATCCTGCACACTGTTACATATGTTCAGAAAATATATTTTCCTTTTCATTGTTTTTTTTTTTATTATGTGAGTTTCACATCATGCACCCTGTTCCATCTCATCTCCCACCTCCCATGAGACCTACCCTCCTCCCTTGCAACCTCCCCACAGATGAAAAAAAAATTCATTGTGGAAGCTGTAGTGTGTCTCAGTATGTTCCATAACATTCCCTTTTGTCTACATGTTTTTGCTTGCAAATGTTCATTATAATCATTCCTTGATCTGGTATGAGGTCTCTGGCTTCTGCTACTTTGTCAATACTGAAACCACTAGAGTTCTCTCAGATATGCTGTTATTGTCCTTTGTCATGGAGATCCAGTAGTTTTGGGTCTGTGGAACTGACTTCTTAATGTACTCCAGGAGTTCATCATAGGGTGGGCTAACTCAAAGCGCTGGTTCTGGGCTTGCAACCCCCACTTTTAGGGACTGATCTCCTGAGTTCTGTAGTAGGTAGGGGGTTGAATCAGTTCTCCTGATTTCATGACCCCATCAGGGCCAATTCTCCCTCCTGCTACCTGTGGTGAGGGTAAGAGAATAAAGGGGATCTCTCCTTTGCCAATACCACAAAGCAGACAGAAGGCAGGGCTGGCTCTCCCACACTCACTCAGGAAGGCAGGGCTGGCTCTCCCACAATCCACACATTCAGGCCCAGCTCTAGGTCCAGACAGGGTGCAGGGCTTGCTCTCCTGAGTGCTGCAGTATATGAGGGGCAGAGACAGTTCTGTTTTGTGCCTCCATCAGGTGTTGGAGCCACAAAAACTAGTACCAGGTTCGCCTGGTACTGGCCTGGTGGTCAACACAGGCAATTTGCCCAACACAGGCCCCATAAATGCTAAAGTGGTATTAGTAACTGACGTGCTACCCCCCCTCCCCCGGAATGTTAGGTTACTATTCATTCAGATATTCATAGGTCAGAATACTGCTGTATTATGAGGGGCAGGGACAGCTCTCTTCTTTTATGGCTCCTGTCCCTCACTGGCAGTAAGGGCCAAAGGGAAGGGATCTCTTTCTTGCTACCACCACCACCAATCAGGCAAAAGGCACAACTGGCTCTCCTACTCTCACTCCCTCAGTGCTGGCTCAACCACAACCTCTACATCCAGGGCTAGCTGTAGTGTGTTGCTCAGGCAAGGTACTGGGCCTATTCTCTGGAATACTGCAGCATGTGAGGGGCAGGGACAGCTCCCCTGCTCTTCTGATTCCATTGGGGCCAGATCTCCTGTCCATCACTTGTGGTGAGGGTCAAATGGAGGGGATCTTTCCCTTGCTGACACCAACATAATTCAGACAAAAGGCAAGGCTGGCTCTCCCACACTCACACCCTCAAGGCTGGCTCATGCAAAACCCCCTCATCCAGGGCCAGGCAGAGCTCCCCTGGTCTCTGACTTGCTTCCTGTCCTGAGAGCCCATCTGGTGCTTGCCTGGTACTGGCCTGGTGGTAAGCACAGGCTATTTGCCCTTCTGGGCCCCATGGTGCTAAAGTGGTGTTGGTAACTGGCGTGTTCCCCCCACCTCCAGAATGTTAGGCTACTATTCATTCAGATGTTCTTAGGTCAGAACACTGAATGTAAACATAGCCTATCTCCTACCTTTCACCTAACGATGCATATGTGACATAGCAGCCACATCTACAATGCCTCTAGTAACAAAGAAGAAAATATTTTTTTAAAGAATGATATATTTCAACACACCATTTTATAACATGATTTCATTATGTTTTGGCATGGGTGATAACTGGCAAAGTAAGGGTGGACAACTGGGCAATGAATACTCAAATCCAGATACTTTTAAATTGTTCTGCATAACTACGATGTTAACTCTGTGGCATGCTATAGACAAGCTACAATAAATAGTGTATGTTAAGACAGAAATTACTGACCTGATCAATATTTAAAGTCTCATTTAATTGAACTTGGATCAGCTAATGTTGTTTTTCTGACAGTTAAAATCACAGTAAGGACAAATTCAGTTGAATTGGAAGTGAATATCTCAACTTATGATCCTGTCTTTCTATCTTTGACTTCTAGCAGAAAGTAACTTAACTTACTGAGGCATGTATAAAGTAATTATGTCACACTAATGATAGAATCCTAAGGAAAAGTTAAATAGGTATGAAAAAGTCTCTTTTCACAGGAATTAGTCCTATGCAACCAGCAGATTTACATGTGTGTATGTGCTTGTGTGTGTATGCATATGTATATGCACATGTGTGTGTATGTCTATGTATATCCGCTGCAGATATACCATAAGAAAATTTTAAAGTTAGCACCTAATTTGACAAAAAATTTGAATCCACTTTGTCCAGTATAACTGATAATACACATACCTGATAAGTATATTGTTTATCAAGAGAATATTATGTTTTGGTAGAGGAAAAATTATCTAAAACATGCTATTAACCACTGGCAAAATAATTAATCCTTTCAAATTTAATGTTTAGGTAGCAGTTCACAAAATACTGAAATTTTATGCATTAACTGTCTCTGATTTCCTATACATTTCACTTGTGTATATATAAAACTTATCATTTTGATGACTTTTTTCATTTTTGTATATTTATGAATAGAAACTACAGCTATCCTTCTTGGCTGTGTCTGATTACAAACATCACATCAGCCCAAACAGTTTTAATTCTATAACCAATTCAGAAGACTGTTGTGTACTTGCCATTCATCTCATTGTAGGTGGTCTTGCAGTAAAAATACTTTCCTAAACACATAAATGCAACCTGCTCAGTCTACGTAATGTTATGTATATGTTTTCAGGGATGTCCATTTGGTATTCGGTAATGAATTGGTGTGTACTTCTTTGGGGAAAATTATTTCTCTCATTTGGAAACATGTACACATATATACACATAGGTGTGTATGTGTGTGTGTAACAAGAATTAATAAAAAACAAAGCCATGTATTGAAAAAAAAAGAGTAAGAATGGGTATATGGGAGAGTTTGGAGGAAGGAGAGGAAAGATATAAATGTGTAATTATATGATATTCTCAAAAATAAAAGAAATTGTTTTAATTTTTAAATTAAAAATCTCTTACATTTTACAAAGATAAGATGTCACAATACTGGCTTCTATATGCATCTGGTATACAACCCTTGCCCAATGATAATCAGGATAATTGTCAGTTGTCCTTACCTCCATATTTTTGCTTCTCAGTTTTCTTGTCTGTCTGAACTAACAAAAAGAGCTGAGGACAACTGTCCTCAGCTACAGGCAAAATCAGACTATGAGGTACAGTCAAATCACTGAAATGAATTTTTATAATGCACATATCAAAACATGCTAATATATTAATATCTACACATAATTTTATGCTAATTTTAAAATGTAAAAGAGATAGAAAAATACCAATGTCGCATTGTACTCCTTTTTAGATCAGTTTTAAATTTAAAAGAAACACAACTTCCCGTACAAATTGTCTTCTTTCCCTTCTCTGTCATCTTCCCTTCTGCCAATCAAAAGTTTCAGGTTCATTTCCCTCAAAAGGGAAATGGCATGTTTGAATTACTAGCATTCTTATGAAAAAAATAAAAACCTGCTGCTTTAAAGCATATATCCTTTGTAATTTGCTTAAATGGTTGTCTTTTGTGACTTTTGTAACAGCACTAAATGTGTTCAAATGGGAGTTTTTGAATAATTGTAAACCCTTCTGAAGCCAATCGTTCCTGTGTGTGTGATATTATATTACCAACAAAAACCATAAACCACTGAAGAAAGAAATTGAACATGACAGAAAAAGATGGAAAGACCCTTATGTTCATGGTTCAACAGAGCTAGTAATGTGGATATGGCTTTGACTGAAGGAAAACTATAGATTCAATAAACTGTCATTAAAATTTCACTGACATTATCCTCTTAAGTAGAGAGACGCATGGAATTCATATGAAAGCCTAGACATCTATGGAAAGCCACAGGCAACCAATGCAAAAGAGCAATAGTGAATGTATCATTATACTCAACTTCAAATTATACAAACAGTCACAGTAACATAACCCACATGGTACTGGCACAAAAATGGATATACCAAAATGAGAATGGAATAGAGAACTCAGAGACCAGTTTATGCAGCTACAGCCATTTGATTCTCAACAAGATGCCCACATAATACTGTGAGAACAGATATTCTTCAATAAATATATGGTCTGGGTAAATATGCCATCCACTTGCAGAGGACTACTAAGTGTTGTTAGTATTTTATATATTTGCAATAGTAACTCATATCTTTTTACCACTGTCATGATCCCTGAGACATGTCAGTGTTCTGTTTTCATCAGTTTGACTCTAGTTAAATTAATCTATAGTGTTCTCTGTGAATATTCTAATACAATTCCTTGGGAGTCTAACTTCAGGAGGAAGTATATGAAAAGCCTCAGATATTAGTAATGGATTTCCCACCATATGTGGTTGATAATGCATTACTTTTCCTGCCCAGATGCTCTCTCACTGTATGTCAGGCTGGTGAGCACATGATCACAGTTCCACTTTAAGTTTTTCCGGTCACTTAGTGGATTTCTGCTGATCTGTTGAACATATCTTCATGTGTGTGGCTATACCACTGCCTCTGTTTTTTCCATGACTTTATTGTCATCTGTAACTTATGCTAGAAAACCATAAGGTTTTACAGGCAGCAATTTATTATAGCATGAATTTAATCAAACACATGGCCACCACTGACAGGTGACAGGTCATCAATAAAAATAACAGGGTCTGGCACAAACAAGCAGCTCTTGGATGACATTTTGTCTTAGCTGATTTTTACTTATCAAGCTGTCAGTAATAAAGTAGCTTCTTCTAGGAATAATGAATATGGATGCCCCATTTACAAATAACCTTTTATTTAACAGAAATTTTCTCTATGCTTTTCATATTTTTTCTAGATCCTTTGCTCTTATTGTATAATTTCACTCTGTCTATTAAGAAGCATATATAGAACAGTACGTTCTATTATTCAGTAGTACAGGCAACACATACATTTAAAACACTTGTTGATTCAAGTAAGCCACTTGTGTTTTCTGAACTCAAAGCAATGAGATAATGTGCTGGTAATTTGAAACTAGCAAATACAATAGGATCTTAATTAGATCTCATATGTCTTTTTCTCATTGATACAGTATGCGGCGTGAGAATTACAGATGCTTTCTCATATAGAAAATGAGGAATAAAATCCCCATCTCTTCCTTCATGATACGGTAAAGCAATAGCAATACTAGCTGTTCTTAGTACAGTTAAACTAAAAAGTTTAGAATTCCAAATACAATATGATGTAGATCACAAAATGTTTTTTAATCTAAGTACAATGGAAGCAACAAATACTTTGGCAAACATTGGCCAAGAGACAAATAGTCAAAGTGTCAGGTACATTTGTCTATTGTTCTAATGCAATCCTGATGTGACCCCATGAAAACTTCCAATTTCCTTAGCTTTACAATAGTTTGACAAATCTATCCACCTGTGAGTGTTGGTTTATATAAAGAATTAAAATCACACATTAATTACCATTATTGATTGTCTTTAAATGACAAGAAATGCTAAGATATGTTGGAAAGGCCAGTTTTGTGGAATACATTATCTTATGGTGGGCTCTAAATCACATGGTAACTCCATTGCTTCATTGTCCTTTCTTCACTGAAACAGTCTATGTCAGGTACAAAGAGAAAATGTAAAATGTGTTCTGAACTGAATGCAGTCTCTTTAATGCCTATATTTCCCACAAACATTATATATTAAAAACCTTTACCCCAAGTTATGTTACATAGAAATATTTATCTTTGGGAATAACTAGTATATGTGAAAAGAACCTTCCTAGATACTATTAGTATCTCATTATAAAAAAATAAAAAGTTCAAGAGATTTATCTCTTCCTTTCTGCCTTCTGTCACATAAGAATTGATTGAAAATGTGTAAAATATACTCTTCATTAGCTGTAAGTTGGAAATCTATCTAACACACTCTCTTCTCAAGGCTCAGTGGCCATCAGAAGGGTTGGAACACTGTAAGTACCAGAGATTGAGATCAAATCAGGGTGAAATAATGTCTTTCCAATTGACAGAAATTCCATATTCCTGAAATCACAGCACCTCTTGTTGCCTGCCCAAATTCTACAAATGATCAAGCCAGTCAACAGGGAGAGAGCCCCACTTCAAAAGCCCATATTTTTTTTGCTTCAGACCTACTGACAGCTGATGACTAATGAAGGAGGAAGAGTCAATTTTCTATAAGGGTATGGCTTGTTGTAGGTAGACCTTCTCCAGTGTATGCTCCCATATTCATGAGCATACAGACAACACATATTAGACTTTATAGGTGATAATGATATAGGACAAGAAATTGGAATGGGAAATGAGAGAGTATGGGTTGTTCTTGGAGGAGTTAAAGATAAGAGTGGATGGTAAATGATCAGCAAACAATATACGCATGTTTGAGATTGTCAAAGACTTAATAAAATATCATATATTTTTAAAAATTTGACCTCTCTAAATACTATAATTGCCTAAATTCTGGACCTCTCAACTTAAAAAAATGACAAATTTACTGAGATAGGTTCTGAGAGATAAACTATTAAAATTCCTAAGGAAAAATGATATGGGACATTTAAAAACAAAATCCCAATAAATAAGGTTTGAATTTTGAATTGAATTTAAAAAATGTTAACGTTTTTTAATTTGAAAAGTTCAAGTAATCAAATCAAATTAAATATTAGAAAAGTTGAAAGGACAGTATTTTGGGACTCTGATGTGTCATATAAATTTTAGTAGTATCAGCTTAGGATAAATGTCTTACTGTGTATTTTATCTCAAAATATTAAATAATATTTTAAAAATATATTTTTCTTGTAGCCTAATGTGTAAGTGAACATCAACAATTAAATGGGTTATTAGTGTGATTAATAATAATCTTGATGAGATATTCTATGAAGGCTTATTATTTTATAATGCAGATCCTCTACCTCAGAATCTATTCTATAGGGTGTAACAAATTCCTTATCTTCCAAGAAAGAGAAAGTCAACCATTGGAACATTCTTCCTAAATCATTTGAGTAAAGTCTCATTGAAGACATTGCTGTTAATATAAATTGTATTTGAAACAGAAGATTAGCGTCTCTGGTTTCCTAGTCATTGTCTACAATTAAAAATGTTTATATCATTTATTTTCTGATGTCACACCCCATAATTAATCTGGTTCTTTTTCTCTTAAAACTTCCATCCTTTTTTATTTCTTCTTCTCTCATGTATTATATCCCAATCCCAGTTTCCCCTCCCTCCTATCCTCTGAGTCCCTACTCCATATCTCCCCTCTCCTCCAGATCAACTTCTTCTTCTCCATTTCCCTCCAGATATCAGTCAATCATGACATATCATGCTGCAAAAAGACTAGATGCTTCCCTCCTAATAAGGCTGGACAAGGCAACCCAGTAGGAGGAAAGTAGGTACCAAAAGTTGACAAAAGATTCAGAGAAAACCCATGCTCCCACTCTTAGGAGTTATACAAGAACACAGAGTTACACAACTACATATATAAAGACCTAGGACTCATACAAGCTCCTGATTGTTGCCTCAGTCTCTGATCTGCTATGAGCCCCAGTTAGATATCTTGTGGGCCATGCCACTGAGGTATCCTCCACCATTAGTGGCTCCTATAGTATTCCCTCTCACTCTTCCAAAGAATTCCCCTAGTTCTGCCAAAAGCTTGGTTGTGAGTCTCTGCATCTGTTTCCATCAGTTGATGGATGAAGTTTTTTTCTTTTTTCATAATTTTTAATGTTTATTTATTACTTCAGGTTATATCTCCATCATAGTACCCTCTTTTCACCCCTCCCAGTGCCGCCTTCCACCCTCTACCCCTTATCCCTTCCATCCCACTCCTCCAGAGTGGAGTGTCCCTACATATTAGTTCCTGCACCAGTTCAGCAGTCATATGAGGGCCAAGAGCCTCCTCACCCACTGGGGGCCTACACGGCAGCACCACTAGGGTAAAGTGTCTCATGGACAGGTAAAAAAAGTTTATGTTCCTATTCCCTTTGGTGAATTGGATGTAGCATAGTTATCCTGTACTATATGGCTAAAATCCGATTATAAGTGAATACATGCCATGTGCATCCTTATGAGCCTGGTTTAGCTCACTCAGGATGAGCTTCTCTAGTTCCATCCATTTGGCTGCAAATTGCATGATTTCGTTGTTTCTGCTGGCTGAGTAGCATTCCATTATGTAGATATATACCGGTTTTTTTTTTTATCCATTCCTCGGTTGAGGGACATATTTCTAGCTATTACAAATAAGGCTGCTATGAACATAGATGAGGAAATATCCTTGTGATTCAGTGAGGAATCATTTGGATATATACACAGCAGTGGTATGGCTAGGTCCCGAGGCAGAGCTATTCCAAGTTTTCTAAGATATCGCCAGACTGACCTCCAGAGTGGTTGCACAAGTCTGCACTCCCACCAGCAATGGAGGAGAGTTCCCCTTTCTTCACACCCTCGACAGTATGTGCTGTCATATGAGCTTTTGATCTTAAACATTCTGACAGGTGTGAGATAGAATCTCAGAATCCTCTTGAGTTGCATTTCTCTGATGATTAAGGATGCTGTATTTTCTTCAAGTGTCTCTTAGCCATTTGGGATTTCTCTTTTGTGAATTCTCTGTTTAGCTCTGTTCCCTAGTTTTTGATTGGATTATTTGGTTTCTTGGAATTTAATTTCTTGAGTTCTTGGTAAATTTTGAATATTAGCCCTCTGTCAGATGTGGGGTTGGTGAAGGTCTTTCCCAATCTGTAGGTTGCCGTTTTGTTCGAATGACAGTGTCTTTTGCCTTACAGAAGCTTTCATGAGGTCCCATTTATTGATAGTTTATCTTAGATCCTGAGCCGTTGGTGTTCTGTTCAGGAAGTTGTCACCTGTGCCAATGAGTTCGAGGTTTTTCCCCACTTTCTCTTCTCAAGGGGATACAAATTGTAAATGAAGAAGTCAAATTATCCCTATTTGCAGACACTATGATAGTATACATAAGCCATCCCAAATATTCCACCAGAGAACTCTTACAGCTGATAAACACCTTCAGCAAGGTGGCTGAATACAAAATTAATTCAAAAGAAATCAGAAGCCCTTCTTTATACAAAAGAATAAATGAACTGAGAAAGAAATTAGGGAAACAACATCTTTTTTTTCTTTTTTTAAATGTTTATTTATTATTTCAAGTTACATCTGCATCACAGTCCCTTCTCTCCACTCCCCCCAGCCCCATCCTACCACCCTCTCCCCCTTCTCTCAGAACTCATAATTTGTTTTTCAATAATTAGGCCACAATTATGCAAATTATATGGTATAACATATACTCCCAATATACAGTTCATACATATTAGGCAACTGATATTAATATTCTACCATCTATCTATGTCCATGAGTTTAAGTTCTATACCTAACTTATTTTCCATCCTAACTTGCATTACCAACTTAAAAACATCTTAGACCTAGAACATCCTTTTAACTCCAAATTAAAATTTAACTGTGAGACTATAACTATTTAGTCTTCAAACACATCAGAAACCTGAGAAGGATAAATATATCTGATTATACAGAAAGTGCAGAGCCAGCAGCAGTTTCCAAAACTAAGAAACGACAGACAACTGGCTGCCTGGACAGTCCCCAATTTCTCTCCATACATTAGGGCATCTATCTTCAGATACTTGGCCCAGTATTTCAATTTTTTTATAAATTATTTTTCTCTGATTAAATTTTCCCATTATTTAAAAAACTTTTACATTATTCACTGTAAGCATGTACAACTTCAACATTCTCATGAGACATTACTGATTGTTGAATGACTTAATCCTTCTTACATACTGTCCCTCACTTACTCTAGATTCTTGAGAGATACAGGTGAATTAAGTATTCCAATGTATAGACCAGTGAGTTATGTGCTTTCCCCATCAAGTTTATTTTTCATTTTTTCTCTCTGAATAGCTTTTTATAGAACTCATTATGTAGACCAAAATGATCTGGGGCCTTCAAACCGCCCCTACCCCCAGTACCAGCTATTTTAGTTGTCTAAAACACTGGGAGAAATTGGTCATATCCCGTAGCCAATCATTTCAAACCTTCATATGAATGTTGTAACTAGGTAACACATATTTTCCCTTAAAAATCAGAATCAAACTTTAGATTATGTGTGTATAAGTTATGAAACTAGAACTAGTATTTATCATAAAAGGGATCTTTAAAACAGGGAAGGGGGAATCAAGAATAATAGAATGCACATGACATGAAAGTAGAAGAAGGGAGAATTTGAGAGAAGAAAGACAACCATCAGAAGGGGTCAAGAATAGCAGAGGAGAATAATTAAGGACAAAAATGTATTGACAAATGTATCAAATATCATGATGAATTTAATTACATCATAGGCCAACATAAAGTAATTAATTATAGAAGTGGCAGGAGATGAGTTGTAAAGAGGAAAGGGAGAAGGAGAAAATATGAAATTATACTTTAATTAAAATCAAAATCTCAATAGCCAAGACCACTGGGTATGTGCACACGCATGGATAGAGCAATCCTACTCCCCTGGCCATAGCAAAACCACTTTGGAGCTTGCAAAAAAATTGGCATAAAAATTCTCCTAAGAAATGCTTTAGACTGGTAACTCCAAGTCCCCTGTTTGTAATTTCATCAGGATGCATATAAGGCCATACTCATACTTTTGGGGTGACTCTAGCTCTACTATAGTTCACTTAATATTCATGTATACATTCAAATGTTAGAAGGAACCCCAACTCTGACAGGTATCGGATAGAGCTTTAGGATTCTGGAGTTTACAATCTGAATCAAGACCAATAGCATATCAGCTAATATGTCCTTTATTCTATCTGTCTCCCATATCAAATCTAACCAACAATCCATCTGCCTCATGTCTGTTTTCCCAAGGACTTGGCTACTCTCTGCTTACTTGTCTGACTCCATGCAGCACTCTTTGACTATCGATTCTTTTTTTTAACATTTATTTGACTATTCATTCTTTATGTCTCTCTAAAAAGCCCTGCATAGTACTCATTAGGCAGAGCACAATGACCTTGAGCTTAGAGAATACTTTTTACCCCAACCTCCTAGTACCACATTTACATCTGTATAACCACACCTTCCTGTGACTACCACATCCAAAATTTTCCATCTTCAATGCTTTTATCCTTTTCCTAATAAATTCTGCATTTGTATATGGCCTGTACAACACTCAAGTAGAGACATGGTTTATATTCTTCTAATGAATAATCACCTTATTCTACTTGGATCATCCCTCCCCCATTATCCAGTGATTTGTATAATTCACAAAAATTCCACTAACAGGTAACAATTAAAACAGTAACAAACTCTGTGTGTACATCTTCCAATTCCTAGAGTTTCCCCATCATTCTAGCTAAAACGTTTTTTTCCAGCCTAATTACATTTTGTACCTAAGTTGCTTTCCCTCATTCTTTTTCTAAATGACAACCTCTTATAATTCTTTCCACATGCCTAATATACCCCCACAATCAATTCAAATTCAATCTATTATTTGTCTATACCCCCTGTACTTTGGGCATTTCACAAAGGGCATACTACATCAATTGTTGATCAATGTTGTCATTTTAATAAGTGGAGAACTTAAAAAACAAATGAGAAAATTATCAAATGTATGCTAGAAAGAATAAGGGACAGAAAGAGGTCGCCTAAATCTAAGTAGAAAGGAGTTAACCTAATAAAAAAAGTCTACAAATGTAAGAAGAGGAAATCAAAAAGAAGATAGAACAGAGGGGAAATTTCACTCACTAGGACCACAAAACATTATTGTCTACTTCTTACGCTTAAAGTTCTATGTCCTGTCATTTCAGTTTTTGATCTCAGCCATTCTGACAGGTGTGAGATGGACTCTCAGATTCGTCTTGAGTTACATTTCTCTGATGATTAAGGATGTTGAGCATTTCTTTAATGTCTCACTGCCATTAGAGATTCCTCCTTTGTGAATTTTTGGTTTAACTCGGTTGCCCATTTTTTTTTTTTTGGATTGGATTATTTGGTTTCTTGGTGCTTAATTTCTTGAGTTCTTTATAAATTTTGGATATTAGCCCTCTGTCACATGTGGGGTTGGTAAAGATCTTTTCTAAATCTGTAGGTTGCTATTTTGTTCTAGTGGCAGTGCCCTTTGCTGTACAGAAGCTTTTCAGTTTCATGAGGTCCCATTGGTTGTTGGTCTTAGAGCCTGAGCTATTGGTGTTCTGTTCAGGAAGTTGTCACCTGTGCCAATGAGTTCAAGGATTTTCCCCACTTTCTCTTCTATTAGATTTAGAGTGTTGGGCTTTCTGTTAAGGTCTTTGATCCACTTGATCTTAAGTTTTGTGCAAGGTGATAAGTATGGGCCTAATTTCATTCTTTAACATGTTGACATCCAGTTAGACCAGCACCATTTGTTGAAGATGCTGTCCTTTTTCCATTACAATTTTGGCTCCTTTGTCAAAAATTAAGTGACCATAGGTGTGTGGGTTCATTTCTGGGTCTTCAATTCAATTCCATTGATCGACTGCTCTGTATCTATACCAGTACCATGCTGTTTTAATTACTATTTCTCTGTAGTATAGCTTGAAATCTGGGATGGTTATATCTCCAGAATTTTTTTTTTTTTTTTGGTACAGGATTGATTTAGCTATTTTGTTGTTGTTGTTGTTGTTGTTGTTATTCCATATGAAGTTGAGAATTATTTTTTCCAGGTCTATAAATAATTGTGTTGGTATTTTGATAGGAATTGCATTGAATCTGTATATAGCTTTTGGTAGGATGGCCATTTTTATTATCTTGATCTTACCTATCCATGATCATGGGAGATCTTTTCATCTTCTGCTGTCCTCTTCAATTTCTTTCTTCAAGGACTTGAAGTTCTTGTCATAGAGTTCTATGTTCAATGTACCATTTTAAAAAATGTTTATTAATTTAAGTTACATCTCCATCCAGCCCCCTCCCTCTAACCCTCCTTGTCCCACCTTCTCATCCTCTACCCTGTCCCACATGTTCTCCTCCTCTGGTGTGTGGTGCCCCCTCATATCAGCCCCCCTCAGTTCATCAGTCACATGATACCTAAGAATTTCCTCTTGCATTGTGGGCCTATATGGAAGTTCTACTAGATTGAAGTGTCCCCATAACAGGTAACAAATACATGTTCTTGTTCCTTTGGGTCTGTTGATTATAAGATAGTTATCCTGTACTATATGACTAGAATCCAGTTATAAGTGAATACATGCCATGTGTATCTTTTTGGGTCTGAGTTAGTTCACTCAGGATCTGCTTTTGTAGGTCCATCCACTTGGCCAAGGAATAATTTCCTTGTTTCTGATACCTTAGTAGTATTTAACAGCAGCTTTTTAAGATGAAGCATTAGTAAATTTAGTATATTTAAGAAATCAAGCAATTGTTAGGATTCATAGAAACTACATTAGAATGAGTTTTATAAATTAATACTTTAAATAAAATTTCATTTGTATGTTTTAAAATAAACATTTTGGTACCGTAAACACCATCCTGCAAAGCACATTATATATAAAACTCACAGTTATTATGCAAAAGAATAATTAAGTGTAAATATCTCAGCTATTAGATTTTTGTTTATGCCTAGTTTCTCTATTTTTTTAAAAAATTATGTGTGGAAATATATACACATGCTTTATCTACCTTTTAATTGCTAAAGTCAACAGATGCTAAAATCTAAGAAATTTTTAGAAATTGCTTAACACCTTAAAGTTTACACTTTTCAAAACAATTCATGAACATTTCAGACATAGTTAAAACTGTGTTCAAATATGAACAAATTTTTGCAATTAATTTTCAAACAAGAAAACTACAAAAACAATTCTTAAGTATCCATATGTACTTTAGGGTATATAAAATGAGAGTTATACAATTTAGAACTACTGTTAAGTCTCTTACAGGAGAGGGAGGGAAATAATTTTACAGGAAATTTTTCTATGGTAGAGGAGGAGTTCCCTCATTCAGAAAGGAGTATGTTGGCAACAATGTTGGAAATTTTACTCTTTAAGACAGACAGAAGCAAAGCAATTTTATAACTAGTATGGAAAATTGGAGTGAAATCTTTTTTGATGATAGTTTCACAGTACAGTCTATTCATAACTAAGTTGGAAAGGAGAACAAAAGAAAGCAAAACCTACCTTATAATAGCTTATGAACAGACTGCAAAGAAACTCTCTTTTCATACTGCCAATTTAAAAATGATAAAATATTCTAAACTACCTTCCCATATGAAATATGGTATTATCTTTATAAGTTGAAGGTACATACATGTAATGTGTCCATTCACTGAAATTAGATATTATGCAGTAAATATATTCACAAATAGCCACAGCCAAATGCAAGGTGGATCTCTAAAGCAAAATTTCAAGAATTTTTTCCAACTAACTTTGTAACAAGAATTAAAATTCATGTTATTTTATTAGTTAATAATTTCACAAAAACTATTATTTCATAGTTGTGATTAACTAGTTAGCATTAATATGTTTATATATATCCTTGGCTTGCATTTGTTTTACCCAGTTGTAAAATATTTTTCTCTGGTTAAAAATAATTGGTTTTTTCCAAGTCTATAAAAATTGTGTTGTATTTTGATAGGAATTGCATTGAATCTATATATTGCTTTTGGTAGATTAGAGCTATTCTCAATTACATATGGAACAACAAAAAGCCCAGAATAGCTAAATCAATCCTGTACAATAAAAAAAAAAAAATCTGGAGGTATCACCATCCCAGATTTCAAGCTGTACTACAGAGCAATAGTTGTAAAAACAGCATGGTATTGGTATAGAAACAGACCAGTAGCTAAATGGAATTGAATTGAAGATCCAGATATAGACCCACACACTTATGGCCACCTAATTTTTGACAAAGAAGCCAAAACGGCACAATGGAAGAAGGACAGCATCTTCAAAAAATGGTACTGGTCCAACTGGATGTCGACTTGTAAAAGAATGAAATTAGACACACACTTATCACCTTGTACAAAACTTAAGTTCAAGTGGATCAAAGACATTAACATAAGGCTGGTCACACTAAATCTACTAGAAGAAAAAGTGGGAAAAACCCTCGAATTCATTGGCACAGGTGACAACTCCCTGAACAGAACACCAACAGCTCAGGACGTGAGAGCAACAATCAATAAGTGGGACCTCATGAAACTGAAAAGCTTCTGTAAGGCAAACGACACTGTCATTCAAACAAAACGGCAGCCTACAGACTGGGAGAAAATCTTCACCAACCCCACATCTGACAGACAGCTGATATTCAAAATCTAAAAGAACTCAAGAAATTAAATGCGAAGAAACCAAATAATCCAATCAAAAAATGGGGGACAGAGATAAATAGAGAATTCACAAAGGAGGAATCCCTAATGGCTGAGAGACACTTGAAGAAATGCTGAACATCCTTAAACATCAGAGAAATGCAACTCAAGATGACTCTGAGATTCCATCTCACACCTGTCAGAATGGCTAAGATCAAAAGTTCAAATGACAGCACATGCTGGCGAGGGTGTGGAGAAAGGGGAATCCTACTCCATTGCTGGTGGGAATGCAGGTTTGTGCAACCACTATGGAGGTCAGTCTGGCGATATCTTAAAAATTTTGGAATAGCTTTGCCTCAGGACCCAGCCATACCACTTCAGGGTATACACACAAATATCTCCTCACGGAATCATAAGGAAGTTTCCTCATCTATGTTCATAGCCGCCTTATTTGTAATAGCTAGAAACTGGAAACAACCCAGATGTCCCTCAACCAAAGAATGGGTTTAAAAACTGTGGTACATCTACACAATGGAATATTATTCAGCTATCAAGAACAATGAAATTATGCAATTTGCAGCCAAATGGATGGAACTAGAAAAGCTCATCCTGAGTGAGCTAACCCAGACTCAGAAGGATGCATATGGCATCTATTCACTTATAGTAGGATTTTAGCTACATAGTAGAGGATATCGAATCTACAACTAACACACCAAAGGGAACATGGACATAGATTTTTATTTTTTATTTTTATTTTTATTTTTTTCTATTTTTTATTCTTTTTTATCTGTTTGTCTGCTTATTTGTTTGTTTTTTAGTTCTCTCTCCCAGGCAATGAGACACTTTTCACTGGTGGTACTGCCTCGTAGAGCCCCAATGAATGAGGAGGCTCTTGGCCCTCATACGACCACTGAACTGAGATGAGGGACTGTTATATAGGGACACCCCACCCCAGAGAAATCGAATGGAAGGGTTAGGGGGTAAAGAAAAAAATGAAATGTGAAGTTTCAGTCTTTTGCTACTAATTGTCAGAAACTGTTTAGGATAATTAAGAAATGCAAACTAATAGTCATGCAAGCCGGTTATTGTGTTAGGTACTTTGACAGTCTATTATAGTTATTTTCTAAGCTAATCAGAAATAAAGCTGCTAAGAGACAAGCAACATCTGCTTATCCTAATATAAGAGATAGATAGGGCCTCTTCAAAACCCTCAAGAGATCTGCAGAATATGGCATTCAAAGATGTTTTCTTAACTTTAGATTTTTTTTATATCAAGACATATCAACTCCTGACAGCACCCCCTATTCTACTCCAAGTAGAGGATGAACATCGAAGAATCTCCAGCGGGAGATGATTGAATTAGTGGCAAGCCTATCTCTTGGTAGGAAAAACCCCTTGCTCCAACTGTAGACAGAATGCTGTCCAAAAAGGACAAAACTTGGAAGCAGGTAAGTCGACAGCCTGGCTCTGCCAAGACAGGGTAGGCAAGTCCTTCATAAGCCCTGCTCTACAATCAATGTCTGTCAGAGAAATGGGGCCAAATGACTGAAGATCGATGCTGTAATGTATGGAGAGAAAATGGGAACTATCCAGTCAGTCACTGGTATGTCATTTCTTAGTTTTGGAAGCTGCAGGCCCTGTACTTCCTATAAAATCATATATATTTATCCCTCTCAGGTCTCTGAGGTGGTTGAAGAATAGATAGCTAGAGTCTCATAATTAAATTTTGAGTTGTTTAGGAGTCAAGAGAGTGTTATAGATCTAGGAAGATGCTTTTAAAATTGTGTTGCAAGTTAGTATGAATGTTGAGTTAGATATAGAACTTTAAACTCATGGAGATGGTTAGATAGTAGAAAGTTAAAGTCAGGTACCAAATACATATGGAAAGGACATTGGGAATGTATGCTAAGCCATATAACCCTCATAACTGTGGCCTAATTACCTCTGTTGTTTTGTATTGTATGTATTATTATAAGAGAAAGAGCCATTTGTTGGACTGAAAGTGGGAGCTGTTGGGGGAAATAAGATATACCTTAAACTTAAAAAAAAGGGAAGAGGATGGGGGGTTGAGGGTAGGAGGGTGGGACTGGAGGTGGGAGTAGGGAGGGGACTGAGATTGAGATGTAACTTGAAGAAATAAAAAAAGAAAAAAATTGGTTTACTTAAAAAAATTCTAACAGAAACACCCAAAGAAGAGTTCACATTTTAATAATTCATTATCTAAGTGAATATAGACATCATGGCAGACAATTATTACATCTATAATTAGCCCTATTCTATCATTTCTAGAAGTAATAAGAGAGAGAAATGAATCACTGAGATCCTTTCATCTATTCTAAGTGTTGACCCTGAGAGAATAAAGTCAGTATCTTGAACACATGTGTATATATAGATATATGCATACGTTTGCATAGACATACACATGCATGTGTGTATTTGTTTGTGTTTATGTGTCTATCTGTGTGTATATACAGTTATCCTACAGAGAATTAAAAAAATTAATACACGCTTAACAAAAATACTTCTTAGGTGGCAGCATCATATCATAGAAAAATAAACACTGTTTTTAAAGAAAAGCAACATAAATTTTATTTCCAAATCTTTTGTCTTTGTGTTATGTTTTATAGGACATAGCATGCTTTCTAGAGATATCTCAGCAATATTAAAATGATCAAGTAGAATGATGACTTTTATTTGTGTAAACTAGAGAGCACTATATGAATAACATATATTTATTTGTAGTTGCTAAATTAAAGGTTCAATAGTAAAAGGACTGAACGTATTTAATAAGTACATAGCATTAAACTACATATATTGCTTAACACATTTCAGAGCTAAGAGAGATGATGTCACAAGGACAGAATTTTCTCCCTTTGAAGTGTCTACTAACAGATTGGCATCCAGTCTGTCTGAATGAAAACTCTTTTTCATTTTACCTGACATACATGACATTCTAAGATAACATTTCTAGAACAGTACCAGCTTTATATTTTTTTTTCTAGCCCTGACCAACTTGGAATTCATTTGTATACCAGCTGGCCTCCAGCAGTTTCCTGATGTAGGTGGGTGGCCCTTGTTTGGAGAAAGTGAATACTATTAGTAGATGAAAAATAGATGCCTACTATTCTGGCATTTAATACTTTTTATTGGGGACTAGATTGATTCCTCAGTGGTTAGAAACACTACCTGCTCTTCTAGAGGCCCTCAGTTCAATTCCCAGCAACTACATGGTGGCTCATTAACAATCGATAATGCGATCTGGTGCCCTCTTCTGGTTTGCAGGCATACATACAGACAGAATATTATATACATAATAAATAAATAAATCTTTTTATTAATATTATGTAGGTCCTACATTGTGCACTACCTTTTTATAAAATTTCATTTATTTATTACTTCAAGTTACATCTCCATCCCAGCCCCCTCCCTCCTTGCCTCTCAATCCCACTCTCCTACCCTCTACCCCCTTTCCCCCATCCTACTCCTCTGGTGTTGGGAGGCCCTACACATAAGCCCCCTCAATTCATCAATAATATGAGGGCTAAGTGCTTCCTCTTGCACTGGAGGAACACATCGTAGCTCCACTAGAGTAAAGTGTCCCACTAATAGGTAACAAAGTCCATGTTCCTGTTCCTTTCTGTCTGTTGGTTGTAGGATAGTTATCCTGTACTATATGGCTAAAATCCAACTATAAGAGAATAGATGCCATGTACATGTTTCTGGGTCTGGGATAGCTCACTCATAATGAGCTTTTATAATTTGATCCATTTGGCAGCAAATTGCATGATTTCCCCTTGCTTCTGATAGCTGAGTAGTATTCCATTGTGTAAGCACAATCTTCTAAAATTATGCTAAATACTGTAGGGACACACCACTCTGGAGGAGTAAGACAGAAGGGAGAGGGGGTAGAGGATGGAAGGGTGGGATTGGCAGAAAGAGAGCACTGTGATGGAGATGTAACTTGAAGTAATAAATAAACCTTAAAAAAAACCAAAATTATGTAAAATACATCAAAATGAGCTAGGCATGACATTTGTATATGCCCAATACTCTGAAAGCTTAAGGCTGTGAATTGTGAATTTGAGGTCATTACAGGCTTCATAAAGCTACAAAATGTAATGAAAAACACATTTGATGACTTTGGTGTTACTTTAAATTATCATGGCTTCCCATCCTCTTAATTTCACATATATCAGTCAAGGCTTAAGAATAAACACCTGGTACTGATCCTGAATAGAATTCATATGCTTACATCCCAGAATGGCAGAAAGGGAGAAGCTATTTCCTGGTGGACTACCTTTCAGCAATACAGTAATAACCAAACTAAATAATGCCTTTCCTTTTCAGTTTCTGGAAGAACAGGACCTATGACCTAAATTTTAAAGGCACCTTAGTAGGTCCCACAGGGTGGAGCACTGGTCACCCATAGCAATGATCAGCACAGTAACAATATTCTGATATTTTTTCTCTGCTGTCTTCACTTCCTCAGGTCTGGAACTATTTCTCAGATTAATTATGTATTAGAAGCTCTTGCCTTGACCTCTGCTTTTACGGGAATCCAGGTTAAGACTTACTTGAACTCTCACACTGTTTCTGTATTAAAATTGAGTATTTTTATATCTCAAATCTTTATGTCAAGATTTCCACAAATACTGTCTCCAACTATGTTAATGTAAGTTTCATATTATTCTAAGACTTTTTAATCAAATAAAGTGATACTCTCCTAATATACTGAAGAGTGCTTGTGATAACTAAATTTAATTTAGATGTAGGAAAATATTAAGTTAACTGGAATGTAGCATATAAACTTTTTTTTTAATCAAGAATAGAGGAGTGGGAAGGGTGGGAGAGGGAGGAGAGTGTGGGAAGGTGGAATTGAAAGGGGTGGAATGAGGGCACTGTGATTGAGATGTAATTGAAGAAAAAAATGCTATTTTCTAATATATGACATAAGATTTTTCTACTTTAAGAGAGGTTTCATCCTGCTAACAAATGACTGTACTGTTGGCCATATCTTCCTGTTTTAAATATTTAGGAAAATATCAATGATTGCATGAAAATAATGCATGTGCCATTTTTAATGAAAAGATACTTACATAAAAAATGTAACTTGAAGCAATAAATAAACCAAAAAATCAAGAAAGTGAGGGGGAGAATAAGAAAGAGATTAAAAAAAAATAACCAAGTATGAACTTCCTGGCTCCTGTAACCACCATTCTAGTTGATATTTCTGGAAGTTTGATGATATTTGATTTTATATGAGTAAGGTCATGAGGTATTTTGTCTGTCTACATTGGGCATGTTTCACTTGACATGGTATATCATTGGTTCATCCTTGATTTTACAAATGATAGTATTTTAAGTTTAACAAATACCCTATCATCTATATATTCCTTTACTTTATCCACTCACACTTTCATGGATGCTTGAATTGATCCCATGTTTGGCTATCTCAAAAATCCCTAAGTACTAAGAAATACAACAGAAAATATCATTCAAAACAATGAATAAATTGTGTAAATGCAAGACATTTTGGTATGTTAATTGGATTTGTACTTCTTGATGGTGGCCAATTTCATTTATTTTTATAAAGAATAAGCATTTATCTTTAGCTTTCATCTATTGCTTTTCTGTTTTCAGTTGGCTACTAAGAAAACAACAAAAACCTTGCTTTTTAAACGATTATTTATTACTTCATTACCTCTTCATTGCCATCCCCTTCCTCCATCTCCTTCTAACCCCTCCCTCCCACCCTATACCCCCTCTCCCACCCATCCCATCCATTTCTGGTGCGGTGTCTCCTTGTGTCAGCCTTCCTCCGTTCATTAGTCACATGATGTCTAAGAGCTTCCTCTTGCACAGGAGGCACACATGGCAGTTCCACTAGTGTGGGGTGTCCCACTGACAGGTAAACAAACCCCTGTTCCTGCTATTTTGGTTCTATTGATTGTAGGATGGTTATCCTATACTATAATGGCTATAATACAGTTATAAGTGAATATATGCCATGTTTATCTTTCTGAGTCTGAGTTAGCACACTCAATGTGAGCTTTTCTAGTTCTATCCATTTGGTTGCAAATTGCATGATTTCTTTGTTTCCGATAGTTGAGTAGTATTCCATTGTGTAAATGAACCACAGTTTTTTTTTTTTTTGTTTGTTTGTTTGTTTTCTTTTTTATCCATTCTTTGCTTGAAGGACATCTGAGTTGTTTCCAGTTTCTAGCTATCACAAATAAATCTGCTATGAGGCTGAGAGACACTTGAAGAAATGTTCAACATTCTTATTCATCAGAGAAATGCAACTTAAGACAACTCTATGATTACATCTCACTCCTGTCAAAATGGCGAAGATCAACAACTCAAAAGACAGTATATTGTAGGGAGTTAGATTAATATAAATTAGATTTAGTAAACATCTAGGGGTCTCTTTTTTTGGGGGGGTTCGAGACAAGGTTTCTCTGTATATCTCTGGCTGTCCTGGACTCACTTTTTAGACCAGGCTGGCCTCAAACTCACAGAGATCCTCCTGCTTCTGCCACCCAAGTGCTAGGATTAAAGGCGTGCGCCACCACTGCCCGGCTCTGATAAGGTCTCTTGATTCGGGGCATGAAGATCAACTTGACTGTGAGCAATTACCTTATCAGCTTGTGGAAAAAACAAGGTTGAAGCCACGAAAAACAGGAAAGACTTAATGGACTTAGAAAACAAGGTTGAAGCCAGGAAAAACAGGAAAGATTTAATGGACTAAGAACAAGGTATTTGGCCTGGCATTGTTTTCAGCTGCTAAGTGGGCAGAGCCCAAATTAAGCTGAAGCAGGCAGAACAAGGAGAGATTCTATTTAAGGACAAGTGGATGGAGCCAAGAGAGAGCATGCTAGAGTGCTCCGATGCTAGCAAGTCTTCACACTAGAAAGGACAACGAGTAGTTTGTATCCTCTGATTGAGAAGTGCTGGTGAACTAATGGCCTGATTTCTCTGAGGCAGAAAGAAGCTGGTGAGCAGAGAAAGCCTTAGCAAGACAGTAAAAGGCCAAGGATTAAACCCTGTGGCTCAGCTTTTGCCCAGAGGGGTTTGACCTGTCAGAACAGTGGCCTAAACGAAACTGTGGCCAGCTTTAAAGATTGAGGCAGAGCAGCAGAGTTGCTGATAGGAAGGAAATAAGTTGGCCTACAGATGGCTGAGGTCTCCCAGAGAGAAGAAAGCTTCAAGCCTTATTTAAAGTGAAACTGCCATAGCCAATTTACCCTGACGAATCTACATCTGAGATATCCCAGAAAAAAAAAGCCTGCTAAGTGCATTAAAGTGTCTACCACAGAGACTGTGTTCCTGACGTCTGAGGACCTGCCCCAGAGACTGTATCCTTCTAAAAGGTTATGAAAATAGTTGTAATAGTTATCAATAAGTTTAGTGGTTAGGTCATAGGGGTTGTAGGAATTTGTAGGGTTAGTAGTTAAGTGTTTGGATTTGTTATAAGTGAATTTATTGTTACTAATAAATAAGTATTGAATAATTTAAAAAGTTCAGTTACAGTATATGCTGGCGAGGCTGCAGAGAAAAGAGAACACTTCCTCATTGCTGGTGGGAGTGCAAACTTGTACAACCACTATGGAAATCAGTCTGGCGATATCTTAGAAAACTTGGAATAGCTCTACCACAAGACCCAGTCATACCACTTCTGGGCATATATCCAAAAGATTCCTCACCAACTCACAGGGACATCTCCTCAACTATGTTCAAAACCCTGCTTTTTTAACTTTATGTCTTTTGCTCACTTCTTGTAAGTTGTTGAGTTAGGGTATCTGGTCAAGTGATTTGATTTTTTTCCTCATTTTATAATTTATGTATTTGGTGTTATAAATATCTCTCCCCTGTTGCTGTGACTGTGTTATACAGATTATAGTTCTTACGTTGCCATTCTGATTCAATTCAATGTGCATTTTAATTTCTCTCAATATATGTCTTTTGGACTTTAAAAAATTAGGAGTATATTGTTTTGTATCTATTTGTCTGGAACAATTCATGTTATCTTGACTTATTTATTCCTAAATTAGTTTCATTGAAATCTAAAACTGCATCCTAAAATTATTTCAAAGTTTTAATTTTTACTGACTATGGTGTATTTTAATATATGTTTGATGAAAATATATTCTCTATGCTGTTAGATCTAGTGTTCAATAACTGGATTTCAGACTGTCACTTGGTGTTGCCTAGGTCTACATTATACTATGTATATTCTTTTGCATATGTTATCAATTTTTAATGTGGAGGCATGGAGGGCTCAGACAGTATTTGTGGATTTTTTTCTCTCTTTTGGATTCTATTAGTTCATGTCCCACTGTTTTTCAAATCTGTTGATTTAAGCTTGCTAAGAGTCTATGGTGGGACAACATTGCTATCATTATGACATGCTCTTCCATGTCTCTTTTATTGCCTTTTCTTCAATGCTTTCTTCCTTTGACACTAGCACAGCACTTCAAAGATTGTGGCAACTTTGTCTATGAATTTGATTTCTTCAACTGGTTTCCATTGAAACAGTGGGTTTTGTTATTATAGTCAAATTAAAGTCCTAAGTCCCTAATTCGCTTTACTCTTTGAAAATATTTGTGTAAGGATACGTGCTTTTTTTTTTTACTTCATTTTCAGTTGACCAATAATAATTATTTCTTATGAATTTGTAGCATACAATGGGCTATTTGGAATTGTTTATTTTTGGTATGGTTTAAACCAAAATATAACCATTTGAAAATAGCAAAAATATTTTTTATCTAGTGTTTTATTAAATTTGAAGTATAGTATGTTTATTGTTGATTACATTTCCTTTCTGTGCAGTAAAGACTACAACATAACTGAAAAGTTACATCCTGTGGTCAACATCACAGTTTTTAATATATTTTCCTCCAGCTTCTAGTAGTCCTTGTCCTATTATCCCATCCTGTTACATGCTTTCACATTCTACATGTATGAAACCAGGAAGGAAGACACTTGGTTTTTTTAATTCCCTGTAAAAATAAATGGCTAATTAAGTTATTTAACCTGTATTTAAATTATTGTTAATTGGTTCACTGCTGTTAATATTTAAGCAGACATGAAAAATGAGCACACACAGACCATGTGGATTTTAACAAGCCTTGGTCTGGATTGAGCAAACTTGGTCCATCTAAGCTAGCTTATAATTCTCTTGCCCAAATATAACCCCATATATACATACATCCCCTTGGACTGCCATTGTCCATGTCATGCCGATATTCCTGGCCATGTGGAATGAGGTTCTTTTTCCTAACCCAGGGCGTGCATCTTCTTTCCTGCTGCTCCTGGCTGGAATGTTCTTCTTCCTGCTGTTGGCTGGAATGTTGAATCCTCTGTCTAAATCACAGGCCTCCTGCTTTAATCTCAGGAAGTCCCACCTTTCTCTGTCTTTGCCCCATCTCAGGCCTCGGCATTTATTTAACCAATCAGAGTCAACATAAGTAACAGACAGCAAACAGGACCAATTAACATTTAGAATGCTTAACACTACCCCAACAATTCCCAGCTTATTTAATTTGCCACAGAGATCTTCAAATTCACTATACATTGCAATGATTTGTAAATTTCCTTATATTTAATTGTGATACCATGTATATCTTATTTTCTTTAATTATCAATGTAGCTATAAATTTCAATATAGAGGGTGTTCCTTCCATACCTTGGCTATTGAAAAGTATCATGTAATAAATACCTCAATATAAATATTTACTTTCCATGCTGACTTCCGTCCCTTTATATATAGAGAGGTAGTACTACTGAGTTATATAACCATTTTGTTTTAAGTTTCTCGGAAACTACCACATTGTTTATACAATATTCCTTTGCAGTCCCAGAGATACTTTTTATTCACATCCCCAACAACATTCTTTCCTGTGTTCTTCTTGTTAATAGTCTAGGTTGACATCCAGGCCAGGTTCTAGACCCAATTCAAACCTGGTAATCAGAGAAGACTTGGTTTCCATTTAGATTTTTCTGGCAAAGAAAAAGTGGATAGGTTTTTGTTTCCACCTGTTGTATTTGGTTGAGGTAGCAATTGTTGCTTAAAGGCTTTCTGTCTTGCTGATCTCTTTTACCTTTTCTTTCTTTCTTTTTTCTTTTTTTTTTTTTTGGTTTTTCAAGACAGGGTTTCTCTGTGTATCTCTGGCTGTTCTGGACTCACTTTGTAGGCCAGGCTGACCTCGAACTCACAGAGATCCACCTGCCTCTGCTTCCCAAGTGCTCGGATTAAAGGCGTGCGCCACCACCACCTTTACCTCTAGCTGGAGGGAGCAGTAATGGCTCCGTGTCCACAAACATTGGTGAGTCTGAGTTTTTAGACTTTTACATTGATAAATTTGGAATATAAGAAGATGGGGGGTGGGCAGCAGAAAAGCAAAAACAAAATGTCTATTCTGTTCCTCGGATGTGAGGTATCCAGCAAGTCTAATTTAACTTTCATATTTCTGAGTCTAACTACAAACCTTTTATATGATAATTTTAAGGTTTTCAAGTTTAATGAGCAGAAAAAACTAAGAAAAATATTATTGTTTCATACTTTTGCATCATAAGACTTCAAGGAATATTATATACATTTTTATGCCTAAGGACTGTCCCAAACTGTGTAATCTGGCACACTGCATACTTAAAAAAAAAAAAACCTCATAGCCAATTAACTGAGGAGTTATTCCCAACTCTCATAACTTCCACCTTGAGGGCTGAGTGCATTTGCGAAAGATCTGACTTATGTTTTGGAAATTCCAGCACAAGGACCTGAAACCAATGGAACACACTGTGTAAGAATATCTACACAGCGACACACCTTTCTATCAGTCCCTATCTTCAGGAATAGCGTTTCATGCCATACTTATCTTATGAATTTCTCAATTTTGACATCTTTATCAGAAAAATCTATTTTCACTATTGTTCTTTTTACCTTGTAAACTAAGTTTTGTGATTTAGTTGCCTGAGAAATGTTCATAACTCTCTTTCATTCTCTTACTCTGTGTGTGTGAGGTGGGGGGGGGAGTTTCTGTGTGTAGGTAGGGAGGGAAAACAGAGATAAATATTTACTTGAGTATAGTATCAGCAAAAACAAACAAGTACAGACTGGTTTATAGGCATAAAATCATGTACATATAGCAAAGAAAATTGACCTGATAACATAAAAGAAATACAATTACAGACTTTATGAGATTAATCTTCCATTTATAAGATATTACTATTTGTGCATGCTATTATCTGCATCATTAATGTATGGCAGATTAATTTTTCTGAAACACTATTTAACTGCAATACTAAATTTCATTTATATATTCTTTATTACCAGTGGTAATATGCTTTTAATTTTAAAGAAATCCAGAGTGCCAAGTAGTTTGGTAAACTTGTGTATGTATAAAACTATGACACACTGACATTATTTTAAAAATATTTTTGGATGAAAGACATTCACTAAATTAACTTAAAACTTACTGTTATTTTCAAAATAAAATGTCCTATAATTTACAGACAATAAAATGCTCTAATTTTATCCATAGGATTTTTTAATACATATTTTCTGTGAGTTTTGGCAAATAAATACAGAGATGTACTCACATCACAGCTAGATTAAAGAATTTTAGCATCCCAGCAAACTTCTTTCTGTCTCTCTATGTTTCTATAGCCATTCATTCATTCATCACACAGCCTGGCAAGACCTTCTGTCCACCATGGAGACTTCTTTTTCACACATTAAAGTCCAAATTCAAGCCACTGCAGAAGCCAAGGAGTTCATTTGTTTCTTTTTCCCCAACCTCAGTCCTTTCTGTGATTTGGGATATCAGCTTTCTGTGGTTCCTTGGGGGCTTGTGGCATTTCTTCTACAAGAAAGCATTATTTCTGGCAACTATGCTTTGCCCTGTATACCAGTTTCTCCTGTATACCAGTTTCTTTCTTTTTTTTTTAAATAATTTATTTTTTATTTCTTCAAGTTACATCTCAATCACAATCCCCAATCCCCTCCCTACTCCCTCCTCCAGTCCCACCCTTCCACCCTCCTCCCCCTCA
>CAJQZJ010032188.1:11177234-11197208 GCA_907164525.1 Lophiomys imhausi
TACAATACAAAACAACAGAAATAAATAGGCCACAATTATAAGAGTTATATGGCTTAGCATACATTCCCAATGTCCAGTCCATATGTATTTGGCACCTGACTTTAACATTGTACTATCTAACCATCTCCATGAGTTTAAAGTTCTATATCTAACTCAGCTTTCATACTAACTTGCCTCATAATTTTAAAAATATCTTCTTAGATCCAGAACACCCTCTTGATTCCTAAACAACTCAAAATTTAACTATGAGACTCTAGCTATCTATTCTTCAACCACCTCAGAGACATGAGAAGGATAAATATATCTGATTATATAGGAAGTGCAGGGCCTGCAGCTTCCAAAACTAAAAAATGACATACCAGTGGCTGCCTGGACAGTTCCCATTTTCTCTCCATACATTACAGCATCAATCTTCAGCCATTTGGCCCTGTTTCTCTGACAGAAATTGATTGTAGAGCGGGAATTATGAAGGACTTACCTACCCTGTCTTGGCAGAGCTAGGCTGTCGACTTATCTGCTTCCAAGTTTTGTCCTTTTTTGATAGAAGTCTGTCTACAGTTGAAGCAAGGGGTTTTTCTTGCCAAGAGAAAGGCTTACCACCAATTCAGTCATCTCCCACTGGAGATTCTTCGATGCTCATCTTCTACTTGGAGTAGAATAGGGGGTGCTGTCAGGAGCTGACATGTCTGGATATCAAAAAATCTTAAGTTAAGAAAACATCTTTGAATGCCATATTCTGCAGATCTCTTGAGGTTTTTGAAGATGCCCTATCTATCTCTTATATTTAGATAAGCAAATATTGCTTGTGTCTTAGCAACTTGATTTCTGAGTAGCTTAGAAAATAACTGTGATAGACTGTCATAGTAACTAACAAAATGACACGTTTTCATGACTATTAGTTTCTGTTTCTTAATTATCCTAAACAGTTTATGTCGGTTGGTAGCGAGAGGTCAAAACTTGACATCCCATCAGGTGGGAACCACATGTCTTTGATCCCAAAACTTAGAATGCAGAGACATGCACATAGGATTTGGAAAGATTTAAGTTTAAAAGCTACTTACAAAAGGCAGGCTGCAATTCAAACAAATTGTCCTTTGAGATCTCAAAATATATACACTAAAGGTTTGTTTAGCTCCAAAATATCAAAATAATTTATTCTTTAATCCGGATTGAAAGGTAATACTTTATATACTATCAAAAAAACCAAATTTGCTCCAGGAAAAATATTACCTGACCCCCCCCCCAAAAAAAAGGTAATTGTCCCAGAGTTAGGATTAGGGCATGGCTCTGTTCTTATCTTTCCAGGAGATTTAAAGCATCCATTCAAGGAACCCAGGGACAACTGGACAACGGAAACCTCAGCAGAAAACAGATCAGACACCAAAGAAGACGAGTGGCCCAGATGATCCAGCCTTGCAGACTTCTTCAATAGCAGTTTCCTCAAAAGTCTACAACTACAACAACTCAAAATCGCTAAGATCGTTCAGCTCCACAGACTACTCCAGCCAGATCTTCAGTAAAGCTATGAAGATGAGCTTCTGTCTATGAACTTCTTAGGACATCTAAATAGCTGAGCACAAAAGGACTGAACATCAAATTATTCTATTAACATTTTTAACCATTTTTCCATTCTTATTTGGGCCCCAAACAGGTTTACTACGTCCCAAATCAGCAGGAAGTCATTTTAAGAGAACAACGTCCCATCCCCAGAAGGTGGGGAGGGTGTTCCCCTCACTTTGGTTATTTGATAGGTAATAGAAAATTTTGTTATTTAGGGGAAAAGACTACAAGCTGTTAAATGGTCTTGTTAAATAGGTTTTGGAGGTTAGACCCAGGGACTTCTCTCTTTTTCTTTTCTGTATCCTTCTTTCTCTCCTATATAGGAGTGAACACACTTCAGAAAAATGGGACATAGACATAGTATAGGAAAGATCAAGAAAAAAAGGACAGATTATTGAATATGGCCTTATACCTTTGTATACTGATACAAAATTAATATTATATTTGGCTAAATTGGTATTGATCATTGTATATTAATGCAAAATTAAGATTGTACAGGGCTACATTGGTATTGATCTTTGTATATTGATGCAAAATTAAGATTATATTTGGCCACAATGGTATTGACCCTTGTATATTGATGTAAAATTAAGATTGTATTCGGCTACATCGGTATTGATCTTTGTATATTGATACAAAATTAAGATTATATTTGTCCACGTTGGTATTGATCTTTGTATATTGATACAAAATTAAGGGTAACGCTTCTTAAAGGTATTGTTCGTAGTAATACCAGTTTCTTTCTTATCCAGCTCTAAGCACAAACCAGCCTCTTTCCCTTTTCTAGTCCTGGCTGTGTGTTTCTTCTGAGATTGATGGAGCCTGAAAGTGGATAAAAACTCATTTTCTCTGCAACTCTGAGAGGCTGACTGACTGACAGGTGCTCCCATTGTCCCTGTAGCAACTAAGTGTGTATTTTAGCTAAATTACAACCTTTCCCTTCTGTAGTAGCCACGTCCCTGTCTCTGGACCTCCGACTCAGTCAGGTAAGTTAGTGCTTATTATTTGCCTTTACTTAAGGCATTTGGATTTCCTTAGATTTCAAAGACTCACATTTACAGATGTACTGAGTACTCTCCCACTCTTATTAGGATGAATAAATTAAAACTTAGTATATAATCTAGCTGTTTCTCATTAGTAAGATCACTTTGTTAGGACAGGACAGTACTTCTCATTTTATATCTTAAGTGAAAGATGGACGTAACTTTATTCATTTTTACTAGTTTTTTTTTTTTGAGAATTTCATCCCTTAACTCTCATCAAAGAAATTTCTATTTGCAGGACATGAAAGTCATTTCTATTTAAAATAGAAAACTAAGGCATACATTGAAGGATGATGTGTGCTTTGAGAGAAATAACCAACTCTGATGTCTTCCAAATGTCAGAATAATTATGATTTATGAAAATCAGTGTAATAATTACTGAGTATTGTTCTGTTTTACAATAGTAAAAATTTAGGTGATAACTCTCAAGTTCAATTTATATATATATATATCTTTTTTATCTACTTTATTTCAAAGAAGAAATTTTGCTTTGGTTTCAACTGCTTATTACACACTTTGTGCTCTTCAGTGTTGGAACCTGAGCATCTGACATCCAAGGCATCTTACCATTTCTTCAATTGTAATATGACATGTGGAATATAATATATGTGACATATTATATATATATATATATATATGTATATATATATATATATATATATATATATATATAAAATTCTTTAAAATAACCATTTATCCCTCCACTTGTAACATGCTGGCACAGAGATATCTCACTGCCATATACTAAAGCATGGGCCTTTAAAATGTGACTTAACCATGCCTTTTGATTTTAAAACTTTGGTGCAATGGTTTTATTATAGTTATCCTGTACCATATGGCTAAAATCTGATTACAAGGGAATAAATGCCATGTGCATCCTTCTGGGTCTGGGTTAGCTCACTCAGGATGAGCTTCTCTAGTTCCATCCATTTGGCTGCAAATTGGAGGATTTCGTTGTTTCTGATGGCTGAGTAGTATTCCATTGTGTAGATTTTCAAACTTATAATATTTTAAGTTTGATGATGCCTTTGAAATGTGAGAAGTATTCCCTTTGTGGACGAACAGCAGACACCACAGCAGTGCTCCCACACATTCTCAACTGTTGGAATTGACTATGGGATTTCACCTTCACCAAACACCTTCTTGGAAACTCTGATAACTAGATTTAGACTTTTTAAAACTTTGATTCTCAAAACTATTACTTCATGCCATTTCCAAATGATGACTGATAACCAATCTATAATTTATAACTGGAATCTTACTCAATGGTCAATGAATCAAATATGTATATACATAAAAGCCAAGCATGGTGGTGCTTTCCTGTACCATCCCTGAAGGGTTTGAGAGAAGTAGATTCCAAAGAGCTTGCAGAAAGCCAGGCTCATCTCAAAGGGGAGCTTTCAGCTTAGACAGAGTACCTGATTCAGGGTAATAAGGTGGAGAATGATAAGGGAGTACCTGCTCACTCATGTGTATGTACCACACACACACACACACACACACACACACACACACATATTGAAGAAAAAATACAAAATGTCATTGTAGCATAAATAAACATTCAGATACTTGTTAAACCATCCTGAGGCCTTGGGTTACAATTTTAAGCCACAAACATCTCCCCACTTCTCCAAAGTAATGTTATGTTTTTCTATGGCTCCTGCTCTTTGACCATGGTAGAGTAACCATGTTTATTTAATGCTTAGTATTATTCACTGTACAATGCACACAATTATGTTAAGCATTCAAGAGTAAAATTTCCAAATTAACTTCTAATTACTTTTGTACTTTCTTCATTTCAGTATTTGTTCACCTTTGACTTGTCTCCATTTCTTTTTCAATAGACATTTCATTGTCTCAGAGTAATACAATTGTTAATCAGTAGTAATTCTGTGTCATAATTGCAACTTACAGTTGAATTTTAGTATATTATTCAAACAAACTTAAAGACTATTCAACCTAGTTATGCACACACACACACAGTATAGTGACTCTCAAGCATTTTCAAAACATTTTTCTCTAAAGTACAGTAAAAGTTTAGCCTTCATACAATTGCTATTCAAGGGAAATCATATATATTTAAAATTTTTCCTTAGAAGTTTCAGAAGGGTTATTCACTATATTTCGCACCTTTGTTTCATGTCGTATATCCTGGTTAGCCAAATGAAGCCAGGCTAGGTTAAATGAGTTGGAGTTGAACAAACATATTCTGCCATCCTACCATAATTCTCCAGTGACTATCACATTATGCCTCAAATAATTCTATTACAAATTAATAGTATGGCCTTAAATCACTATTTTTAAATGCTGAGACCCTACATTTAGATTTTATATGGTTTGAGAACATTGCCCCTATAAAACTTGAACTTATTGATAGAAGATTTCATATGCCCTCTTCTTTCCTGTTAGCCCATCATCCCCTTTGTCTTTCTGCAAACCTACCTCTCTCTGATATCTCTATCAATTCATTTATTGTGGAATAAATAGTATCTATTCTAACATAATTATGACATTCCAACAGTAAATTATTTGGTAAAGTGATTTAGAAAAAAATTAAATGAATTGAAGGAACTATATCAACCTCATGTGAATGAGGTTGTAGGAAAATATGGGTATGAAATTTTCAAACTTAAAAAATAGTATAATAGAGAAACATAAATCATGTTTAGCTATTGTATTGTATTTGAAGTGTAGGTTTCAATGTGTGATAGTCCCAGGAAAATCTTTTGAGGATGCTCACCCAAAAATGGGGAAAATTACTTAAAAGCAATCAAACACATTCTGAGATAAGATGTTTAAATGATTGAATGATATATTAGAAGATTGGCACTACTTCCAACAATGTAAAGAAGAATGAAGTGACAGAAGCCTGCTTATTTCAAATTTTGTTGATCAAGCAAGTGCCATCCTATATGTTCAAAATGACATATGATGACTAGTACAGCCATCTTCACAATGCTTAGAGTAACTAAATACCATTTGTATCATGTTCATAAAGCTTGGCTAATTGTGAACCTTAAACAAAATTTTATTAAAGTCATCAGGTACTGATTTTATCATTAGTTCCAGCTATTCTTTATAAGCTTTGTATTATCTCAAAATCATTCTACTCAATATTTAATTATTGAAATAAAATAATTATGTTAGCATATAAGGCATTCACACATCTATGAAAGAGAATGGGACTTAGATCCATCTCTGAGTTTAACTATTCCTATTTTTAAAATCAGAAATATGAATCTTTCCTTCTAAAACATATTTACTTAACTGAGTCTAGACTGCAAAGAAGATAATAAAAGAATGTTTATAATTTCTTCATGGTGTGTTCAAACCAGTAATGTTGTATCCTTATTTCATCATTTTGTTTTTCATGTTAGTAAAAGTTACTTGATTAAAGTGAATGCTTTCTTAGGATTCAGTTCATGCTTCAAGAAACAATGTCCTACCAGCTTACTGCAGAGGGCAGAAAGGCCTTGTGCACACAGATAAGCACTGGAAAAGCCAGGAAAGTCAAACACACAGCTTTACTCTTCAGTAGAATGCTCCTCAATGGAATGAGGTGCAAGGCTGCTCTTCCTGGAATCCCAGGAAGGATATAGTTTTATAATTTGGTGATTCTTTGCTGTCTGATGAGTCAGGTTCTGCCTATATCTTCAAGACATTTTGTTTTTATTTATCCCAGACCCTTTCCCCTTAAAATTCTGAGTATTTCTTTTAGACTATAAAATCCATTCTTATAAGTGATGTCATTTGTGCTTTACAACAGTCTAGGAGACTTCTACATTATTTTAGAGCCAGGCCAATCTTGATCCCCACAGGTGTTATGTTTTCCTCAGTCAAAATCCCTAGACCATAAATCTTGGGTACTATCTCTGAGTCAATAATACCCATTCTTGTGAAAGGACCAATACGTATGTTGCTAAGAACCTCAATCTAAAAGTGTATTAAGCTTTGTACACCTGAGGCTGAGTTAATTGTTATCTGAATGTCCCCTTTTCCCCCCAAAATTGTGCTGTGCTTAAATATGGTTAAAGTGATATAATCTGGGTCAGACTCTAGAAGTCCTGGTTCAACACTGGTTACATTAAAATTGGGCTGAGCTGAAGTTCATTCTTACCTTTCCCTGATCACTTTTTCCTTGCTTTCTGTAAAACCAGCCTGCAGGGGAATCACCACAACTTACTTCTAGAAGAATTCTATGAAATATAATTATCTATTATGAATGTAGAACATATCATGATTATATTATGAGTCACGGTAAGTGTAAATTGTAAAGCTTTCTCATTAATAATGGTTAAATATGCAAAGTTTATAAGATATTGATATGAATTAATGAGTATGATACATTAACTGTAAAGTCAAATCTTGGTACCAAAATAAATAAAATTGTAGTAATCATAATAAGAATTATTATTATACTGAATTTTTAATGTGATAATTTTCTTAAATAATCATCATCGGAAGTTACAAGACTTCCTGCTAATTTTTCTGCTGTTTATAGTTATTTGCTATACTGAATACTCTAAAAGTAACAGTGTCTGACTCAAGGTGAAATTTTTTAAAATAATTCAGAAACAGCAGTGCACAATGGCCATAAATCATCATTATTCATAGAAGTACTGATTGTCTGATGAGCACTATTCCAGAAGAAAGTTTCATAGAATAAAACACAAAATGGAATTCAGACAATGCATCACAATGAATATCTGGGCATATTTAGTTAACTGTGTGTATTAAATAAGATATAACATAAAAAACAGTGAATGATTAGTTTACAAATATTTGTCCTTGGTATACCATAAGAAGTTAGGGGGTGTTTCTGAAGGACATGACAAGATAAATATTCATTGCTACACACTTCATTATCTAAGCTTAGCAAGGATAGAAGTCATTACTTACAAGAGAAGTTCTTGTCCTCTGGAAATACCCTGAATCCAAATCCCACTCATTAGTGTTATTAATTTTGAAGAACAATTATTGTAGGATTATTTGAGGCTTATATGAGGTAGTAAACTCAAAATTGTTCCATGCCTGAATAATATGGAGTGCTTGCTAGATCAATATCCTCATAGATAGAAGAAATTTACTTTGAACCTTGCATGCCCTCATCTTAAGAAATTGTATTAATAATCCTTATGGTGGAATATGTGTGCAACATTAAATGACATGGAATGATGTATGATAGAATGGAATATTTGAGCTAAGTAGTTGGATTTGAATTTTGATTTTTCCATTTATTAGATGTAAATTGAATAATGTGCCATATATTAGGTGGGAAACACATTGCCACCATCTTCAAATGAGAGGTAAGAGTTAGTACATCTATGTATATAAAATAGTATGTAATGGATGACAAGAATTCTGTAGTTAGCTGTGATTACTATTTGAAACTTGTGAATTCCTTTTATACCTCAGCATTAGTTTCTATTTTGTAAGCCCTATGTTTAACAAAATTAAGGGCACAAAAGTTCATTAATTATGTTAGTGCAGAAATCTATTAAATCAATTACCCTTCTAATTGCCCAGATAGTAGCTTATCTTTAAAGAATGAAATGTCTAATGGCCAATGTACTTTATAAGTATCCAATAATTCTAAAAATATGAAGATAATTAGAATCTAATTAAGAATAGCTCTAATTTATATGAACAGTAGGTAAAAGTTAAATGACAGATTTCTCTAATTATCTGATGGAATCATTCCATATATTTTAAAACTGTAATATATATTTGGGGTTAAAAGTTTTATACAGAAGATTGAGATTATTAAGTTAAATTAAACTTACATAAATTTATAAATGTATGTTTATATAGGAAAATATTACTAGATTCTCAACTTCTGATAACTAAATAGGAAAACATATTTTTTGAAACTTTCCTTTTTGAAAAATTAACACATGAGTATCATATTTACATCATTTCTACAACTCCCTAACTCCCCTACTCCACTCTAGTACCCCAATCCCCTCTCAATATTACTGGGCATACCTAGTGCTGCTTGAATGTGTATACATTTCGGGATGACCACTCAAGACTGCATAAACTATCAGAGTGTTCATTCCTGCAGACAGCTGACGCTCCTTCTCTCAGAATTCTCTAACCACTTAGAATTCTTCATCTAGGAGTGGGACCTTGTGAGATTTTTCCATTCTGTGTTGGCATATCAACTAGTTTTGTCATTATAAAGGTCTTTTTTAGAGAACTACATAATGGAAATTTCATGTGTGCAGCTGCCTTGTCATGTCTATAGGACACTATCTAGTTAACATCAGTTGTCCTGTTCCTTTGGTTCTTGCAATCTTTCCACTCACTCAATGATTTTATATGAGTCATAGGTGTAGAGATTGTATGGTAGGTATATCAGTGTTGCTCACATTACAGTCATTTATTGTCCTTATTTTGACACATTGTGGATTTCTGTAATAGTCTCTGTATTTGGATAAAGAAGCTCCTTTGATGAGTGGTAATATATACACTTACTTGTATATTTAGTAATAAATATTTAGAATGCAGTTAGGAACTATAATATTTCACAAAAGTAGAACTAGTAGATTTCCCCTTAAGATCCATGACTTCACCATCAATGTGTAGTTTCTTAAGTTTACAGTACCAGACATGAATTTCCCTCCTTTGCAACAGACCTTAACAAATGACATAGCTGTTCGTTACTCCCAAGATTAAAAGTGCCATTATTGAACCATTGGAGCTATCTTGCTGGCTTGGTCTTTGTTGAATGGTATGCCTTACAGTTATGTAAGGTTATTAACTGCTTTCCTTTCTTGGCAGCTTGAACAGAACATTCTATGCTCTGAGAACCAGTCCCTGGGTTGGGGGAGGGGATTGATTGGAGGATATCGAGATCACTTTAACCTACATTCCCCTTCTTTGTCTAAAGTTTTTAATTTTAGCATCTCTGCCAAACATCACATTGATGTAGTTATATGCATTTGAGTTTGGATTTTCTATTCTGTTCCTTTGATCTACATGTCTATTTTTGTGTCAGTATCATTTTTTTATTCCTAAGATTTTACAATATAAATAGAAACCCTATATATTAATCTTTCTAGTATTGTTTTTTCTCCCTCAGGATTGCCATGGTTCTCTGGAGTCTTTTGTGGTTCCATAAGGATTTTTTTTTCTAGTTCTGTGAAGAATGTCATAGGATTTTGTTTGGGGTTGCATTGGCTCTCTAAATTAATTTTGGTATGATAGTCAAAGGATGCATATTCTTCCTTATTTGTGGATGTTAGCTATGTGATAGATATGGGTGTAATTTCATTCTTCTATATGTGGACATCTAGTTTCCCCAGGACAATTTGATGATGATGATGCTATCTTTCCTCTAGTGTGTATTTTTGATACTAGGATCGCTTTATGTTACTTCAGGTTATGTATTTAAATCTATAGATCAATAGCTAGGGCCCACAAATCCATATACATATATATGGTACCCCATTCACTTATGCAGTATATGTGTTTGGTAAATCAACTAATAATTGAATGTCTCCAAATATAGAAAAAAACTATAAAAATTCTTTGAAAATTTGCTGTCAATGTAATTCATATAGGAAATAAAGATACTTTGCTTTCTGAGTAAAAAGGTCAAGTGATTTTGGTAACATTCCCTAAATTTGAGCTACATTTTTATTCTTCATTATTTCAGGTCTTAATGTGAAGACTTTACTTACACTCATACAGATCAGTTAGATACAAAATGTCACATTCAGAAAAATATGTTATTTTGTTCTCCAACCAGTAAGAAACAGTAGATGGCAGCATAATTTCCTAATTAACATTAACATTTTATAGACACTAAGGAAACATTTAATAGTCTTATAAGTAACCAGATCTAAAGAACCTGTAAATTATCATCATGGATTAAAAAAGTGTCATCTTTCAAAGGGGTAATTGTGAACATCAGTTACTATGTAACACTGACTATTGCACATTTCAGCACCAAAATGACTGCACAAAATGAGCTAAGAGAGTAGAGTTTGATATGGGAAAGTGAAACTATTATTTAGAATTAGACATTGCCACTATTTAGGACCTGCCAGAAATCCACATACCTTGGTCACTGGGATATCTGAGCTTGATCACTGAGCTTGTGGTAAGCATACAGTCTAAAGGCACAAATATCTATGAGATACTTCATTCTTCTTTTTACCAGGAAAAAAGTGGAGATGTAGACTGCAGTCCAATTAGTTACAGAATACTTGAAAGACCAGGGAAATTAATTGTTTTCATAGTATCTATCTTAACAAACAGACATGAAAAAAATCACAGCCATCCAAAGCCAATTTCTATCATTTTCATGCTATTAGACTTTGATTTTTGGGTTTTATCAAAACTCATTTAACCTAGCCTGGCTTCATTTGGCCAACCAGGATATATGACATGAAACAAAAGTGCAAAATATAGTAAATAACCCTTCTGAAACTTCTAAGGAAAAATTTAAAATATATATGATTTCCCTCGAATAGCAATTGTATGAAGGCTAAACTTTTATTGTACTTTAGAGAAAAAATGTTTTGAAAGTGCTTCATCGTCACTATACTGTGTGTGTGTGCGTGTGTGTGTGTGTGTGTGTGTGTGTGTGTGTAACTAGGTTGAATAGTCTTTAAGTTTGTTTGAATATATACTAAAATTCAACTGTAAGTTGCAATTATGACACAGTATTACTAGTGATTAACAATTGTATTACTCTGAAACAAAAAAATAAAACTTTAAGGATAAAATAACATTGAAATAATTGTGGAAATGTTCAGTATTAGGTACTTCCCAAGATTTTCAAGTAAATGTTGTGTTGTTGTTGTTGTTGCTGTTGGTGGGAAGTGTGTGGAGTAAATATACTGTAAAAACAAATGGAGAGATTTTACAGATTGTTATTACACAGAAATATATTAAATTGTCAAAAGGTAGTATTAATCCCAAAAGTACATTTTCTGCACCAGTAAATTCAATTACAACATTGTTCTGGGTCACAGCATATGATTTTGTTTTTATTCTTATTATTTTAAATGATATTCTAATAGTCATCTTAGCTAACTTGGTTTGTTTATCCTCTGTAGTCTGACTACAGATTAAGGAGAATTTGGTGGGGTAAAACATATGGAAAATTTTCCAGAGATCTGGCTATTGCATTTCTTTGTAAATGAACATGTATCCTACACACCTACAAAATGCTTCACTAGTCTGACTGTTAATTGCAATCCTTCTTGGGAGGCTCTTAGAGAAATCAAGCGTGAAATGAGTAGAAGTCAGCTTCTCCTCCCTAGTAGTTCTATGCACTTTTATCTGATACATAACATTCTACTGAAGAACATTTCAGACAATATACCAGTCTATTCTGTATCATTCATCAAATGGTTGTTGAGTCCCTTCTCTGTCAGCCTTTGCATTATGTGACAATAAATGTAAGTTCATTACACATGTGGCCTGCTCTGCTTTGATTACTAGTTGTTTGATTCTGTAACATAAAATATTGGTGAAATATTGCTTTAAAATGCAATTATATTTCTCTGATTCAAACAAAGGTTCTGTTCCTATGCACAGGTGCTCACTGGATCCTGGGATGATGTGTTGCTATTCTAACTACTAAATATGGGGCTAAGGTTGTTAAAGAAAGTTCATCAAAATTCTACTAGCAGAAATATAAAGAATTTTAATAATATATGTATAAAGTCATTGCAATATGTTCAATTTTAAGAGAATATTTTACCACTTTAAAAGAGAAAGATCACATGGGTGATATGGCTCAGCAACTGTTGTTGCAAAACAAGCTTGATGTTCCAGGTTTGCTCCTTAGAACCAACTTAAACATGGAAATAAAAGACACCACAAGTTATGTTCTGACCTCTGAAGTGTTGTGGCATGTACATGTCTTCAGAACACATGTCTCACATACACAAGTAATAATCCTCAGGTTTCATGTCTGAAAAGAAGAAAGAATTTGGCTCCTTTGGTTTTCCTACCCAGGATAAGTCACAGAAGGTTGTAATATTGGTCTTTTTCTTTTCTTACTGCCATCTCATCTGCTTCGGCATCACAAAGAGTCAGCTTAAGCCTTTAGTCTCCAAGATTTAGATGTGACTCACACATAGACATCATCTCCCCTCAATCCTGAACATTTACAGACCTTTTACAGAATCCAGACTCTGTTCCTTGTATAGATACATAAAGCTAATAGTTGGTTTCATACTTGTAATCACACCTTGTGGTCTTTGAGTATTGACTCCTTGTAAAGGTATCTTTTATTTGTCTGATGTAATTGAAGTCTTGGAGTCTTACTGCCTCCATCTCCTAACCTATACCAAATCCTGGAAGCTTCTAGCCTCTGTACAATTTAATCTAGTCCTAGAATGTTCTCAGCCTCTGAGATTTACTGCTGAATAATCTCACCCTTCCTGGTCCTTTCTGAACTCTAGCTGGCTTGTTCAGCTTAGCTGTTCTGCTGATTGATTCAATCTGGCTTCTTTCTCAGCCTCTGGCGAATTACTCTGCTTGGTCTCAAACAAACTCTAGCAATATATTCTAATCTTCTAGTTCCTTCTCATTCTCTGGCTCATTCTGTCTTCACCTGTGTCCAGCTTGTTCTCTCTTCAACCTGTCTCTGTAAAACTTTCCCAGTAAATCTCTCTCTCTCCCTCTCTCTCTCTTTCTCTCTCTCTCTCTTTCTCTCTCTCCACTGTTTTTTCAACTCACTAACTTAAACAAACTCTGGAATAGAACTCAAATATCTGTATGCCTCTGTCTCCTATGTGTTAGGATTAAAGGCATGTACCACCAAACCTGGACCTAGGTTTTTCTTTATAAGAAACTTGCTCTATACCCGGCTATCCTTGAACTCAGAAATCTGCTTGCCTCTGTCTCCTGGGATTAAAGACATGTCCGTATTCTAGCCAGATTAGCCATGCTGATGGATTAAAATTCCTCTACAGTTCCTCATACAAGGAGCACTAATAACAGGGTTTCACAAAACCACTCATGACTTTAGAAAGACTACAGAAAAGGGAGCCTTCAAAGAAAGTCCCATGTTTGTGAAAGTGAGGTCAGGAAGGAGCTTGCAACCAGAAATCTTGGGAAATATAGATTATGATGAATTCCATCCCTGAGAGTAGAAGAGAGTTAGCAACAGATTCAGGAAAATGAAGAATTATTAACAAAAATCTGAACTTGTTTGGTAACAGTTACTAATGTGTTCTTTAACTTAACCTGAAAGACTTCAAACAATGCTCACCAAAGACACAACACAAACTGGACATTCCATTTCAGGCATGTCTAGAGAAAAGTAAAGTATAGCACTATAGAGCTCAAAGGAAAAAGTAAAGTATAGCACTATAGAGCTCAAAGGAAAAAACAGTAAGACAAGGAAAAAGATAGTGAAGATAAAAGGCCATACATAAAGGCATTCCTGAAAATTTACTGGAATCAAATGCAGACTTGAATTCTAGCAAAGTTGTACTTTCTCAATTCTTTTTAAAAGAAAGCTATGGATATTGAGTTGGCAGGAAAAACAAGTACTAAATTAAGTTGTAAGAAAGTAAGAAAAACAAACTCCTAGTCATGCAAACATGTCACTTTGTTAGCTACTATGACAGTCTATCACAGATATTCTCTAAACTACTCAGTAATCAAGTTGTTAAGAGACAAGCAACATTTGCTTATCTAAATACAAGAGACAGATAGGGCATCTTCAAAAACCCCAAGAGATCTGCAGAATATGGCGTTCAAAGATGTTATCTTAAATTAAGATTTTTTTTTGATATCGAGACATATCAGCTCCTGACAGCATCCCCTATTCTATTCCAAGTAGAAGATAAGCATCGAAGAATCTCCAGTGTGAGATGGTTGAAATAGTGGCAAGCCTATCTCTTGGCATGAAAAAACTCCTTGCTTCAACTGCAGACAGACTGCTGTCCAAAAAGGACAAAACTTGGTAGCAGGGAAGTCGACAGCCTAGCTCTGCCAAGACAGGGTATGTAAGTCCTTCATAATCCCTGCTCTACAATAAATGTCTGTCAGAGAAACAAGACCAAAAGGCTGAAGACTGATGCTGGAATGTATGGAGAGAGAATGGGAACTGTCCAGGCAGTCACTGGTATGTCATTTCTTAGTTTTGGAAGCTGCAGGCCCTGCACTTCCTATATAATCAGATATATTTATCCCTCTCAGGTCTCTGAGGTGGTTGAAGAATAGACAGCTAGAGTCTCATAGTTAAATTTTGAGTTGTTTAGGAATCAAGAGGGCATTCTAGATTTAAGAAGATGGTTATAATTGTGATGCAAGTTAGTATGAAAGCTAAGTCAGTTATGGAACTTTAAATTCATGGAGCTGGTTAGATGGTAGAATGTTAAAGTCAGGGGCCAAATATGTATGAACTGGACATTGAGAAGGTATACTGGGCCATTTCACACTCATAAATGTTGCATATTTATTTCTGTTTTTTTGTATAGCATTTACTGTTATTAGAGAAGGAACCATTTGTTGGACTGAAAGGGGAAGCTGTTGGGGGGAAGAGGGTGGAAGGGTGGGAAAGGAAGTGGGAATTGGGAAGGGTTTGTGACTGAGATGTAACTTGAAGAAAAAAATAAAGTATTAAACAAAAAAAAAGATTAGTAGAAAAAAGTAAGATAAGAGATTATGCTGGAGGAAATAAAGATAAAAAGTGAACATGTGAAAAACAAAATTAGAGATATAGAAGATCAAAGTAAAAAATTAATCAAAACGACAACAGAAAAAAAAATAAAACCACTGAGACTAAATAACATTTAAAATCTGTGTTTGAAAACAAATAATTCACTGTTCCTGTGGTGTTCTTTATGTTAGAGTTAATATTATTGTTCTATTTTTTATCTGAAAAGTGAGAACTTATTACTTATCTAAACATAGTCCTGAGTATTATTTTTCAAATTTTGATTTTCTTTGGAGACAAATGCAGTACGCGTGTACGTGTGCATACACATCACACACACACACACACACACACACACAAACACACATATTCACACATACTCATTTATACTGATTCCTTCTATAATGTTACAGTTCTATTGGGTTGTTTTTCAAATAATAGTGAATGGTCCCATTGGAAAGCTGCCCAGTGACTATTGCACATCTTCCTAACATCTGATTGGGTAAAGGGTTCTGATTCCCATCCCTGCTCTCCTTTTGCAGTCACTTTATGCAAGAAAGGGAACCTGAAGCTACTAACTTCATTGCAGAGTGAGGCAGTAAGTTACAAATGGGGATGTTTTAAACTATTTAATTCTAGAGAAATTCAGAAGCCAAGAAGTTAGAGATTGATGAAGGCTAAAATAAAGTCATGGAATGATGGAAAATCAAGAATTTCCTTATGACCGAACTTGTGTCTTCATTATCCTTTTGTGAAAGATTATACATAATTAAATTTTATCACAGTCATCTTAAAATGCCATATGAACATGCTTTAAATTCCAACTTTGAAAAAGTACAAATTCAAGACTCACATATTTTAAAAACTATAATCTTTTCTGATTTTCAGATATTTCCTCTATTCCAGGAATATCCTCTGCAGACTTTTTTCTGTTATTCCTCTTGGATTCATACTTCATTTTACAGGCTCCCTAGATGAGTGTGTCGACATTCAGGGCTTTGAATATCTGTACACTGATTATGTAACTTGCATTTGTCTGTCCTTCACACTTCCTTCATGGTGCATATAATATAGCCGACTATCTCACAAACAGTTTCGATCCAATATGTGAATGATTAACTTGTTTCTCAAAAGATTTTTTTTCTTTGATGCCTTCTCTTTCAATTATTGATACAGAAATCTACAAAACCCTAAAATTAGAAATGTTAGACTAAAATGATTCTCCTTTTTGTCATAAAACTCACTCAACTTAACCTAAAATCACTTAGTGACATTTGCTCCTATGTTACTCATTTATTTTAATTAATATTAGGTTTAAGCCCATCAATGTTTCAGCGTGTGTCTGAATTTCTTTCTGTTGGAGTGAAATTAAAAATATCCTAGTATCAACAGTGCCACTTATGCATTTGTATACTTCAGCCAGCAATAATGGCATTTATTTTATGTTTAGAACATTGAGAATGAAATAAGCAGAAGAGAAAAATGAAAACAACAGCAAATCAGCCACAAAATCATTTTGAATATCTATGCTGAGCCAAGGACAAGGCTGAGCATGGGCACCTGAGTTCAATCCTGGAACCTATATACTGGAAGGAGAAAATCAACTTCTACACAATATTCTGACTGTCATAAATGTGCCATGTCACACTTGCCCCTCGATAGACACTCTAAGAAACAAATAAGCAAAGAAATAAAGAAGTAAATGATTAAAAAGGAAATGTTTGCCAGAAATATTGTTATTCAAGATGTATTATTTCTTACAAAGTAGAAACTGATACCTTGACATGACAACTCAGTGTCTCTGTAGTAGGCCCTTTTTCCAGATGGCCTTTGCCCTCAATTCATGGAGAACTCTATGCTCTGCTATAATATTATAGTCTTCGACATACCTCAGAAGGAATACTTTATTCCTAAGACTGTGATAATTCCTAAAGCAATACAGAATATTGCCCTGAGGTTGTAAGTGTGTGTTAATAAAGCTATTTTCTGTTCACTTCACCATGCCAACAAATCATAGGATTAAAGCAGAAGAATGCACATAGCTTCCACCCAATTGCAGCCAGCAATACTGAAATCATTTGACATTTGCTGGCCAAATTAGCTTTAATGAGTTCACAGAAATTATACACCTATGCATATTTCACAGCATACGATTGGCTGTCTGCTGAGCCTCCTAGTGAAAGCACGCCGATGGAGACCAGAAGACAAACCCTGTGGAGAGGCATGTAGACTGGGGATGATGAAAGGAAATGTGACATAGGTCGTCACTGAATGAAAGGTGGATGGGTGAGACATTTCTGGCACTTTTAAATGACCATGGCACCATCTCTTTAAGACAATATGAGGGACATAAAATAGCATTTAAATTCAGATAAATAAAGTCAAATCATTTTATAATGTTATGATTTACTAATATATCTTATTTACTAAGACAAAATTCATAATATGTTTGCTTGTAGGTAAATGTTATAAATACCCATGTTGAAGTACAGTATTATTGTTATTATTTAGTATAGGTTTTGACATTTATATATTTTCAGATTTAACTTTACTTGTTATGGTGCCTAGTTACTGGGAGGTATACCAGTCTAGACATTGGGAATATTTATGGATCATTTCACCATTGACACAGATTTAAATATATGAAATATATACTATAACACAAGTGAGACAAAATTAGTTATTTGAAGAACTTAAGAGCAATGACTAAGGATTAAAAAAAGAGATTTTTTTTCACAAATGGGAAAAAATATGATCTTAAAATACAAAATAGAAACACACCTTAAGTCTGCTGTTCTGTAAATTTAAACTTAAAATTACAAAAGCACAAGGGAATTTCTAGCCTGTAGGTAGACCTACAAAGTTGGAATATGGCAGACTCCTCCTCAGTTCCAGGAGCAGTCTCTTTCACTCTCTCACTCTCTCTCTGATCTTTCTATGTGTGTGTATATATATATAATATATATATTTAGGTGTCTGTCTATCATATATATGTATGTATACATTTATAGTGATATATGTATTTGATATCTATCAATTACATCTCATCCATATGCCTTCTGCGTCATCTATAATTTATTTATTTGTCTGTCTATCTTATATTTATTCATCTATCATCTATTTATGTATCTGTCTAACTATTTGTTATCTCTCTGATTCTCTTTCTAGAGCACACAAATTTTGCAGTGTGCTTCTAGGATGATTTTGAAGTTTGTAATCATAGATATTAAAATTAAAGAAAATACAATTCTATGAATATATTAAAACTATGAATATTTTCCTTTTAATTTTGCCATAAAAGGAATAGTGTTTATACATTAATAAAAATCTTGATTTTCATACTCAAAACTAATAGCAATTTATCTTGTGTACTGCATGACCTTTTTAATTGATTTAATTATTGTTTAAGCACCTAGCTTTCTAATGGAGACCCAGATGTGTCAAAGCTATTTGAATATGATATATTCCTGATAGTCCAGTTAACCCCATAGCAGCTCCCTGTGAGAGATAGAAGGAGCAGGCTTCTCCTAACCATAGCTAATGGAGAAGTGGTTCCCACATTGTAGATCTTCATTAATGGCTCAGCTTAACTGAGTCAAGGTGTTAGGTGGGTTTTCTATATCTTCCTTTGATTTTTAATCACTCCCTAAAATTGTTCCATGTCTTTCTTTTATTATACTATCATTTGTATTTTTATTATATTTTCTGAAAAGTTGTTTTACAAGGTCAGTGAAAAGTTATAATTGTGGAGTTTCATAGGAAACATCTGACCAGGCCTTTAAAAAAGTGTGAAATTCTACCTATGTGTAGAAATTTCTAGAATGGTGTTAGTAAAATACATTTCAATAAAATCATGAAGAATATGTTTGAAATTTGAATAAATTTAATCTTATTCCTCCTCTCCCTTATTCCTTAATGTCTAAAGTTATAATAATGATTATCAACATAACCAAGCAAGGCAGTAAGAGAAGAGGCTTTCTAATTTTCAGGGATCGTGTAAAGCTTATGCTTCACTGAAGAAATCTGGACAAGACAGAAGTATCACCTGTACTTAAAGTGGATGAATTCATGACTTGCCTCATTTGGAATATGACACTCTTGAGTATTCTTACCTTAAGAACTCTGGTAGTTAAATATAAATCCTGTTTCCTGTAACACAGATGAAAATCAAGCTTCTAAGCACACAGCACATATTCTCTCTCTCTCTCTCTCTCTCTCTCTCTTTCACAGACACACACACACACACAAAATTCTAGTCTTATCAGTCTTTTGCCAGCATTATTTAGACTTTAATAATACACAGTTCTGAAAATATTTACCTTTAATAACAAATATAGATGGATTACAATATTTGACTTGAACTAACATTTCAGGCTACCTGAGTGAAGACTACTAGGTAACTCTTCAAGAGTCTTCCCTGGGGACCCTAGCTAAATTCTTTTCATCAGTGTGGCTAGCGCATGATCACCTTCTCCGGGAAATATTATACGACCCCTTAACTTTGTTGGTGTTGTAGTAGTAAAGCTAGAGCAAGGGAAATAATTTGTCCTTGTGTCACCTATTATGCTGGAAAGTCATTCCTGGAGGCAAAAAGATCATATTGTAATATCACCACTGCTAGGTCCAGAGGAATGGCTAAGAATTTCTTAAGTAAATAAAATCTAATAACAATATATTCTCTCTGTCTCTCTGTCACACACACACACACACACACACACACACACACACACACACACACAC
>CAJQZJ010032188.1:11216522-11268231 GCA_907164525.1 Lophiomys imhausi
CACACACACACACACACACACACACACACACACACACACACACACACTGGTATTCTGAACCTAATATGTCCATATCAGGATTTGATGATTTGTACTTCTTGGATAAAAACAATCTTCAAGGTGTTACTATCATAACAGTTTAATAACTACCATATTTCCATATTTATTTTTATTTTCTGGAATTGAAGACACATTTTTAACTCTTCTAGAGATTATATATAATTTTAATGCTTGAGAATAGAGGAAATGCCTTTAACTCTTTAATACTTTTTAAATCCGAGAGAATTTTTGTGTAACAATTTTGCTACACCTATATTTGTACATCTATATACATACATATCAATTCAAAGATGTGCCTGTATGTTCAGGATTAGTTTTCAGATAAAATGACATTGCATGACTAAAGATTAATAAATTATATGCCTATAAACAATGAGACAATTGGCAAAATATCAATAGCTAAATATAGTCAATATTGAAAGTGGTTTTATGTCAATAATATTTTTCATAGCTTTTGTTTGGTTTTGGATCAGGCAGAATCTAATTAAGGAATACTTTTTTACTTGTAGTGGTTCTTTAATGCTCTTTAATAAGCTAAAACAAAAGTGAGAAAAAAAAGTACCATTCTCCCTGCCTAGTTATCTTTTGGACCACTGGAATATTTTAGGTACACATGGTAGTTGATATATTATATTCTTATCAGAGTTGGTGTGTTCCTAGAGATTTGAATGGTCCATGGTGTTTTTCTTTCCATATAATATAAAGTGATGCTTCTCTACACAACATGGTAAGGAATATAATAAGCCAATCTCTCATTCAGCTGTTCAAAACTTTCTTGAACTTTCAAATACACTTTCCAAGTTTCTCTATGATAAAGGAGTCTTTTACTACTAACAATCACCTTAGAGATTATTCTGAGACACCTTGAAGGTCATTTTCTTCAACTTTTTTTTTCTCAGAAGTTTTGGCATTTTAAAACACAAATTATTTGTTCATTTCAAAGTGCTGATTTCATAGTTTTCTATATCTCCTATATCCTGAGACATAAACTTATTTACAAATTTATTAGCCTTTCTTCTTTTTTGTTACTTCTCTGAAGGAATCATTTAATTTCCCTCCAATATATCCCTTGTGTTCATTTTAGTTTCCTTTCTAGGAACACAATTTACTTTTGAGTAACTATAAGTTTCTAGAGAGTTCCTGAGTAACTATACCCCATTAAATCCATAAATAAATAAATAAACACGTGTTCTCCATTCTGCAAACATTCTTATTTTTTTCAGTTTTATTAATTCAATGGATTTATTTAAGAATTGAAAACCAGCTAATTCTTACATGCAAATATTTATAATAGACACTTCACTTTAATTGTAAAGACAATTTTAAGATTTTTTTACAAGAGCATATAAATCATTTAATTAAATCTTCCTTTGTCTCTGCTTATAATTACACCATATATTCTCCTTTTATGGTTATCATTTTTTTCATTGGTTAATATGCATCTTTCAATATTTTTAATTTCTTCCTACATAAAATCCTTAAACTTAAGAGAATGTGTTTTCCCCATTGTCATACATCACAGACAGTTCTTCAGTGAATAAAATATATAATACTTACACTTTTTCATTACAGTGCTGACAGAGAATTTCATGTTTTTACTGTGATTTTGTTTTTTTTAGAAAAGTCTAGAATTGGGCTGGAGAGATGGCTCAGGCCTTAAAGTCTAGGCTCACAACCAAAATACAGAAAAGTCTAGAATTAGGATATTTTTCATTCATTGTTTATTTTAATGTGCTTTCATTAACTTTATTTCTGTCCCTTATCAAAGCTCAGAAATAGATTTGTTTGTTTCCTGGTTTTGACATAGGAGAAGAAAGATGAACAGTGTTTTAACCTGAGACCAAATTTCCTATATTTTTACTAAGATTGTTACTTATTTCAACTTATTTCCCCATGGTACAAATGGTTGTGCTTCCATTATTAAATTACATTATACATTTCTTTGCTTTTTTGTATCATACCATGTGCTGCACTTGTATCATGTATTGTTATATTTGTTATACTAACAATGTTATATGTTAGCTCTGTCTTTTACTTCTAAATTATTTTCTTTTTCCATAGAAAACTTTGGCCTGCAGACGGCTGGTGTCTCCCACAGAGAAGAAAGCATGAAGCCTTATTTAAGGTGAGACTGCAATAACCAACTTACCCTGATGAACCTGCATCTGAGAGATCCAGAAAAAGGACTGCTAAGTGCGTTAAAGAATCTACGACAAAGACTGTGTTCCTGGCGACTGAGGACCTGCCCCAGAGACTGTATCATTCTAAAAGGTTATGAAAGTAGTTGTTATGATTATCAATAGGTTTAGTGGATAGGTTAAAGGGGTTGTAGGAATTTATAGGATTAATAGTTAAGAAATTGTTGGTGTTTGTTATAAGTGAATTTAGTAATAAATAAATAAGTGTTAAATAATAATTTAAAAGTTCGGTTACATCCTTGGGTGTACTGACTTCCTGATTTATAAATTAAAGACTTTTCCTCTTCTATCTAGGAAACCACAGGGCCATTTCACACACTCATGTTTTCTAGTAAGTTTTAAATCATTATTTCTTCCATGAGGTCAATGGAACTCTGTTTCACTTGTTTTATCTCATAGATGCTGCAGCCCAAACTTTCATCAAATATGATTGTTCTCATCTGAAAAAAGAAAAAAAAAAACACTTCAAATTTTACACTCTACTCTGACAACTCAAAGAATTCCAAGAATTTTTCAATAAGATTAGAGTTCTGAGAAGTGAACCTCCTGACTACCCTTACCAGGGTTGTACACCACACGAAGAGTGAAGCAAAGTGCTTACTGCACAAGCATATTGAAGGACATCAGTATCGTTTCCCCATCCCATGTATAAACACAGCGTAGCATCGTGGACCCAGTTTCGAACAGGCAGAAACAGGTAGATCCCATTGCTCACAGGGAAACTCCAGGTACAGAAGGACAGCCTGTCAGAAAACAAACAAACAACAAAATAAAACAGAGAATAGCAGCGTACAGCCAAATTCAGCATGTTTCCTCCACACAAGCACACATAGACAAGCACACACACATAAAGTCATTCGCACATGTGCACATGCACACATGCTTGAAACAAAAACTCTTGAACAAAATCCTGGAATGGTGACACAATTTTCATCTTTCTGATTAAGTAATACAAACATCACTTGAAACTTTTTTTTAACATCGGCCACACCAATTAAAGTGTATTGAACATTTCATTGGGATATCTGAGTAGTCTATACTTAACTACAGACTAAGCATAGACCTGCAAGCATGTTTTATATTTGGATATGTGCTAGCAGACCAGTGTGTTTTCAGGCAATAGGATGTCTATTTTAGTCTATTTTAGATCATTTTGATTCCAAGATTTAACTAATTATCAGATTTAACTAATTTAACTAGAACAAATCAATTTGAATACCTGTAACCTAACTTTTCTTTAGTCAGAGTTGTTGCCACCACCCATACTATATGTAAGAAATAAGAAGGTAGCAGGATGGTATTGGAAATAACAGACAAAAGTGATCCAATAGGATAAATTGGAAAAGGGAGAGTCTTTAGGGAAAGCAGCAGAGATAAATACAGGAGAAGGAGGAAGGTGTGTAAAATAACAAGAATGTCTGGAAGAGTCACAAGGAATTATACTATTAATTATTTACTAAAAGCACACCTATAATACACACAATGTGATATATATTGTATATAAAGATTGTATAGATGGATGATAGACAGACAGACAGACAGACAGATAGATAGATAGATACAGAATAATGGTGTTTCTTTCAATCTCCAAGAGCCAGTGACCACCTAACAAAACCCCAATACTGGGCACAAGAAGTCCTTTGAGTTGTTGACAAAGGTTGCCAACATACAGCCTATTGCTTTTACCACTGGTTAAGCCAGAATGATGGAGGATAAATTGCTATTGCTGAAGACACTATGTACTTCAGAACCAAGGCTCAGAGACACCTGAACTGGAACTGACCTGAATGTATCTTCCCTTCATGGTATCAGAAGATGTCAGACCAGATTCAAAAGAAAGAGGCAACCAAGATTCCTACCTTGATTACAACCAAGATTCTAAATCATATCAACAGCCATGTAGACCCAATTGGGTGCAGTAGAAATATGCATAAATTGGAGGTAAACACAACTGTCTTATTGGATTTAAGATTTACTCAACAAGACAAAGATCAGACCATGCTTGGTACTGGAAGTAATAACTCGGGGCTAATGAAGACATAGTACTTAAAGAGATACTGCACCTACATATACACTAAACCAGCATAATCCTCAACAACAATCTACAAGTATTTGTACTTATACAGACATATAATTGTCATCTTCACCCTTCATCAAGTAATTCCTCTTTGCAACAGATGGAAACCATAAAGAAAGACACAACCAATCATAAAACACAGTTGTGGAGCACAGTCCCCACTGCAAACATCTACAAAACACTCCTAAGCCTAAGGCTCAGAGAACATTTCCGAAATGGGGTTAGAAAGATTGTTAGAGCCAGAGGATCATGGAATTTGCTGTGACATTATGTCTTCTAGTAATATCAAAAGCTATATTCACAAAATTTCACCAATAGGACTATCCAAATGAGAGCTGAATAAGGACGACACCAGAAAACATGGCAAAGTGAACAGAGAAAAACCCATGAGGCCCCAATCGTACACAAAGAACTATAGGCAACTGAGAAAAGCTGGGAACACAAATGGTTTTCTCTAAGAAAGAGCACACCAATTTTTTACACAGTGCTAAGCAGTCATTCCCAAAATCATGTATATAGATAGAATTATAGAGACCAGCAGGTTATATTTAGGAAAATATATGCATATAAAAATAAATATATGCATGCAATATCAATCAGTGTAAAAAATAGAGCCCATGAATTTGTATTAGAGTGTATGGGAGGGTTTGTTTGGAGGAATGGAAAGGCATAAATGTAATTAAATTTCACTCTTCAAAGAAAAAGGAGGGGAGGAGGAAGAAGAAGGAGGATAGAAGGAAGAGGAAGGAGAAGAAGAAAAAAGAGAGAAGGAAAGAGAAATGGAGGGAGGGATAAAGAGAGGGCAGGAAGACGAGAAGGAAGGAAGGAAAAAAGGAAGGAACGAAGGAAGGAAGGAAGGGAGGGAGGGAGGGAGGGAGGGAGGAAGAAGGAAGGAAGGAAGGAAGGAAGGAAGGAAGGAAGGAAGGAAGGAAGGAAGAAAGAAAGGAAGGAAGGAAACTCAAACTCTAGATGACCAAACCTGTCACCTGTCAGCATGACACATACTTGGGATTAGGCTGACCTGTCTACCTTTGATGGAACTTTTTTCTTGCCATTCATTGTTGTTGGTTATTGTGGATTACAGACAGTTATTCATTGTAGACCCATTAGACTTTGAATTCACTCTCCTCTTTCCTCACCATTCAGAATGCTTGCATTATATACCATGTCTGTCAGACTCAAGAATCCTTTTCTGAGTTACCTGTTTCCCAATTGCAAATAAATAAATAACAAGAATATAGTATGTGCTCTTTGTACCTCTTTTAATTAATGATTTTGATGAAGTTTTCTGTAGTAACTCCCTTGGAGATATATATTGTACAGTCTTATTACTTAAAATATTAAGGCCTTTTGATGCACTTTTGGCAAGCAAAAGGAATAGGACCAATATTATGTTAAGTCAGTGGCCTCATACACTTTTCATAAATCTGATTATTGTACTGGAATCTTGAAACTCTGTGAATCTGCCCAACTAAGTCTGTTGGAGGAAGAAAAATCTTAAAAGTGAGGGCTACATTTACCCTGTTGAGCTCCCAAATGATAGAGCCAACCCTTAACTAATCCACAGTTGATTTCTATCCATAGGACACAAAGCAAGGTCAAAATACAAACCTGCTAAGTGAATTCAGATTCAATGACATTCTGTGGAGATATAATAAAGTATCATTCCATGCCATTCAGAGTGTGTTCTTGCTCAGCAATACCAGGCAAATTAAGCCATTGCTGTACTGCTCAGTCTTATCTCCAGTCCTGTGTCCTAAATTGTAAGCAGTTCCTAAATTATCTGACAAGCAAAGCAGGCCTGGAGTAGCATATTGAAAGGTCCGTATAGGCTGCTAGTAAATATCACATCCCTTTTCTCTAGAGTGGGTATGCTATTTATTGTATCAATTCTGATTTATTGCAATAGAATCTGGAAATCCATCAGGGCACAAGTAAAGGGTTTGAGGTCATCAGGAGAAAACATGCACTTTTAAATTTCATGTTTAGAGATGTAACTACATTTGGTATAGCTACTAACTTCCTCACAAATGCATCACAATGTCATCCATGAATATTAGACAATGACTCTTGAGCAATGTCTCATGATTCCTGGACGCCAATATGATTTATACAAGCCTAGAACATCTTTTAAAAAGCTATGTCTTTTATAATTTTATTTGTTAATAGATCTACTTTGTATAATTAAATATAAATAAACAAGCCAGGTAATAAGTCGCTTACTTAAGATGAACACTTGTAATGAATACATAATAAAGGTTAAACACAAAGTATAAAATGAACCTAAATATGACAATCCCTTCACGCATGTAAATTTTTTTATACTTCTCTCATACAGTACATCCTGACCACAGTTTCCTCTCCCTCAACTCCTTCCAGTCACCTCCATATCTCTTTCTTAAATATAAACTACCTTGAGAAGTGACAACATAAGTGTAGGCTCAGAGAAATATACAATGAAATAAATATTTGTAAATTGGTCCTAGCAGTGCTATAAAATAATTGAGCTGAATGGTTTTGACTTTGTTGTCTCTAATCATAGGAAATAACACTTCAAACCATTTCCTTAAATTTATTTTAAAGATATTGCTCTGTCATTTTGAATTTCAAATAATACAAGTAACAACTCCTAACAAAATCTCTTTTTGTTTATAATAAAATGTCCACAAGTTACAAATGAATACAGAAACACAAATAAGAATAGGGAGATCTAGTGTCAAAATTCACATAGAATACAAATTGGAGAAACCTAAACAGACTCCATTTCAGGTAATAGATTAATCCCAAAGTGTTTCTTGGTGTTAAAACCTGTCTTTGGTGTAAGGGGAGATGTGGGATCTCTGCCATTCAATAGATCAACCATTTCACACTGGAGGTTGATTAATGAAGATTAAATTATAGTTTTAATATTAATTGCTCAAATAGGCAAAGTACGTAATACAATAATAATCTGAAATCAAGTATCTCATGCTAAGATGCTAAAGGTTTAAATACATCATTCCATTTAGATTTTATAAAAACTTTCTATTTTCAGTGTTAGTAAGATTTCTGTTACATATTGTATTCCATAACAGACACATTAAACTGTTAGTTTGGAAAGAAAAAAAGGTTATTTTGCTTTTAGTTTGGAAATATCAGTCTGAGAGTCCTTGGTCTGGATACATCATGGTAGGATGGAAAAAGTGCACACATCAGTAAAGGTATCAAGAAGGATCACAAAACACAACTCTTTGTGAAGAAACCGTGGTACAATTGTCTTGAAATAAATAATGAGAAATAGAAGTCAAACATGTTAATGAACAATAATTAATCTTTCTTCTCTGGACTGCAGCTATTTCTTTCAAATAGGAAATGTGTTCTCCATACCAGGGTTGTGAGGCAGAAAATCCATAAAGGAAAGCATTAGGGAGGGGGTGTGGGCAGAGTTTGAAAGAAAAGAATGAAATTCCAATTGTCATCCCAGTAGGAAGTGAAACATTGATTCACTTCTAATATTATTTCTAAATGTCCTGCGAAGTCCAGGTCCCTTGTTAGCTCCAGATGTTTCTCATGAAGATGTCACTGTCTAGGGCTGAAGACACAAAGCCAGGAAGAAAGGGATGGGGAGGCTGAGCTTTTATGCCACATGACTCCCTCTGTTTTTAGCATTTTAGCAGTCTAGTACTTATTAAGTTTTGCCATTTCAAAATTTATGAATATTTTCAGACCTCTCCCCTGCCTCATGTATTGTTAAACCTCTTGGTGATTTCTTAAGTTTAATAATTTAGTACAATCTATATTACTGTTAATATACACAAAATATGCTTAAACACAGAAACCTAAAATTATATATTTTGGAATGCAAACCATATATATTATTAGTTATTTATGTATTTCATACATGCATATAATGTATTTTGATCATATTAATTTCTTACTACTCCCATAACTCTTCCCAGATCCATTTGTAATCACTTCCTTCTTCCAATTTCTTATCTTTTTTTTGTTTTGTTTTTTTTTTTTTGTTTTTTGTTTTCAAAGACTCATCTACAGTGGAGTTCAGTTGACATACCATAGTCTTCATCCCTACATAAAACTGACACTCCTCCTAACAGCCACCAACTGTCAATAGCTTATCTTCTAGGAGTGGAGGCCCATGAGCACCACCATCCCATATGTGGTAATGTTGTCTTGCTTGTTAATTTGCAAGACTTTTGCAGGCAATCCCAGCCAGCTGCCATGAGTTTAGAATGCCTAGTCCTATGATGTTGGAGTCCTATGTTTGGCTTGGAAAGTAAACTATTCTTACACATATGTGCATTGACACATTTCCTTGTTACAGTTCAACAGTTTTCCCTTTTGAACATGACAATTATATAGACAGAATTGTAGGCATTGTACTGAATATCCTATATAAATTAGTAGACGTGAACATCTATTTCTATTTCTACCTTGCAGAAAAGATATCAAGGGCCTCCAGATGATGAAATAACTTAGATCAGATTACAAAAAAAATAAGTTGTGATTTTCATATGACCCTAGAGTACATCCTTTTGACAACAATCTTAAACCAAAAATCATTCAAACAATAGTTTATCATTTGATATTGGAAGACATAAGCTTGGAAATCAGAAATGTCCGTCACCTTAAAATAATGAAATCAAAGAATGGGGTACAGAGCTAAACAGAGAATTTACAAAAAAGGAATCTCTAATGGCTGAGAGACACTTGAAGAAATGCTCAACATCCTTAATCATCAGAGAAATGCAACTCATGACGACTCTGAGATTCCATCTCACACCTGTCAGAATGACTAAGATCAAAACTCAAATGACAGCACATGCTGGCAAGGTTGTGGAGAAAAGGGAATACTCCTCCATTGCTGGTGGGAGTGCAGGCTTGTGCAATGACTATGGAGATCAGTCTGGCGATATATTAGAAAACTTGGAATAGCTCTGTCTCAAGACACAGCCATACCACTCCTGGGCATACAACTAGAACTTTCCTCACCAATCTACAGGGATATCTCCTCAACTATGTTCATAGCAGCCTTATTTGTAATTGCTAGAAACTGGAAACAACCCGGATGTCCCTCAACCAAAGAATGGATAAAAACAAAACAAAACAAAACAAAAACAAAACTGTGGTACATTTACACAATGGAATACTACTCAGTTATCAGAAACAAGGAAATCATACAATTTGCTCCCAAATGGATGGAAATAGAATTGTTCATCCTGAGTGAACTAGCCCAGACCCAGAAAGATGCACATGGCATCTATTCACTTATAACTGGATTTTAGCCATATAGTACAGGAAAACTATCCTACAACCAACAGACTGAAAGGAACAGGACCATGGACTTTGTTACTTGTTAGTGGAACACTTTGTGCTAGTGGAGCTACCATGTAGACCCCCAGTGAAAGAGGAAGCTCTTAGACCTCACATGACTGATGAACTGAGGGGGACTTATATGTGGGGGCACCCCACACAAGAGGAATAGGATAGGTGGGAAAGGAGGTAAAGGGTGGGAGGGTGGGATCAAGAAGGATGGAGGGAAGGGGCTGTGATGGAGATGTAACTTGAAGTAATAAATAAACATAATAAAAAAGAAAAAATTAACCCAAATTTTGAGTGGGTGCAAATATTTTTTAGAATGAAAATATGCACAGAACTTACTTCTCTCATGCAGTGTTAGCCTAGTAAAAAGCACTTCTGTAAAATGTATATTTAACTTCAGTACAAATATTATTTAAGAAGCTGTTATTATACAACTGTGGGTTTGTAGAATTAATTCAGTGGCTTCATATGGCAGATGAGCAAGAAAATTTTCAATACTGTTGCCATCATGGTTAAATTATCATGCGTATTGTAAGTGCAGAACACTGAAAGGGCAGTATTGAAAGTAAGAACAATTGTTCATACTTATTAAATCAATATTGTGTTGAAGTAGTAAAGATCAAACAGGAGAAACTGCAGATAAATGGGCATTATTGATGCTAAATTGAATTCTAAATGATAAAGATGATGTTTTGAAAGGAGAACCTTCTAATGGGTGATAATTTATCTTAAATTAAAACAAGAATGAGGCAATAAAACATACCGAATTGAGTCAAGGTCATGAATCTTTTATATAAAGCTACTTTTTGGCTGAAGTTTAAGATTCAGAGCAATCATTGAAATTTTAATATAGAAGATTCTTGACTTCTCATAAATGTGGTGAAGTCATTTCTTCATATTCTGACTTTATTATTTGTTCAGGCTGATAATTTGTGGTAAAATATGTCACTTACTTTTACATGATTTCTAGATTTACATATTCTCACAAGTTACTTGGGCAGTGGATACATCTCAATTCAATTCAATATAAGTGTAAACACTTATTTCCCATCAGTGAGTATACCAGTGTGGTTAGAGTTACTTAAGTTTACTACTCTGACTGTTTTAGAGGATAGTTATCAAATCTTATTCAAATGTCAGATTTTCTTCTTAATTTATATTGGCTAAAGACAAAATTATGCTGTCCCAATATATTGTTTGCTCTCATTTTAAGGATATAAGAGAGGATAAAATACAGAAAATATTAGTAGATATACAAGGACCTATGGGACTCTACACATTTCTGTAAAATTCACTGTTAAGAGAAGCTCCAATTTTGACTGGAAAATAAGGTGTGTGTGTGTGTGTGTGTGTGTAGTATTTATTCTAGAAAACACATTAGTATAATTTAAAAATCAGTCCTTGGAATTTCCTTTTTAGACTAATTTAATCATTTGAAAATTGAAGTGCCAGGCTAAATAAAATCCCCGAGAACTTGTTAATCTTTCATATTATATAAACATAGTAGCAGTAAGGTTTCTGCTGAGATTAGCCCCAGATTGATAAGACATGTGCAGGGGAACTCAAAGTCAATTAACACCAGCAGATTTATTGAAAACTTCCTTGTTGCACATATTTTATGTTGGCATTTGTTGTTCAACATGAGAACTCTTCAATGACATAACCAAATAATATGCCTCCCAGACACTTTTGCAAGGAATTATGTTACTATATTATTCACGTAAGAAAACATCATCTGAGTGTCTGGAAGGCATATTATTTGGTTATGTCATTGAAGAGTTCTCATGTTGAACAACAAATGCCAACATAAAATATGTGCAACAAGGAAGTTTTCAATAACATAACCAAATAATATGCCTTCCAGACACTCAGATGATGTTTTCTTACGTGAATAATATAGTAACATAATTCCTTGCAAAAGTGTCTGGGTGAGAACAAAGATATTAATTATATAGATCACCAGGCTATACTATTTTATTCCTGCTGAGGTTTGTAAATCTCTATTTTTATCATTTCCTTCATGTATAAATACATTCTAATTGCATCTAATCACCTCATCTGCTTGTATTCACCTCCCACCCTCACAAACTTCCCCACTTCCACAAATTTCCATTTTCATTTTCATGGAGTTTTGTTGCTGTTGCTGTTCTGTTGATTGTCTTCCTTTATGCTTTGTGATTCACTGGGTTCGTGTGACCGTAAGTATGAATCTATCCACTTTTTGATGACTTGTCCTCACTTATGTATCACTTGTATATTTTCTACATTATAGTGCATCATCTCTTGAATAGACTATGAAAGTGGCATACTCATAGTTACTAGCTAAGCAACAAACAATCTCTCTTATGTTTAAATGTTTAAGCTATCTTGAGTTTGCTTTCTGTCATTAAAATATAAAATCTGTGGATAATAGGAAAACAGTCTATGCATTTAATAGACCAAATTCTGTCAAAAAACTAATAAAATTAGTAAAGAGTGAGGATTTCCCCATTTTCAAATGTGAGCGCTTTACACTATGAAGAGCAGAGCTGTCAGAAGTTTTGACGACTCCTCATTTGAGTCTTTTGAGACAAAATAGTCAGAAGCTAGGTTACTGGTGATAGAAACGGCTTATGCCTTCTTCTGTAACCTACAGAGAAAGCCAGACTGTGATTCAGTCTCTTGGTGGGAAAGATGTGAAGAATAAAAGAGCTGAATTTGCAGAATGTTTTCTGCTTAAAGTTGGCAGTTCAAATAGCAGGAAGCCAAATCGTTATGTAATTGCTCTGACAGAAAAATCAACTATTTAATCTCAAATTAGCATCAGTACTACATGAAAGGACGGGCAATTAGAGACAGCAATGGTTTTAAAAAACTGCAACCTGAGGACAGCCAGAGGGAACACGAGTGTGAAACTGGAAGTTCTGGTCTCTATTTAAATCTTTCCTTCACATAGGAATAAAGATAACATTTATGTCCTAGGATGCTGTGTGGCATTGGAGTCAAATAGCCTAGGTCTCCTGACCATAGTCTACTTTTTCTGAGGAAATAGTTTCAATCAGGTAATAAAATAGCTTTCCAAAGTATTGCTGAAATAGTCTTACACCATAGTCTACACTTGAAGGATAATTTACTGCTTCAGGATTGATTACCAAGTTGGAGAACTTCAAAAACAAGAATGGGAGCAGAAAAAAATGGCTCCGTAGGTAGAAACACTTGCTACTAAATCTAGCAACTTGAGTTCTATTTCCAGGACAAATATCATAGTAGAGAACCGATCATAGCCATTGTCCTCTGACATCCCCACACACATGTGCTATGGCATCTACACTCATACACACATAGACACACACACATATGCATGCCTAAACAACTAAATAAATATTCTCTTACATATTTTTATTTTGTTTGATTAATTGATTAATTAGTTAATTAAATTTAAATGCTGACCACAGAGTCCCCTCTGTCCTTTCCTCTCAATCCTTCCCCCTCACCTTCCAACCACATCCACTCCTCCTACCTTTCTGTTTAGAAAAAGGGAGGACTCCCATGGATTATCAACCAACATTGGCATATCAAGTTATAGTAAGACTAGGCACACTCATCTTCTCCTATTGAGGCTAGAAAAGACAGCTCAGGGGGGGGGGAAAGTGTTCCAAAGGCAAGCAACAGAATCAGATAGTCCCTGCTTCAGCTGTTAGAAATCGCACATAAAGATCAACCTGCTACCACAGTTTTTAATCCATTCCTCGGTCGAGGAACATCTGGGTTGTTTCCAATTTCTAGCTACTACAAATAAGGCTGCTATGAACATAGATGAGGAAACTTCCTTGTGGTTTGGTGAGGAATCATTTGGATGTATACCCAGAAGTGGTATGGCTGAGTCCCAAGGCAGAGCTATTCCAAGCTTTCTAAGATATCTCCAGACTAAAAAACTGTTGTACATCTACACAATAGAATACTACTCAGCTATCAGAAACAATGAAATCATGCAATTTGCAGCCAAATGGATGGAACTAGAGAAGCCCATCCTGAGTGTGCTAACCCAGACTCAGAAGGATGCACATGGCATCTATTCACTTATAATCGGATTTTAGTCATATAGTACAGGATTACTATACTACAATCAATGCACCAAAGGGAACATGAACATAGACTTTGTTTCCTGTCAATGAGACACTTTGCCCTAGTGGTGCTGCCTTGTAGGCCCCCAGTGTATGAGGAGGCTCTTGGCCCACATATGACTGCTGAACTGGGGCAGGGGACTGTTATGTAGGGACACTCCACTCCAGAGGAGTGGAATGGAAGGGATAGGAGGTAGAGAGTGGGAGAGCAGGACTGAGAAGGGTGGAAAGAGGACACTGTGATGGAGTTGTAACCTGAAGTAATAAATAAATATTTTTTAAAAAGATCAATATGCTACATATCTGCAACTGTTACATATGTGCATAGGGCCTATTTCAGACCCATGCATGCTGGCTCGTTGGTGGTTAAGTCTCTGTGAGTTCCTATGGGTGTAGGTTAGCTGACCCTATAGGTTTCAATCCTTCCTCTCCCTGTTCTACAGAATTCTACAAGCTCTACCTAATGTTTGGCTGTGCTTCTCTGCATCTTTTTCTATTAGCTGCTGGGTGAAGCCTCTCTGATGATGGTTATGCTAGGCTCCTATAGCAGAGTATCATTAATAGTATCAGGGTTGGGTTCCCTTTCATGGCATGAATCTCAAGCTGCATCAGTCATTGGTTGGCCACTCCCTCAATTGCTGCTCCATCTTACTCCTGCACATCTTGTTAGCAAGACAAATTGTAGGTTCAAGATTTTGTGGCTGTGTTGGTGTCCCAATCACTCCATTCAATGTCTTGCCTGGTTATAGGAGATGTTCAATTCAGTCTCCATATCACCCATTGCTAGAAGTCTTAGTTAGGGTCATCCTTGTATATTTATGGGACATTCTATTGCCCTAGGTTTCTAGATTGTCTCAGAGATAACCCCATTTCATTTGTCTCTCCCAGTACTCCAGTACTCTCTCTCCCTGTTCTCCTTCAACCTGATCCATCCTGTTCCCATCCCCCTCCTCCTACCCTGAATGATGTCTAATTTCCACTTCTCAGTGAGATTCAAACACACACACACACACACACACACACACAGACACACACACACACACACACACACACACAGAGACAGACACACACACACAAAACTCTTGAGCCCTCCTTGTTATTTAGCTCCTGTAGGTCTGTGGATTGTAACATAGTTATCCTTTACATTATGGCTAATATCCATCTATAAGTGAATACATAACCATGTATCTGGGTTACCTCACTCAGAATGATATTTTCTAGTTGCTTCCATTTTCAAGAAAATGTCATGATTTCATAGTTTCTGATGGCTGAGTAATAGTCCACCGTGTTAATGTGCCACATTTTCTGTATCCATTTTTTTCTGTTGAGTGACATCTATGTTGTTACCAGTTCTTGGCTATTATGAATAAAGCTGCTATGAACATAGTTTAGTGAGTTTCCTTTTGGAATGGTGGAGCATCCTTTGGGTATATCCCCAGGAGTGATATAACGGGGTCTTGAGCTAGACCTATTTCTTGGTTTCTGAAAAAAAGTGAAATTGATTTCCAACTGATTCTAAAAGTTTGTACTCCCTTCAACAGTGGAGGAGTGTTCCCATTGTTGCACATCCTCACCAGAGTGAGATGTCCCTGCAGGTTTGAACCTAGCCATTCTGATGGGTAAAAGATGGAATCTCAGAGTCGTATCCTTGATCTCTCCAAGATTTTTATCATGGAGTATTAGATTTTGTCAAAGGCTTTTTCAGTCTCTAATCAGATGATCATGTGGATTTTTTTCTTTCAGTTTGTTTATATGGTGCATTGCATTAATAGATTTTCATATGTTGAGGCATCATTTCTGGGATGAAGACTACTTAACCATGGTGAATATTCTTTCTGATGTGTTCTTGGATTCTGTTTTTAATTATTTTATTCAATATTTTTGCATCAATATTTATGAGGAAATTTATTCTGAAATTCTTTCATTTTGAGTCCCTGTGTAATTTATGTGAATGTGGCTCATAAAATAAATCTGGCAATGTTCCTTCTGTTTCAATATTTTGTATAGTAGTTGAAGGAGTATTGGCATTGGCTCTTCTATGAGAGTCAGTTAAAATTTTGTCCTAAAGCAATATGGCCGTGGACTTTTTTGCTTGGGAGAAATTTAGTGACTGCCTCTATTCCTTATGGTAGATAAATCAATTTAGATTGTTTATCTGATCTTGATTTAAATTTGGTAAATGATATCTGTCAAGAAAGTTGTCTGTTTCTTTTATATATTCCGATTTTTTGGAGTACAGTCTTTTGAAGTAAGACCTAATGAGTCTTTAGGTTTCCTACCCTTTTCATTTCTGATTTTGATAATTTAGATATAGTCTCTTTGCCTTTTAGAGTGTAAAAAGGTTTGTCTATCTTGTTGATTTTCTGAAAGTATTAACTCCTTTGTTTCATTGATTCTTTGCATTGTTCTCTTTGTTTCTATTTTACAGATTTCTTCTCAGAATTTGATTATTTTCTGCAGTCTATTCCTCTTGGGAATTTTCTTCTTTTTGTTCTAGAGCTTTCAGGTGTGCTATTAAGTCACTAGTGTGAGACCTCATTAATTTATTTTTTATGACAGTACTTAGTGCTTTTAAGTTTTCTTATACAACTGCTTTTATTGTGTCCCATAAGTACAGATAAGTTGTATATTCCTTTACATTGAATTATAGAAAGTCTTGAATTTCTTTCTTCCTCAATGCAGTGGTCTTTGAGTGTCCATGAGTTTGTAGGATTTCTGTTGTTTCTGTTGTTGTTGAAAGTCCACCTTTAATCCATGGTGGTCTTATAAGATACAGGGAGTTATTTAAACTTTCTTGCATCTGTTGAGACTTGTTTTGGTGTGAATGGGGTATTGAAGTCTCCCACAATTAATGTGTGCAATTCAAGTCTATTTTTTGTCTTCTTTTTTTTCTTTACTTTTTTATTTCTTCAAGTTATATCTCAATCGCAATCCCCTCCCTACTCCCCCCTCCAGTCCCATCCTCCCACCCTCTTCCACCTCAACCCACCCATCCCCTTCCTTTTTTTTAAGTTTAAGGTATATCTTTTCCCCCCAATAGCTTTCCCTTTCAGTCCAACAAATGGCTCTTTCTCTTATAATAATAAATACAATACAAAACAACAGAGGTAATTAGGCCACAATTATGAGAGTTATATGGCTTAGCATACATTCCCAATGTCCAGTCCATTCAAGTCTTAATGGTATTTCTTTTTACAAATGAGGGTGCCCTTGCATTTGGAACACTGATGTTCAGAATTGAGAAGTTATCTTGGATTTTTCCTTTGATGGGTATGAAGTATCTTTTCCCATCTCTGAATTAATTTTAGTTTAAAGTCTATTTTATTAGCTACTAAAATGACCACTCCTATTTGCTTGTTGGGTTCATTTGCTTGGAAAAATTTTTCCAGGTCTTTACATTGAGATAATGTCTATCTTTGATGCTGAGGTGTGATTCTTGTATGCAGCATAATGGTGGAACCCCCCCCCCATGCATTCTTTTACCCTGGGTCTTTTTATTGGAGAATTTAGTCCATTGTTGGGAGATATTAATAACCAGCAATTATTAGTTCCTTTTATTTTGATGTTGGTGGTGGTAGTGTGTGTGTGTGTGTGTGTGTGTGTGTGTGTGTGTGTGCATGCACTTCCCTTCTTTTTGCTTTGTTGGTGTGAAATTATTTATTTCCTGTGTTTTCATGGGTGAAGTTAATCTTTTTGGGTTGTAGTTTTTCTTCTAGTATCTTCTATGTGGCTGGAATTGTGGATAGATATTGTTTAAATTTGGTTTTTCCTTGAAATATCAATCACTTCATCAATGGTGATTGAAAGTTTTTCTGGGTACGGTAGTTGTGGCCAACATCTATGGTTTCTTAGAGTCTACAAGACATCTTTCCAGTCCTTTCTGGCTTTTAAAATCTCTACTGCAAAGTCAGACGTAATTATCATAGGTCCGCCTTTATATGTTACTTGATCTTTTTCACTTGCAACTTTCAATAGTCTTTCTTTGTCAGTATATCTAGTGTTTTGATTTTCATGGGGCAGGATGATTTTCCTTTCTGATCCAATCTATTTGGCATTTTGTAATATTTTAGTAGTTTCATTTTCTTACCTAGATTTTCAATCTCCAGGATTCCCCTCAGTATGTGATTTTTTTTGCTTCTATTTTCATTTTCATGTCTTGAATAGGTTTGCTCATTTCCTTCACCTGTTTGTTTATATTTTCCTGTATATTTTTAAGGGATTTATTCATTTACTCGTTTTTTTCTATAGAATAACAAAACTCTTTTTATTTCTACGAAGTTCATGGTAATCTTAAGTTTAATTTTCAAGCCTTTCCATGCCTTTCTTCCTTTTTCTTTTCACAGACACCAGAGATCTGAAACTTTAAAAAATTCTTTAAAAAACTTATTTTCCATCGTACCCATTTTCTCTACTATGCCATTCTCTAAGCTGTCCACTCTGTTCTCATCTTGACCATATCCTCTACTTGCTTAGGGATTTTATTTTCTTTATCTAAGGTCTCAAGGTAGTATTGATTAGTGAGCATCTTTATTTTTTTTAATAAGGTATAACATACATGCCCAATGTCCAGTCCATATACATTTGGCAACTGATATTAATATTCTATTATCTATCTATTTCCATGAGTTTAAAATTCTGTACCTAGCTCAGTTTCCATCCTAACTTGCATTACCAACTTAAAAATATCTTCTTAGTGCTAGAACATCCTTTTAATTACTAAACAACTTAAATTTTACTCTTTAAAGGCCTCTATCATCATCATAAGATTAGATTTAAGGTAATTTTCTTATGCTTCAGCTGTTTTAGAATATCCCGAGATTGCTACAATAGGATAGTTGGGCTCTGGTAGTGCCATATTTCCCGAGCTGTTGTTGATTATGTTTTATTTCTGGCTTCTGGTCATCTGTGTTTTCATGTCTTGGTGCTGATTTTTTAATTTATCTTTCTTAGCCAATGTTTTTTGGATGTTTTTCCCTTGGTTTCTGGTTTCTTCCTGGTCTTACAGCCTGGGTGGCCTGGGTTTCTGGTGACCACTGTGTCTCCAGGTACATTATGGTGTCTCCACTGGGTGTTTTATGGCCTCCATGACCTCTAATAGTTTGAGTGCCAGGGTCTCCTCTGGGATCTCTACAAATGGGATGACCTCTGAGAAATCCTAGGTCTTCTCCCAAAATTGTGGTCCAGAATATGGGGCCTAGGAGTTAAGGCACATTTTAGGTGTGCTTTAAAGGGAATTTGCAGGCATAGGGCATAGCTTAGGGTCTTACTTGAATTCCCTGGTTCCTGAGTGGCCTCTGGGAAAGCAGGAGAAGTTGTTAGAAATAATGGCATTTATGGGTGGGTGTACCTGCACAAATTAAGACTGATAGTGCTCCTGCATATGTATCTAATAAGATGAAGCAATTCTTTGCATATTATAATATAAAGCATGTTACTGGTATACCACACAAAGAGAAAAAATAAATTGGAATAAAGAGAAAAATATACAAATGGAAAATACTCACTGAGGTATAAATACATTTGGTAATGCTAGAAAATACAATAATATAAGAGGATTAAAAAGATAAACATTGAAAGTGGAGAGAGAGATGGAACTGGATAAGAGAGGGAATAGAGAAAGGAGTAGGGGATAAAACAGATGTGGAAAGAGCAGGGATAGGCAGTGAGAAAGCTAGAAAAGAGAAGACAAATTGTTATTGGAACATCTCTGGGACAAGCTAGAGACCTGAGTTGGGGGGAGGCTCTTGTGAGAATATGGGGGTGACCCTAGCTGAGACTCCTAGCAGTGGGGGAACACTGAGACTGAAGTGGGAATATCCTGTAGCCAGATGGGACTTCCAGTAGAAGGAGGGGGACATCAACCCACACACAAAACCCTCAACCCTAAATTTATCCTGCCTACTAGATATGTAGAGTTGAAAGGTGGAACAGAGATTTAGAGAATGGTCAAACAATGACTGGCCCAATTTGAGACCAACTCATGGGAGAAAGTCAACCCTGACACTATTAACTATACTCTGCTATACTTGCAGACAGGAGCCTAGCATAACTTTCATCAGAGAGGCTTCATTCAGCAGATAATGGAAACAGATTCAGTGAACCACACCCAAACATTAGGAGGAACTCAGGGAGTCTTGTGGAAGAATTAGGGGAAGTATTGAGGGAGCAGGAAAGATCAAAGATACCAAAAGAAGACCTAATAGGTAATTAATCTGAACGCATCAGGGCTAATCAATACTGAACCATCAACCAAAGAACATGCATGGACTGGTCCTAAGTCGCCTACACATATGAAGCTGATGGACTGTTTGGTCATCAAATGGTTCTTCTAAAAATTAAACCAGGGACTGTCTCTGATTTGGACTCTTGTTTCCTCTCTCAGGATCCTGTTTCTCTACCATGGCTACCTTGTCTTGCCTCAGTAAAAGAGGAGACACTTAGTCGTGGTGTGACTTGATATCCCAGGTTGGGTTGGTTTCCAGGAAGTGAAGTGGAAGTTTTGGAGAAGTGAGTGGGACTGTAGGCCTGGAAGGAGATGAAGGAGTGGGTTGTGATTGGGTGCAAAATAAACAAATAAATACATTAGTGAAAAAGATAAAAAAGATTACTCAAAGTGAATCATATTTATCTGCATATCAAAACAAACAAATATATGTCATCTAAAAGGCGTGCATTTTAATGCCATGAAAGTATTTATCATATTAAAATGGAATGTTTAAATTACTACTAGACATATAAGTAGCCAAGAAAAAGAGTATTGTCATAAGGGAAAATATGTTGTAATGGAAAATATAATTTCAGACACTCTTAGTTAGGATTTCTATTGCTGCAACAAAACATCTTGACAAAAACAAATGGGGAGAAAAGGTTTTATTTGGCTTGTATTTCTGTATCACTCTTCTTTGAAGGAAGTAAGGACAGGCACTCAAACAGGGCAGGAACCTGGAGGTAGGAGACATGGAGAGATGCTGTTTACTGGATTGCTTCCTTTGCTTGCTCAGCTTGCTTCATCTAGAAAGTAGGATCACCAGCCCAGGAATGACACTACCCACCATGGTTGATCACTAATTGAGAAAATATCTTACAGCTAGATTTCATGGAGGAATTTCCTCAACTGAGGCACATTCCTCTGAGGTGTTTTCCTCTCTCATAACTCCAGCTTGTGTCAAGATGACGAACAAAAACCAGCCAGTACACATACATAATTAAAAAATATTCTTGAATTAATTAAAATTACATGTTATAAAAATATGGAGGCCTTAGAAAAATAGTAATTAACTCTTAGTTGGATATTTTAGCATTAATAGCTAGTAATGGATTAAAACGCCAATTAAAGTACCATTAAGAAATAGAAGCAATTGGGAGACTGATACAGAGAGATTGTCTCTAGTACAGCCTAATATACACAGCAATCTACACAACATGACTCTGTCTCAAAACCCAAGAAAGAAAAAGATAGAAATTAAAATCAATCTATTCAATAGTTTTAATTAATATTTGTAGAAATCTATGACAGCCAAGGCTTAGTATGTGGGTCCTATTGTCAAACTCATGTCCTCATGTTTGAACATTACTGGATCACCCATATTCAGAGGCAGTGATCAATCAATGTGACTAGCAGTGATGATCAAGATGTGAGCCTGGCAGCAATGCTCTGGGTGCTCAGAGATGAGCCCAGGCTGCTAGGGGTAGGAGACCTGGCTAGGCAAGCTTATCAGGCTATGAGTTCAGTTCTTTCCCATTCCCAAAATAAGCAGTTGAGTCTCAGGCAATTGTGGTGAAGGAATGGAGAGAGAGAACTTACTTTGTGAACAGAGGCATTATAAACCTTGAGCAGTGGGGAATAGTTTTGGAGGTGAATGTATTTGATTTGCTGGGATTAAGAAAGCCATGGATGCTTAACTTAAATGTAGTAGCATAGTCCTATCATAAGAAAGGGGATGCAGTACATAATTATCCCATGGGCAGAAGGGGTGGGAGAAGAACTCAAGGTAAAGTTAATGGCATTGACTAAAGGTCATTGGCTGAAAGCCAAGGCACCAAGAGATCTCATAGCATGGGGAAAGTATTCACAGAATCCCAGATGTTCACTGGATGGGTCTCTTATTTGGAGAAAGAGTTGGACCTGTAACTTCCCTGAGGGTTACATGACAATCTTCAGATAGAAGGTGTGGGGTTCAGGTTTCCCAAGATCAGATGGAGAAAGAACCCCACTGAGAAAAGGGAGTTGATCATTTAGAACTGAGCTCAGGGACTTTCCTTTAATGCCAGACCTCAATCTTATAAGCAAGGTCCAACGGGGGGGGGGGGACAGGAAATTTCATTCCATAAGTTCTATGACTCTAGAGAACCCTGACTAATACAGGTAGCAAATAATAGTAATCATCAAGGAAATAATTAAATTTACAGTGAGATATTGCTTTGCACTTTTGGAGTGGCTAAAATATATGAAGATCCAAATATGTACAGGAATATAGACACTTGCCTCACAAAACTGAAATAATGACATATATGTAGAACACAATTTACTGGATGTATATAAACATAGATAAATAGATGGTTATTGGGAAGAAAGAAAGAAGATGACACACTAATTTCAATTTTGTCATCAAATGTAATAAAGATATAATTACAAAAATACTATGGAGACATCCATATCAACTTCAGTTTGAATCATTAGTTGTTGGAATAAAAATAAATATATATGTGGGATGTTCCATTAATGATGTTAATAGAAAGGAAGCATTGATATATGCATGCTGAGACTTAAAGAATACTGTGTCAGACCAATTAAGCCAGACACAGATGCATGCATGTTTTATTTTCTAAGAACCTCAAGAGCAGGTAAACTAATAATAGACAGAAATCAGAGCATAATTACATCTCTTCTAATGGGGAATGGAGAAATAATCTGCAGTGATGGGAGTATTCTACATCTTTAATGTGGTGCTAGTCCAAATGATCATATTCACTTTAAAGGATCTTAGAAGTCTAGGATTTACTGCATGTAGATCATGCCTCTATATAATTATAGGAAAAAATTCCAAAACAAAATATTCAAAGCATCGTGATCTTAATCATATATTAAATTGTTGGCCTATTTTTTTTTCATTTTTTTCTTTTAATTTATTTTTTCTTTTTATTTTTTGTGTTTACTACTTCAAGTTACATCTTCACATTACAGTGCACTTTTCTACCCTTCCCAGTCCTACCCTTCCACCCTCTGTCCCTTCTCTTTCCTATCCTACTTCTCCGGAGTGGTGTGTCCCTACATATCAGTCCCACCCCAGTTCAGCAGTCATATGAGGACTAAGAGCTTCCTCATGCGCTGGGGACCTACATGACAGCACCACTAGGTCAAAGTGTTCTACTAACAGGTAACAAATCTATGTTCCTGATCCTCTTGATGTGTTGGTTGTAGGATAGTTATCCTGTACTATGTGGATAAAATCCAAGTATAATTAAATAGATGCCATGTGCTTCTTACTGAGTCTGAGTTCAGTCAGGATGAGCTTTTCTAGGTCCATCCATTTGGCTGCAAATTGTGTGATTTCCTTTTTTTCTGATAGCTGAGTAGTACTCGATTGTGTAAATGTATCACAGATTTGTTAGCCATTCATCGGTTGAGGAACAACTGGGTTTTTCCCAATTTCTAACTATTTACAAATGAGGTTGCTATGAACATAGATGAGGAAATGTCCTTATGGTTTGGTGAGGAATCCTTTGCATGTATACCAAGAAGTAGTATGACTGGATCTTGAGGAAGAACTATTCCAAGTTTTCTAAGATATCTCCAGACTGATTTCCATAGTGGATGTATAAGTTTGCACTCCCACCAGCAATGGAGGAGTATTACCCTTTCTACACAACCTTGCCAGCATGTACTGTCATTTGAGTTTTTGATCTCAGCCATTCTGACAGTTGTGAAATGGAATCTCAGAGTTGTCTTAAGTGGCATTTCTCCGATGATTAAGGATATTGAGCATTTCTTCAAGTATCTCTTGGCCATTAGAGATTCTTCCTTTGTGAATTCTCAGTTTAGCACTGTTCTCCATTTTTTGATTGGATTATTTAGTTTTTTAGCATTTAATTTCATGAGTTCTTTGTAAATTATGGATATTAGCCCTCTGTCAGATGTGGGGTTGGTAAAGAACTTTTCCCAATCAGTAGGTGGCCTTTTTGTTCAAATGACAGTGTCCTTTGACTTACAGAAGCTTTTCAGTTTCAGGAGGTCCCATTTATTGATTTTTTGGTCTTAGAGCCAGAACTGTTGGTGTTCTGTTCAGGAAGATGCCATCTGTGCCAAAGAGTTCGAGGCTTTTCCCCACTTACTTTTTCTTCTATTAGATTTAGAGTGTCAAACCTTATGTTAAGGTCTTTGATCTACTTGGACTTAAGTTTTGTGCAAGGTGATAGATAAGTATGGGTCTATTTGCCTTCTTTTACATGTCAACATCCAGTTAGACCCACACCATTTGTTGAAGATGCTGTCCTTTTTCCATTGTACAGTTTTGGCTTCTTTGTCAAAAATTAAGTGACCATGGGTGTGTGGGTTCATTTCTGGGTCTTCAATTCGATTCCATTCATCAACTTGTATGTGTCTGTATCTGTACCATGCTGTTTTTATTACTATTGCTCTGTAGTATAGCTTGAAATCTGGGATGGTAATACCTTCAGATTTTTTTGTTTGTTTGTTTTGTTTTGTTTTTGTTTTTTATAGTACAGGATTGATTTAGCTATTCTGGGTTTTTTGTTATTCCATATGAAGTGAAAATTGTTTTTTCCAAGTCTGTAAAGAATTGTGTTGGTATTTTGATAGGAATTGCATTGATTCTCCATATTGCTTTTCGTAGGATGGCCATTTTATTATGCTGATCCTACCTATAAATGAGCATGGGAGATCTTTCCATCTTCTGATGTCCTCTTCAATTTCTTTCCTCAAGGACTTGAAGTTCTTGTTATACAGGTCTTTCACTTGCTTGGTTAGAGTTACTCCCAGGTATTATATATTGTTTGTGGATATTGTGAAGTGTGTTGTTTCCCTAATTTTTTTTTCTCAGCCCATTTATCTTTTGTATAAAGAAGGGCTTCCATTTTTTGAATTAATTTTGTATCCAGCCACCTTGCTGAAGGTGTTTATCAGTTATAGGAATTCTCTGGTGAAGTTTTTGGGGTCACTTATGTATACTATCATATCGTCTACAAATAGAGATAATTTAACTTCTTCCTTTCCAATTTTTATCCCCTTGATCTCCTTTAGTTGTCCCACTGCTCTAGCTAGAACTTCAAGTACTTTATTCAAGAGATGTGGGGAGAGTGGACATCCTTGCCTTGTCCCTGATTTTAAAGGAAATGCTTTAAGCTTCTTTCCATTTAACTTTATATTGGTTACTTGCTTGCTATATATCCCCTCTATTATTTCTAGGTATGGTCCTTGTATGCTAGCTCTCTCCAGGACTTTTAGCATGAAGTGGTGTTGGATTTTATCAAATGTCTTTTCTGTATCTAGGGAGATGATCATATTTTTTTTTCTTTCAGCTTGTTTATATGATGGATTACATTGATGGATTTTTATATGTTGAACCACCCCTGCATTCCTGTGATGAAACCTACTTGATCATGGTGTTTGATACTTTTGATGTATCCTTGGATTTGGTTTGCTAGTATTTTGTTAAGTATTTTTGCATCTATGTTCATGAGGGAAATTAGTCTGAAGTTTTCTTTCTTTATTGGGTCTTTCTGTGGTTTAAGAATCAGGGTGACTGTGGTCTCGTAGAATGAGTTTGGCAGTGTTCCTTCTGTTTTCATTTTGTGGAAGAGTTTGAAGAGTATTGGTATTATATCTTCCTTGATATAATAGAATCTGGTAGAATTCTGTGCTGAAACCCTCTGGCCTTGGGTTTTTTTTTTTTTTTTTTTTTTGGTTGGCAGATTTTTAATGACTGTTTATATTTCCTTAAGGGTTATATGACAGTTTAATTTGTTAACCTGATCTTGATTTAACTTTAGTAGGTGGACTCCATCAAGAAAATTGTCCATTTCACTTAGGTTTTCAAATTTTGTGGAGTACAGATCTTTGAAGTAAGACCTAAAGATTCTCTGGATTTCTTTGATGTCTGTTGTTATTTCTCCCTTTTCATTTCTGATTTGGATATTAGTTTGGCTAACCATTGTCTATTTTGTTGATTTTCTCACAGAACTAGTTCTTGGTTTTGTTGATTCTTTGTATACTTCTTTTTGTTTGTAAGTTGTTGATTTCAGCCTTAAGTTTGATGATTTCCTGTCTTCTGCTCCTCTTGGGAGTGCATTCTTCCTTTTTTTTTTTTTTTCCTAGCTCTTCCAGTCTTGCTGTTAAGTTGCTAATATGAGCTGTCACAATTTTCTCTCTAAAGGCAATTAGTGCTATGAACATACCTCGTAGCATTGTTTTCATTTTGTCCCATAGGTTTGGGTATGGTGTGCCTTCGTTTTCATTGGATTTTAAAAAGTCTTTGATTTCCTTCTTTATTTGTTCTTTGACCCAGTGGTCATTGAGTAGAGAGTTGTTCAGTTTCCATGAATGTGCAGGCTTTCTGTTATTTCTGTTGTTGTTGAAGTCCAACTTTATTCCATGGTGGTATGATAATATACAAGGGGTTATTTAAGTTTTCTTGTATCTATTGAGGCATACTTTGTGTCCAACTATATGGTCAATTTGGAGGTTCCATGATGTGCTGAAAAGTAGGTGTATTCTTTTGTGTTTGGGTGAAACGTTCTGTAGATATCTGTTAGGTCCATTTGGTTCATGACCTCTGTTAGGCTCATTATTTCTCTGTTTGGTTTCTGTCTTGATGACCTGTTCATTGCTGTGAGTGGGGTGTTGAAGTCTCTTGCTACTAATGTGTGAGAATAGATATGTGGTTTAAACTTTAGAAGAGTTTACAAATTTCTTTTATGAACGTGAGTGCCCTTGTATTTTGGGGCACAGATATTCAGTATTGAGATGTCAACTTGATGAATTTTTCCCTTAATGAATATATAGTGCCCCCCCCTATCTTTTTTGATTAACTTCTGTTGAAAGTCTATTTTATTTGATATTAGGATGGCTACTTCAGTATGTTTCCTGGGACCGTTTGCTTGGAAAACTGTTTCCCAGCCCTTTATTCTGAGGGAGACTCTATTTTTGTTAGTGAGATGTGTTTCTCATATGCAGCAAAATGATGGGTCTTGTTTAGGGATCCATTTTGTAAGCCTATGTCTTCTTATTGGCGAGTTGAGTCCATTGATGTTGATGGATATTAATGACAAAAGGTTATTTTCTGTTTTTTGTTTTTTTTTTTTTTAATGTAAGTGGTGGTTGTATGTTTCTTTTGATTTAACGGCAGTGGAGTTTTTGCCTCCTGTGTTTTCTTGGGTGTAGTTATCTTCTCTGGGTTGGAATTTTCCTTCCAGGATCTTCTGTAAAGCTGGGTGTTTGTGGATAAATACTGTTAAATTTGGTCTTGTCATGGAATATCTTGTTTTGTCCATCTATGTTGCTATAAAGTTTTGCTGGCACCTCTTTCTTTGGGTTTGGGAAGTTTTCTTCTATGATTTTGCTTAAGATGTTTCCTGGACCTTGGAGTTGGGAGTCTTCTCTTTCATCTATGCCTATAATTCTTAGGTTCTGTCTTTTCATTGAGTGCTTGATTTCTTGGATGTTGTGGGTGAGGAATTTTTTAGATTTCTCATTTTCTTTGGTTGTTGTACTGATTTCTTCAATCAAATCTTCCACACCTGAGACTCTGTCTTCCATCTCTTGTATCCTATTTATGATACTCATGTCTGTATTTCCTGTTCTCGTTCCTTGGTTTTCCACCTCCAGGGTTGTCTCTGCTTGTGTTTTCTTTATTGATTCCATTTTTCTCTTTCATATCTTGAACAATTTTATCCATTTCATATTTTTCCTTCCCCAATTTGGTTGTCTTTTTCTGCCAAACTTTGAAATCCTTCATAGCCTTGTCTCTTTCCCATTTATATTTGACTGACTTGCCTTGGACATCTCTAATGGAATTCTCCATTGCTTTCATTTGTAAAACTGAGGATTCTTTAAATTCTTTAAAGGATTTAATTTCTTCTTGTAAGGACTCTATCATTTTCCTATGTATAGATTTGTCATCATTCTCCTGTGTTTCAGCTGTGGCAGGATGGTCAGGGTCTGTTGTATTAGCATTGCTGTATTTTGTTGGAGTCATATTTCCCTGTGTTTCTCAGATTTGTTCTTTTCTGACGTTTAGCTATCTGGTTGTCCTTAGCTGATTGTTTTTAGTGACTTCTGGGAATGGTGCCAAGCATGGATCTTTGGTGAAGAGGTCATATAGACTTGGTGGTCTGTATCTCAACATAGGCCCAGTTGGGTCTTTTGTTAGGGGCTGGATTTCAGTGTGGCCCCCGAAGTTCACTACTTCCAGTTTTGTCCCAACTGGGAACTCAGGTCAGAGATGTGGTGGGATGTATTATTCCAGCGTGTGCGATATTGAGTTCTAGCAGTTCTTCCTAGTGATATCAGTGGAGCTTGGAGTACCTCAGATTGTAAGCTGGAGCTGTAGACACCCTGTTGCTCGTGTGACTGGTCTGAGGGACAGATCTGTGGTCATGGTGCCCCCAGGCGGCTTCTCCTAGGTGGTGCCAGGGCACCTCTGTGCTCTTGGCCCTATGCACTAAGCCCTTGTACTCTGAGTCACTCAAGTAGTGTGCACAGGCCAAGAATTTGTTGCTCCAGGGCTAGAACTGTTGATACTGAAGATCTGGTATCCCACTGAGGAGAAGCCAGGTGCACTAGCTGGGGAATCCTATATTAACTCCACAACCCATCCATAGGGCTTGGACTCAGTGGAGTTTCATAGCCCTTTAACTTGACCACCCGCCTTTAAGCCCACTCTGATCTTACCATTATGTGGCTCTGCTGGTTCTCTTTTGGGTGCTGGAGCTACCCTGTGGAAACTGGGTGCTCAGGAAGCCTGGAAGTACCTTTATCTGGCGAATGGACCTGCCTCTCAAGGCTCTGAAGTATTCAAACCTGTGGGACTCTGTACTGGAGCAGGAATCGCGGACTGCTAAGGGACGTGTATCCTGCTGCTTTGTCTGGCCACAATGTTCTTTCAAGTGATTGTAAATCCAGTAGCAGTACCGGTATCTTAACCTATCATTTAAAAATAGTTACCATGCATTTTATTTTATGCATCTAAGTTCTATGTTTATCATTTGTGTAAATGCATTCTGTATTTGAAGGCAACAACTATTAAAATTTAATTCATACAAAATAAAGTTCAGATTTAGCTTTGCAATATAAAGCTCTTATACCCTACATACGTAATGAATTTATTCATAACAAATACTTCTTACTCTTTTTTCGTTGTGAACCAAGCCTTTAACGGCTGTGCCATATCTCCAGCTTACACTTTTTTAAAATTTTTATTTATTATTTCAAGTTACATCTCCATCACAGTTCCCTCCCTCCCTCCCTCCCACCCCCCACCCCCGCTGATCTTACCCTCTCACCATCTCTCCCTTCCCAGAACTCATAATTCTTGTTTTTAATAGCTAGGTGACAACTATGAACGTTATAAGGTATAAAACACATTCCCAATGTCCTGTCCATACATATTTGGCAGCTGATATTAATATTCTATTATCTATCACCATGACTTTAAAGTTCTATATCTAACTCAATTTCTATCCTAACTTGCATTACCAACTTAAAAACATCTTTTTAGGTCTAGAACATCCTTTTGTTTCCTAAACAACTTAAAATTTAACTGTGATTCTATAACTTCAACCACATCAGAGACCTAAGAAGGATAAATATATCTCATTATACAGGAACTGCAGAGCCAGGAGTTTCTAAAACTAAGAAATGATAGAAAACTGGCTGCCTGGAAAGTCCCCAAATTCTCTCCATACCTTAGAGCATCTATCTTCAGCCTCTTGGCCCAGTATCTCTGACAGACATTAATTGTAAAGCACAAATTATGAAGGACTTGCCTATCCTGTCTTGGCAGAGCTAGACTGTTGACTTACCTGCTTCCTAGTTTTGTCCTTTTTGGACAGGATTCTGTCTACAGTTGAAGAAAGGGATTTTCTTGCCTAGTGACAAGATTGCCACTTATGCAACCATCTCCAAATGGAGATTCTTCAATGTACATCCTCTACTTGGAGTAGAATAGGGGGTGCTGTCAGAAGCTGACATGTCTTAATATCAAAAAATCTTAAGTTAAGAAAACTTCTTTGAATGACAAATTCTACAGATCTCTTGAGGCTTTTGAAGACCACCTATCTACTTCCATATATTTGGATAAGCAAATGTTGCTTGTCTCTTAGCAACTTGATTTCTGTTTAACTTGGAAAACCTCTATGATAAACTATGCTAGTTCCTAACAAACTTACATGTTTTAATGACTATTAGTTTGCATCTCTTAATTATCCTAAACAGTTTGACAGTTGCTATCAAAAGGCCAAAACTTTACATTGCATTTTTAAGCATTACCTAGGTAAAATACCTTAAAAATGTGTTAACCTTTGGTCACTTGATAGGTTATAGATGTTTGTTGCTATTTAGGGGGATTAGTTACAAGTTGTTAAATGGTCTTGTTAAATAAGTATTGGAGGTTAGACCCAGGGATTTCTCTCTTTTTCTTTTCTGTATCCTTCCTTCTCTCCTATGTAGGATGGAAAAGACTTAACAAAATGAGATATAGACATAATATAGGAATGATAAAGAAAAAGGGATAGATTATTGAATATGATCTTATATTTTTGTACCTTGATGCAAAATTAAGATTATGTTTGGCTATATCAGTATTGATTTTGTATATTGATGCTCTTTACTCTTAAGCATTACATTGTTAGTAGAAAATTCTAGAATTAATGTTATCACATAAATTACAATCCACTGGGATAAAGATTGGTCAGCAAGTCACAACTGATCCATAATAAGATATTACAGTGTCTATGAGGCCTGAGTGGTGCACCTCAAATTAGCTATGAGACTTGTTCTTATATGAGACATTCTTATAGAACACTTTCAATGCTGATTATTTAACCAGCCTTTCTAAGAGTGAAGAAAATGAGGTATAGTTTGGTGTCTTGACTCTACATGGGGAAGCTATTATATATCGGAGTACACTGAGAAAGGAAATTGAAGTAAAACATAATGAGTTTGTTTTAAAATTAAGATAGCAATTAAGAAAATTCAGAGAGTAAGAACAGAGAATTTTATCAAAGGAGAAATGAACTGTACAAAAATTAAGAGGATATTTTCTAAAACAAGTTAACTAAAATGGAAAAAAATACTTATAGATCATAATCACAGCAACAGTTATCTTCACAAAAATGATGGGAACTTCATCCATTCTCACTGCAGGGAAGAAGAAAAGTATGCTTCACTCTTTTTGTGATAGTAATATGTCCTGATCAGCATGTAATGTGAATAATTGGAGAGAAACCCACTGAACCAAAAAAATACAAAATAGTTACTAAGTTACGGTTAGGATACAAAATGTATGTCACCAATCTCTGCATTGGGTGATGATTCTTAGCATGGCTCTGTTTCTGTCATGCAGTGGTGACCATTGCCACAGTGCTTGGATTTCACTACCCAAGAATAAAAATAGAATAGGAAAAATCCATACATAATGAAGAAATATGATTAAGATAGTACCAAGGAGACAAAGGCATAGGAGATTTAAGAAAATTACTATGAGGATAAACACAACTCAAAACAAGGAAGAAAGAAACAATTCATTTATTTTCTAGAAAATAAAGTCAAAATCGTGATTTTCCACCATGATCCTCAGAATCTCTTGTGTTCCAGCAAATTAACATCACGAAATTGGAAAAAGAACAGCTGGCCCAGATCTGTGCATGCTTTTTCCAAAGCAGATGACAGCCTCCCAAAGGACACACTAACTTACAAATAATGGCAGAGTGTGCATTTGTGTTTAGGGAACCCACAGTAGGATCTATCACATTGCCACAGCAAGTCAGGAGTTTCGTGAAATACTTTCCTGCCATATGGCGATCACTAACTTTAGGAGGAATCAAATACTGTTTTAATTTGTTAGACTACTTATATTCATTTACAGAAAACTTTCACACAAGTATATCTCAAAAACAAACTGAAAGAAGAAGAAATGTTTTTTGTTTTGTTTTTTGACAATTCAGTGCTTCCACCTTGACTTGGCACAGTAATGATGGCTTGTCACGTTTCAAATGTGATCTCTTTCTCTGTCTCTGCAGCCTGGGTCACAAAATACACATCATGATACAGGTGTGGTTCTCTTAATCAACGGGCAGCACTGAGCAAGCACTTGTCTCTCCTTTCTGAGTAATCAAATACCCAAAGTGATTTTTTTTCTTCAATTATTATTCTGACTGAAAGAGATGAATTGATTGATGTCTTTATATCTGAACAGCAGATAATGCTAATTTGCAAAGTAACTTCAGAAAATAATTCAAGGTGCATTTAACTTAAAAAATTTTTATAATAGTTAAATTATTTTTAAAAGAACATTTTTATTGATTGTTTTCTTAGCATAACAATAGACACTTCAGTATGGGGCCTTCAATTTGAAAGCTACAAGACAATACTGAGTAAAATATAATCACAAACCACTAAAATATTTGCATTAAATTAACTTCATTTGTCCATAGCTCCTTTGGGGAAATAAATACCAGAGATACTCTAATTTTATAAAATGTAGCATTTATATTAGGTAAGCATTTATTATCTCAAAATCATATAGACATGGGATAGAATTTTAAAGAATGTATAAGTTTAGAAATATAAAAAAATGTGAATTCAGGAAACCAACAGGTTGTATAATGTTCTTGTAATATTTGATTTCTAGACTGCTTTATACTCTTTTGCCTCGAAGGATACTGACAACTCACAGAGAAAACAAACTCCAGCAAAATTATAATAAAATATGAAAGCAAACAATATAAATTATTTAAGACAAACAGAAGGCAGGTGCATGAGCAAAATACAAATTTGCTGTGAACTTTCCAGAAGACAAGAGAAAACAAGAAATGATTATTAGACATGTATCTAAAAATGGAGAATAATATATTTTTTTTTGTTTGTCTGTTTGCTTTTTGATGTTTCACAGGGATGTTTCTCTGTGTAACATCGCTGTCTGACCTGGACTCTCTTTTTAGACCAGGCTGACCATGAACTCACAAAGATTCTCCTGGCTCTTCCTCCCAAGTATTGAGGGAAGATCTAATAACATTGCTTCTGATAGGCTGATTTCAATGCTGAAATCTGGTTCCCACCCCTTCTTAGGCATTCTCTTGATTGTTTAATAAAAGTCGCTGATAGCCAATTAGCTGGGCAGAAAGAGTATAGGATGGAGAGATTTCCTGAGATTAGAACAGGAAACCGTTGCTTTAGAGAGAGGATCTCTTTTTTTTTTTCTGCTGGGAGACACAGAAGCAGATGGATGTAATTGAGAATGCTGAGAGGTAATCACAGGCACATGGTAGTTTGGAATTAGGTGATCCGGGTCAACTCAGAGTAGCTAATTGGGAGTCTGCCCAGCTAAGGTCTAAGCATTAAAACATTAAAAGGTCTTGGTGTGTTTAATTATTGGGGAAAGGACTGAAGTGGCTTATAGGCCCTCAGTCCAAGCAATTCCCAGACTCTCCTCGAACCCAGGCAAATCTCCCCCCAAGCTGCTTGTAATTCCACCGGCCTAATATAAAAACTTATATTAATTAACAAAGTTTAGGTTACAGGTGGTGTAGGCCACCCTTGGTCACCAGGCTCTTTCCCCAGGACAAATCAGGCAACCAGTTAAGGCACGTTGGCTGATATCCTGCCAGGCTGCCCACTCCTCTGCCAAGCTGCTGGCTGCTCCGCTGGCCTAATCTTACAGTTTATACTTATTAATAACTACAATTGATAATTAAATTGCAGTTTCACTCAAGTGCTGGGATTAAAGGTGTGTTCCACCATGCCCAGCAGAATATCTTTTAAAAGTAAATCAGACAAAGTTGTTCTGGAATTAAAATAGAAATAAAAATTCATGTGTGAAGTTTCACACTTGGAGCAATACATTATATGTTTCTGTGATGATATTTTTACAATAAAAGCAGTAGTAAGGTGCACACCTCCAGGATTGTGTGTGTATGTATATGTGATATGTATGTGCATATGCAAGTGTACATGAGTGTGGATTCACATAGATATGTGTGCAGGTGAGTGTGGAGACTAGAGATTGTTATCAGGTGTCCTTCTTTACTGCTTTCCATTCTATTTTTGAGACAGGGTTGAAACTTCAATTTAATTCATTATCAATTGTAATTATTAGTAAGTATAAGTTGTAAGGTTAAGCTGACAGAGCAGCCAGCAGTTTGGCAGAAGAGCGGGCGTCCTAGCCCACATGCCTTACCTGGTTGCCTGATTTGTCCTGGGGAAAGAGCCCAGGACAAATGGTGGCCTACACCACCTGTAACTTAAACTCTGTTAATTAATATAAGTTGTTATATTAGGCCAGTAGAATTACCAGCCTTGTTGGGAGATTCACCTGGGTTCGAAGCGAATCCGGGAGTCCAGGACTGCTTGGACTGAGGGCCTAGAAGCCACCACAGTCCTTTCCCCAATAATTAAATACACCCAGACCTTTTAATGTTTTAACACTTAGCCCATAGCTGGGCAGAGTTTCAATTAAATACTCTAAGTTAACCCGGATCACCTAATCCCAAACCACCATGTACCTGTGATTACCTTCCAGCATTCTCAAAGACTTCTATCTCCTACGGTGTCTCTCAGTGAAAAGAAAGATTCTCTATCTAAAATATAGGCTTCCTGTTCTAATCTCAGGAAGTCCTGCCTTCCTATATTCTTTTTTCCCAGCTAACTGGCCAAAAGCGACTTGCATTAACCAATCAAGGAATGCCTCAAAAGGGGTAGTAACCAGATCTCAGCATTGAAATCAACCTATCAGAAGCAATGATATTATACCTTCCCTCAATGCAGGTTCTCTCAGTAAATTTAAAACTCAGCAATTATTTAGACTGGCTGGCCATAAAGCCAGTATAAGTCCCATTCACCCTCCCCCACCTGCCCCAGCACTAGCATGATATGGGCATACGGCCATTCCCAGCTTGTTTTCATGGTTGCTGGGAATCTGATCTCAGGTTTTCATACTTATGCAGCAAACACTACACCCATTGAGTCAATACTCCAATCCACATCTCCTGTTTGGAAACATTTTCTTCTTAGATAATAGTAACTGGTACTAAAATACAATTTGGTAAAGGCACTTCCATAAGGCATTGTGTGAAGTATGAGCAAACCCAAAGTTTCTAATCACCTACAATAGTTTGGGCATGTATAGCTGAGTGTTAGCTTCATTTAAGTGACATTTATTATCTAATAATCCATGCCATTAATATAGCTTGTTCTTTTACAAAACTTTCTCTTACTTTTAAGCCATTCTTAAGAAATTAGATCAAACACCATATCCTCTTTGATTTTCAACAGGAATCAACATCTTATTTCTCTGTGGTCTCAAGTAACATTATCTTTATGAATAGAATAGAATTCTTTACACTGTCCTAAATTATTTTCAGGATGATCATTTTAATCTTAATATGGGTTTTACCAAGCAGTACAATTATAATAATTCTGAGTACAAAAGTCAATAAATGTTTTTGAATTAAATAAATGTAGTGAAAATAGTTATGTTTTAATAAAGAAAATATTAATATGAAACCTAGGCTTCTAATGTTTCTTGTTAATTCTATAACATCCTTCGAAGATACATTTTCTTCATTTATTTCTTGAGATCTTCCTGTATCTGCCAGGTTCTTGGATTAAAGTCATGTGCCACAATGACTCACTTTGAATAGCTTTAATGTATAATTTTTGGGATATATGTCTGTAACTTTGCTCAGTCTTGAAGGAATCAATGTCTATGTGTTCATGGGATAGGAAAACCTGGGGAAAGTTACACACATTCTCTGAATGCTAGAAAGAATGTTACAAATGACAAATTATAGATTAGAGTTTACAAGTCCTCAAATAGAAAGCTATCTTCATAGACCTGATAACTGTTTTTAAGTGGATTTAGTATTTAATTTTTATTTATACTTGTTATTGAAAAAGCGTCCACTCTCAGTGTGCCCTAAGGAACAACTATGTATGTTCCACCTCATCTTTGCTTCTTTGTTGCTATGAGTTATTGTTGCTTAAACTAAGACAAACAATGAGCCAATGCATATTGATGGAATATGATGAAGGATTGGCTCTTAGGGACAATTATGATTAAACAACTAAATTATTTATGAAAAATTAAATATAAATAAATATATCAATTTAAATATATTACATATTTTCACATAACCATGGAATCAAATAATTTTCTACTGGTGAGTCCCATTTAGAGAGTCATGTTTCCCTGAATTTATAGCAGGTTGTATGTCAGTTTATACAAAACGTGAAGAATTCACTGTGGTTATTCACTAGCTTAGGACAGCATAATTTGAGTATAAAACCAAAATTAAAGTAAATAGATATATATGAATATCTTAATCTCATAAATCATTCTCCTAAGACACAGATATTCAAATGTATAATCTTCACAATCCAAATTATCCACATACCTCAGCAATAAATTTAGAGTAAATAAAGTATACTGTCATTCTTCCTGATAATTTAGCTAGGACAGACATAAAACAGATTATTAGGAGAAACAGAAAATTTTAGTAAGTGAATTTGCATGATCACGACATAACTGAAAAGGGAGATAAAGACCCCCTCACCCGGAAAGCAGCTAGACCCACTGGCTAATATATGAGAATGTGTAAAGTTTAGCAACTTATAAAAATTAAAATTTGTGAGATCAGTACAAGAAGATAAAAATCATTTGATGAAACAGGTGTTCTCAGCTTTAGCTGTATGTCTCTGGTGATAGGGACATTTCTGTTCTGCTGGCATAACAAGAGCATCTTTCACACAAGAGTTCTCCCTTCTGCTCTCCTGAAGGATAGTAAAGTCAGCATGCTCTTGTATCTGCTGTTTTCCACAGAAATGACTGTCAAAAATATATATTTAGGTATGGCACACCCCGAATACCTTCTATTTGCACGTGCTTATGAAGAACACAATAGCATGTGTATGTACTCAGACAGAAGCTGAGAACTAATTGTTCCACCTTCATTTTATTGTGTGACAACCCTTCTCTTTTAATATAGAAACATTTTTTATTTTATAGTTTCCTGTCAAAACTTAATAGATATCTCAGCCAAAACAGATTTTCTCAAATGATATTCTCTCCTCCTTCCTTTCTATGTGTGATATTGTTATTTTGTGTATTTTAAATGTTTCAAGATGAATATTTTAACAGCTACAATGTATTTTATTTATGGGTTTATTGATGTGTGTATGTGTCTGGGTGAGTGCAAACACACTTGTGCATGTGTGGAGGACAAGAGAGGGTGTTAAATTGGACTTAGATTATAGGCACTTTTAGGTTGTAGGGCTATTACAAAGTGATGGGTCCTCTGTGCAACACACTTTTTTTTAACTGATGATCCATATTTCTAGGTGTAAGTTTTAATCAGTGTTTTGTAACATTTTATGCTTATGCCACACATTTGAAAATCTGAAAAATTCACCAGCAATAAAAGGTTTTGAAATAATGATGTGATTAAAGTTCAGGCCTCACTTTTTCCCTGGGTAATTTTATCTAGTGTCACAGCCCTTCCAGTACTTATTTGAGATGTCTACATATATACAGAAATTAGTCCATAACTTGATTTAGCTCATCAACTAACTCTATTGTCAATGTTCGAGGCAGTTATTGGGCACCCGACATAGATACTTAGAATCAAAACCCAGTCCTAAGTATTCACTCATCCATTTTCCAGGCCTAGTGTTTATATTATGTTGAGCATTTCCTCTGACTTACAGAGTAGTATTCTTTCTTATTTTTAATTAGAAGTTTTTGGATTGTCATACCTAAAAGATGTATTTACATCATTTCTGCCACCCACATTTCCTCCAGTGTTGCTTGTATGGAAGTGTTTAGGGTCGGCCATTTGATGGATAATGTATCAGAGAGCTCATCCCTGAGGAAAATTATTTCTACTTTATCAATAGGTATTGATTGTCTATAGTCCCTCACCTTTGTTTGAGACCTTGTGATATCCCCCTGTTTATTTTAGTATGTCAGCTTTATTGTCATTATGCTGGGTTTGTTTAAGCAACCATACTATTGAGATTTCAGAACTGAATGATTCAAACTAGAGACCCCTAATCTCCACCTGAAACTAATCCCCTTTTATATACATTCTAATTTCTAATGCTCTTTTTGAAATCTAGGCTAACATTGCTGAAAATTCATGACACAGAACTCTTTTTATTCTTCATAAAATGAAGAGTTTATCTTTCTATCCTAATCATATTAAGAATCATTGCAACATGCTTAGTTCTCCCACCCAGAGCAGTAACATAGACTTTAATCAATAAGTTCACACTAGACTTTCTTTCAGAGATTGAATTCTTAAGATAATTCCTGCTATGTTTCAACTGTTCTAGTTAAAACCTTCGCTACATTCTGTTGAAAGATTGTAGCCTTCTTTTTAGTGGGCTCCTCATGTCTTCTCCTTTTATCAGTCATCATCTAAATTCCTTCTGTTGATTCTAAAATCAATGTAATTATCTAACTGTGTTATTTTCCGATCTTTAATAACCTCCAGCAGTCCAGAGGATAAAGTTGAAAGAGTTTGGTATGTTAGTATATTAATTGTAGCCTGGTGACTAAAGTTAAACCATCTGTCTCATATACTGCCACTGCATGTCACACATTTCGCCTATGCAATGCTATGCTGTTCAAAGGGGCCGCGCAGCATTTTGCTCTGTCATCTCCTTTCAGGACACCCTAGCCTACCTCGTCCACTGTAAAGTCAGAGGCTCACAAACTGTGTTGTTGTGCTACTCATTATGGAGTTAACCTGATAGGAACTGCAAGACTGCACATTTTCAAATATTGATTCTAAGAATCAGTTTATTTTCTCTATTTATTCATTAATTTCTTTGCTCAACAAATCACAATTGAGGTCATACTATGTGACAGACTTTCCAAAGAATTTAGGTATAAGAGATATGAGAAAAGAAAAGACAAAATCACAATATGTGTAAAATGTCTTATAATAATTTGGTCAGGGCATGGTAGATAGTTTCCCCAATCAGGGGCATTTTGTGCAGCTAAGAACATCTATCAGAGAGATACATTCTGAGATGATCTAAAATCAGAACTTTCTAACTTTACAGCCAATCATGCACTTATTCTGTGTAGTCATAGATTTGAAATCAGTAAAAACATTTTCTAAGAAAATAAGCCTTTTTCTAAGTGTAACATGAAGACTGCACAAACAGCTTTCTCCCTTTAATGTAATTTCAACAGTTTAATGCAATAGTGCAGTGATCAAAACCAAAACAGACAAACGAACAGGAAAGAATCAATGAGTTCATATTAATTCTGCAAGAAAATCAAAATTAAACTACTTTCTGCTGTCAAAGTGAACAACTAAGCTACCAATTACCAGGAAATTCTGTTTTTTTTTAATAATTTATTTTTTATTTCTTCAACTTACATCTCAATCACAATCCCCTCCCTACTCCCCCCTCCAGTCCCACCCTTCCACCCTCCTCCCCTTCAACCCCCCATCCTCTTCCCTTCTTTTTTTTTTTTTTTTAGTTTAAGGTATTTCTTTTTTCCCCCCAAATGGTTCTGTTTCTTATAACTATAAATACAATACAAAACAACAGAAATAAATAGGCCACAATTATAAGAGTTATATGGCTTAGCATACATTCCCAATGTCCAGTCCATATGTATTTGGCACCTGACTTTAACATTCTACTATCTAACCATCTCCATGTGAAGTGAAACTAATAACATTTGGCACTTTTAAAACTCAGAATAGCTTTTGTAGAACATTATCATTACATTGTGATTATTTATAGTTATTAGTTTCACTTCAGCTTTCTAATTGTTTTACTTGTTTTTACTTTGAATTTGAATTTCCAACACTTTTAACACAGATTAGCAAAATATGTAATGGAAAAAAATGAAATGATTTAGTAGGCTGATAAAGGGAAATAAATTCAGTGAATCTGAAAATCACCAAAAAATTTGAAAATTGTAACGTGGGGCTTGTAAATAGTGTAAGTATGAGTTGGGGGTATAGCTCTATAGGAGACTATCATATATGTGTATAAGATCTGCGATTCAATTCACAATCTGAAAATTAAAAATAGAAATAAGAAAGCATCACTTAAATGGGTGAGGAAGTTAGGAAGACAGTTTCCAAACAACTTAAGATACCTACAAGGAAGAAGAATCAGAGCTGAGAGCAAAGGCTGGTAGGCTTGCAGTCCAGACAAGGTTACAGAGTTCTGAAAAGCCATGCTGTTGTGTCCAGAAAGCTACATTGATGTGTGGGACTGCCTTTACCTACATGACTATATTTCTCCCTTATTAGTCTCTCACATATCTTACATCTAAGATTCTCTTGAATATATCTTCTGTATTACAATCCTTGTATTCTTGACATCCTATTACCATGCCTTGAATTAACACTTTCACAACTTTCCAGCTAACACAGATAACTTACAATTTGGCCTTTTACTCATGTTTTGTTTATGATTCTACATTTTTATGTTGTTTAAGTTCACAAAATATTAAGTAGCACATAATTTTTATGTCCTACTTAATATATAACTTTTCAACAATATCATATTTTTCTTAACAGGATTCAAATGGCTGCATAGTGTTACATAGAACACATCAACTTTAATAGTCTTAGTTTTTGCTATCACATACTTATGTTTCTGTTTGAACTATCTCTATATGGCTAGTCTTTCAATTCATATTCATCACTGTCTTAGCTTTCCTTTTCGTTGCTGTGATAAAACACCATAACAATAACATCTTAGGGGAGAAGAGCTTATTTTGGATCATAATTCCAGGTGATGTCTCTCATTGTAGGGAATGCAAAGCAGAAGGATATTAGTAGATATTCATTCCCACAGTAAGGGCACACAGAGAGGCATGATGGCCATGCTGGCTAGTACTCAAGTCACTTTTTCCTTTGGTGCATAATCCAGGGGCAAAACCCACAGTATGAACTGCCTGCTTTCCAGTTGAGTGTTCCCACATCAATTGCCATAAGCAAGGCAACTGCCACTACAGGCATTCCCATTGGCCAATCTATCTGGACAATCAGCCAGATTGCCCTCTCATTGACAGTATATTTTCAAGTGATTCTACACTATGTCAAGTCAACAATTATAGCTAACTGCCAACCTTCTGGTAAATCCAAATAGGTTTCCTGAAAGTCTTTGAGCTTTCCAGATACTTTCAGAGCATGCTCACAAACTTCTCTGTAGAAGTAGTGTTGTAAACTGGTTTAGGTCCATGTGTTGCTGGAAAGCTGAATATGATGCTTACTTATAATTTGTGTGTTGTCATTTACTAATTAACTTAAATTGTACTATTTTATTAAGTAATGAATTTTATAAATGCTCCTCTGTTTATCTATTTCATTATTCACTGGTGAACTATTTAACCATTTTAGCTGCCTTTAATTTTCTATTATTTATCTAAGAAAATATGAAGATATATAGCTCTTCTAAAGAGTAATTCATAAAGTACAAATACTGATTTCACAGAAACATGAAGAAGAGTTAATATTAACCTAGCAAACAATATTAGCTTCACATAAACACCAGCCGTGATCAAAACTGGGTAATTTCTTGTGGTGAAAACATGAATTTACTATCACTATTAAAATTTCACACAAACGTAGTATGTACAGTTTTATTTTACATTCTTGCCTTAAAAATAATGCACTGCCTTCCAACTCTGTGCACTGAGTCTCTTATGACATATAGTTGAAGTATTCAGGAACATTGTGGGTTTCTAAAATTTTTATTATTTCATATATATGAGTGGTTCACCTGCATTTATACCTGTATATCATTTTGTGCCTGGTACTTGTGGCAACTTGAAGAGTGTAACTCTTCTGAAAATATAGTTACAGATGGTTATAAGCCATTGGTGAGTGCTGGTACTCTGAAAGATCTTCTGGAAGGACAGCCCATGTTCTTAACCACCAAGGCATTGCTCCAGCCCTGACAATTTAAGTACCCCTGGTGTCAGGCTTCTTCTTCCTCTGCATCCTCTTCCTTTGTAAATTATGTTCCTAATACACTTTGCTTACACCTCAACCTCCATAACATACATCAAGTGATTGAATCTAAGACTTGGCCAGTTTCCAGTGGCTGGCACTGATGACTACTAATGTCAGAATCTCCCAAGCTCTGCTGCACTGCATTTGTTTTGGAATTCTCAGTGGCTCTTTCTGTGAAGATAGAATCTGATGACTGTGGTATCCAAGTAGTCTAGACAAGCACAATGTAAATCTAGTTTCCATTTCATTCTTATAAGACCAAGCACAGCTTGCAAGAATGCTGATTCCAGCTGGAAATAACTGCATTTTCCCATGTTGATCAAGTCTGTGTAGCAAACAAAATGCTCTGGACCTATCAATGTAAATCAGATACCATAGGATATCTTCATGGAGCTATGAATCCAGCTTGCTGAAATGACAAAAGAGATGGCTATTGCCTTTGCTTTTGTGTCATACATTTCTTCAAAATACAGAAAATGAATTTTCTATACTGATTTCACTGCCCCTGAATCCTTCTCATGTCCTTTCTGCACTTCAACCTCCTACTAGTTTTCATGCCTGCTTCTACTCTTCCTCCATTCTCTCCCTAGTCTCCCAGTTGCACTGCTTCCTCCTCCCTCTTTTTATCTCTTTTTTTCTCTATTCCCTCATTCCCTCATTCACCCTTTCTCCTATATTTCTGTAGACAGGATATACAAAATGGTGCATAGATCCAGACCTTGACAATCTACACAGTAAAACAAGAGGGACAACTGAAGCCATATACTTTCTTTAAACATTTTTTCATTTATAGCTCATGATGTAGCATCAACCTTAACCTATACAAAAAAAAAAAAAACATAAACCAAACTATTCAAGATAAAAATGCGGTATGAAACTCAAAAGAAAATCAATAATTTAATATCTGTGCCTATCTAGTAAATACTTTTCAGAAAAATATATAATTTTGTTCTTCTTAAATACAGTGGTATAGTTCCCAACTAATAACTATGAAGAAGAAACAACTGGAAAATTTCTAACCTTTCAATACAAACCTTAGTTCCTAATAGATATCAAAGTATATCCCAGAAACTCATTTAGTATTTAGAGTCCACTGAAGAGTATATTAAATTCAAAACAACTTTTGCATGTTTATTTTCGATCTAAGTACATAGATAATCTTAAGAATAACAATAACTAATTATTTAATACTGCATATTGTTTTTAATCAATAAATACTCTTGTAGTAAGGAGTAAAAAAATCTTACATACAGTGTTGTCTGTGACTGAAAAGAGGAAATATAAAGTTTTTGCTTTTAGCAATGACAAAAACATATCGTCCAGCTTGTAAGAGTCTGAGATCTGAGTATCATGAATTTGAGGCCAACATGAATTACATAGAGAGAACATGTCTCAAAATTAATTAAAATTTCATATGATGAAGATGAGTTGTGAGAGAGGGTATAAAGCTAATTATTTTTCTAATTCTAATTCTGTCATAAAAATTTAATTTTTGGTGGGGAATAAGTGCATATATATATAGTTTGTGAAAGTATAAAATTCATAGTGAAGCTCCACATTGGATCTTTCCAAAGGAATACTCTAACTCTATAGTTCATTGAATTGTTTGATTTGGCTCTGATAAATTTTAGTCTGTGGATATTTTTTATTTGCAACTTTTTATAATAAAATTTAAAAGAAAAAATATTTAATTAGAAAATTATTACAAGTGAATTTTGGCAGTAATGTTGAGTTTGGGGCTAGGATCCAGAAGCTGAATGGTTGAGAGACCTAGGGTAGAACCAAACACGACTGACAAAAAAAAAAACCAATTGAATGATTCCTAATGATACTCTACTATAGTCATAGACTGGTGCCTATCCCACTTGTTGTCAGAGAGGTTCCTCCTGTAGCTGATGGAAGCATATAAAGAGATCCAGAGTCAAACATTAGACAAAGCTTGGGGAACTCCACAGAAGAGGGTAAGGAAGGATTGTTGGGGCCAGAGTGGTTAAGAACACCAGGAGAACACAACTACAAAATCAACTATGCAAATCTTACAGGGACTCACAGAGACTGAAGTGGCAACCATGGAGCCTGCATGGTCTGCACTAGTCCCTCTGCAAATATGCTGTGGTTGTTTAGCTTGGGGTTTTTGTTGGACTCCTAACAATGGAAGTGGTGGTATCTGTCTTTTATCTTTTACCTGCTTGTAGGATCCTTTTCCTCCTACTGAGTTGCCTTGTCCAGCCTTGATATAAGGGTTTATTCCTACTCTTATTGTAACTTGTTATGGCATGTTCAGTTGATACCACTGTGAGGCTTGCTCTTTTCTGAAGGATAGTGGGTCTGGGGAAGAGGGGAGGTGGAGGAGGGGATAAGAGAAGGAGAAGGTTAGGAAGGCTGCAGTCTGGATACATTGTATAAGAGAAGAATAAAGAAAAATTGAAAAAAAATTAAATTAAAGAAAAAAAAAGAAGACTACATGAACAGGGAGACATTAGCTAGGAGACACTCTCTACACATGTTATAATTGCTCCTGCATGTGATCATGAGCCTTCAAGGTCTAACAGTCCAAGTAGTGTCTTCTTACATCCCACTCACTGGATCATCCATTCCTCCTGAAAGCTCTTCTGCTTCCCTGTAATATTGGCTCCTTCTTATGCTAATTACAGTCTTTATGAATTCCTCCAAATATACTTTCTGAAAACTATTCACAGATGTTGATCAATAGATGACACAATAAAGAGAGAAGCTCACCAAGATGCTAAGCCTTCATTTCCCGAAGAAACAGAGGGGTTCTGCCTCTTGGTGAAGACTGACACCCAGGGAACTCACTCCAGTTACTTTATTCAAATATCATACAAGGTTAATTGGGGCTGGGAAAGTTTCCAGCTACCAAAGTTATCTTGTGCTGCCAGTGAGAGCAGACAATGCACATGAACCTCTGTCCCTTTTGACCATGGCTAGCTATATTCAAAAATATGAACTCCAGGTTTGCCAGGAGTGTCTTAGGACCAAGGTTGGTGCAGCTACAAGTTCTCATGTAGCACCAAGTGCAGATTTTCTAAAGAGACAACATTCTTTCAAGGTTCAAACTGTCTCCAAACAATTTCTCACTCTAGTGCAGCTGTGAGCAATCAGGTAACAAAGGCCTTTTGAAGCATTTCACAGAAAGCCAGAAAAAAAGGTTTTACTATACATTTCACTTAAAGCCAGACATAAAGGCTTTACTAAAGTTTTCACTACATCTTTCTCCTTTGTTCTTTAAGAGAATTTGTTAGGAATAACAGTTATGTTGAAGATTATACAGTTGTACAGTAAATATGGTCTTTTGTCTACCTAGTTGTCTAACCATTTTATGAATATAAATTAGTATACATTTCAAAGCCAAGAGAGTTATCATCACAAAAATAAGTATAGAAATCACAAGAGCAAGAAACTTATCAAAATGATTCATGAGATTAAACAAAGCTACAAAATCTGGAAGATGTTCTATAACATCCATCCCTGCTATTTAGGTAACTGTCACGTCCCCCTCGACCAGCAAGAACGACGCAACTCGCAAAAGCTCTTCTCAAGCAGTTTATTCAGGTCCCTTGAAAACAGTCTTCCGAATAATGGGGTAGACCCAACCCAAAGGCTAAATACTATATGAACAGCCAATCAAGTAAAGCCATGTGGTGCTATCTTACAGGCCCACGTATGCGGAAGCAAGCCAGATCAGCGGTTTTAACCAAAATATGGACTTGTTTACCACCGAGAGCGCTCACCATCGGGCTGGTGGAAGGCGGAAACCGGCACCATCTTCAGGGCGCGGCACGTCTCAGCTCTCTACAGGTAACTACTTAGAAAATGTTTTTTTTTTTTTTTAATGTTTCTGTAATGTCTTGTTGCAAATCAGAAATCATTTGAGAAAAATTAGGATGATCTAACAAATGTATTTAACCTTTCTCCCAACCATATTTGCTGCCATTGAATCTTAAAAGTGTAATACAATAAGAAGTAATATTCCAATCACATTTCAATTTCATTTTTTCTTTTATTATTTCTAATTTATCTCCAATAAGTAATACTTTTTGTCTCAATTCAACTAATTCACCAACTATTTACCTATCTATCTTACTTTGCTAAGTCCAAAGTTCCTGAGAGTGCATATGCCAGTCTTTAACAAATTCAACCAATTGAGCTTCTTTGTGAAAAGCAACTCCATCTGTGGCAGCTGTAGCCATTAATGTGGCAATTCCCAGGACCACAGCAATCACCAATCCCATCATCCAACGAGTTCTTCTTAATATTCTTCCAGCAAGCTTCTGTAATAGCATCATAGGTGATCCTTGCTTTGAACTTGACAACCTCATTGTTATGCACCCTGCTGGTCTTGCTCTGAGAATATATAACCTTTCAGAACCAGCCTTTAAAGACATACTAGCATTGACGCTGGTATGAAGAGTGCAGCGTGGATAAGTGATGCTATAATTATCAGGGTGTCATCGCACAGGTCCTTTCTGTAACAGAAACCTATTTTGAGACAACATTCTTTCAAGGTTCAAACTGTCTCCAAACAAAAGAAAAAATTCTCCTTTTTCTTTGTCTTCTGCTAAGAATAAAATCAGTCAGTCAATCAATCAATCAGTCAATCCCAGGGTCAAATGTTTACTCTTGAGTGATAAATTTTTAGATTCTCCATGGGGATGGTAGAGTACAGGGAAACAGTTAAAAACAAGTAGGAAGTAAATGATTTCATACTTTTGTTCACAGTTCATTATGTAAGAAGATGGAATCATTAAATATTGTCTCCATACTTCTGGATTTGAATCAGAATTAATGTAATTGGATATTCTTAAATAATGTATTATCAATCTATTTTTGCAATTGTGTAGAAATATACAAGAGAGAAAACAGTTTAGTTTAAGGTTTTCATGAAATTATCATGATTCATGTCAACAATGCCACGGGCAGGACACATTCACTAAAACTCTGCATTATGCTATTTTATCAAGACACTGTGAGCATATCATGAATCAAGATGATGCTGAAAACCTGCAAAACAGGGAACTTCAAATGGAACATAATTTTGGTAACTTTAGCTTTCTATGAAATGGAGGCAGAGGAAAAGAAAAAAAGGGAATTAACTTTTCTCTTTCTTCAGTGTTGTGCATGCTTCACATATATTATTTTCCTAAATCTTCACAATTATAGAATCATATTCCATTTTAATAATAAAATGATTGGTACCTAATATTGAGTAATTTACCACAAAACATGTATAAGAAAGGAAGGAAGGAAAGAAAGAAAGAAAAATGAAGGAAGGAAATAAAAAAGGAAGTAAGAAAAGAAGGAAGGATGGAAAGAAAAAAGGAAGGAAGGAAGGAAAGAAGGAAGGATGGAAAGAAAAAAGGAAGAAAGGAAAGAAGGAAGGAAGGAAGAAAGGAAAGAAGGAAGGAAGGAGGGAAGGAAGGAAGGCAATAGAAACTTCAATTCAGATACAGTTCATAGCTTTAGATATGGCTTTTTAACTATCACAATTGTAGTTAATTAGCAAAAGTTCCTTGGGCATTAGGTAGACAAAACTGAAACAGTAATTTTCTACCTTACCTTCCCACTGCTTGACATACTTCAGGAAATTTACAAAGGTTAAAAACAGATAGAACATGGACTCAGGTTTCACTACTTTAAACACATTAATGTAACTAGTATATAGTATTGTATAATACATGAGATTATTGCAAATTTAATTCTTTGATGGTTGGAGATTAATATCCTCAATCAATGGATTGAGATATCCAATTGATATCTCAATATTTAGTAACAAGAAAATATTTGAATCGCCAGAAGTGTAGAGTGGTAATATAAAATATAGATAATACATGAGAAATATGCATAATTGTTTTTCTGATAAGTCATTAAAGAATTAAAAATATAATTGAAGCAAGTTTTATGATTAGACGCTGGCCTCGATTTGCTTCTTCCCTTGAGGCTTCTGGATACCATTGCCCACCAGGGCAGAATAAAGGGAAAAAACTTATCTGGGCAGGTGAGTGGGTCATCAGGGTCTCTGTCTAATGATGAGTGCAAGAAGAAAGAGCCTTCTCCAAGACAGTTTTCAGTGAAACAGCTCTCCTTATTCAGGGTGAACAAGGGCTATATATACCTTGGGGAGTGGATAGAGTTTTCAGGGTGACTGTACATTATTGGCTTGGGTTGAGGTTCTGGGTGACGGTGGAGGTCGCAAGACTACATGCGCCAGAACATGCAGGCCCAGAACAGGGAGGGAGTGATCCCTACTTCTGCTGAACTTAAGATGCTCGAGATGAGGTTTTTGGGATTTGGACACATCTCAACCTCACATTTGCTACAGGCTGGTTTCTCTAGTCACTCAGCTCCCTGGCCCCCACAATTAGGTTAGGTAAATATTAATGTCTTATCATTGTAAATCTATCAAAACACATTGAGCAAGAGAAGACATCTTTTAAAATTTACATTTGGTAAAGTCCTTCCAACTATTTTGGTAGTTAATTTTAGGTATCTGAAAGCAAAAACACCGTGTTAGGCCCCCTCTTCTGCCAGAGGCCTTACCAGTATCCAGAACCCCAGGTCCAGCTTTAGACCTGTACCATGAAAGGGACCCCACTACTGACACTGCCTGGTGAGCCAGGACCCAGAATCTAGATAGCCCAAGGTATCTAATATAGAACCAAGTGTGACTGGCGAAAAGAAAAATAAAAGTCAATGGGATGATTACTAATAATATTCTGCTATACTAATACATTGGTGCCTAACCCAATTGTCACCAGAGAGGTTTCATCCAGAAACTGATGAAAACAGATGCATAGACCCACAGCCAAACATTAGGTAGAGCTCAGGGTTCTTATGGAAAAGAGGGAGGAAAGACTGTAGGAACCAGAGGGGTCAAGGATATCACAAGAAAACCCACAGAATCAACTAACCTGGGCTCAGAGGGACTCCCAGAGAATGAACCAACAATCAGGGAGCCTGCTTGGATCTGACCTAAGACCTCTGCATATATGTTACAGTTTTGTAGCCTGGTCTTCTTGTGGAACACAGAACAGATTCCCTTCAGAAAAGGGTAGGCACCCAGGGATCTCAAGCAAACATGGTATATCAAGTTGCAATAAGGCAGGCACCTCCCCTTGTTAGGGACCCTCGGGGATCATGTGGGAGGAACAGCAGAACAGCTTTAAAACTCATGGATTGTGGCCCACCTGTTAGCACACTGCAATGGGTGCTCTTTGGAAAAGGCACGGCCCTGAGGACTACCTGACCTGAGGACTTCATGCTGTTGTGTTTTCCACCCCAGCTGTCTTTACAGCACTTTCCAATACTATGAAATGTAACTAGAAGGGAAAACGTTTCTAGTTAAGTTTCAGATTGATTTCTCTATCTTCCATCTAAATTATGTAGTTTCTTCAGCAATAGGATGTTACCATCTATAAGTTCATTTGGGTAACTTCCTTGTCATATCTGGAAAACATTGCTTTACATCAGTCCTCTACTAACTCTGACTCTTACAAATTTTCTACCACTTTTTGGTGATGAGTCTTGAGTCATGTGAGGAGGCAGTGTATACAGATATTCTGTTATGGGTTGCTCAACTTTCAGTCTCTTACTGTCTACATGTTGAGCACTTGTAAGTTTGTATAAATTACCATCCACTGAAAAAAAGATTTCCTGAATGAGAGTTGAGAGTCACACTAATATGTGAATGAAAGATAAGTATTTAGGGAACACTTCAAAGTTTCTTATATTTTTCCCTTTGATTTTATACACGCACACACACACACACACACACAAACACACACACATTACTAGTGTTGTTAAATTACACAGTGTATATCTACCTTCTAAATACATGTTTATACCCATAGATAAGTGGTATTCTCAGTCATAATGAGAAAAGCCTTTCCAATGAACAATGGTAAATACAGAGATTCAATTCTGTTCAAGATATTGAGAAGTGCTCAACCCTAAACCCAACATTTGTAGCACCTTGTCTAATGTCCAGGCAACATTACAAAAGAGGAAATAGGAAGAATCCTAGAGTCCAAAGATAAGGCTGTGAAATGTTCTCTTCTGAGCATGACCCAACCATTGCAATATTGAACTCACAGGAGCTTTAGTTACCTGACCTTAACCTGTACAAAAGTGGCTCTGTATACAGGGTGAATTTTTGGTTGAAGGTTTTGGGGGTTGGTTGGTTATTCCTCCTTCCTTGCCCCCCCCCAGAACAGAAGTCCTACCTAGCTAGTGGGAGGCCTCTTCAGTCTCCATATCTCCACTAGTAGGAATCTCAGCTAGAGTTATTGCCATCTCCTCCCAAGGACCTAAAAATTCAATCTGGTGGTTTCTCACAATGATGGGAATAGTTCTTCAAGACCCAGCTATATCACTCCTGGGTATATACCACAAAGATGCCCCACCATATTGCACAGATATTTGCTCAACTATGGTAAAGCAGTTTTATTGATAATAGCTAGAAACTGGAAACAACCTAGATGTCCCTCAACTGAAGAATAGATACAGAAAATGCACCACATTTAAACAATGGAACACTACACAGCCATTAAAAACAATGAAATCGTGAATTTCACAGGAAAATGGATGGAACTAGAAAAGCTCATCCAGGGTGAAGTAAACCAGACCCAGAAAGATACACATGGCATGTATTCATTCATAAGCAGATACTAGCCATTTAGTACCAGATAACCATACTACATACAATACACAGACCCAAAGAAGTTAAATAAATAAGAAGCCCCAAGAGAGTATGCTTGAAAATCCCTTAAAAATGGAAAGTAAAAAGATAGCAGAATTAGACGAAGAGGAAACTGGATAGGAGAAGAAGAGAGGAGTGAAAGGACTCGGGGATGAACTATGGGGAGAGAGGGACAGTGGTGAATTGGACTGGGTGAAAGATGGGAAACTGAGGGGAGTCATTTCTGAGACAAAACAAATGCATTTTAAAAAATGTTTAAGCGTAGGTATGACTGTGTGAGTTTTTTTTTTTACTATATCTAGATTCATTTTATTATAATTTCAGAAGAAATATGTTTAAAGAATGTTTTGGAAAACATTTTTTTCAATTTTATAAACATTATAAAACCCAAAGGAAAGATGAGGAGGGATAAAGATATAGCAGACATTGAGAGAATGACAAACCAGTGACGGGCCCAACCTGAGACCTACCCCAAGGGAGAGAGCCAACCTCTGTCACTATTAATGACACTCTGTTATACTTACAGATATGAGCACACATAATTATCCTGTAAGAACCTCCATGCAGCAGGGGATCCAAACAGAATCTGAGACTCCTCAACAAACATTAGGCAGAACTCAGGGGATCTTGTGGCAGTATAGGGGAAGGATAGAAAGACCCAATGAGACAAGAACTCCACAAGAAGACCAACAGAGTCAACTAACCTAGGTTCACGGGTCCTCACAGAGTCTGATTCACCATTCAAAGGGTATGCATGTACTAGACCTACACCTCCTACACATATATATGCAGGTTGGTCATCATGTGTGCCCCTAGCAAATAGAGCAGGTGCTCTCTGGCAAGGACTATGGGGCCTGCTTTTTTATCACATCCTCTCAATGGGGCTGTGGTGCCTGGCTTCAGTGGAAGGGGAAGCATTCAGGCCAGAGGAGACTCGATATGCTGGGATTGGAGATAGGTTGTGATTTTATATATATATATATATATATATATATATATATATATATATATATAT
>CAJQZJ010032188.1:11283449-11458564 GCA_907164525.1 Lophiomys imhausi
CATAGAAAACTTCATTTAACTCAATAAAGTAACCTTTCCATCTGTGTTATCTAACTGTAATATAAAAAATACAATTGTCATCCCACATATGAGTCCTTAACCGTGCATCTTTGTATGCATTACATTTTCTGAAGTTAAGGGCACTTACCATCCACTCTTGAAATCCTACGTAACTAATTCCAAATCATGGAATGTTCAATCAAAGTTCACTGGAGCATGGATATTTCTCATTGACCACACAAGAGCTATGTAAGAAAAACATGGTTCTGGGGTCATTTTAAATGATGTCTCAACAGAAAGAAGCTAAAAGTGAGCTAGAATTCCTGCAGGTCATGGTATCTGCTTAGGTAAGCAATTGGAAGGTGATGATTTACCTCATAGACACCAGAGGGAAGATAAACAACATCCTCCATCCAACCTAGATGAGTCAAATCTAAGTATTGGTAAGCCAAAGAAGCCAATGTCAGAACACCCTGACTGGAGTATGACAGTGAAACCCTAGCCATGGTCATGTCTTCTGTTTGGTCAGTTTCAAGCTTAAGTGAGCCCAAAACATACCAGAGTCAATTTACAGGATCTATTTTAAGAAAACCTAAGTTGGTAGAAAAGGAAATTTCAAAAGAAATTTAAGTTAGGTTAGGACTATAATTTTCTAACAGTTATTTTTGTGAACTGAGACTTTTGCTAATTGAAAACAAAGAGGAAATTACTACAAAAAATACAGCACAAAGGCTTGAAATGTGCCTTGCATTTACATAAGAGGTGGGCTACAAGCAGCACACAGAAAATGCTCTGGACTTATGAAAAGTAATGCCCAGGAATAAAGTTAGTTTGATCATATCCTCTACATTGATTAACCCATTGATCAAAATGTCAAGAACACCACTGTATACTTAGAAACCAGTAATAATGACAAAAATAAATATCAGATCAGGAGGGCTGTGGTTTAGGAGAAAAGAGGAGAGGGAAATAACAATTCTCAACCAAAACTAAAAAAAAAAAAAAAAAAACCTGAACAAGAAAATAAAACAAGCAAGGAGTAATTTGGAGAAAAGAAGAAAGCCTCCTGGGCAAGCAGATGAACATTCTCATCTCTACTCATCATGGTGTGGCACACAATCATTGCAGATTACTGTATAGGTTACAATGTGAAGACTATTAGAAAATAATTCACAGAACACCACAGTAAGTTCTGAAATAGTCATTGTTCCAATAAAAAGACCTAAGAACTCTATCTCAGAGAGAAAAGATAATATAGGCAAATCTATGGGCTGTTTAATCAACCAAAATTAATAAGGCAAACCCAAAACACTTAAGTAATAGAAATGCCATATTAGTAGATCTTTGGTAGTTATGTAATATAACAGAATAGAACCTATTTATAATGATTAATATGAATATATTCAAAAACAATCTTTAGAAAAAATTTATTGCCAGACCAAACACACCAAGAGGTATAGAAACAAAACTTTCTAAGACCATGAATGAATTTTATTTTATTTTATTTTGTTTTGTTTTTTTGAGACAGAGTTTCTCTGTGTAACAGCCTGGCTGTCCTGGACTGGTTTTGTAGACCAGGCTGGCCACGAACTCATGGAGATCTGCCTGCCTCTGCCTCCCGAGTGCTGGGATTAAAGGCGTGCACCACCAGCCATGAATGAATTTTAATGAATACAAATTGTGTTCATGATAAGTATGAAGTGTATTTAACCATGAACTTAGTTGTTTGAGTCATTTCTACAATTCACTAACAGTGATGGCACTTAGAAAAAACATCTAGAAATGTAGAAAACAGTAAAAAAAAAAAATAAGTATGCTCAAATAAGTTCTTAGCTGCATTTGCTTTTAGTTGTTTTTAAATAAATCAGTATTTTTGGAAATTGCACAGCTGGGCAATGGATTCTTAGTTTCCTGACAACTTTGCAGTAGCTGACACTTCTGCTTTAAGCCATTAAATCTGTTGAAAACTATTCTCCAGTGAGTATCATCTCTTTATCCTCCTAGGAAAAGTTTCTTTTCTCTATCTCCCAGATCCCTCTGGAATAAAGATACCTCTTATCTTCCCTGTCTCCTGTAGAAACAATGCCCTTTTTTATCCTAACAAATAACTTCACAGTTAACTATTTCTTAGAAAAGAATCTAAACATTAATGAGCCGTAAAGCTTTGTTTGGAGTGAGATGTTTTTCATTGAGTTACCTGACCCGGAATATCCAGGAACACTACATACAATACTCTGATGACTGCCTATCTGATATGAATCCACATGTAAGTCTGGTTTGACAAAAACCTAGAAGTGATAATTTTATTAGTAACAGTATTATATTTGTCATTTTTCCTGATAAATCCTTCTCACTGTACTAACATTTTCCTTGTGTCACAGGACTTCTTGAGTGAATAGCAATAAACATGTTCATACTTAAAAGCGTACCTTTTGGAATATTTCTACCCTATAGTAAATGTAAACCAAAGCAAAACAGAGCTTGTATTCTCTTTAAATTAAAAAAAAAGTGTTCAAAATTTGTTAGCATTTGAATAATATTTACTATTTTATTTTAAGAATTTTTTTTTGTTTACCTTACATCCAATCCCCATCCCCTTCCTTCCCTGCCTCCTACTCCCACTGCCCCACTCTCTTCCCCCATACCCTCCCATACACACCTAAAATAGATTACACAAGTGGAAGGAAAGAGAGAACCAGACAAGAACCCAACATTACTGCTATCTGAGAAGCCTTATTTAACAGATAAAGGAAACAGATGCAGAGTCCCACAGCCAAACATTAGGCAAAAATCAGGGAGTCCTGAGGAAAAGTTAGGGGAAGATTTGAGGAAGCTGGAGGGATCAAGGACACCACAAGACCCACAGAACCAATTAACTTGGACACAAGGGGGCGTTGAATAGTTTTAATAGGTGGAGATCAACAACAATCTTTAGGGCACTAGTATCCAACTATTGGAAAACTGAAGACAACAAATAGTGCTCCTAAAATGCCATGCTCTTGCTGTCAGGAAATGTTTATAAATTTATTTCTAAACCTTAGAAAGCAGTTTTCAACATGTGAATTGTGACCCCTTTGGGGTGGCAATACAGGCAGATATCCTGTATATCAGATATTTACATTATGATTCACAACAGTAGCAAAATTACAATTATGAAGTAGGAACGAAATGATTTGGGGATCACCAACATGAGGAACTATATTAAAGGACTGCAATACTAGGAATGTGGAGAACCACTGTAAAGCAATACTGACACGAAGGCTATGGTGGCTGTGGACTGTTTGCAGGGACAAGTACCAGAAAGAACAGAGCTACTTGGGTAGAAGGCAGGTAAAACAAAGGCACACAAATAGTTAGTACCATTTCCTAGGAATTTTCAACAAAGAAACAGACTGTGAGAAACTTAAATGTCAGAAGGTAACTGACACCACAAATTATCATTTCAACACATGACATGGGAATAGCTGACTAAGACTGGAAAAATATTTGCAGAACATATCGACAACAAAGGACTTGACCAAAAATGAATGAAGAACAAAGACTCATTTAAATATTTATCTGGAATAAGTAGAGCCACATTCCCATACAAAACTGGCACAATATTTATAGCTGCTTTGGTAGTAATAGTTGAAAACTGTAAATAACCCAAAGTTCTTGGTAGTCATAATAAAACACCCAACAGTTGCACTAAGAAATGTTATAATTCAGCAATATAAGACAAAATACAGGACAAATGGGTAAATTTCAAAACAACTATGCTGTGCTCACAAACTAGACAAAGGTGTTCTAAAAAGTACTTGTGTTCAGTTATGCAAAGTTCTCTACAATGCTAAGCATATATTCCATGGTCACTGAAATTACAACCATAACTCAAGTGATTTTACAGGTATATCCAGATGCCACAGTTCTTAAGTTGTTCCCTATGTATGTGTGGGATTTATTGAATGGCATTATACTTCTTTTATACAATGAAATAGTTCTCTATGCTAAATAGACAGAAATAATTTAATTCCCATATAATACTGTTAAAAGAAAGAATGGACAAGTGAGCAATTCTATTAAAAAATTCACAAAATTATAGAATCCTATTTCTGAGACATAAAATAGTCTCATTTAATATAAATTTAGAAGAAAATAAAAAATACAAGTTCTTATTTTGTTAAAAGTGCTAATCACATTTTTATTCAGAAAAACTTATTTTAGAAATAAAATAATAATGTCAGGAGTAATTAGTTTAATAGAGAAAAAATATAAGTATACTAGTAGATGATGAGAAAGTATTTTAAAAATGTAACCTTGATAACTTTAGGATATTTCCTTAGGGAAAACAAATTCCCACCTTCAACCAACACTCCAACAATTATTCAATGCCAAAATTATTAGAGCCATGTATTTTATAGATAAGACTAAGACAAAATTATGAATTATTAGTTTATATGATTTAATAATTTCTCAAAAGTTTTAATATGCTTAATTCTTTAAAAAAAATGAAAATGTAAGGTTTTGGAGGTTAGACCCAGGAATTTCTCTCTATTTCTTTTCTCTATCCTTCCTACTCTCCTATGTAGGGGAAGAAAGTCATTGAAGGATTGAAATTATACCCATACTTATCACCTGTACAAAACTTAAATCCAAATGGATCAAAGACCTTAACATAAAGCCTGACACACTAAATCTAATAGAAGAGAAAGTGGGGAAAAGCCTGGAACTCATTGGCACAGGTGACAACTTCCTGAACAGAACACCAATAGCTCAGGCTCTAAGACCAACAATCAATAAATGGGACCTCATGAAACTGAAAAGCTTCTGTAAGGCAAAGGACACTGTCATTAGAACAAAACAGCAACCTACAGATTGAAAAAAGATCTTTACCAACCCCACATCAGACTGAGGTCTAATATCTAAATTTTATAAAGAACTCAAGAAATTAAACAACAAGAAACCATATAATCCTATTAAAAATAGGAAACAAAGCTAAACTGAGAATTACAAAAGAGGAATGAGACACACTTGAAGAAATGTTCAACATCCTTAATCATCAGAGAAATGCAACTCAAGATGACTCTGAGATTCCATCTCACACCTGTCAGAATGGCTAAGATCAAAAACTGTAATTACTGCACATGCTGGCAAGGTTGTGGAGAAAGGGGAACACTCGTCCATTACTGGTGGTAGTGCAACCTTGTACAATCACTATGGAAATCAGTCTGGCCATATGTTAGAAAACTTGAAATAGCTCTACCTCAAGACCCAGCCATACCATTTCCGGGTATACATCCAAACAATTCCTAACCAAACACCAAGGACATTTCCTCATCTATGTTCATAGCAGCTTTATTTGTAATAACTAGAAACAGGAAACAACCCAGATCTCCCTCAACTGACAAATGGATTAAAAAAAAAAAACTGTAGTACATTTACATAATGGAATACTGCTCAGCTATTAAAAACAACAAAATCATGTAATTTGCAGCCAAATGGATGGAACTAGAAAAGTTCATTCCGAATGAGCTAACCCAGACTCAGAAAGATGCACATGGCATCTACTCACTTATAATTGGATTTTAGCCATATAGTACAGGATAACTATTATACAACCAACACACCAAAAGGAATAGGACCATAGATTTTGTTGATGAGACACTTTGCCCTAGTGGTTCTGCCATGTACACCCCCAGTATATGAGGATGCTCTTGGCCCTCATGTCACTGCTGAACTGGGGTGGGGGACTGATGTGTGGGGACACCCCACTCTGGAGGTGTAAAATAGGAGGGTGGGAGGGGGGACTGGGAAGGGTGGAGGAGGGAGCACTGGGATGGAAATGTGGCTTGAAGTAGTGAATAAACATTTAAAATGGACTACAGACATAATGTAGGAATGATAAAGAAAAGGGGACAGATTATTGCATATACTCTTATATCTTTGCATACCGATACAAAATTAAGATTATATTTGGCTACATTGGTATCGATCTTTGTGTATTGATACAAAATTAAGGTTAACCCTTTTTAAGATATTGTACCTAGGTAATGTTTTAAAATGCAATGTGAAGTTTTGGTGTTTGGATAGCAACTATCATAAACTGTTTAGGACAACTAACAAATGTAAGCTAGTAGTCATTCAAACATGTCATTTTGTTAGGTACTAGCATAGTTTATCACAGATGTTTTCTAAGTTAACAAGAAATCAAGTTGCTAAGGGACATTTGCTTATCCAAATATATGGAGATAGATATGTGGTCTTCAAAAACTTCAAGATATCTGTAGAATTTGGCATTCAAAGAAGTTTTCTTAACTTAAGATTTTTTGTTATTGAGACATCTCAGCTCCTGATAGCAGCCCCTGTATTGCACTCCAAGTAGAGGTCGAGCATCATAGAATCTCCATTTGGAGATGGTTGCAACCCTGTCGTTGGGCAAGAAAAAAATCCCTTGCTTCACCTGTAGGCAGAATGCTGTATGAAAAGGACAAAACTTCGAAGCAGATAAATCAGCAGCCTAGCTCAGCCAAGACAGGGTAGGCAAGTCCTTCATAATTCCTGCTTTAGAATTAATGTTTATCAGAGACTATGAAGTCATGAGCCTTAAGATAGATGATCTAATATATGGAGAGAAATTGGGGAATGTTCAGGCAGCAAATTGTCAATTATTTCTTAGTTTTAGAAGATGCTGGCTCTCTACACTTCCTGTATAATCAGATATATTTATCATTCTCAGGTCTCTGATGTGGTTGAAGACTAGATAGTTATAATCTCACAGTTAAACTTTTAAGTTGTTTAGGAATTAAAAAGATATTCTAGGTCTAAGAAGATGTTCTTAAGTCGGTAGTGCAAGTTAGGATGGAAATTGAGTTTGGTATAGAACTTTAAATTCATGGAGATAGATAATAGAATATTAATATCAGTTGTCAAATATGTATGGACTGAACATTGGGAATGTATGTTATACCTTATAATTTTCATAATTGTGGCCTAATTATTTAAAAAGAAAGGAAATATGAGTTCTGGAAGAAAGAGGAGATGGTGGGAGAGCGGGACTGGGAAGGGTTGAAGGAAGGGAGTATGATGGGGCTGTAACTTGAAGTATTAAATAAACATTAAAAAAAGAAAATGTAACACAACAATTTTTATTAGGAATTATTATTATTTGTCTTCCTAATTTGTTTTAGCAGAATCCTATTCAGAAAACCCATTCTTGTGTCAGTGAGTTCCTCCTTATTCCCTACTTTCTCCTCTATCAAATTCAAGGTACTGGGTCTTATTCAAGTGATTTATTTTTCCTAAGGAAATATCCTAAAATTATCTAAGTTTCATTTACTTACTGAACTCTCTGAAGCTTATTTATCTACTGATGTTATACATGCACTCAATCTATTTTAATAATAAATACATCTCACTCCCCCTTCCTACTCCTTCTTGATCTCTCCTACAAGACATGCCTCTACAAACTTCTTGTCCTCTTCATATTTTTAATTTTTTATAGTTTTTAAAGAATTTCACATGATGTGCTTTGATCATATGCCTCTTTCCCTCAATTATTCCAAGATGTATCCTTCTTACCTACCTAGCCCACTTAATTTTATCACCAGTTAAATTTATGCTTCCTATGATCCTAGAATATATGGGAAAGAGATTCTCTTTCTCTATTTTTAAGGAATCTCCATGCTGATGTTCACAGTGGTTGTACAAGTTCATACTCCCCTACATCCACAGCATCTTTGATTGTCATTAATTTTGTTTTGTTCTGTTTCGTTGTTTTGATTTGGTTTTGGATCTTATCCATTCTGACTGTAGTAAGGTGAAAAGTTGATGTATTTTTAATTTGCATTTCCTAAAACCCTAAATTCTACTATAATAGATCTAAAACTAAAATTCCACATGGATCAAGACCTCATCATATGACCTAGTACATTGAATCTGACAGTGGAAAAAGGAAGGAATAAGACTGAGCTCACTGACACAAGAAAGGACTTTCTGAATAGGATTCTGATAAAATAGTCAGTTAGATCATCAAAAAGCAAAAGTTCATAAAACTTAAAAAACTATTGTAGAGCAAAAGATACCACCACTTGAGTAAAAAGTCAACCTATAGAATGGGAAAATAATATCTATTGGTTGTACATTTGACAGAAGGTTAAAATATAATAAAGAACCCAAAGAACTAAATTTAAAAAAAAATCACCAATCTAATTTAAAAGTGGAATATGGAACTAAAGAAGAGTTCTCAAATGATTAAATATCAATGGTTGAAAAACTTTTTAAAATCTACTCAGCCAATGGCTTATACCTTAATCCACATGGGTACAAGACCACCCACTGGAGCATGAGCTACCTACCAAGTGCCACAATACTGAAGAAAATAAAGTTTCTCCACCAGAAGTCATAAACTGTTAATAGTTATCAAGGAGTGAAGCTCTTGAGTGCCTCCCCACCTAAGCTACAAAGTTGATTATCTTGGTCTTTCATAGGTTTTGTGCAGACAACCCCTGATGTTGTGGATTCATAGGTACGATGGTTCTGCCATGTCAGAAAGACATTATTTTGTAGCAGTTCTCTCTCTTATAATTTATTTGACCATTATTCGACTCACTCAATGACTATAGGGGAATTTTAATCCAGCAATATGTCTGCTCTGGCAAGGGTCACATCCAAGGACCTTCTAGGTCTGTGTGATTTGCCCAGAATATATACATGCCCTTAGTACACACCTTTAATCCCTCTGGCTGGAATTTAGTACATACTCTTAATCCCAAACAATGAAGTCTAATTGAGGGGCAGACAAAGTGAGGAATCAGAGAAAGACTTGACAGAGTGATTCAGAGATAGGATACCCCCAACTCTCATGAGAACAGTCAGGAAGGGGAAGCTTCTTTAGAGTAGAGCAGAGAGAGAGCAGGGAAGTTCGTGGAGACAGCAGTAAGATTCAGGAGTACAGTTCAGTTTAGTGCAGTAAGTTTGTGCAGTTCAGTTTGTGGAATTCAGAGGCAGTTTTTCAAAGCAGAGCAATTTAGTCAGAATCATGGAGAACCACCTTTGAATCAGACAACTTGGATAGGAGTTTTGAGCCAGAACAACTGAGTTGAATGAGCCAACCAGAGTTCAGAAAGAACTAGAAAGGGTGAGCTTATTTAGCAGTAAGTTTGTTTCCTAGGTTAAAAACATTCTATGCCTAGATTAGAAAACAGAGGCTGAAAGTTGAAGCCTTATAGTCCAGCTTGCAGAAGAGTAGACTGTATGGAGGATAGAAGCCTCTGGCCTAGGCCTAGGCATAGTTAGATAAAAATGCTCTGGACTCAGGCCAAGCCATGTATTTGTAAAGCTTGGGTATGACTTTTATCTCATACCAGCATCTAAAGAAATAAAAACAACATTTTCAGATAATGTTATCTGAGCCTTAGGAGGAAGAAATTTAATATAAACATCCAATGTAAGACTGAACTCTCAATAAGTACTTAATCTCCACACTTTGGTCAGTTATGAGATGTCTTTATTAGCCTGCCTTCAATTAAAAAATGTAATTTTTCTGATATTTTTTGTTTTACATTTGAGATTATGATTTAATTACATTTCTTCTTTCATTTTCCTCCCTCAAAATACTCTCATTTATTCTTCTTTGACTTTAAATTTTATGGCCATTTTTTTATAAATTATTGTCACATTTCTAAAGACAACCTGCTCAGTCTCTGTAGTACTACCCTCAGTATGCTTTCAGAGTGGATGACTTCATATTGCAAAGTCAATTGGTGTGCTCATCTCTGGAAGAGACCATTTCTCCCACTCTCAGTATTCCGTCATTGTTTCTAGCCCTTTGTTGTCCTTTTTCAGCTCATATTTAGGCAGCCATATCAGTGAGATTTTATGGGTGTAGCTCCTGATATCACTAGGAGTCATAATCTTATAGCAAACTTCCTGATATTCTATCTCTAACAGTCTTTCTGCTCCCTCTTCAGTAATATTCCCTGACCTCACTTATAGGAGTGGCTTTGTAGGTTTTTCCATTGATACTGGCCTCCACAACTTGGCATTTTGACTGGTTGTGATTTTCTGTAATGGTATCTGTCTGTTTCATATAAAGGTGTCCTTGATGAATGGTTAAGACTACATTTAAATGTCAGCATAAAGACAAATATTTAGAGTGTATTTAGGGCTAACCATCGATACACAAAGTAGCTGCTTCAGATTCTTCTCTAAGATCCACAACCTCACTACTTAAGTAGTTAGGTTTCTAGTATCAGGCATGATTTCTGTCCTGTTGTGGACCTTAAATTCAAGGAGAGAGTCCTTGGTATGTGATATTGGGCTATGACATGTTTTGTACCATGCTCTTCATCATAGTTCATAGAACTCATAGATGTGTAGAAGTACTGGTTGCTCCATCCTTTGGTAGAATACTATCTTTTGGAACCATGAAAGCTAGTCCTTAGGAAGGAGGCTTTCTTGTCATTTCTAGCTCAGTGGCTACTGGACCCTGTGTCTAAAGTTCACAGTATTCCCCTCAACAGAGACTTACCTTCAATCTCTGGTGAGCAGTAAAAAGCAATAGCAATAGCTCCAATGTTTGGGGAGTCTCTTGGAAAATTCTTAACAACAACTCAAAAAAAGGCTTCTCATGCCCACCCTTGGAGATTTTGTTAGGTGATCTTTTTCTCTTGGAGAAATCATTGACTGCCAAAATGAAAAAAAAAAATTATTTAGACTACGTATGTTAATAACAGACCTGTATGTATTTATATGGGGTTTTTGTAGATAGTTAATACTATGATTCCTTATGACTTTTTCAGACACCTTCATGTTATTTATCTTCTTCCCTTCTTCTGTATTTATCTTCCTTCTCTTCTTACTTAGAACACCCCCCACTAGTCCTCCAGTCAGATGATTTCTACCCACTGTTCTAGACTTGATTTTTTTAAGTTAATGCAATCATATTTCTTCAGAAGTAAAAAGAAATGCAATGATGTAGTTGCAAAAATTACAATTGTTAATATTAATAGCTTATGGTTATTTTATCTTACAAGAAATACTGATAACACACTAAAAACCCACCTGAATATCTATAAACCTCAATTTAGTATATACAAATGACTTGTAGATATTGCAACAGGAGTATGATCCCTAAGAAAAGAGACAAGAGAAGCCTTTATGATTGTGGTCTTTGTATGGCAAGGTAGTGTCCAGGCACAACAAAGTTAGGTAACAGCTACTATCTTGCTGAGCAGCAGACAGTAGGGTTCAGGAGCATTTGAAAATATACAGCAGTAAATATGACAGATGTCTCTGAAGTTTGAAAGTGCTCTTTTGCTAATGATATCACTACACCTGGTGCATTTTTTAGACTCAATGAAGTACATTTTTAAAATTTGATACTATCTTACATGTCAGAGATAGTCTCTTAAAATAATAATGGATAATTTGTAACAAAATTTGAAAACTTTAAGAATGAATTATAGATTAATAAAATGATTCCTTTGAACAAATATACCAAATAATTTAATTAAATATTTTATTTAATAATTAGTGCATCCACAAAATGTGTTTGGGATCAATTCTTCCCAAATTCTCTTCCTTCCAATTCCTTTTCAACACTCATTTTTTTTTTCATTTGCAACACTCTTCTTTTCATTTGCAACACTCTTCATTTTCATTAACCTCATATGCATGGTTTCTCTCCATCTCTGTCTGTCTGTCTGTCTGTCTGTGTTTCTCTCTCTAGATCTACCATCTATCTATCTAACTGTCTATTTATCTAAGATCTATATATCTCAAGTTAGTACCCACTGAGTCCATTTAGAGCTATACTCATGGGCACGGGTGTCATACAATCTACTGCAGTATTGGTAGCTTCTTAGGGTCAGCATCCCAGATGAACAGTATCTATGTATCTCTCATTAATAATCAGCTTCCTATGGATCCTCACTAGGTATGAAACTTTATGATCCCTTCCATTCTCCATGACATGATTTTGCTTGTCTTGATCTTGCTCAGATTTTGTGTGTGAAGTCTTATCAGCTGTGAGCGCATTTGTGCATCTGTGTTGTCATGAGTGACAAATACTATCTTACTATGGAAATCCACTACCTGTGATTAATACAATCCTTCTGTCCCCTCTTTCATGATGTTCCTTGAGCCTTGTGGAGACAGGGTGCAATGTAGATGCTCATTGAGATGTCAGCACTTTATAAGCTCTTATTTTCTATATGCTAAGTGCTTGCTGCTCTCTGTATTAATCATCATCTATTGTACAAAAAAGCTTCTCTAATGAGGGCTGGGAGATTTGTTAGTCTATTTTTACTGAATCTATAAGATTATTTTTATAAAAGAAAAAAATGAAAAACATATGCTGTGTGTTTTTAATGACATGTGTGAAACCAATAGAAATGATGGAAAAAAGGGAAATTTTTCACTTTAAGTAAGACCCATTGATACATGAGAAATGTTCCTTTTCTTTTTCTGGTTGTTTTCTACTTTTACATTAACTAATATCTATTAACTTATACACTGTGTTTCAAAGTATGCTTAAATTACTTATTTTCAATTTTTGTCTTTTTTGTAATTAGATGTTAGTATATTGACAGATCATTTTGTTCTAATTCAAAATAACAGTTAATAATGTTAAGGTTGGAACATCAGAGAAAATATAAGATGATAATTATAAAATAAACATATATTTTAACCATTCTGTAGAAAATTATTTTTGCAAAATTCTTCAATGAAAAAGATAAAAAACAACTTTTGAAACACAAAATAATCCATAAGATAGAAATTCTTATATACTAAACGTGCATACTTGTACTTTATTTTTTACTAGACATCAAATTCTTGTCTTGACTCCAGTGCCATCTGGGAGCATGTGATTTGATTTTATACACATCTTCAAATGTATTAATCTAATAAGGACAGCATAGGTTGTGAAGTATCTCAAGATTTGTCTCTTAAGTCCATTTCTAACTTGGAACTCTAAGAACAAGACAAAAACATATACATTTTAAAATATTGAACTATATTCAAATAATTATCAGGTGTGAATATGTCTATAAGAAATTCATTTAATATTTTATTATTGAAAGATAAGTTAAATTATTTGCTAGATTTCTAGAGCATCACAGGTGTCCATTATTATCATATATTAAAGAAATGTCTTATGAGTTGTAAAATAAGGTATTGTGTTGTTTTTTTTAAGATGATGGCAATAAGTTAAAATCTAGGAAATGAGGACTTTAGTGAGACTTTGGAAGATTTAACACTCATCAAGAAAAAGTAAATAACTAAATATATAAATATATTCATATATTTACTAAATATACAAATATTTAGTTCAGAAATTTAAAAACTTGTATGCTCTAGGATAAACACATTGGGATCAAAATGTATTCTAGAAATAACATTCCAATAGAATGTTTTCAGTATGTTTTTTAATTACTTTCAAGCAGTCTATCATATATAAGTAAGCCATCCTCTGAAAGAGCATCTAAAATGTTGGCAATCTACTTATCTATGTGTCTCCTGCTGGAATATCATAAACATGAGCTAGTAAAGAAATTAGGTAAATTTAAACTCAGTCATCTGTTTTTATGCCTGTCAATCTTGGCTCATTAGAGGAATGCAGGTCAAAATGATGGTGTGTAAGAAAAAGTAGCATAGTCTGCTATAGGGAGTGTATCCTGCTGCTTTGTCTAGCTTCAGTGTTATTCTGAGTGCTGGTAAATCCAACAGAGGAGCCCAAATATCCAACACCCCTCTGGGTAAGCTCAAATATGCTTGCCTCTCCCAGTCTGCCTCTCACCTACAGAATGGAATACTACTCAGCCATCATAAACAATGAAATCATGCAATTTGCAGCCAAATGGATGGAATTAGAGAAGCTCATTCTGAGCAAGCTAACCCAGACTCAGAAGGATGCACATGTCATCTATTCACTTATAATTGGATTTTAGCCATATAGTACAGGATAACTATACTACAGCCAATGCACCAAAGGGAACAGGAACATAGACTTTGTTACCTGTCAATGAGACACTTTTCCCTAGTGGTGCTGCCTTGTAGGCCCCCAGTGTATGAGGAGGCTCTTGGCCCTCATATGACTGCTGAACTGGGGCAGGGGACTGATATATAGGGACACTCCATTCCAGAGGAGTTGGATGGGAGGGATAGGGGGTAGAGAGTGGGAGCAGGACTGGTAGGGGTGGAAAGAGGGCACTGTGATGGAGATGTAACCTGGAGTAATAAATAAACATAAAAAAAGAAAAAGTGGACAGAAAAAAATAATAATATTCATAAACTGATATAGACACTCTTAGGAACTGTAAAATGCCTTTCATATGTGCAGACATTAAAGTTTTATCACTGGCCAAAGAAATGATTTCACTGGAGAGATGTAATTGTGGGAAAGACAAAGTCATGATATAGAACAAGATACATATTTGCATTCTTGTCATATGTACTGGACTTGAAACTTTCAGGTAACAGCCCCCCCCCCAAAAAAAATTATTGAAACATTTCAAAATGTCTACTTGTTGAAATTTTAGCTACAAGTATGAATTCCCTTTCACCTTCCATTTTTCCTTACCTTCTTTTCCTGCCTTCTCTTTCTTGTACCTATCCTCCCCCATTTCTTTCTCTGGAATTCAGTTACTAAACAGAGAAAAGGACAAACATTGTTGTTGATGAAGGGGAATGGTGAAAATTCTATGAAATTAATTCAAGGAATTACATTTAAAAATTAGGATTCAAGAAGGGAGAAAATAAAACACTGGTCTCAGGAGTAAAGATGGAGTATGAATTCAGTAAAATAAATCATTGTATCTATGCAGGCATCACTATGCTGTATTCAGTGCCTGGTGAACTGTTTCTGGTACAGGTAGTGTGTGAACTTGAAGGAGTCTGAGTAAAGAAATTTGTCTGAATTTGTTATTATTTTTATATAAATTCTGAATTCAAAGTTACCATTTTAAAATGAAATAAGGAAGAGAAAGAAGGATGGAAGGATAAAGAAAAGGTGAAAACACTGAAGAATGGAAAGGTCTATAGGTAAATCACAATAATTGTTTTTTGCATGTATAAGAGGTATAAATGACGTCAATATATGTAGAAACTGTTATTTAAGAAGAGATTATGGAAGCATGAACATATCCTATCACAGAACATATCCTAGCCATAGAGCTAAGTCTAGCTTAGTGTCTTGAAGAAATAATTATGGGCTATAGAAAATGTAACTACATTTTTCCATGATCCTTTTTGAGACTAGAAGAAGATGATGTTCTTTAAATTACTTAAAATTGTGAGTATTTTCATATAGATGATAATGAAAAATCTTAGGTCTCTTAGAATAACTATTATAAGGACAATTTCTTTAAATGTTTATAAATTAGCTCTGAGGTAAGCTATTGTTCATGACATTATATGGGACTTTCTTCAAGACTAAGAGAAATTTGGTAACATCCAACTTCCTGAATGGCAGATACGAAAATTGAGTTAGAATCAGGGGAATGAAACTGTAAGGGAAATAGAAGATTTTAAAGAATCACAGAGAAACTCTGTGGACAACTGGGGAGAGAGGTTCAGAATCCAAATTTCTCTTCTTGTGAAAATGACTGATTGTGTAAAGCTGGATGGTAAGTTCAGGGAAGGTGTTCCATGACCAAGAAATGCCACAAGTCTAAGCTTTATAGGGGTTAACTCCCTACTATTCATTCTTTTCAAGCTAAGGGCATTGCTCCAGTGTGGGGATCTAGGAAATTGAGGCTTATGAAAAAAGCCTCATTACTGGGGAAATGAAAGTAACTTGTGGGAGAATCTTCACCAACCCCACATCTGACAGAGGGTTAATATCCATAACTTACAAAGAACTCAAGAAATTAAATGCCAAGAAATCAAATAATCCCATCAAAAAATGGGGAACAGAGTTAACAGAGAATTCACAAAGGAAGAACTCCTAATGGCTGAGAGACACTTGAAGAAATGCTCAGCATCCTTAATCATCAAGGAAATGCAACTCAAGATGACTCTGAGATTCCATCTCACTCCTGTCAGAATGGCTAAGAGCAAAAGCTCAAATGACAGCACATGCTGGTAAGGTTGTGGAGAAAGGGGAACCCTTCTCCATTGCTGGTGGGAGTGCAGGCTTGTGCAATCACTATGGAGGTCAGTCTGGTGATATCTTAGAAAACTTGGAATAGCTTTGCTTCAGGACCCATCCATACCACTTCTGGGTATATGTCCAAATGACTCCTCACAGAATCACAAGAAGTTTCCTAATCTATGTTCATAGCAGCCTTATTTTTAATAGCTAGAAACTGGAAACAACCCAGATGTCCCTCAACTGAAGAATGGATTAAAAACCTGTGGTACATATACACAATGGAATACTACTCAGCTATCAGAAACATCAAAATCATGCAATTTGCAACCAAATGGATGGAACTAGAGAAGCTCATCCTGAGTGAGCTAATCCAGACCCAGAAGGATGCACATGGCATCTATTACCTTATAGTCGGATTTTAGCCATATAGTACAGGATAACTATACTGCAATGAATCAGCCAAAGGGAGCATGAACATAGACTTTTTTTCCTGTCAATGAGACACTTTGCTCTAGTGGTACTGCCTTGTAGGCCCCCTGTAGGGAGATATATTAATATAAATTATATTTAGTAAATATCTAGGGGTTTCTGATACAGTCTCTTAATTTGGGGCATGAAGATTAACTTGGCTATGGACAATTAACTTATCAGCTTATGGACCAAAAAACAAGGTTGAAGCCAGGTGAAACAAGGAAAGACTTTATGGACTAAAAACAAGGTTTATGGCCTGGCTTTGTTTTCAGCTGCTAAGTGGGCAGAGCCCAAATTAAGCTGAAGCAGGTGGAACAAGGAGAGATCCTATTTAAGGAAAAGTGGATGGAGCCAAGGGCTGAATGCTAGATATCCCCATGCTAGAGGACCCCATGCTAGCGGGCCCCATGCTAGAGAGCTCAGATGCCAGCAAGTCCTCACACTAGAAAGGACAATGAGTAGTTTGTATCCTCTGATGGAGAAATTTCTGGTGGACTGATGGCCAGATTTCCCTGAGGCAGAAAGAAGCTGGTGAGCATGGAAAGCCTTAGCAAGACAGCAAAAGGCCAAGGACTAAATCCTGTGGCTCAGCTTTTGCCTGGAGGGGTTTGACCTGTCTGAACAGTGGCCTGAACAAAACTGTGGCCTGAGTAAAAGACTGAGGCAGAGCAGCAGAGTTGCTGATACAAAGTAAATAAGTTGGCCTACAGATGGCTGAGGTCTTCCAAAGAAAAGAAAGCCTCAAGGCATATTTAAGGTAAAGTTACCATAGCCAATTTACCCTGACAGATCCACATCTGAGATATTTCAGAAGAAAGACTGCTAAGTGCATTAAAGGTTTTACTATTGAGGCCGTGTTCCTGATGACTGAGGACCTGCCCCAGAGACTGTATCCTTCTAAAAGGTTAGGAAAATAGTTGTAATAGTTATCAATATGTTTAGTGGTTAGATAATAGGGGTTGTAGGTATTTGTAGGGTTAGTAGTTAAGTAAGTGTTTATACTTGCTTATAAGTGTATATAGTTATTAATAAATAAGTGTTTAATAATTTTTAAAAGGTTAGGTTTAAGCCCCCAGTGTATGAGGAAACTCTTGGCCCTCATATGACTGCTGAATTGGAGCTGGGGACTATTATGTAGGGACACTTCACTCCAGAGGAGTGGCATGGAAGTGATGGGGGTAGAGGGTGGGAGGGCGGGACTGGGAGGGGTGGAAAAAGGGCATAGTGATGGAGGTGTAACCTGAAGTAATAAATAAATATTTTTAAAAAAAAGATGGTGCCAGCCAGGCCAGAAAATGCTGGGCCAGAGTTATAGCCCAATTGTGGGTATAGCTGATTGGATGTGAGCAAGACTTCCATACTCGTGACCAGTACATAATCACATTTTACCAGGCTTGTGCTATGTGATGTAACAGGATGACCTTTAATGTGATAGCCCCATGTGGCCTCATGTGGAAACACCCATTTTTTCTGTATATAAGCCATGGAAGGAAATATTAAAAATGGGAAATGCTTAGACATCACCCCTGTCATGTCTATTTGTCTTCGAAGTGAAGGCTGGAAGTGGGGCAGTTAGCAAACTCACTTATCCCTGAAAACCCCCTCATGTGGTTATCCCTGTGTCATGTGGGTTCGAGACACTCCAGAACAGCTTTGCCCCAGTGTACACTCACTCATGACTTCAGGCATTTCTAGAGCCTTTTCTCTGTCCTGTTCTATAAACTACTTCTCTCTTAATTCAGGTCACAGGGTGGGCTGCTGAGTTTGGTTTCAACTTGACAGAAGCTAGAGTCATTTTAGAAGAGGAAATCCCAATTGAGAAAGTGTCTGCACCAGATTGGACTGTGGAAAAGCCTGTGGGACATTTTCTTGGTCAATAATTGATTTGAGAGAAACCTGCTGACTGTGAGAGGTGCTATCCTTGGGCTGGCAGTCCTGGGTGTTTGTTAGAAGAAAGCAGGCTTGGCAAGCCATGAAAAAGTAACCTGGTAAGCAGAACTCTTCCATGGCCTCTCCATCAACCCCTATCCCAGGTTCCTGCCTGGAATTCCTGCCGTGGCTTCCTAATTGATGGAATACAAGTTGTAAAATAAAATGTACACTTTATCCCAGGCTTCTTTTTTTGTCATAGAGCTTTATTGTAGCAATAGAAGCCCCAACAAAGAAATGGGACATATTATAGAATCAGAATTCAGATTTAATTGTCAGTAGCATAAACCCCACAAAGAATTAGCAAGGGGCCAACCGTGGTGGCACACACCTTTAATCCCAGCACTCTGGAGTCATAGGGAGGCAGATCTCTGTGAGTTTGAGGCTAGCCTGTTCTACAAATCAAGTTCCGAAGAGCCAGGTATGTTATACAGAGAAATCCTGCCTCAAAAAACAAAAACAAAACGAAAAAATAAGAATGAGCAAGGGAAACTAAGCTGGACTTACAAATCCCATAAACACGGCTCATGGCATGCTTCTCACTAGAGAAATAGCAATACTTCTCAAAGTTCAAATGTATCAAAGACTTGTAGAGGGAGGAAAGATTGCAAACACCCCAGATAGTGAATGTATGCACTGAAATAATATTTGCCAGACATGACAGCATCATTGCATAAGTGAATTCATAGATGTAACTGTGTATAAGACCTGTACAAATTCAAACAAGAAAAAAAGATGAAAGCATAGGTTATGGTCTCATGATGTCCCACCCCTGGGTTAAAGAAGGTACTTGTAATTGATGGCTGCTCCATCTTATTTCCTCAGATATATGCCTCCTGTGAAACTACCCATGTTCTAGTAGATAGGCCTTCACACATGCATCTATACTGCATTAAATGGACCCACTGAGGTTTTTGTTGTTGTTGTTGTCTTTATGAAGATTTTCTTTGTCTTTTTTAATAATATTCTGTAATAAAACAAGAAACAAAAAAAGTAGACTGTAGCAATAGCAGGGTTAGAATATAGAGAATCTTAAACATAAAGTATCTCCTCCTCATTGACTCCAAGCTTATCTTAGTATTTGCCAAAAGAAATATAAATTTCAATAGAAAATTATAGGAATAAACAATGTTTTTAATTATGCATTATTCAGGATAGCATGATGAAAGTGAATGCACTGTGTCCAATCTGAAATATGAGTCCCACTCTTGTCTTATATATCTGTGTTATTTAAGATACCATTAATTAATTAGCAGTTTTCTTAGTTATTCAACCAACTACCTAGAATCATGCATATCAAGTCATCCTTATCTGAATGAATAATGCCTCCTGGATTAGATAGAGTGTTCTGTTAGAACAGAGTCCGTAAGAAACAAAAAAGAACAATGATAATAAACACAGATGACTTTAAAAAACAAAGAACACATGACATGGTAATGAAAAGTGGTAGGATGAACTGGGAAGGATTTGGAGGGATAGGAATAAGGATTGGATTTGATCATAACACATATACCTATGTTTAATATTCTCAAACTATTTTTAAAAAACATATTCTATAGAAATTCAGAACACAGGCTATATAATGAAGTAGAAATGTCTCATGTTCTTAATCTCACATTGGCAGCTATTGGAGATAAGAGATGCTCTTGGTGGGTACTTGGAGGAATACTGAGAAGTTTTTGTTTTGTTTTTTGAATTTTGGAGGTTGTTGTTTTTTTTCTTTTAATTGCCCTACATTAGTTTTTTTGTTTTGTTTTGCTTTGCTTTGTTTTTACTATCTTTCCCTCCACAGATATGATGATCTAAGAACAGCATTACATACTTATCAGTATCCCTACAGCATTCATAGTTTCTCAGAACATAGACAGAATCTGCTGTGGAGCCAACTCATTATCCTTTCTAAGACTTAATGTAGCTATTGAAATGTGAGAAAGTTTTCAAGATGCAACAGCAGGGAAGGCAGAATAGCAGCTGAACTCAGTCCCAGTCACAATTCTGAGATAATAGCCAGTGCTTCCAAATGGCAGAGAGAAATGAGCATATACTCTTTCAAGAGAAACCTCGAAGCAGGGACATGATTTAACGGAATGGCAGGCTTGTGTCTTATCACACAATAACATACTCACCTGACAATAAATAGGGCGAAGTGAAAAATGGAAAGATTCTTCTACTGTTTCTCAGGGGGCACTCGCTTATAATTTTATATCTCCTCCAATAAGACTCTCCCTGAGATGGCTGATGCAGACAAACAATGTCTACATATTAGTAATTGGGGGAGGAGAGGTTAAGTCTGGAAGGATCCTCCCCTGGTTGGATCATTTTTCTTCATACAGAAGAAAGTTAAGGGGCTCGGAGGGCACAGATTTCTATTCTCAGATTCTGGCCTTTTTTTGCTATTTGAATGAGACTCCCACATTTCATTTTGTCACAGAAGCTATGAGTTCAGTTATATATCCCTCACATGATTTCTGAAAAAAAAACTGAAGAAATTCATTTAAATAATAAATATTCTGTGGTACCCAGGAGACATTTCATGTGGACCTGGGTACCTATAGGTGTGTCCCATAATTTTCTTACTAAATTGTGAGAATAGTGCTAGATATTTTTTTTTGTTTTGGTTTGGTTATTGGTTTTTTACTTTTGAAAATAAAAGTTTTTTAATGTTTATTTATTACTTCAGGTTACATCTCCATCCTTTCCATCTCTTTCCACCCCTCCCAGTCCTGCCCTCCCACCTCTATTCTCTATCCCTTCTACCCCACCCCTCCGGAAATTTTTATAACATGATTTTTATTGATTCTTTGTGAATTTCACATTATGCACCCCAATCCTACTCATTTCCCAGTCTTCCATATCAGCCTTTCACCCTTGTCAACTTCCCATCTCAAAAGAAAATAAGAAAAATAAATAAATTAAAAAAAATCTCACCTTGGAAACTGCAGTAAGTCATGGTGTGTCACACAGTATACCCTTTCGCCTAAACAGCTTTACTTGCAAATTTTCATTGCAATAGGTCATTGGTCTGTTCTGAGGGCCCTGGCTTCTGCTACACTGTCAATACTGGACCCTCACCTAGACTCCTCTCTGATATCCTGCTGTTGCCCTGCATCTTGGAGATCTTGCAGCATTGGGTCTGCCAAACTGTCCTCTTCATGTACGACAGCAGCTCATAGATAAGGTAGATGTTGGGGAGGGCCAACTTTAAACCTTGGATCTTGGCAAGGGTGGTAGTTGAGTTGCTCACTTCGCCAGCTCTCCTGCACCTATGCCACTGGGCCCCACTTTCCCATGCTGCCCAGGTGAAGGGCAGGGAGTCCTACATGATTTAAGGAAAATATTCACACAAGAACAATAAGGAATGGCCATTTTGAAGTAGTGTTTCAGTGATTGCTTTTCTTGATGACTAAATAAAGGGAAGGACATAAAACCTATACAGCCAGTAAGTGAGGTACAACAGCAGTCCCATTATGAGATCTGTGTGCTTAGGCAAGTGAAGTGGAAATGCGGTTAGAGAAATGTGGTCAGGTCACATACATTAGTTAAACACAACATTGGTCTGAGGTGCTGATAAATTAAAAACTAGAGGTGTGACTGCAGAAAAGCTCAGTGGGCAAAAGTGCTTGCCCCACAAAAATAAAGACCTGAGCTCAAGTTCCCAGAAACCACTTAAGGCTGGTTACAGTAGGTCTCTATAATCCCAGTACTCCAATGTGAATAGATAGGCAAAGATAGGAGACTCTCTTGGTGATTGCAGACCAGCTAAATTTGGGTAAATAGCAAAGTGGAAAACAAGGACAACAAAACATCCTTAAACAAGATGGAACATGAAGACTGACATCCAAGATGTCAGTAGCAAGCGTATGCCCTCACACACAAGTTCACACAAATGCTTTAGCACACACACATACATACATACATACATACATACATACATACATACATACATACATACACACACACACAGGAGAGAGAGTTTTACAAAATGGGAATGAATATTAGAATAAGTAAAACACGTACGTTCTTTTAGGGTGAGAATTAAAACATAAACAAAAGCAAAGAGTATATTTTTATCACTAAAATTATATATACATACAAAAGAAAATCTAATTACCTTTTGCCAGTCACTTGATCATCTTAACAGATATTCTAATAGTTTCTAATTTCTTAGTTAAACTCAATCTACTACACCTGTCTTATTTCAGATGCTAAGTGATATATTTCTGATAGTAAAGATAATTTTATGAGTCCTGAAATTTCAAACTTGCACTTTAACTATTGACAACTATTATAATCTATTTACAATCACTCAAATTTCAGTGAGTGTGTTTTGTGACTTAATAACCCATATAGAAATGTGTTTCCTAATTACACACTCCACCTAACTCATAAGTGCACATACTACACATATTCATTCAACAGTCAGGCAATGACTTACTCTAGTCTCGAGTTTTATATTCAAAGATGCACAATTTAAGGAAAGCAGTTCTTCACAATGCAAGTGCTAATGGAGCATGAGAATGCTCACTGAGAGCTGAACTAATAAAAAACTCACTTCATATCAGCCCATTAAATGTTTGTTCCTTAAAAGTGACAAGCCAACCAGTGAATGAGAATGAAAAAATAAAACATCATGAAACAATAGCTATGTCTTCAAGATATCAACATTTTTGTAGAATTAACTTCTATTGTAGAATGTGTCTTTTATTGACTCATTTTTTTCTTGAGTTTATTGCTAGCTATCTCTAGTTTCTTCCTGTTTGAGAATTTTAAACATTTATACAATGACTTTTAGTCATTTTATGACAATTCACCTACTTTATTCCTGTTCCTCTCCTGCTGGGACCCTACTGTTCAACAGGTTTTTATGGGTTTTTTTTCTGTGTATGCCTCAATTATTTTAAACTTTCTTTCTATATATTAATGTTTAAGTGTACAGGCACATATGTGGATGCCTTCTGGGGCCAGAGGAGCCCATCAGTGCCTGGGAGCAGCAAGTAAAGTTGTTGTGAGCTGACCAGTGAACATCCTGGGGACTGAACTCCAATCCTCTGCAACATCAGCAAGCTTTCTTAACTGTTGAGCCACATTTACAGCTAGCCCACTGTGTTTACAGCTTCTTGCCCTTGCAGGGGACAGGGGCTACAACATATCAGTGGACACCTCACCAAAAAGATGATACTCCATCTACTAACAGCCATTAAGTGCCACTCATCGGTCAATGAGGGTTAGGTTGTCATGGCCCCTCTTCTGCAGGCCAGATTTTGTGCAGTCCTTGCAGGGCTTGTCGGGTCAACTACAGCAGCAGCAAGCAGCTTCATGACCACAGTGGCTACATCCAGTACAGAAGATGCACTTTTATTGCTCTACTCTTCTTCCTCTGCTCTAAGTCCTTCCTACCCCTTCTTCTGATCTGATCTCTGAGCCTTGGAGAAGGTAGGATAGCTTTCCCATTTAGAGCTCGGCACTCCATAATCTCTTCATCTGTCACACCAGCCACTCATAGATTTTGGTACGAATGTCTACACACTGCAGCAAGAAGCTTCTCAATCAGCTAACGCTGGGTGTTTCTTTTACATTTCAGACACCATTTCCGACTTATACAATATTTTCAAAATGCCCAAGATAAATATGCCTAAATACATATACAAGTGAGTAAAATACCAATTCTAAACACATATACTTCTAAATCTATGATTCAAAATTTATTTTTTGCTTTCTTTTTCTAAAATTCTCTTAGAATGATAGGAAATTGGGAGTTGAAATCTTTTAAAGAATTACTAATTCAAACTTTAGGTTGTATAACTGAATATAATATATAGGAGTTAAGTGATCTGTCTTATATAACTAACTAATCGACAGGACAATCTCATATCACAATATACCGCTCTTTTCTGAAATCTGATTTTTTCTGTCCACATCCTTTTACAATGGTCCTACTTTCCTTTTTCTTAAACTTCTCTCTCTCACTCTCTCTTTCTCTTCGTATATTATTTTGTCAATCATCATGTAATGTGTTACATACAATTGCAACATATTTGAACAAAGTGTGTTTATGGTGTACTGCATGTGGGACTTTTAAAGTTATTTATGTATTTATGTTTTTAATGTAAGATATCTGGGGAATGAATGAAAAAGAAAAGGTAGCTTAACAGTGATGTTTTTATGTTGACAAGGTATCAATTGGGTTGGATTATTCGTGCCCATTTGACCCAAGTTAAAATCATCTTAGAGGAATGAACTTCAACTAGGAAAATATCTCCATAAGATCTGGCTGTAGGCAAGCCTTAATGGCATTTTCTTAATTAGTGATTTATGAAAGAAGACCCAGCCCATTATGGTGGTGCCATCCCTATGCTGGTAGTGCTAGGTCCTAAGAAAGCCATAGGGAGCAAACTAGTAAGCAGCACTCTTTCATGGCCTCTGCATCAGTTCCAGCCCTACTTAAGTTTCTGCCTTGACTTCCCACAGTAATAGACTGTCACCTAAAAGTGTAAGCTGAAATGAACTCTTTCCTTCCCCCCAAGTTGCTTTGGCCATGATGTTTCATTACAGCGATAGAAACCCTAACTAAGATATGTAGTAACCACACCCTTCTTATTTTTATGGTGTCTATTAAGGAACAAAAGTAAGTATTTAAGACACAAGGGCCTGATAGAGCTCCATCAGTGAATTGCTTCCTCTCAAGCATGAAGATTTAAGTTTGATCCCCAAATCCCATGGCAAAGCCTCAGCTGTGATGGTATGTATGTGTAATCCCAGTGTTGGGGTGGCAGACACAGGATACTTAGAATTCACTGCTCAGCTAGTCCAAATAATCTGTGAGGTTCAGGTTCAGTGAGAGAGTCTTTCTCAAAAGATGGACAACATACTTCAGGATTCTTCAGGATAATTTCCATGTTTGACCTCTGGCCTGGACAGGGCACATATATATATATATATATATATATATATATATTCACACACACACACACACACACACACACACACACACACACATACATTAAAGAGATACAAAGATTTTTTGCCCATGTTCTATTTAGTAAAGACATCTAATTCCATAATGGAACACAGAGCTAATTTTATACGATCCATCATTGTTAAGTGAAAATTGTAAGGATTTAGCCAGGAGCATACGACTAATTTATTTAACTAAAAGGAAAGTATGTTTACTATGCAAAAGACATTTGCATTTTCCTGGAGACTTAAAAACAAGTCAAACATGTTCATATATATTGACGTGTCACAAGAAACAAACTAAAGTTTATTAAAAGTTTGTGAGAAGTAAGGCACCGGAAGCAAAGCAGGGACTACATCAACAAGCATGGAATCAGCAAGGAAAGACTTGTTATGTTTGATGACCTGGTTTTCAAGCATTTAAAAAGAGTGAGCATCTAGAAGACGTACAGAGAAGTGAAGTGGTATCAGCAGTATCTTAGTCCATCATCCCTTTCCCAGGGCTGTTATTACGTTAATTTTACTCTCTCAAATTTTTACCTAGTCTGCTTTGAGAAAAGAAACCACAAGCCATTTTATGTCCATCTCACTATGCATAAGTTAACTTTGCACAGTTGTCTACATATTAAAAATATATCAGAACACTTGTCATTTTATTTATTCACAGATAAGGGCTTAAAAGTGGAATTTATACAAGAATCAACTGCAAAGCTTTGGAGCAATTTTTATTATGAATTTTTGTTATGCACTTTATAATGTATGTTTTGACAACCCCTGTGGCTTTGGTATTTTGTTTCATTTTCAAACCTACCTCCCTTAAATTTTATTGTTCATGAGTTCTAGCTTATAAAGACTCCCTAGAGTTATGGAATATTTTTTGTGTACAGTTTGCTATGCCCACATTAGTTTGTGTCAGCTTTTTCTGTGACTCCAATTGACTCTCATATGAAAAACCATTTTTATCTACAGTAAATCCTCTAGCTTCTATAAAACACCTATAGCTCCCCTTTGAAAAGAAAAAGTATGAAATGTTCAGTCATATCCTAAGCCATTCAAGGTGCAAGTACAAGGGGACCCTGGCATGAATGAATATCTCACAGACGGTCAATGAAAAATAGAGTTTTAGTAGCTAGTCTGGCACTTTTGGGAAACTCTATACTTACATTGTTCTTTTTACTATATGTTCCCCAAAAGATGCCAAGTAACAGTGCAAGCATTGCCATAACATTTTATTGGTTTTTATATTAATATGAAATGAAAAAGAATAAGAGGGCACATAAGAAAACAACCTTCTGACCTTCCACATACAGGTGCACTTAAAGTTTCTGGGTAAAAATGTATCATTTCCTGTCTATTTTATTGAAATAATTCAAGCATTTCCCAGTAGATAGAAGTGGACACACGGAGATGCAGGATGGCGGCGGCCGGCGCGGACGTATTTTGATTTTGGGGTCAATAGTCACAAGGCGGCAAGTGTTCCAGGACGATGTAAAAAGGGCACGACCCCTTCTAAATCTCACCCAGCTACACAGGGACCATGGAAGATCCCTGGGCAGGATGCCCCTTCCAACTCTCGGACACGCTAGGAAGCCTCTGGAGCTGGGAATCGGGATAACCCATCCCCCAAAAGGAGAGACACCCAGTAAGTTCCAACCTAATACCCAGCTGGCAGATTCAGAAACCACGCAGAGATAATCCCCACCCTGCTGGGCACTCCCAGGTCTCACACAGATGATCCAATTATCTGGTGAAAGGTTGGGACCCTTGGAAGTCAGCACAGCCCCACTGCAAAGTGCCTTCAGACCACAGATTGCAGTCTGTGACGTTACTGGCCAGTTTCCAAGCCGCAGGAGCTGAACTGCAGATTTACCCGCTACAGGAACCAACCACGGGCAAACTGCAAGATATTTGAAACTGTCCTATATCGGACTTTTGTACTAGGACGGGCCCTTCCTGTGGGGAACCAGAGCTTACTTGTACACAGCTCGGCCACCTGGATTAATTAGGTCTCCACCTGGGAGGCAGGGCTGAATGACTCACCTTATAGGGGTGGAGTAAGGCAACTCTACTCCTACACAACAGCACCCCCTTTGGACCCAAGTCCAGAAGACAGCAAAAAAAATTCCACATGGTCAGAGGCCCCAGACCAAAAAAAAAAAAAAAAAAAAAAAAAAAACAGAGCGAAATGTCTCCAACAAAAGAAAGCAACACTATTCCATCCAGCCCAAACCACCTCACCACAACTGAAACACATGAAAACAATGACAATTCTACATTATGGAAACTGATAGAGTCCCTTCAAGAAGAACTTAAAACTATGAAGGAATTCAAAGAAGCCACAATTTTACAAGTCAAAACAACGAATAACACTATTAAAGAGCTCCAAGCCAAGGTGACCCAGCTTGAACAGGAAAAGGATAAAGGAATGAAAGATCTCCAGACAAGAACAAGCAAACTGGAGAAGGAAATGTACAAAACGAACACTACCATTCAAGACATGAAAATAGAAATGGAAACAATAAAGAAAACACAGTCAGAGTTAAAAGAGGAAATGGAGAATCAAGAGTAGAGAACAGGAACTACGGATGTGAGTATGAAAAATAGGATGCAAGAGATGGAAGACAGGATCTCAGGCATGGAAGATTCGATGGAAGAAATCAGTACAACATCCAAAGAAAATGAGAAAGCTAAAAAATCTCTCACCAACAACATCCAAGAAATCAAGGACTCAATGAAAAGACGGAACCTAAGAATTATAGGCATAGAGGAAAGAGAAGACTCCCGACTCCATGGTCCAGGAAATATCTTCAACAAAATCATAGAAGAAAACTTCTCAAACCTAAAGAAGAGATGCCAGTAAAAATCCAAGAGGCTTACAAAACACCAAACAGATTAGATAAGAAAAGAAACTCCTCTTGCCACATAATAATAGAAACTCCAAATGTAGAGAACAAAGAAAGGATATTAAAAGCTGTAAGAGAAAAAGGCCAAGTCACATACAATGGCAGACCCATCAGAATCACACCTGACTTCTCCTCAGAAACTTTAAAAGCTAGAAGGGCCTGTACAGATGTCCTACAAGCCCTGAGAGAACATAGGTGCCCAGCCAGACTACTATACCCAGCAAAACTCTCTATCAATTTAGAAGGAGAAAACAAGATATTAAATGACAAAATCAAATTCAAACAATATCTTCTCACAAACCCAGCCATACAGAAGATCCTAGAAGGAAAATTCCAACCCAGAGAAGATAACTACACCCAAGAAAACATAGGAAATAGAAACCTCCACAGCAACTAAACAAAAAAGAAACACAAGACAGCCAGCTATACCAAAATAATGGGAAATAACAACCCCTGGTCACTAATATCCATCAACATCAATGGACTCAACTCGCCAATAAAAAGACACAGACTTAGAGACTGGATCTGTAAACAAGACCCATCTTTTTGCTGTATACAAGAAACACACCTCATAACTGAAGATAAACACTACCTCAGAGTAAGGGGCTGGGAAAAGGTTTTCCAAGCAAATGAACCCAGGAAACAAGCTGGAGTAGCCACCTTAATATCAAACAAAATAGACTTCTAATTGAAGTTAATAAAAAAAGACAGAGAAGGGCATTACATACTCATTAAAGGAAATATCCACCAAGAGGTCATCTCAATATTGAACATCAATGCCCCAAATACAAAGGCAGCTATATTTATAAAAGAAATGCTTCTAAAATTTAAATCGCACATTGATCCAAACACTTCAATAGTGGGAGACTTCAACACCCCACTCACAACTATAGAAAGATCATCAAGACAGAATTCAAACAGAAATAATGAGTTTAACAGAGATCATGAACCAAATGGACCTAACAGATATCTACAGAACGTTTCACCCAAACACAAAGGAATACACCTTCTTCTCAGCACCGCACGGAACCTTCTCCAAAATCGACCATATAGTTGGACACAAAGATAGCCTCAACAGATACAAGAAAATTGAAATAATCCCTTGTGTCTTATCAGACCACCATGGAATAAAGCTGGACTTCAATAGCAAAAGAATCAACAGAAAGTCTACACTCACATGGAAATTGAACAACTCTTTACTAGAGGACCACTGGGTCAGGGAAGAAATAAAGAAGGAAATCAAAGACTTCTTAAAATCCAACGAAAATGAAGATAAAACATACCCAAACCTATGGCACACAATGAAAGCTGTGCTACGAGGAAAGTTCCTAGCACTAAGTGCCTTCAAAAAGAAAATTGTGACAGCTCATATTAGCGAATTAACAGCTAAACTAGGTGAATTGGAAAAAAAAGAAGCAAACAGTCCCAAGAGGAGCAGAAGGCAGGAGATCATCAAACTTAGGGCTGAAATCAACAACTTAGAAACAAAAAGAACTATACAAAGAATTAATGAAACCAAGAGTTGGTTCTTCGAGAAAATCAACAAAATAGACAGACCCTTAGGCAAATTGACTAAAAGACAGAGGGAGAAAACACAAATCAACAAAATCAGAAATGAAAAGGGTGAAATAACAACAGACATTGAGGAAATCCAGAGAATATTTGGATCCTACATTAAAATCTATACTCAACCAAATTTGAAAACTTAAGTGAAATGGACAATTTTCTTGATAGATTCCACCTACCAAAGTTAAATCAAGATAAGATAAACAGATTAAACAGCCCTGTAAACCCTAAGGAAATAGAAACAGTCATTGAAAATCTCCCAACCAAAAAAAACCCAGGGGAAGATGGCTTTAGCATGAATTCTACCGGACCTTCAAAGAGGAGCTAACACCAATACTTTTCAAACTCTTTCACAAAATAGAATCTGAAAGAATATTGCCAAACTCTTTCTACGAGGCCACAATCACCCTGATTCCTAAACCACACAAAGACCCAACAAAGAACAAGAAATTCAGAACAATCTCCCTCATGAACATAGATGCAAAAATACTTAATAAAATACTAGCAAACCGAATTCAAGAACACATCAAAAGTATCATACACCATGATCAAGTAGGCTTCATCCAAGGGATGCAGGGATGGTTCAACATATGAAAGTCTATCAATGTCATTCACCATATAAACAAGATGAAAGAAAAAAAAACACATGAAAATCTCGCTAGATGCAGAAAAATCATTTGACAAAATCCAACATCCCTTCATGCCAAAAGTTCTGGAGAGAATGGGCATACAAGGGCCGTACCTAGAAATAATAAAGGCAATATACTGCAGGCCAGTGGCCAACATCAAAATAAATGGAGAGAAACATGAAGTATTTCCTCTAAACTCAGGGAAAAGACAAGGATGTCCACTTTCACCATATCTCTTCAATATAGTACTTTAAGTTCTTGCTAAAGCAATAAGACAACCAAAGGACATCAAGTGGATAAACATTGGAAACAAAGAAGTCAAATTAACCCTATTTGCAGATGATATGATAGTATACATAAGCGACCCCAAAAATTCCACCAGAGAACTCTTACAGCTGATAAACACCTTCAGCAAAGAGGCTGGATACAAAATTAATTCAAAAAAATCAGAAGCCCTTCTTTATACAACAAACAAATGGGCTGAAGATGAAATAAGGGAAACAACCCCCTTCACAATAGCCACAAACAACATAAAATACCTGGTGGTAACTCTAACCAAGCAAGTAAAGGACCTGTACAACAAGAACTTCAAGCCCCTGAAGAAAGAAATGGAAGAGGCCTTTAGAAGATGGAAAGATCTCCCATGCTCATGGATAGGTAGGATCAACATAATGAAAATGGCCATTCTACAAAAAGCAATATATAGATTCAATGCAATTCCTATCAAAATACCAACACAATTTTTTATAGACTTGGAAAGAGCTAGTCTCAATTTCATATGGAACAACAAAAAGCCCAGAATAGCTAAATCATTCCTGTACAATAAAAAAACATCTGGAGGTATCACCATCCCAGATTTCAAGCTGTACTACTGAGCAATAGTTGTAAAAACAGCATGGTATTGGTATAGAAACAGACAAGTAGATCAATGGAATCGAATTGAAGATCCAGAAATAGACCCACACACTTATGGCCACCTAATTTTTGACAAAGAAGCCAAAACGGCACAATGGAAGAAGGACAGCATCTTCAACAAATGGTGCTGGACCAACTGGATGTCCATTTGTGAAAGAATGAAGTTAGACCCATACAATCCTGTACAATAAAAAAACATCTGGAGGTATTACCATCCCAGATTTCAAGCTGTACTACAGAGCAATAGTTATAAAAACAGCATGGTATTGGTATAGAAACAGACAAGTAGTTCAATGGAATCGAATTGAAGATCCAGAAATAGACCCACACAATTATGGCCACCTAATTTTTGACAAAGAAGCCAAAACGGCACAATGGAAGAAGGACAGCATTTTCAACAAATGGTGCTGGACCAACTGGATGTCCATTTGTGAAAGAATGAAATTAGACCCATACTTATCACCTTGTACAAAACTTAAGTCCAAGTGGATCAAAGACCTTAACATAAGGCTGGTCACACTAAATCTACTAGAAGATAAAGTGGGAGAAACCCTCGAAATGATTGGCACAGGCGACAGCTTCCTGAAAAGAACACCAACAGCTCAGGACTTGAGATCAACAATCAATAAATGGGACCTTATGAAACTGAAAAGCTTCTGCAAGGCAAAAGACACTGTCATTCAAACAAAATGGCAGCCTACGGACTGGGAGAAAATCTTCACCAACCCCACATCTGACAGAGGGCTAATATCCAAAATCTACAAAGAACTCAAGAAATTAAATGCCAAGAAACCAAATAATCCAATCAAAAAAATGGGGGACAGAGAATAAATAGAGAATTCACAAAGGAGGAATCCCTAATGGCTGAGAGACACTTGAAGAAATGCTCAACATCCTTAATCATCAGTGAAATGCAACTCAAGAAGACTCTGAGATTCCATCTCACAACTGTCAGAATGGCTAAGATCAAAAACTCAAATGACAGCACATGCTGGCGAGGGTGTGGAGAAAGGGGTACCCTACTCCATTGCTGGTGGGAATGCAGGCTTGTGCAACCACTATAGAGGTCAGTCTGGCAATATCTTAGAAAACTTGGAATAGCTCTGCCACAGGACCCTGACATACCACTTCTGGTATACACCCAAATGCTTCTTCACGGAATCATAAGGAAGTTTCCTCATCTATGTTTACAGCAGCCTTATTTGTAATAGCTAGAAACTGGAAACAACCCAGATGTCCCTCAACCGAAGAATGGGTTAAAAAACTGTGGTACATCTACACAATGGAATATTATTCAGCTATCAGGAACAATGAAATTATGCAATTTGCAGCCAAATGGATGGAACTAGAAAAGCTCATCCTGAGTGAACTAACCCAGACTCAGAAGGATGCATATGACATCTATTCACTTATAGTAGGATTTTAGCTATATAGTAGAAGGTATCGATACTACAACAAACACACCAAAGGGAACTGTCGCGTCCCCCTTGACCAGCAAGGACGACGCAACTCGCAAAAGCTCTTCTCCAGCAGTTTATTTAGGTCCCTTGAAAACAGTCTTTCGAATGCCCGGGCAGACCCAACCCACAGGCTAAATACTATATGAACAGCCAATCAAGTAAAGCCACGTGGTGTTATCTTAGAGGCCCACGTATGCGGAAGCAAGCCAGATCAGCGGTCTTAGCCAAATATGGACTTGTTTACCACCGAGAGCGCTCACCATCAGGCTGGTGGAAGGCCGAAACCGGCGCCATCTTTAGGGCGCGGCACGTCGCAGCTCTCTACAGTTCCTCCTTTTTTATTTTTTCTAAAGTTGGTAGAAGTCCCTGGAAAGGCTTCATAATCCCCATATCTGGGGATCTCACGGTGGGCCTGAGCCAGTAGGAGGGCGATGTTCAAACTCTTACCCGTCTCTGGGTCAGCCTCCCCACTCGGGGCTGCCCTGTCTTAGGTGGCCGAGACTTACCCGTCTACTCCATCATTGACTTGCCAGACCCTAATACCCATGGAACGAATGCCTCAGTGGGCCGGGACTATGGTCAGTGAAGATTTAAGGCTTCATGGCAGTGAGCCGTGCCTGAGGGGACTGGCCCGCCTCAGTGGCGACAAGGGCCTGTATAATCATGGCTGCATTATGCTTCTGTGTGGCTCTCATCTTGTAGATGTACCATAGGCAAACCAGAGAGGCTAGTATCATCAGTACCGCCAAAGAGCCTACGCCCGCCTACTCCTTAAGATGATCCATAGCCATCTGTATCCAGGAAGTCAAACCAGTAGCCAGGCTCAGATACACCCTAGTGGAGTTGATGTGGACGATGGTTGCTCTCAGCTCTCTCATCAAATTTTCAAATTCAGCCGACCAATCCTGTAAGAGGAATTTTGACAATTGTCTAGACAGATTAGCAGCCTTTGTAAAATTTCAATACTGTACGGAAGTAACACACAAACCTTGTATTTTCCACTCACACCCCAATTGTGCTAGTTGCCAAAGAGAATCAATCTGTTCTTGTATTAAATCTATGTGTTGATTAACTATCATAAGGCCTCCTTTGAGATGAGAATTTGTAGAGGTCTGAGTATCCAATGTCTGTGCTACAGTGGCTGAGATGTTATTCAGGGCATTGGCAGTCTGTATAGAACTAGACAAGGCAATAGCTGAGGCAGTAGCTCCCACAGCAGCAATAGTGATGGCAGTAACAATAGCTGCAGTGATGCCAAAATCTCTTTTAAGCCTGAATAGCATCATGGTATTAGGGGCCTCTACAGGAACTGGTACATATCGAGGCATTCTAGTCACCACAGCCACAGGAAAGGCTGTGGCATTCCAGCACAGGACATAAAAGCATGTGCCCGGAGTATATACTAACTTTTCTTCACCCAAGGATGCACTCCCATTACTTACAATCCACAGAAAAGGAGGCCAGAGACATACTGGCGAAGCTGAAAAGGTCTTATTGCGGTAAGAATGAAATGAAGAATTCCAAGTACCAGAGCCACTACTGCTAGAAAAATCCAATTTGGTAGCGGACCCTAGGGAAAAATTACCTCTTTGATAAATTCCTCCCCCAAGCATAATGACAGGTCCCAAGTCCATGCAACTTCCATTTACCCCACACAAAAGCCACAAATCAAAAGGATTGGTGGCAGTCTGTTGAGGATCCCTAGTAGATATATCAAGCATTCCTGTACAAGACTTATTTACTATATTACTAATCATGGGGCTAAAGGAAAAATAATCTTGTTGAACCCAAACTGTTCTGCGTTCCTGACATCCAGTCCAGGGAAAAGGTCCTTCCTCTCCTGTGGATCCTCTACAAAAAGGTGCCCAGAGTGGCTGTCTGGGGGGGTCCCAGTCAGAGACTCATGTGGGCCACCATCCTTCAAGGTGAGAACCATTACCTGAAAACAAACCACCACTCCTACCCCCAAACCTCAGTTGTGGTAAAAAATCTGCTGACTGTTGAGACAATTTAATGCATTCTATATCATCTGACCTATTGAAGCTCATTAAAAAGCACAGACTACCCTTCAAGCTGACATTTCTATTACCCTCTATAGGGCTTCTCTGATCATCAAAGGGAAGGTAGGGTAAGCCTAGGCTTCTATTACTGCTAAATAAGTGTGGAAACACAGTTGCATCATGTCTGACCGGCATCGGCTTTGGGAATATCGACAGGATCCCCCATCTCGGCTCGGTTATTTCTGACATACTCACTGTTACTATCACCAGGATCCTTAGGAAGGTCTTCATGACGAATCTTCCTCACAAGGCCTTCAGGTACCCACACTGGATCTTGTTGATCCTGAAGAAAAACACAAACAGACCCTCTCGCCCATGTTAGCATGGGGTCAGGCCCTCGCCAAGAGCCTGTCAAAATATCCTTCCACTTCACCATGCCTTTAGGTGGACCATGGGAATCCTGATGTCTATCCGCTGCTGAGCGGCCTTGACCATCCAAATTTAAAAAAATTAAAGTAAATAAGGCTAAAGACATTCTCTCCTTGGGGGTACGGCCTTGGCTTATTCCCCCTTTCTGTTTTAGCAAACATTTTTTTAAGGTGCGATGAGCACGCTCTACAATTTTTTGTCCTTGAGGATTATATGGTAATCTATGATTAAGTTGTACCTCCATCTGGTTGTATAAGGAGACAAAGGACTGAGCCGTATAGGCTGGTCCATTGTCCGTTTTTAGCTGTGGAGGGTTTTTTTTTCATGTAGCCCAGGCTTTCAAGCAATGTCCTATGACATTGCGAGTCTTTTTTTTCACTCATAGGTGTAGCATGTATGATACCTGAGCAGGTATCCACAGATACATGAATATATTTTAAGGTTCCAAACTCTGAAATGTGGGTAACGTTCATTTGTCAGATTTTGAGTGGCATCAACCCTCTAGGGTTCACTCCCACACTGGGAGGATGATGAGGACAGTCTAAAACCACTTGTTTAGCATCTGTTTTAGACAAATGGAATTGTTGTTGTAGAATTTTGGCATTTACATGAAATAATTGGTGAAACTGTCTGGCTTGGTCCAGGAATGAGCTCCAAAAAATGTATGTTATCCTAGGCCATTGATCAACTTTATCATTACCCTCACTTAATGGTCCAGGTAATCTTGTATGTGTTTTGATATGTTGAATATAAAAACATCTTTTTTTTTTGTCAGATTAAAACTTGTAACTCTTGTAATAAGGCACATATAGTACTACTATTTTTAATAGGACCTGTCAATTTTAATACTTTTACTGTATTGACCAAATAGACTGAATCTGAGATCAAATAGAATGTAAAATGACATCTTTTAAACATCTTAATTACTATTTTTAACTTTACTATTTGGGGGGAGCCCGGTTGAAATTGACATAGTATGGGCTCTTGTCTTTTTATCAAATAGGCTCCGTAGTCTGTCTTTGAGCCATCAGTAAACACATTTGGTGACCCTTCAAGTGGTACTGTTGAAGTAACCTTAGGGAATATCACTGGGTGTTCCTTAAAAAATGATAGTAATGGATGTTTAGGATAATGGTTATCAATCACTCCTTTAAAACTATATTGTAATATTGTCCAATCATCTATAGTGTCACATAAAATCTTAATTTGATGACTGGAATAGGGCACTATTATACTGACAGGAGCAACTCCAAAAGACTGTAAGCATTGTAGGATACCATTTAAGGCTAAAGCAGCAACTGTAGTGGGATAATGTTCTATGGATTTTTTTGGAGAAATCTTTGAATAGGTCCATAATAATGGTCCGTCCTGTCATAACAATCCTGTAGGTTGACCATAGGTGGCAAATATGTACAATGTAATGGGCTGTTCTTTTTGTCATCTCTTTAGGAAGGCACTCTGTAACCTTTTTTTTACTTTACATAAAGCTTTTTTTGTTTCTCCCGTTAATTGCCTAGGAGAATTAAGTGCTGAATCACCTTTCAAAATATCATATAAGGGTCTTATTTTATAATTTGGTAGCTTCAAATAGCCTCTTATCCAATTGATATCTCCTAACAACCTTTGAAAATCATTTAGAGTCTTTAAATTATCTTTTTTATCTCAATCTTTTGAGGTATTATCTTTTTAGGTCCAACCTTTGTTCCTAAATAATTAACCACATTTTTCTTTTGAACCTTATCAGGAGCTATAAACAACCTTTTTTTTCAATAATTGAACTAATTTTTCATAGGACTGATCTAACATTTGTTCACTCTTAGCTGTCAGTAAGATATCATCCATATAATGAACACATCTCAAATCTGGAAAATTCTTTTTCAAGGGAGCAATGGCTTCCCCCACATACAGTTGGCACATAGTGGAGCTGTTTGTCATGTCCTGAGGTAATACTACCCATTCAAACCGCTGATCATGTTCCTCATGGTTACAGGATGGAACAGTAAATGTAAATCTCTCACTATCTTTGGCACACAAAGGGATGGAGAAAAAACAGTCCCTTATATCTATAACTATAATGGGCCATGAGGCTGGCAAAGATGATAAAAGCGGCAAGCCGCGTTGTACTGGGCCCATGATCTGTATTTGTTGGTTTACGGCACGCAGGTCATGTAACAATCTCCATTTTTCAGATTTCTTTTTAATGACAAAGATAGGTGTATTCCAGGGAGATACAGATGGTTTTATATGTTTTAAAGACATCTGTTCATCCACCAACTCTTTGGCTGTATTCAATTTTACAGAGGAAAGTGGCCACTGAGGAACCCATACTGGGTCCTCTATCTTTCAAGTTATGGGAATGCCCTCCTCAGTGGCCCCTAGGAAAAACCCAGGCCCTGTCTCTTTTGTCTTTGCTGCATAGATATGGGACTCTTTCGTCCCTGTAAATATTTTTTCTATTTTAAAGCCTGGAGCATATCCCATATCTTGCATCATATGTTGGGCTGAATCAGAATAATCATTACTCAATTTAAATCCCATATCCTTTAAAAGGTCTCTCCCCCAAAGGGAGATAGGGAGCTCAAGTACATATGGCTGTATTTTTCCTGAGTGGTTTTCTTGGTCCTGTCACTTTAATAATCTTGGACTCATATCTGGAGTCTTAGCATAACCCAGGTCTTGAAGTGTTTGAGAAGAGGCTTGTACGGGCCAACCTGAAGGCCAGTCTTTTTTTTGTTATGATACTCCTATCAGCCCCAGTGTCCAAAAGGCCCAAGATCTTTTTACCATCAACTTTTAACTCCAAGACGGGGCGTTTGTCCAAATCCAAGGAGAGAAAAGTCAGATCTGTGCCCGTGGACCCAAAACCATTTTTTTCTCTCTCTCGATCCCATGTCGCATAGCGATCATGTAAACTCAGCAACATGATCAACTGAGCAATTCTATCTCCAGGAGAGATAGCCGTTATACCACGGGGGGAGGCTACCATGATCTTAACCACTCCTGTATAATCTGGATCTATAACCCCAGGATGGACAATAAGTCCTCTCAAGGCTAATGATGACCTTCCTAACAGCAAACCAACTGTACCAGGTTCAAGGGGTCCTTTAAAATCTGTTTCAATTAACTGGACCCCCATTTGGGGCGTTAATACGAGTCTGGTGGTGGAGCAGAGGTCCAATCCTGTTGAGCCTGTAGTGGCTCTCTGCGGTCTCTCGGATGGCAGAGGGTTGGTCATCTCTCTTGATTTTGTTTTTTGTCCTGATTCTCTACTGTCCCATATATTTGTGGGCCCTGGGGTCGTGGGCCCTGCTGTCCGTTTTTTGGACGAGCGCCACCATAACCTTGAGTTAAAGGCTGGCCATGGATGTCTGTCACTGAACGGCATTCATTAGCCCAATGGTTCCCTTTTTTACATTTTGGGCATAACCCCGGCCACCTGGGGCATTGTACACTTTCTGTACTTTCTGTATTCCTTTCCCCAGGGCACTGTCTTTTAAAGTGTCCCATCTTGCCACACTTAAAACAAACTCCTGGACTTTCTCCACCTTTTCTGGTCAACTGTACTACTGCGGCAGCAAGACCAGCATTAGTTAACGGCCCTCCAAGTTCTCTACACACTTTCATCCAGGCTTCTAGCCCTTTACTCTTGTAAGGGGTGATAGCGGCTCTACACTCTTTGGTACATTGCTCATAGACCAACTGTTTTATTAGTGGCATAGCAGCATCCGGGTCACCAAAAATCTTCCCTGTCGCTTCCACCAATTGTGTCACAAAGTCTGAAAAGGGCTCCATGGGGCCCTGTAGAATCTTAGTTAAGTTCCCACTCACTTCCCCTTTGTTAGGAAGGGATTTTCAAGCCTTGATAGCTGTTTGGTTTATTTGTTCATAAACCTGATTGGGATATCCTGTCTGTTGGTTGGCAAATCTCCCCTGTCCAAACAGCATATTTCTATCCCAGGCTGGATTTCCATCTCTCTGATTAATGGCTGCTTGTTCAGTGGCATACTCAATCAAGAAATCTTTCCAGTCTAAGTATTGCCCTGGACTTAAGCAGGCGCGGGCCAGGCCACTCCAATCACTTGGAGTCATACAATGTCTGCTTAATGCTTCCACTCTAGCCAATGTAAAAGAAGTGATAATGTCATAAGTACGAACCGACTCTGCAAGGGATTTAACTACTTTAAAATCAAGCGGTTCCTCGTACCTGCTCCCTTGTGGATCTTGGTATACCGGATAAGCAAACTGTAATTTTGTTCTTACTTGTGTCCACATCCCTGGGCAGAAAGATCTCCCTACTTTCAGGGACTGAACAGGCTGATCTATCTGAACGGCTTCTGGGTATGGAGGGGGAGTTGAAGGCGCCGCAGCAACGGCTTCACTTACACCGACTGCCGCCAACGTGTCTTTTTCTTTTACCTTTTTCTTTTTTCTTTTTCTAATAGCAGTCCTCTCTAACTGTTCTATTAGAGTGTGTAGCTCCCCTTCAGAATCTGTGCCCTCTGAATCCTCAAAACCTCTAAAATCTCTAAGATCGGGATGGAGAGGGACCTTCTTTTTGTTTCCCTTTTCACTGTCTGTATGCTCAGATCTTTCCCCTTGCAGCAGTTCCAAGGCTGATTCTCCCTCCTTGATTGCGTTACAGCATCTCTGATCTTTTAAACAACTCCTCACCATCTTCTAAATAGGTCTTACTCCATGCTTCAGAGTACCTTGTTCCCAAGCAAAATCCAAGTCTCTGTCTAATTTATCCCAGCAGGATACCGTAAGATTCCCGGACACCGCAAACCACAGAGTAACGGAGTCACATTCATTCAAAAATTTCTGTAGGGTTGACTTTTTAAGTTTCAAATTCCTAGCTAAAAGTAGCTCCTGAAGAGCCAGAAAAATTGGATGTGACTGAGACAATCCCATGATTAAAAATTTACTTTCAGTTCGCAGTTTCCCACAAAACTTTACCTTTTGTTCGCTATCTCCGCAAAACTTTACCCTTTGTTCGCTATTTCCGCGAAACTTTACCTTTTGTTCGCTATTTCCGCGAAACTTTACCTTTTGTTCGCTATTTCCGTGAAACTTTACCTTTTGTTCGCTATTTTCGTGAAACTTTACCTTTTGTTCGCTATTTCCACGAAACTTTATTGTCCCAATTTATCCCAGGAACTTACCAGTGCACTGCCCCTGACTGCAGGAGTTCTGAGTCTTTTCTGGGTCCCGGTACGGGCCACCACTTGTCGCGACCCCTCGACCAGCAAGGACGACGCAACTCGCAAAAGCTCTTCTCCAGCAGTTTATTTAGGTCCCTTGAAAACAGTCTTTCGAATGCCCGGGCAGACCCAACCCACAGGCTAAATACTATATGAACAGCCAATCAAGTAAAGCCACGTGGTGTTATCTTAGAGGCCCACGTATGCGGAAGCAAGCCAGATCAGCGGTCTTAGCCAAATATGGACTTGTTTACCACCGAGATCGCTCACCATCGGTCTGGTAGAAGGCCGAAACCGCCGCCATCTTTTGGGCGTGGCACGTCGCAGCTCTCTACAGGGAACTTGGACATAGACTTCTTATTTTTAATTTTTATTTTTTATTTATTTTTTATATATTAGTTTTTTTCTATTTTTGAGTCTTTTTTAGCTATTGTATGCTTATTGTTTTTTTTTGTTTAGTAGTTCTCTCTCCCGGGCAACGAGACACTTTTCACTGATGGAACTGCTTCATAGATCCCCAATGAATGAAGAGGCTCTTGGCCCTCATACGACCTCTCAACTGAGATGAAGGACTGTTATATAAGGACACCCCACCCCAGAGAAATGGGATGGAAGGTTTATTAGGTAAAGAAAAAAATGAAATGTGATGCTTCGGCCTTTTACTACTAATTGTCATAAACTGTTTAGGATAATAAAGAAATGAAAACTAATGGTTATGCAAGCCGGTCATTCTGTTAGGTACTATGACAGCCTATTATAGTTACTTGCTAAGCTAATCAGAAATAAACCTGCTAAGAGACAAGCAACATCTGCTTACCCTAATATAAGAGATAGATAGGGCCTCTTCAAAAACCTCAAGAGATCTGCAGAATATGGCATTCAAAGATGTTTTCGTAACTTTAGATTTTTTTATACTAAGACATATCAACTCCTGACAGCACCCCCTATTCTCCTCCAAGTAGAAGATGAGCATCGAAGAATCTCCAGTGGGAGATGACTGAATTAGTCGCAAGCCTATCTCTTGGTAGGAAAAGCCCCTTGCTCCAACTGTAGACAGAATGCTGTCCAAAACGGACAAAACCTGGAAGCAGGTTAGTCGACAGCCTAGCTCTGCCAAGACAGGGTAGGTAAGTCCTTCATAACCCCTGCTCTACAATCAATGTCTGTAGGAGGTTAGATAAATTAGATTTAGAAAATATATAGGGATTTCTAATACTGTCTCTTAATTCAGGGCATGAAGAGCATTATCAGCATGAAGTGAGGAAAAACAGGAAAGACTTAATAGACTGAAAAACAAGGTTGAAGTCAGGAAAAACAGGAAAGACCCAATAGACTTGAAGAAACAAAGTATCTGGCCTGACATTGTTTTCAGCTGCTAAGTGGGCGGAGACCAAATTAAGCTGAAACAGAGTTCCTCGTATTTAAGGACAGTGCATGGAGCCCAGAAGGAGAAGAGGCTCCTGATGCTAGAGAGCTCCAAGAGTCCTGCTGAAAAAAGTGCTGGCCATCATTTGATGGCCAGATTTCCCTGAAGCAGAAAGAAGCTGGTGAGCAAAGAAAGCCTGAGCAAGACACCAAAAGGCCAAGGACTAAACTCTGTGGCTCAGCTTTTGCCTGGAGGGGTTTGATCTGTCTGATCAGTGGCCTAGGGGAAACTGTGCCTGGCTTTAAGGACTGAGGCAGACCAGCTGAGTTCCTGATTCAAAAGAAGTAAGTTGGCCTGCAGACGGCTGGGGTCTCCCACAGAGAAGAAAGCATGAAGCCTTATTTAAGGTGAGACTGCAATAACCAACTTACCCTGACGAACCTGCATCTGAGAGATCCAGAAAAAGGACTGCTAAGTGCGTTAAAGAATCTACAACAAAGACTGTGTTCCTGACGACTGAGGACCTGCCCCGGAGACTGTATCGTTCTAAAAGGTTAGAAAAATAATTATCAATAGGTCTAGTGGATAGGTTAAAGGGGTTGTAGGAATTTATAGGATTAATAGCTAAGAAATTGTTGGTGTTTGTTATAAGTGAATTTAGTAATAAATAAATAAGTGTTAAATAATAATTTAAAAGTTCGGTTACAAATGTCTGTCAGAGAAACGGGGCAACATGACTGAAGATCGATGCTGTAATGTATGGAGAGAAAATGGGAACTGTCCAGGCAGCCATTGGTATGTCATTTCTTAGTATGGGAAGCTGCAGACCCTGTACTTCCTATAAAATCAGATATATTTATCCCTCTCAGGTCTCTGAGATGGTTGAAGAACAGATAGCTAGAGTCTCATAATTAAATTTTGAGTTGTTTAGGAGTCAAGAGAGTGTTATAGATCTAAGAAGATACTTTTAAAATTGTGTTGAAAGTTAGTATGAATGTTGACTCATATATATAACTTTAAACTCATGGAGATGTATAGATTGTAGAATGTTAAAGTCAGGTACCAAATACATATGGACTGGACATTGGGAATGTACGTTAAGCCATATAACCCTCATAACTGTGGCCTAATTACCTCTGTTGTACGGTATTGTATTTATTATTATAGGAGAAAGAGCCATTTGTTGGACTGAAAGGGGAAACTGTAGGGGGAAATAAGATATACCTTAAACTTAAAAGAAAAAAAAAGGGAAGAGGATGGTGGGTTGAGGGTGGGAGGGTAGGACTGGAGGGGGAATAAGGAGCGGACTGCGATTGAGATGTAACTTGAAGAAATAAAAAATAAAGGAAAAAAATGAAAAAAAAGAAGTGGACACACACACGTTTTTCAGCGCCGCAGACTCAGCAAAGTACCTTAATCATCCACAGAACTGTAGTTCCTCAGCTCTTAATGTTTTGGACTTTCTTTCTTTTTTTTTTGAGATAAGGTTTTGAAAAATTTCAGGATGGTCTTGAATTTACTCTGTGAAATAGGTAATCCTCTTGCCTCATCCTTCTATGTAGCTGAGATGATAGATAGACTACACTATCAGGCCTAGCTTACATTTATTTTTTAAATTAGATGAATTTGTACAGAGTTGTTCACTTACTGAGATTTTGAGCAATCTTTCTGGTGAATGAAAATCTTAATTCTGAGATTACAACCACTAGTATTAAATCCACCCCGTTGGTTTCTCTGAGTACAAATTTGGGTGTGTGTGTCTGTGTGAGTCTATTTTATAATTCACTAAATTTGTTAATTCCTTTACTATAATAAGAGCTTTAAAGGTTTTATCTACCACTGTGAAAATACCTGTGTGATTCCTTTTGTTTCTGACCAACTGTATTTTTTTAAGCAGGTTATATTTTATGTTCATTGATAGGCATGGTTTCTAATTGGGGATGGGAGCATTGTGTGTGGCATTTGCAAGAATTGTATTATATTCATAGGAATAATTTATTTTGCTATTTCAAGTAAGTGATATGCCCTGTACCATATCCTCATCCATGCATTCTAGGCTGCAGGTAAAGTTTGACTCAACTATTTGAACTACTAACATTGGATCAATTTCAACTAAGCGCCTGTGTTTCCCAGTGCTTTTGCAGTCAGCATATAGCCACAGAGCTGAGTACATTAGGAAGCAGATGCTGGGGCATGTCTTTGGTGCAGCTTTAGTTACCATGTTCTATTTTCTGCTTCTGCAAAGATTAGTCTAGAATAACGAAGCAAGCTAGAGTTTGTGACTCTTCCTTCTTAAAATATGCATATATTATGTAGGTAATAGGCTTTCTATCCATCTATAATTCTTACTTGGTTTAGCTAAAGCATAAATTCATATAATTCTTATCTATTTAAAAGTTATAATGAAGAACTTTTGATTTCTATGAGGCAGTCCATTTTAAGCATACAGTCAATAATTTTGTAAATGTATTTAGCTATACAACCATCATCATGATTATTTTTTAAATGTCACCAAATTCCCATGATGTGCCTTTGTCAATAAGTCTGAGCTGAAACTATAAATAGTGATTCAGATACTATCTCAATTATTGAGTTTTCTAGTAATTTCATTTAAATGAAATCATAAATAATACAGGAATTGTTCTATGTCCTTTCTCTTGACAAGATGTTCCCAAGATTCACTTAAGAGTTTGGCTGTTATCAGTAGCCCGGTGCTCTGTAATGTTAATTCTATCTAATTATGTGGATATAGCACAGGCAGTAGTTGGTAGATTCTTGGGTTGTTTTGATGATTTTTGTTGGCTGGTTGGTTGGTTTTCAATATTATACTTCATTGTTTTAAATATTGTACTTTCAGTAAGAACAAACCAATATTGTTCTTTTTGTTTTGTTTTGTTTTAAATATTTATTTATTGCTTCAGGTTACATCTCCATCATAGTGTCCTCTTTCCACCCTTCCCAGTCCCGCCCTCCCACCCTCTACCCCCTATCCTTTCCATCACACTCCTCTGGAGTGTGTCCCTACATAACAGTTCCCTGCCCCAGTTCAGCAGTCATATGCTGGTCAAGAGCCTCCTCATACACTGGGGGCCTACAAGGCCTATAGCAAAGCATCTCATTGTGACAGGAAAAAAAGTCTATGTTCATGTTCCCTTTGGTACATTAGTTGTAGTATACTTATCCTGTACTATATGGCTAAAATACAACTATAAGTGAATAGATGCCATGTGCATCCTTCTGGATCTGGGTTAGCTCACTCAGGATGAGCCTCTCTAGTTCTATCCATTTGGCTGCAAAATTGCATGATTTCGTTGTTTCTGATAGCTGAGTAGTATTCCATTGTATAGATGTACCACAGTTTTTTAATACATTCTTCGGTTGAGGGACATCTGGGTTGTTACCAGTTTCTAGCTATTACAAATAAGGCTGCTATGAACATAGATTAGGAAACTTCCTGTGAGTTAGTGAGGAATCATTTGGATGTAAACCCAGAAGTGGTATGGCTGGGTCCGGAGGCAGAGTATTCCAAGTTTTCTAAGATATCACCAAACTGACCTCCATATTGGTTGCACAAGCCTGCACTTTCACCAGGGATGGAGAAGTGTTCCCCTTTCTCCATACCCTTGCCAGCATGTGCTGTCATTTGAGCTTTTGATCTTAGCCATTCTGACAGGTGTGAGATGGAATCTTGAGTTGCATTTCTCTGATGTTTAAGGATGCTGAGCATTTCTTCAAGTGTCTCTCAGCCATTAGGAATTCCTCCTTTGTGAATTCTCTGTTTAGCTCTGTTCCCCATTTTTTGATTGGATTATTTGGTTTCTTGGCATTTAATTTCTTGAGTTCTTTGTAAATTTTGGATATTAGCCCTCTGTCAGATGTGGGGTTAGTGAAGATTTTTTCTCAATCTGTAGGCTGCCATTTTGTTTTAATGACAGTGACTTTTGCCTTACAGAAGCTTTTCAGTATCATGAGGTCCTATTTATTTATTGTTGGTCTTAGAGCCTAAACTGTTGCTGTTCTATTCAGGAAGTTGTCACCTGTGCTGATGAGTTTAAGGGGTTTTCTCACTTTCTCTTCTAATATATTTAGTGTGTCCAGCCTTACGTTAAGGTCTTTGGTCTACTTGGACTTAAGTTTTGTACAAGGTGATAAATATGGGTCTAATTTCATTTTTTTACATGTAGACATCTAGTTGGACCAGTACCATTTGTTGAAGATGCTGTCCTTTTTCCATTGTATGGTTTGGCTTTTTGACCCAGAATAGCTAAATCAATCCTGTACAATAAAAAAAAAAAAAAAAAAAAAAATTGGAGGTATCACCATCCCAGATTTCAAGCTGTATTACAGAGCAATAATAATTAAAACAGCATGGTACTGGTGTAGAAATAGACCAGTGGATCAATGGAATCAAATTGAAGGCCCAGAAATGAACCCACACACCTATGGTCACTTAATTTTTGACAATGAAGCCAATATTTTTCTTATAGTCTAAGACTGTACTAACTTTTCAAAACTATAAAGAATTTTAAGTTGATTTCTACTATTCTCCAATTATAATATAAATGATTAAATGCCTTGGCAATATGAGTATAACTAGCTTGTTCTGTGGTTGAAATTTAAGGAGGACAAGTGATTTTCTGTTCTAGGGGAAAGTATTATATGATTTTCTGACTGTGTTTGTCTTAATATTTTAGTGTTAAAATATTTGGGTTCTATGTCAAAAAAGGAGACCTAATGCTACTGCTTCTTCAGATATTTTAACTTGATTTTTCTCTCAAATTCAATGGGCATAGCCATATTTCTTATCTAGATCCTCAGTTTATATACATTGTAGTCCTGTGTCACTTAAAAATATAAATATTATGTCCAAATAATAAATTATTATCACTCTCAAACCATGCCAAATAGCCCAAACTTGCAGAAGGAACCAGGCCTACCAATGAGTGGCATGTGCATGGGTGGCTGACTTCCCAGTAGAGCCAACCTGAAATCTGCCAGCAGGCATAGAGACTGTTGACAGAGGCCTCTGTTTAACCTCACCCCTGCTACCATCATAAGCTCTATGGTATTGTTGTTCTTTGAGGACCAGTAGTCAATGACAGATAGGAACCTATTTGACAGGTCAACCTAAGATAGTCATGGCCCCTAATACTGGACACCTCCTGAGGTGGGGTCCATAATGTCAGCGCACAGAACTCTGATTCTCACTGACCTTTGATAATAATAAAAAGGGTAGATAAGCAGGAGAGACTAGACCTGCTGCTCAGTGGCACACACATGCAGTGGCTAAGACTTCCTACTAGAGCCAACCTAAAATCTGCCAGCAGGCATGGAGACTGATGACATCACATCAAGATGGTGGGGCATAGGCAAACAAGGAAGAGCCACAACTATAGCGAGCCTTTGAAGAACCAATGGGTCCCAGGGAGGGGAAATAAAGGGGAGCCCAATTTCCACAATAAATGACTCTGCCCTGCCATTTACTTGACTCACCAAGTCTGTGTTGTTGACTTTGCACCATCTTGCCCTGTCCCCAAGAGTCACAAGTTGAGGTTACCACAATACCAACTATTTTGGTAACAATTTACCTATTATAGAACTGCTTGGGTTTTTTGTTTGTTTGTTTGTTTTTTGGTTTTGTTTTGTTTTGTTTTTCATCTGTCAAACATAAGTTTTCAGGAAAATATTAATTGTTCAATAACACCAGTGAATCTTCACATCCAAGCTCATGTTTTACATAAAACAACTTTAGGAAGAATCTCTCTCTCTCTCTCTCTCTCTCTCTCTCTCTCTCTCAAATTTATATTTTTCTAATTGTCCAAGCCAAAACCAATTAAGTATTATCCCATAGAAGCCACCAAAGACTACAAGAGAAACTATTACGTTATGTTGGTAATAAAATTAACAGGAAATCACCTGTAGTATTTCACATAAGAGACTTAATATACAGTGTAGAAAGTTTATATAATTTAAGAAATCATTGACTTTTCACTAAAAATTTCTTAGCAATTTGTATATATTTTTTATCTTAAAATATCCATTCCTGGCATATTCAAATTTCTGCCAAACTACAATTGTTGTGAAATGCTGCCACTGTTTCACAAATTAAAACAAAATTGTACACAAGTTGTATACTTAGATAAATTAGATAAGTGTTGATGGAGTTTTGCAGTAAAGATGTATTTCTCCTTATTGTATACTCAAAATTTACTCTAGGAGAAAGATGCCATTAAAATGTAAGTATTATCAAAGTCTTACTTTGTGCACTTTATTTATCCTCATCTGATCTTATTAGACATACAGACTGAACATAATGTCTTTTTATTTTGGTTCCAAAATCACAACAACAACAAAAAGACTGCTAGTTTAGTTGTATGGTTTTCTTATATTTAATAGTCATTATCCGGAGTGGATCTTTGTCTTGTAAGAGCCTTTTAATGGAAAAACTAAATCATTATCAAATAAGTTCTCATTATGGTATCATAGCATTTCAAATGAGGTAAAACAAAATGAAACACTGTTTACATTCAATTTCTCACAAGTAAGATCCTTTTTTCTTTTCAAATTCCTCCCAGCTAAAAGTGCAGTAGAAAATAACACAGAGTACACAAATCATCCAGAATGCCTAATTTGTTCCATTCTGCCTAGCTGTGACCGTTATTCCACTCTAGGAAGTAATTTCTAATGAATTTTCAATCTCAAGTGTTTATTTGACCCTTAAGAAAGATGTGAGTACAGCCAGGGGAAACACATCAATCACGCTATTAAGGCACAAGTGAGAATAGATATGGTGCTTTTCAGTACAGTTTGTTCCTTTCAGTTACACTGCAAGACATGTGATGAGTTATAGAAAATAAAAGGAGCAAAACATTTTTGACAATAGTTGCATAGAACTTAAGATATGAAAAAAATCTTCTTTGTTTCACCTCAGCTCCTCAAATTGCTATTCCCTATATTGCCTCTTTCCTTTCAATAGCTGAGGAAGCTACTCAAGAACAACTTATCTATCTCCCTTCTGTTACCACTACTCCTCTCTTTCTTATTGCTCTCCAAAGTGCAAAAACTAAAAACTAAAGCTGTGTAGAAAATGAACCCTTCTCCACAGTTTGCATTTATGTGTAGTTTATCGAGTCCTTAATGGAAGATTATCTTTCATATTGCTTGTAGGTAAGTAAATCCTAAAAGGCATCCATGAGCTAATTCTTAGAAGAATTTCTCAGAATAGCATGCATTGCTTCCACTTCCATTTTATTACAGTGAAATTTAGTCTTCACAAGGACTCATGTACCTAGATTTAGTTTCATTACATATGGAGGATGGATCCATTTGTTGTTTCTATAACAAAATATAACAAAATATCTGAGCCTTGGTAATTTGTAGAGGGGAGATGTTCATTTACTTCCTAAATATGCTGAACATTTAAATAGTATGATGCCACATTTGGTGATGGTGTCCCTGCTGCACCGTATCATGCCTGAGGCATGATTTGGACAGTACATTGTAAAAGAGAAAAACGGAGGATAAAGCAGGCACTAGTTTTGTTATCTCTAACTAGGCCCTATCTTTTGAAAATCTTCTTAGCATTGGGCCAATGAAGACAAAGCTTTGAATGCATAAGCTCTAGGAGGATCCAACTCTGAACTCAATAACCCATTGCAGAAAGGAATGGTGTGATTGAAAACAGTGGTGAAGTGCTTTAAAAAGAATGGCTTCATAGATCTCATTCATGTTAGCAAATGGAGAAGATCCAGAATCAGAGTAGAATTACTTAGATTGTTCCAAAATCTATTGAACATTTGGTCATAAGTGTCATATGATACTTAGCAATAGAAAGAATTTGATGAATTTCAGATGTTCTTGTGACCGAACCAACATGAATGATTTGTCGATTATATGTTGAGGTTTAAGTAAAGGAATAATTCGAATGCATCTTTTCATTTTTTAAACTTCAATAACTATGATCACCATTACTTTAGAAAACCGATTTTGAGGAAAAATTGTTCGCTATTCTACTTTAGTATGGAATGAAAGACATTCTAACAAACCCAGGAAAAGTATCAGCAGAAGAGGTATCTAGTTATTTCTTCCAAGGCATCACAGAAAATATAACACTTTTAAAGGCCAGATGATATAAATATTTCATAAAATACAATACCTCTGATAACAAAACTACAGTGAACACACATACATACACACACACAAGAAACAGTACAAAAAAGAATACACTACATAAAAAATAGAATACACAAATAAAACACTATTCATTTAAGGTATGAACAAAACTATAAATTAATATTACCAAATTAGATTTCAGAAAAATAAGTATTTTGGGGGATGGAGAGATTGTTAAGCACTTAAGAGCACTGGGTGTTCTTAAAGAGGTTCTAGGTTTGTGTTCCATCACACATATAGCATATTACAATTATCTGTAACTCTAAAATGTTCTCTTCTCATTTCTACAGCCACTAGGTATCAGCAGACACACATGCTGACAAAACACTCATACACCTAATTTTTAAATCTTAAGTAAAAATAAAAGCTTACTTATAAAATAAGTAAAATATTTTACTTCTATAAATAAAAATATGAACTCATAGTATGGTTCATTGTTTTGAAATTATGTAGTTTAATGATCACCAAGTATACAATACAAATCAATATCACCTGTTACCCCTTTTTATGAGCATTTCCAACAACTTTGTCATAGTAATTTCTTCCCAGAATGTTTGCTTAGCAAGGCAGCTAGAATAGCACAGCAAAACTCAACTACTTTCTGTTTGGTTTTACCAAGTCTCTAGTGAGTAATTTATATCTCTGTGATCTTCGGTCTAATTGATTCTCAGTTTAATGGCCCCCCCAAACTACTACATGTGGGATTAATTGTGTTAGGGCACTTCTACCCTCAAAGTAATAAGTGCTTTTTATTGTTTCATTAAAGTTTCCTGATTCTCATTCACTAGTAGTTGAGGAAGCTGGAGATAAATACGTATTGTAAACACAGAAGGCAGCAAATAACTACTCACAAATAACTGAAACTACTAATCTATTTTCACTTATTCATTCACATTTATTTAATTTCACACTGAACAAATGCTCTATTGTCCCAGAATGTTACCAAGATTGATAGTTTACAAGGTAATTTTTCTTTAAAAAATAAAATTGAGAAATCTATATATCATCATGGAGAAGATATATACAATAGTTACACCCATAAAGTTTCAACAACATAATTACCTTTTTGTGATCTAGACAAAGTCAACACAATAACCATGTTAACATGTATAGTGAGAACCCCAGGAGGCCTAACCCTATAAAAATAACCGTAGTCAGCTAAGGACATTTGAGAGTTGGAGAAATAGTCTTTCCCAGGCAAAAGAAAAGTAATTGATTATTGAATATCAAATGATCAGCCCTGAAAATAACTCCCATATAACATTATACTGAGCTGGTTGTACTTATTTATTTAGGAATATATACAGACATATCTATTAGTATATACATATATATAATATATATTATTACATACATATATATGTGTGTGTGCATATTCCCAATATGCAATATACATTAATTTTGTTACATATTTATGCATATGTTACATGCATATGTTTTGCACATATATATGTGTATATATAGATGATATAGATATAGATTATGACACCATGCTTAACAAAAAAGGCAATGAACTTGAAAAATAGGAAGGAGGAATAATGGGAAGGTTTATAGGGAGGAAAAGGAAGGCTCCATTGCTGGTGGGAGTGCAGGCTTGTGCAACCACTATGGAGGTCAGTATGGCGATATCTTAGAAAACTTGGAATAGATCTACCTCAGGACCCAGCCATACCACTTCTGGGTATACACCCAAATGACTCCTCATGGAATCATAAGGAAGTTTCCTCATCTATGTTCATAGCAGCCTTATTTGTAATAGCTAGAAATTGGAAACAACCCAGATGTCCCTCAACTGAAGAATGGATTGAAAAACTGTGGTACATCTACACAATGGAATATTACTCAGCTATCAGGAACAATGAAATTATGCAATTTGCAGCCAAATGGATGGAACTAGAGAAGCTCATTCTGAGGGAGCTAACCCAGACTCAGAAGGATGCACATGGCATCTATTCACTTATAGTAGGATTTTAGCTATATAATACAGGATATCTATACTACAGCCTACACACCAAAGGGAACATGGACATAGGCTTTTTATTTTTTTTGTTTGTTTTTGTTTGTTTGTTTTAGTTTTCTCTCCCTGGTTATGAGACACTTTTCACTGTTGATACTGCCTTGTAGGCCCCCAGTGTATGAGGAGACTCTTGGCCCTCATATGACTTCTGAACTGGTGCGAGGGACTGTTATGTAGGGACACTCCACTCCAGAGGAGTGGGATGGAAGAGTTAGGGGATAGAGGGTGGGAGGGCAGGGCTGGGAAGGGGGGAAAGAGGACAATATGATGGAGATGTAACCTGAAGCAACAAATAAATTTATTTATTAAAAAATAAATAAATAGCATAACTTTTAAAAGAAAGCAAAAAAAGAGGTTTAACGTAGCTTCAAACAATTATGTGTAAGCCAATTCAGAGATAATGACAGATGGTACATAGAAGATAAATGATAGAGTATGATAATGTAGGTAAATATTTTGTTAGTAATCTATGTGGCCCATAAAAGTCTCTTTCTCTTTCTTTGAGTATATGCATAGATAAATGATAGAGATAGATAGATAAATAGATGATAGATAGATAGATAGATAGATAGATAGATAGATAGATAGATAGAGATGAAATACATATAGAGAAAGATACAAATTAGATATAGATATAAGTATAGGTTTGTCCATTTGTGTTAAGTGCAGTTCCATCTGCAAACAGAAGGCACATAATCATCTATGACAAGTAGGGTAAAGAGGATCTGGATAAACCACAAAGTTAACAAACCTCACAGGCACTATTGGAGCAGAGGATTTGTAGCCAGACCTAGAACCAAGGTAACTCTAAAAGAATGTCTCAGAACAATTTTGGAAAACAGACCCCAAAGGAGGTAGCCATCTTAGGCCATTTCAAAAAGCTTGAATTACAAGATTCAGTCATACTCCACTTGCCTTTTTCTCATCTACATTCCACTGGGCTTCTCCCTACACAAACCAGGTAAATGGTGGAATTAAGGTGATAGCACAGTCAACTCTCCAAGGCAACAACGGGAGTGAATAGGCCTGGAGAAGAAAAGTGGGTGATGTCCTCCAAAGTAATCTGAAATGGTGTGCAAGTGGGTATAAACTAAGTATATGGCTAAATATCATAGTTAAAATATCACTACTAACTCATATCACACAATTGAAAACTCCACAATACACTGATAACTCTAAATTCAAATCTTAAATACATCCTGGTAGAACTTGTCCTGTTTTTTTCCACAGATCTCTTTCCAATAGATAATAAATAAAGATAGGCATCTATGAAGGCCCATGTCTATATCAACAATAGTCAAAGAATGACTAAATATTTCTTCTAGAAAACTGAAGATTTAAAATATTCAGGAATACAAGAAATGAAATACATCAAAATTATAAATGCATATAAATATAAAACTTTATTTCCTTTTATTTTCTTGACACTGCATGGCTTTTAAAAAGTATATAATTGCAATGTAGAGACAATACATATAACAAATAAAATTTTGATAAGGGACTAAACATCCCTACACATATGCAAACATACTATATTTTGCATGAAATAATACATTAAAATACAGTTTTTATCACAATACAAAGTATTAAAGATGTATATGTGATAATCCCATGCTTCTACCTTAAGAGCGTCAATCTTCTTATGGACTGAACTTTGAGTTTCTTAGTAAAAGAATATAAAATCTATAAACAAATGTTAAATAATAAGGTCCAAGAGGGTAGACTACAAATGGCAAAAATGCAGTTAGATCTATATTTATTATTATTATTATTATTATTATTATTATTATTATTATTTTAGCTTTTCAAGACAGGGTTTCTCTGTGCAGTCCTGGTTATCCTGGAACTCACTCAGCATACCAGGCTGCCTTTGAACTCACAGAGATCCACCTGCCTCTACCTTCCAAGTGCTGAGATTAAAGGCATGTGCCATCATATCTGGCCTTTTATTTGTTATTATTAAGAAATAGAAACCAAGATAAATATGTAAGTTGGTATATTCACTCAAATTAATATAACAGAGATTTTTAAAACAACTCATAAATACAGAAGGATGGCTGAACAATTTGTAAAACTTAACAATTCTCCAATGTTATGGCTTGCATGTAAATTCATATCTCTAAATGGATACAAGTTAGAAGGAAATTTTAAATATATGTAATTTATTAGGATTATGGGCTGTGTCAAAATTACATCAGTTTTAGACCTTTATAAATATTACCATACTGGTTGTATAATAAAAACATCTATGTTGAAAGGTTTTTAAATTGTATAAAAATAAAAGCTTTTTAGTGAATAAAATACATTAAACTCAGTTCTTATATTAAAACCCTTTATCTGATTGTGAATTACACCATAAATATATTTCTTTAAAAATATTTACATATGGGGCTGGAGAGATTGCTCAGTTGTTAAGAGCACTGGAAGTTCTTCTAAAGGACCCGGATTCAAATCCCAGCACCCAGTTCACTACTGTATGTAATTCCAGTTGTAGTAGATCTGACACCCTCACACAGGTATACATGGAGGCAGAAAATCAATGTAAATACACATGTATTCAATTTTAACTGGATTTTAGCCATATAGTACAGGATAACTATCCTACAACCTACAGACCCAAAGGAACAGGAACCTAGCATAACTATCCTACAAGAAAACCCACCCAAAGAGATGCTGAGAGACACAGTCAAACATTAGGTGGGTCTGTGGGAGTCCTATATCAGAGAGGGGGAGGACTAGAGAGACAAGGAAGGGACAAGAACAACACATGAAAATCAACAGAACCAACCAACCTACGCCCCTAGAGGATTACCAAGACAGAAACACTAACCAAAAAAAAAGGAGAAAAAAATCTTAGACTAGACCTAGTGCACCCCCATACGTATATAGATGATAGGCAACTTAGTCTTCATACAGATCCCATAGCAAGTGGGGTGGGAGGAGCAGTTAGTCATGGACTCTGTTGCCTATTAGTGGGACATCTTACCCTAGCTGGGTTGCCATGTTGGCCCCCAGAGAAAGAGGAAGCTCTTAGATCTCATGTGACCAATGAACTGAGGGGGTATGGATAGGGTAGGGTGGAGCGCCCCTCATCTGAGGAGAAAGATAGGAGGGAGAGGGGGAAGAGCATGGGAGGGTTGGGCTGGGAGGGAGGGGGCTGTGATCGTGATGTGACTGGAATAAATAAATAAACAAATGTTGAAAAAATTTAAATTGTGTCTCCTGAATTTGGAGGATCTAAATGAAGCATATCTCTCACTAGTCTAGACACAAGAAAAAGTGAGAAGAGGATCCCTGAATGATTTTGGAGAAGGGACTTCAGAAGAGGGCAATAATGCTCCTGAAACTATGTAATCAATCGCTGATTGTCTTGTGCTTCATTGCACATAAAACAGTGACTTGTGTTATGAGTTTATTAAAATAACCAATTATGAGAATATTTTTTGTTTACTCCCAGGTGTGAGGGTGCTTAAGACACATGTGTAAAGTACTAACTGTCTCATGAGCTACCAGGGGCATGGCTTAACCAGCTGAGAAAGTTTAACTCTGAGGACTTGGGAGAGAGGAATAAAAAGCCAGAGCCCTAGGAGAAGAGGGCTCTGCAAAGAAGTAGAAGAAGGGGGTCTACAAAGAAGTAGGAGAGAAGGGTACTACAATAGAAGAAGAAGAAGAAGAAGAAGAAGAAGAAGAAGAAGAAGAAGAAGGGGAGGCTCTACAAAGAATTAGGAGAAAGGGCTACAAAGAAGAAAAAGGTTCCTGGTCTTCCAGCTGCTGATGTTTCCCCCAAACTGCTATTTGTTCTTCCTGTTGCTGTCTCCTGGACTTCTACTGAGACCGGTATTGCCCCCAAAGAATCCAATGACCCTTAATCAAATCAACAGGAAGTAGCCTAAAGGGAACTATGCCCCCTTTCCCAATTAACATTCCTTCTCTCCTGTCTAGTGTTGGGAGATTGGAAGGAACAAGGTGTGGACAGGAGGCATAAGATATTAAAGATAATAAAATAAATTAGAATGTATAATTAAGTATAGTTACAAAAATAATAAAAGCCACTGTGGTACAGTGACTCAATGTTCTCACCTTGTGCTTAGGAGTGAGACAGAGACCTGTAGGATTGAGCAGAGCCTATTAACTGCCATACCTATTAGATACTGAGAGGTAGACTCACAAAGAGAAATAAGCAAGAGTTTCTGCAGAGGTTTGCCTCACAAAAATGTACAAATAATGTCTCTTGATTGCCTGGGGAGAGGAGACAGAAAAGAAGTGCTGTTCACACAGCTCACTTTGAAATCGACAGATTTATGGAAATTTGATTATAACATAAAATGAGGTAGACATGGAAAGTGGAATAGCAGAGGGTAGGAGATTATAGATGCATAACTAGCAATTGAAGAAGTTAAAAGATAACCACAATGGAGCTTATGAACCACTTGAGTCAAACTTCTAGAGTCACAATCTAAAAGCCTAAAAGACGGACAGGACACCTCAAAGTTCTTACTTCCACTAGTATAGAATTTATAGATTGGTCAGCAATAAATATCTTTAATGTTTTATTATAACAGCTCACATTTTGCAATAGAAATAGCTTCTAATACCACCATTGAATGAAATAGTTAGGATCATTTTAGTTAAAAAACACTCACAATGGAGAATTAGTAGATCTCTCTAAACTTAACTAATCTAATAACTTTTAAATTAGACTTTATTATAGAGCCTATTGTCTTGAATATTTATTAATTAAAATAATGGAAGCATTTAAAAAGCTAAAGGTTGTAAGATGTAGACCCAAACCATTCCAGATGGGTAAAGGATTTTTTTTTTTTTTTTTTTTTTTGCTGCAAAGAGAAAAATGTTAGTACTCTCAATTGGAATTCTATGAGCCAAGTCATTAATAAAATCCTGCAATCAGTAAGATTTGATTATATTATCTTAATGATGCTGATTATTTTAGATTTTTAACTAATGATAAGAATGTTATTTATGCTATTTATAAAAAATGACTACTAAAATGCTGGCATAATTGTTAGTATTATCTATTGAGTGCATCCTCTGTGCCAAGCCCAAGGGAAAATACTTCACATTCCTGTGTATCTAATTCACATAATAACTATATAAGATTCTCCTAATATTCATATTTCAAATGAGAAAAGCAATTGAACACTTGGAGTATCTGAACTGCTCCAAATTATAAGGAAGTATTCATTAAAGGTAGAACTCACCAATCTCTTTTCACAGACCAACACAATCAATAATTAGGGATTGTTTCAATCATTTTTAATTGTAAAATGATTTATTTCAGGTTTTAAAAAATAACATAGTATGCCCAGATGTTGATAAAAATCCCAAAGCTAAGACCAGATTCTGTTAATGGGAAATATTTTTTTTCCTCCCTTAACAAATCAATTTTTACCCTAAAGCATGAAAATTAATCAGGTTCTTCATGGTGAACCTAACTGTGGACTGTTATTCACAGTTGTGAAATTATCAGAACACAGCATTTGACTTGATAACGTGGTGTGAGCAAAATTCCAGAGGTTAATTTTTATGTTGCACACAGTGGCATTTCTTTTTCTATTCCTGCATACCTATTCCAGTAGAATGATGGGTCTTGTTTATGAATCCTTTTTGTAAGCCTGTCTTTTTTTTGGGGAGTTGAATCCATTGATGTTGAGAGATTTTAATGACCATTGAATGTTATTTCTTGTTATTTTGATGTAGATGTTGGTAATGTGTTTGTGTGTTTCTTTTCCTTTGGTTTTGCTACAGTGGGATTATTTGTCTCCTGTGTTTTCTTGGGTGTAGTTATTTTCTCTGGATTGGCGTTTTCCTTCTAGGATCTTCTGTAGGGCTGGATTTGTGGATAGATATTGTTTATTTTGGTTTTGTCATTGAATGTCTGTTTTCTCCATCCATGGTGATTGAAAGTTTTGCTGGATACAGTAGGTTGGGCTTACATCTGTAGTTTCTTAGGGCCTGCAAGACAGCTACCCAGGCCCTTCTGGCTTTCAGAGTTTCTGAAGAGAAGTTAGCTGTGATTCTGGTGGGTTTGCCTTTATATGTTACTTGGTCTTTTTCTCTTTAATATTTTAATATTCTTTCTTTGTTCTGTACATTTAGACTTTTGATTATTATATGGCAGGAGGAGTTTTCTTTATCAATCTAACCCATTCAGTGTTCTGTAAGCCTTTGTCTTAAAAATTATGGGGTCACGGTTATGATTCAATGGTAAAGAGTTTTTAAGTGAAACTTTCTTCTATAAATTGCCTGGAGGGAGAAAGCTAAAAAATAAAAAACTTTAAAAATAAATAAAGGTCACCATCATGAAAGAATCTTACACTCCTTTTTCTTGCTGAACATGAAGACTCAAAATGTTTATTCTATGTAATATTTCCAAACCTCATAAAAAATAAGAACTATCTTTTGCAAATGATCTTAATTTCTACCACCTATACATTGGTGGATACATACATTTTAAGTACCCTCAGAATACGAATAACTGGATTTCAGAACATAATCAGGAGTCCTAACTGAAAGAACATTAAGGCATGGGTTACAATTTAGGAGCAAGGCCTGGAAACAGTCTTAAGCTGTTGTTGTCCTCTGGTTCTTACATTCCGTCCATCACTGTCCACTCCTGTTTACCGTGTGGAACCCTCAACTGTTTTACTCACTGCAATACTCACTACATAAAATGGACAAATGTCCCAGCATTCTTCATAAACATGGTTACTGCAAAGAAAATTGACACAGTTGTTTGGATGTGTGTGTGTATTAATTTTAATTAATTTTCTTAATGTAATAAGTATGAGTGTTTGCTTGTATGAATGTGCATAAGCCATATAAATGTATGGTTCCTGCAACGGCCAGAAAAAGGGCATTCAGTCTCCTGGGATTGGAGTTATAAACAGTTTTGAACTACCATGTGGGTGCTGAGAACTGAACCCAGGCTTTCAATAGAAGCCACAAATGCTCTTAATTATTAAAATATTCATTCCTCATGCCCTGGATGTGTATATCCCTTTAAATTCTAGCCATTTTCTTCTGTCCCATGATATTCACTGGAAAGTCTCTGTCTTTAATCGTTCTTAATCACTTCAAGTTGTTGTTTTCCTTGGTGGTACCTTCAACATTTATGCTACATTCAAATCACTCCAACTTCCTATGTGTTCAGAATGCACAGGCCTCCTGAAATTATGTAGCACTGGAGCATAGTCTGTACAATACCCTACCCTCTAAACAGCAAAACTATTGGCATAATCATAGCCTCACATGTTTTCCTCATCTGATCACTTCTGCCAATGCCTAAAATTGCCTTTGGTGTCATATCTGTTAGGACTGGAGGGTTCATGTTGATTGATGGCTTCTACTTAGCTAGATAGGATATGTTTAGGGGAGAATACATCCCTGTAGGTGATCAATGTTCCATGATATAGCTCAGTAAAGCCAAACAAAAGAGACAAAACCACGAACTGTCGAGAAACCATAACACCCATTTTCCACCCCAAAATCCCCTGTTACCCTAATAGAGGTCTTAGCAATCTCTGAAAATGTAGACCATCCCCCACATTAGTGGAAATGACAACTCTGCTAGCATAAGAGGCACATGAATTAAAGAGACTCTGTTCTAAGGAGTTTTCTTTGGACTGGCTTGCCCATCCCTTCTTGAATTGTATTTGAACCCATGGCTCCAAAGCAAAGGTAAGTGAGTATCCCCAAAAACCACAAGTCCAAGAAATAGATTCTCAACAACGGTAATGAATTCTGAATACCCTTCAGGGTACATAGGAACCTGATATGTAGCAAAGAAATAAGATTGGTCCATGGGTAATAAAGCAGAGAACTGCTATCAACAAGTGGAAAAACCTGGACTACAAAAATAAATTACTACTGAAGAATCTGAAAGTTCTGGGCAGTGAGACAGAAATTAAAAATAAAGAAATGAAGGGGAAATAACACACATGTAACCAATCTTGAAAAGGGTTTGGAATTAAGATAATTGAAGGATCCAGTTAGTTTTTCTTATGACACCAGATAAAATAGAGATGATTTTATAAGAGTATATGCCTTAAGTTTTGAAAGAGAGAGAGAGAGGGAGAGGGAGAGGCTGTTTGATATTTTTGAAAGTAAACAATTGTTTTTAAATTTTATTTTTCAGCTTTAACAATAGTTTAGAAAGGTCAGATTTCAAAATGTTATTGTATGTTCTCATAATAAGTAAGCATTAATAGATGGCCAGTTTTCTAATCTTCAGTTGACTTTCTACTGCTACATCAAGATTCATCTATAACTAAAGCTAAGAAGTAAAAGTCATTACTATAGGTGTTAGCTATTATGCCCTGTACAGGCCTTCAAGGCCTGGTAAGTTTGCCTGGAGCATTTTGGTTATTGTATGGTTTTGATAGTCTGGCCTAACACTGGCATTTATTAAATCACCAATCATTTATTTAGTAATCATTTGTTTTCATGCTCTGTCTCTGCTTTAGATTATAAAGTCAAGGAAGCCAGTCAAAGACAAACTTCAAGAAATGGCAAGTGGTTGTCATCTACTTAAATAATATAATGACTGCAAAATTATTCTCTGACAGTTTCTGATAAAGCTACTTTGAGGGGGAAATGATTTATTTTCAGTCATACTTGTAAAGGTTTAACTCCATGATTACCTGGTCTCATTGTTTTTGAGCAATGTTTAAGTAGAACATCATGGTAGCAAGATGTAGCAGAACAAAGTGTCTTACCTCACTACATCCAGGAATCAAAGATAAATGGAGCAGAAGGAGCAGAAGACAGAAATGTCCTTCAAAGATATTACCACAATGACCACTCCTTCCAACCAGTCCCTACCTTCTAACACTTCATCAATTCATTGTGATGTTATCAAATTATGTATACACCAATAGATTAGTTGATTCATGAAATCAAAGCCTTTATGAACCAATCTTTTCCCAGGACTACATCTCTGAACATAGTTATACTGGAAACAAGAACTTCACTAGACAAGCCTTTTGGAGAGATACTTGCTAAATGAAACATAATAAGTTCCTTTAGCAATATTCCACAAACTATCTCAAACAGTATAAATATACTTTCCTACAGTTCTGTTGGCTGGAAGCCTGAGATCGGTGAATCAGCAGGGCTTCATGTCAGAGACTGTGGATGAGAGCCTCCTATCTTAGAATAGAGGAGGAGGTCTCTGGTGTCTGCTCTTATAAGGGCACTAACCTCATAAAAAAAAAAACCAACACAATATCATCTAAGCTTCATTATCTCTAAAATGTTCTATCTCCAAATACATCACCTTGGAATTTGGTGCTTCAATATATGAATCTGAGACACAAGTCAGTCCAAAAACAAGGAGCAAGGAGAGTTAACTGTGATCAGTCTTGCTGTTCTACAGTAGTATTCCAAAATGAAAATAATAATATAATAGGAGGATCAGCATAATGGCATTATAAGTGAGTCCTAAAGTCTTAGGTAAAATATTCTCCTAAAGGAAAATACAATTACAGAGCAGGTATTACAATAGAAATACAGAGTAAGTGTAGAAGAAATTAGAAATTGTCTCCTGAAAGTGTGTGTGTCTGTGTGTCTGTGTGTGTATGATTGTGTGTGTCTGTTTGGGTGGGAGGCAGCTGTTTGCGTATGTGTTCACCCATTAATGCATGCATGGCAGGGGACTATACTATATTGAGTGTCAACTTCAATGGTCATTTACCTTATTTTCCTTTTATTAATTTTAATTAAAATATAATTAACTCGGTTTTTCTTCCATTTTTGTTCTTCCAACCCATCCCATGTGTTCTCCATCCATCTCCTCCTAATACTACTAAACACTCTTCTCAAATGTTGGCCTCTTTGCATATTATTGTTGTACACACACACACGCACACACACACCATGAAAACACACACTCACCTGGAGCTCACTGTGTAACTAGACTGACTAGACAGCAATCCCTTGGGATCCCTTATCTCTGCCTATAATATACTTTATATTGGTAAATAGCCATGTTATATTTCAGTTCACTGAAAAGTTTTCTTTGGAAGTGGGACCAGCTACTCTCAACCAAGCAAATCTTGGAGCCAAACCCTGTAGCATGTTTACATCAAATGTCCACAAAAATCCCTTTTTTTTTTCTGGTATAGGTTTATTAAGGTAGGAAGTTACAGGCAGAGCCATGGGGTGGGGGAGAGAGAGAAAAAGAGGGTGAGAGGGAGAGAGGAAGAAGGAGAGGGTGAGAGGGAGAGCCCTAGAGAGATAAAGAGAGAGGAGAGAAGCCAAAATCCCTATTTTGAGTCAAGCTATTCCTTTTGTTTTGTAACAGGGAGAAGGACAAACAGTTAAGGATATTAAAAACATGTCCTTGAGAAAAGCTAAAAGGTAAATTATTTTCAATAGTGGTGATCATTGTTTATTCCAGACTTAAAATGAATGCTTCCAGTGGGCATAGGTAGTGGGAAGTTCACCTATGATAAGGTCATCCACAGAGAGAAAGACCAATCTACAAGAACTCAACTACCCCACTCAATTTGCTGGGTGTCTGTAAGGTTCTGATTTAGTGATATTAACCACATTTACTCTCTCAATTAGTTTAATACAGTTCTCTCTCCAGAATGTTGTAAACTCCTGATTGGATGATGTTTGCTACCACTCTACTGCTGCTACTTGTCTAGTTCTTGCTGTGTTATTCTTTTGTTCCTGCCTAACATCTACTTAATAAACTCACTCTTTTGAAACTGAGAGGATGAATATCAGAAATTACTTTCCAGAATATACAGAACACTGCCACCTTTTTGGTGCCTCCTATGATGTTCTTTACTCTGGGGCTGGAGCTCAGAGCCGAGGTGCTCATGCTACACAGTAAGGGCTTTACACACTAAACCTTCTTCCAGACCCTTTTTACTTATTTCTATTCTAAATTCTATTTTTTCCAAAAATCCTTTTCCTAAGATATTTTTACATGTGAATTTTCACAGCTTTTATTCTCATATCTTTTGTAGCAGCACACTGAAATTTCTTAAAAATAATGCACAATTTTAATTCCTCCACATAATTCTCTCATTGTAACTATTTTCTGTTTTCTGGATTCAAGAAGTAATGAGATGATGCAATGAGAGAGATCCATAAATTCTCAGCCTTTATTCTTCACACCCTCAAGTCCATTTCCTAAAGATTATTTCAATTCATTTTTTCAGACTTAAGGACTCTATTGATGTTATGGGAGTTTGAATTGAGGTTAAAAGAAGGCAATGGTATATTTTGCCCCTTTATTTGGCTTCAGGGGCATGAAAACATCTCGATAAGGATACAGGTTTTGATGGATTGTTATACAACATCCCTGGTGATTAATGAAATTCCTGAGAAAATATATTACGTGGACAATGCAAACGCAATCCAATCATAAAGGAATTTTATGTTTTCTATGAGAAAAAATATCAAGGAGGGGGTTGTGAATGAAGATTGTAAGAAGGGGACAAAACAATGTCAGTAGTAAAACCAGCAGCAGAGTAAACTCCACCCCCGACAAAATGAAAATAAATCCACTAATACTAATATGGATATAACTAATATAATACAGATGCATAAACACAGAAGCTCACTATTATGTTCAGCTCTGTTCTGGGATAGTTGTCTATCATCTATCTGTCTATCTATCTATCTATCTATCTTTCTATCTATCTACCTATCTATCATCTATCTACCCATCCATATCCTCACACTCACTTCTCCACTAAAATGACTAAGATGAGATTGATGCAAAAATGGTCATGGGGCATGACTTATTAAAACTAGAATTATAATCAAGAACTTAGCCTGTTTGAAGGAGAGATGGATATCAGTGAGAAAATTCTTTTTGTGTGTATGTGTTTTGTAAAGTTCTCTGTTTATTTATTTACTTTTATAATGTTTATTTATTACATCAAGTTACATTTTCATCATAGTGCCCTCTTTCAATAATTCTTACAAAACAAGTTTTCTGTGTAGATGGTTGAAATGCTAACATCAGAAGCAAATGCTTCAGGAATTGCAGGTAGATAAGAAAGAAGAGAAAGGAGCTCACTGACTAGCTTCTTTAAGTTGCTTTCACTTCTGTCACTCCCTATCCAGAATGACTGCCATCATTATATTCCTGTTCAAGACTGTTTTGCCTTTATTGTATAGCTTTCATTTTATTAAAAATATGAAACTAACCAGAAAGAGGAGAATTCACAAAACCAGAAACTTCTCTGTCCCACATCCCTGCTCTTTCAGAAAGCTACTGGATAATCATCAAAATCTTTTTTCATTCCATATAGATTTTGCAGCATTTAAATAATGTTTGTAATGTGAATCCCTCAGGATTAACATGTACAGAAATGCTAGAAATTGTTTTATAACTTTAGAATTGCATAAGACAATGCATACCAATTTTATACTATATAATGATTAAATAATTATTCATGTAAGCTTATATACAATAATAGGTTATTTTAAATAAAAGAAAGAAGATTAGCTATCTCCAAGATATCTATTATATCTAACCAAGTCGATAGGAATTCCTTATGCATTTTCCAATGCTTCTTTATATTTTCTTATATCTCATGTAGGCAGACATTTCCCGATTCTATCAATCTTCCATGGTGAGAGATGGCTTATTTCACAGATAAATTGTTATTATAACTCACAGTGGAATCCAGAATAATCTAAAACACAGTAGTATGACAATCCCCTGGAGGACATAGGGCCAAATCAATCATACTTTGTAGTATTATTCACCTCACCACGGAAGCATTTCTATCAGGTAAAATAAAGGCAAAATGTCAGAGCCAATTGTGAGGAATAAAGTCGATCTGAAGAGGGCAATACAGGACTAAGCAAGTACTTAGAGGAGAAGTGGATACCTTCAGTTGACCCTATAGTATCCTCAAGGAAATCAAATTAAAATAAAAAAAACAGTTTCTCCCATGAGTATATAAATTTGGTGTTATCAAATATATCATAGGAACTCAAGAGTGTCATAAAAGAGATATTCCAGAGAAATATTATGCAGAGGACAGCCATCAACTCCCAAGTGACACAAAATATATAAGACCCATGGAAGAGCCTAAGAGTCAGGTTTCAAAGAGAAAACACATTCAAAGTGCTGAAGGAAGACAAATCCTGGAGAGAATAGGCAGGGATGACCATGGTGGTTTCCCACTGATGTTTTCAATACCCCTGATTATAAAAGCCTCTGAGAAGCAAGATGGTTCTAATTTTGAATAATTCTCCTTGTACCACATTTAGTTAAAAGAGAAAAAAAAATTTCCTTCTCCTTTGAGTCCAAAAGGGCATAGAAAGGCATATAAAAATATAAATAAAAATAAAGGTTGGCATGAGAATATAAAATTTTGAAAATCCATGCCTAACAGGCTTTTCCCTCATGAATTAAAAAGCAAAGAATCTGTCAAAGTAAGATATGGCAGATGTGAGACAAGATGAGAAATGTAATCTTGGGCTAATTTACCAGGGGAGGTTACAAATGGAACCAAACAGAGGCATAGAGTAGCATTTGCTTGCCAACTTATAATGTACTAAATTTCATTATTAGTCTCATTTTCACACCTCTCTGCTCTCTCAAATTGTACACTAAAGTCTTCACACTTGTTTTTTTGTGTTCAGCAAGGTGATTGTCCTTGGTCAGATGATAAAACATGAGATGTGCCTATGTACTTAGAAGTAATTTGCATTATTCCTTGTCCTTTTAGTATTTTGCCATTACTGCTAGAATAATTCTTCAGCAAGCCTATTTATGCAAAGATGTGAGAATTTATAGAGCAAATTCACAAGTATAAAACTTTAAGTAGAGTCATCCCAACTGACACAAAATATCTCTGAAAATAAATAAATTATTGTTTTACATTACAAGGTGGTTTTGTATTCAGCTTTCTTTGTGCAGTGTTACTAAGTGGATATGACAAAGATCTAATTTTAATAATAGAAAACATAATTGTGGAAGTCGAAACAGAATTCTAACAGTTACACCATTTTCTACACCGGTATTCTAGATTTTAAGTGAAGATAGAGAAATAGTCATATTGGATTGACCAAAAATTTTTATAGATATATCAAATGCAAATAATGCCAGAAAGTATTTGAAATGATATATGAAAAACTTAAGAATGACATAAAGATAACAAGTCCTAGAAGAATCCTGATAGACTGAAAGAAAATAAAACACACCTGTTTAAAAGGTCACAGGCTTTCTACATGATTTTGTTAAGAAAATAAAAGTATGAAGTTGTGATAAATTAACAGTAAATAGAAGTTAGGGAATTTGAAAACCAACAAATCTAATGTGACAATATTTTGAAAACAATAGAAACAGTACATGTGAGTACATAGATTTTGACTTTACTATTCAATGATGGAAATGAGATACATAGACATGATGTTTTCTTTTTCCTTTATTTTTTATTTCTTCAAGTTACATCTCAATCGCAGTCCCCTCCCTATTCCCCCCTCCAGTCCCACCCTCCCACCCTCAACCCCCCATCCTCTTCCCTTTTTTTTTTTAATTTTAAGTTTAAGGTATATCTTATTTCCCCCTACAGTTTCTCCTTTCAGTCCAACAAATGGCTCTTTCTCTTATAATAATAAATACAATACAGTACAACAGAGGTAATTAGGCCACAGTTATGAGGGTTATATGGCTTAACGTACATTCCCAATGACCAATCCATATGTATTGGTACCTGACTTTAACATTCTACTATCTAAACATCTCCATGAGTTTAAAGTTCTATATCTGACTCAATATTCATACTAATGCAACACAATTTTAAAAGTATCTTCTTAGATGTATAACACTCTCTTGACTCCTAAACAACTCAAAATTTAATTATGAGACTTTATCTATCTGTTCTTCAATCACCTCAGAGACCTGAGAGGGATAAATATATCTGATTTTATAGGAAGTACAGGGTCTGCAGCTTCCCAAACTAAGAAATGACATACCAGTGGCTGCCTGGACAGTTCCCATTTTCTCTCCATACATTACAGCATCACTCTTCAGTCGTTTGGCCCCGCTTCTCTGATAGACATTGATTGTAGCGCAGGGGTTATGAAGGACTTACTTACCCTGTCTTGGCAGAGCTAGGCTGTCGACTTACTTGCTTCCAGGTTTTGTCCTTTTTGGACAGCATTCTGTCTACAGTTGGAGCAAGGGGCTTTTCCTACCAAGAGATAGGCTTGTGACTAATTCAATCATCTCGCACTGGAGATTCTTCGATGCTCATCTTCTACTTGGAGGAGAATAGGGGGTGCTGTCAGGAGTTGATATGTCTTGATATAAAAAAATCTAAAGTTGCAAAAACATCTTTGAATGCCATATTCTGCAGATCTGTTGAGGTTTTTGAAGAGGCCCTATCTATCTCTTATATTAGGGTAAACAGATGTTGCTTGTCTCTTAGCAGGTTTATTTCTGATTAGCTTAGCAGGTAACTATAATAGGCTGTCATAGTACCTAAAAGAATGACTGGCTTGCATAACCATTAGTTTGCATTTCTTAATTATCCTAAACAGTTCATGACAGTTAGTAGTAAAAGGCCAAAACATCACATTTCATTGGTTTTCTTTACCTCCTAATCCTTCCATCCCATTTCTCTGGGGTGGGGTGTCCTTATATAACAGTCCCTCATCTCAGTTGAGAGGTCGTATGAGGGCCAAGAGCCTCTTCATTCATTGGGGATCTATGAAGCAGTACCATCAGTGAAAAGTGTCTCGTTGCCTGGGAGAGAGAACTACTAAACAAACAAATCAATAAGCATACAATAGATAAAAAAGACTAAAAAATAGAAAAAATATAACTAATATATAAAAAATAAATAAAAAATAAAAATTAAAAATAAGAAGTCTATGTCCAAGTTCCCTTTGGTGTGTTAGTTGTAGTATTGATACCTTCTACTATATAACTAAAATCCTACTATAAGTGAATAGATGCCATATGTGTCCTTCTGAGTCTGGGTTAGTTCACTCAGGATGAGCTTTTCTAGTTCCATCCATTTGGCTGCAAATTGCATAATTTCATTGTGCCTGATAGCTGAATAATATTCCATTGTGTAGATGTACCACAGTTTTTTAACCCATTCTTCAGTTGAGGGACATCTGGGTTGTTTCCAGTTTCTAGCTATTACAAATAAGGCTGCTATAAACATAGATGAGGAAAATTCCTTATGATTCCGTGAAGAGGCATTTGGGTGTATACCCAGAAGTGGTATGGCTGGGTCCTGAGGCAGAGCTATTCCAAGTTTTCTAATATATCGCCAGACTGACCTCCATAGTGGTTGCACAAGACTGCACTCCCACCAGCAATGGAGTAGGGTACCCCTTTCTCCACACCCTCGCCAGCATGTGCTGTCATTTGAGTTTTTGATCCTAGCCATTCTGACAGGTGTGAGATGGAATCTCAGAGTCGACTTGAGTTGCATTTCTCTGATGATTAAGGATGTTGAGCATTTCTTCAAGTGTCTCTCAGCCATTAGGGATTCCTCCTTTGTGAATTCTCTATTTAGCTCTGTCCCCCATTTTTTGATTGGATTATTTGGTTTCTTGGCATTTAATTTCTTGAGTGCTTTGTAGATTTTGAATATTAGCCCTCTGTCAGATGTGGGGTTGGTGAAGATTTTCTCCCAGTCTGTAGGCTGCCGTTTGTTCGAATGACAGTGTCCTTTGCTTTTCAGTTTCATGAGGTACCATTTATTGATTGTTGATCTCAAGTCCTGAGCTGTTGGTGTTCTGTTCAGGAAGTTGTCGCCTGTGCCAATTAGTTTGAGGGTTTCTCCCACTTTATCTTCTAGTAGATTTAGTGTGACCAGCCTTATGTTAAGGTCTTTGATCCACTTGGACTTAAGTTTTGTACAAGGTGATAAGTATGGGTCTAGCTTCATTCTTTTACAAATGGACATCCAGTTGGACCAGCACCATTTGTTGAAGATGCTGTCCTTCCATTGTGCCATTTTGGCTTCTTTGTCAAAAATTAGGTGGCCATAAGTGTGTGGGTCTATTTCTAGATCTTCAATTCAATTCCATTGATCTACTGGTCTGTTTTTATACCAATACCATGTTTTTACAACTATTGCTCTGTAGTACAGCTTGAAATCTGGGATGGTAATACCTCCAGATGTTTTTTTTTTTATTGTACAGGATTGATTTAGGTATTGTGGGCTTTTTGTTGTTCCATATGAAATTGAGACTAGCTCTTTCCAAGTCTATAAAAAATTGTGTTGGTATTTTGATAGGAATTGCATTGAATCTATATATTGCTTTTGGTAGGATGGCCATTTTTATTATGTTGATCCTACCTATACATGAGCATAGGAGTTCTTTCCATCTTCTAAAGGCCTCTTCCATTTCTTTCTTCAAGGGCTTGAAGTTCTTGTTGTACAGGTCCTTTACTTGCTTGGTTAGAGTTACCCCCAGGTATTTTATGTTGTTTGTGGCTATTGTGAAGGGGGTTATTTCCCTTATTTCTTTCTCAGCCCATTTGTTTGTTGTATAAAGAAGGGCTTCTGATTTTTTTGAATTAATTTTGTATCCAGCCACTTTGCTGAAGGTGTTTATCAGCTGTAAGAGTTCTCTGGTGGAATTTTTGGGGTCGCTTATGTATACTATCATATCATCTGCAAATAGGGATAATTTGACTTCTTCGTTTCCGATGTTTATCCCCTTGATGTTCTTTAGTTGTCTTATTGCTCTAGCAAGAACTTCAAGTACTATACTGAAGAGATATGGTGAAAGTGGACATCCTTGTCTTGTCCCTGAGTTTAGAGGAAATGCTTCAAGTTTCTCACCATTTATTTTGATGTTGGCCACTGGCCTGCTGTATATTGCCTTTATTATTTCTAGGTATGGCCCTTGTATGCCCGTTCTCTCCAGAACATGTAGCATGAAGGGGTGTTTAATTTTGTCAAATGCTTTTTCTGCATCTAGCAAGATTATCATGTGGTTTTAATTAAGGCCCAAGATATTCTGCTTGTTGAAGAATTTGGCATGAGGTGTAAAAAACTTATAGTGAAGGAGTAGAAATTACTAATCAGTAAAAAAAAAAGGGGGGGGGGGAGGGAATCTAAGCTTCTTGTAGAATATGTTTTAACCTGAGGCTAACCAGGAGAAATTGTCATTAAAATATCGGAGAAGAGCAAGAGAATATATTCTCCCCTTTAATAATGTTTTTGATGTATAGTGTATTACAAGAAAATGCTATATCAGCAATTGAGATCTGGGTTCTTCAAAAAGTAAGCATGGGTAAAACTATCATTGATAAACAAAGCATGAATAATTCCAAATAAAACATCTCATCCATTTTCAGAATTATATCCCCCAGAAGGAAGCAGTAGAGTTCAAATGAACAGAATAGCACAGCATGATTTCTTTTCTGTGTAGGCCTTTTCATATTCACTTTTATGTGTGCATTGCTATCACTGCATATTTTGCTGATTATATCTTTTCGATTGTGTCATGACATTAATTATTTATCCATTTTTTGACAATAGCTCTTCTGTAGTCTCCAGTTTAAGTATATTTCAAAAAATGCTGGTACACACATTCTAGATATTGCTATTGGCAAACATACAGACAGAGTTCTTGTAGGATTTATAACAGCTGAAACAAAAAGTGAGAATATTATTAGTATTTGGGAAATACTGTCACATAGTTCCCAAAATGACTACACTATTATGTTGTTTAACTGACAGCATATGACAAATTTTCGCACATTTTCACCAGTACTTGCTATGTTCCCTATTTTATTAGTTATTGTGAAGAATATACATTCTTTTGTGACTTGGGTTTATACTATTATGATGTAATTATGAATGTATTAGAGAAACTAAACTACAGAACACTACAGAGCACAAATGTTCTGGTGCTATATAATTGAGATATTTGAGAAAGTTATTTTGGGAAATTTGATACTAAAAAATTAAGGTGTATGGTCATGGGAGATTATTAATCTATCACTTCAATCTTAGGTAAAAGGGTTCATCAGAATGAGTCCTATTGTTTTTTGGTTTATTATATTTTGAATGACATAATAAAATCAGGTATAAGGAAACATGTATAACTTCCATGTGTGTAAGTAGATTACTCATTTAAATTTATTTGTAACAATGCATTTCTGTAATAAAGTGTATTGAAGGTTCTAGATTTCACAATTAATCATTGTATCCCATGTGCCTCAGTCCTAGAAACCTGACCATTGTGGCTTGAGACTGAATAAAGAGCATCACAAAAACAGTCTTATTCCAAAGTTGAGATCGGGTGGGCTGTGCTTGCTCTGATGGAGCTGCCCAACTATGCAACAGCAGAGAACCTCAGCTCAGAATGAGGGCTTAGTCAGTGTCATAGAAGAGCGGCACAGGGGCGGGAGGATGAAGCTGAGGTTGTAGTTTCCCCACACATGGCCAACATTCATACTCAGACTGAAGGAGAGATTTTTCATTTCTCTGATCCTGACTTGGCGTCAAGGAAGGGGGAGTTCTGTGTCTGAGGCGTTTGATCTTTGGCATAGTGGCATCCATGCCAAACAATACACGTTATTCAGGACTTAATCTGTTCTTTATACATTCACTCCAGTCTTGTTCAACTCCTATATTTATTAAAAGTTGCTTTTATCTTCAAGTTTTGTGAACGAGCCAAAAGGCAGGAATTATCTGGTATTTCATAGTTTTTCCAATTTTTATTATGTTAATATATACATATATCATTTTCCATATTAATCATTTTAGAGGACATGCCAATGTACATCTAAAACTTTGACACATTCACATTGAAAAATGGCTTTAGAAAAGATTCTAAGTTAAATGGAATCACTAACTGAAATTCATGAGTTTCTTAATATGTGCTGCATTTATTTTAGAACTTGTGAAAATAAATATTTTAAGACTTTAAATCCACCTTGAGATTTGTCTAATGTGTTATAGTATATAAGCCAAAGAATATGTTCAACTTTTTATATTAAAAAACTAGAAAAAATGAAAGTTTGAATAGGTTTTCTATTGTTCTAAGATAATAACAGTATGGATGCTATTCAACAGTTGGGATTAAAAAGAAATGAAGAAACTTGGAGAAGTTGTTTAAAACACAAGCCGATTTCTACTTTCAAGTTATGGAGCAGGAGAGAGTTGTAGGAAAGCTGAAACCTATAAAACTGTGGTTCATCCAGTCAGAATTGCACATGAAAACATAACCCAGGATGCAGTTATTTCCACTTTTCAGTATCATAAATGCTTTTTTGTTTATTTATTATTTCAAGTTACCTCTCCATCATGGTCCCCTCTCTCCACTCCTCCCACCCTCTCTCTACCACTTCTCCAACGTACCCCACTCTTCCAGAGTGGGTTGCCCCTACATATCAGCCCCGCCCCCCCTCAGTTCAACAGCCATATGAGGACTAACAGCTTCCTCTTGCACTGGGGGTCTATATGACAACTCTACTGGGGCAAAGTGTCCCACTAACAGTTAACAAGGTCTGTGTTGCTGTTTGTTTTGGTGTATTGGCTGTAGGATAGTTATCCTGTACTACATGTCTAAAATCCAATTACAAGTAAATAGACGATGCCATGTGCATCTTTCTTATCTGGTTTAGCTCACTCAGGATGAATTTTTATAGTGACATCCATTTGGCTGCAAATTGCATGATTTTGTTCTTTCTGGTGGCTGAATGGTATTCCATTGTGTAGATGTAGCACAGTTTGTTTGTTTGTTTTTTTTTTAATCCATTCTTCAGTTGATGGAAATCTAGGTTGTTTCCAGTTTCTAAATATTACAAACAAGGCTGCTATGAACATAGTTGAGGAGATGTCCTTGGGGATTGGTGAGGAATTGTTTGGATGTATACCCAGAAGTGGAATGGCTCGGTCTTGAGGTAGAGCTATTTCAAGTTTTCTAAGATATGGCCAGACTGATTTCATAGTGGTTGTACAAGTCTGCACTCCCACCAGCAATGGATGAGTGTTCCCCTTTCTCCCCAGCCTCGCCAGTATGTGTTGTCATTTCATTTTTTTATCTTAGCCATTCTGACAGTTGTGAGATGGACTCACAGGTTCATCTTGAGTTGCATTTCTCTGATGATTAAGGATGTTGTGCATTTCTTCAAGTGTCTCTCAGCCATTAGAGAGTCCTCCTTTGTAAATTCTTGGTTTAGCTCTGTTTCCCATTTTTTGATAGGATTATTTGGTTTCTTGTTTAATTTCGTGTGTTCTTTATAAATTATGGATATTAACCCTCTGTTGGATGTGGGGTTGGTAAAGATCTTTTCCCAATCTTTAGGTTTCCTTTTTGTTCTAATGACAGTGTCTTTTGCCTTACAGAAGCTTCTCAGTTTCATGATATCCCATTTATTGATTGTTGGTCTTAGAGCCTGAGCTATTGATGTTCTGTTCAGGAAGTTGTCACCTGTGCCAATGAGTTTAAGGCTTTTCCCCACTTTTTCTTCTACTAGATTTTGTGTGGTGGGCTTTATGTTCAAAATCCATTCGACTTAAGTTTTGTGCAAAGTGATAAATATGAGTGAATTTGCATTCTTTCACATTTTGACATCCAGGTAGACCCACACCATTTGTTGAAGATGCTGTCCTTTTTCCATTGTACAGCTTTGGCTCCTTTGTCAAAAATTAAGTGACCATAGGTGTGTGGGTTTATTTCTGGGTCTTTGATTCAATTCCAATGATCAACTGGTCTGTTTCTATACCAGTACCAGGCTGTTTTATTACTGTTTCTCTATAGGATAGCTTGAAATCAGGCATGGTGATACCTCCAGATGTTTTTCTATTGCACTGGATTTATTTAGCTCTTCTGGGGTTTTTATTTTCCATATGAAATTGAATATTGTTCTTTCAAGGTTTGTAAAGAATTGTGTTGGTATTTTGATAGGAATTGCATTGAATCTATATATAGCTTTTGTTAGGATGGCCAATTTTATTATATTGATCCTACCTATCCATGAGCATGGGAGAGCTTTCCATCTTCTTTATTTTGTTTATTATGTGTCCTCTTCAATTTCTTTCTTCAACGACTTGAAGTTCTTGTCATACAGGTCTTTAACTTGCTTGGTTAGAGCTACTCCCAGGTACTTTATATTGTTTGTAGTTACTGTGATAATAAAGGCAATATACAGCAAACTGGTAGCTAGCATCAAATTTAAATGGGAAAAAACTTAAAGCATTTCCTATAAAATCAGGGGCAAGGCACTTTCCCTATATCTCTTCAACATAGTACTTGAAGTTGTAGCTAGAGCAATAAGACAACTAAAGGAGATCAAGGGGATACAACTTGGAAAGGAAGAATTTAAATTATCCCTATTCTCTGGTGGAATTATTGGGGTCATTTATGTATACTAACATATCACCAGAGAACTACTAGAACTGATAAACACCTTCAGCAATGTGGATGGATAAAAAAAATCAATTCAAAAAAAATCAGCAGCCCTTCTTTATACAAAAGATAAATGGGCTGAGAAAGAAATTAGGGAAACAACATCCTTCACAATAGCCACAAACAACATAAATGTTTTTTGATGTCCAAAATATGGGAGTTAATCAAAGAAAATGTATACTCACATTGGCTGGCCCATCCAGTCTTCAGTATAATTAATTGCAAACTAAAATTAAATATGTATAGATGAATATAGGAAACAACAAAAACAGAAGGAACACAAATATAAATGATCTAACTCATCTAATTTGAAGCTGCATATGATAATGTATATCGTTTATTAGTAGAAAACAAATTATTTAACCATGAACTCTACTGCTGATAACAGCAGTTGGTTTATATTAAGTGTTTATTATGTGGCAGAAACTACATTCCATAAGTTTTCATGTCAGAAGATCATAACAGTCCCATGGCAGGGAATTTTACCTCTTTTCTTCAAATGAGAAAACAGGTGATTAAGAAGACTGTATATTAAATCAGGGGCTGGCAAAAGCTCAGTGATTAAGGACACTGCTTTCAGAGGACTCAGATTCAATTCCCTGCACCCACACATTGCCTCATAACCTCCTGTAACTCAAATAACAAGTGAGTTGATGCTTTCTTCAGGCCTCCATGAGCAATAGGTATGACCAAGAACACATATATACACAGGTAAAACATTCATATGAATAAAAAAACAAAATAAATCTTGAACCAGTCTCATATTCTAATAAGACAACCATGATCAGGATTGATTAATTAATTAATATTAACCCACTTAATATTTCTGGTCTCTGTTATTACAAGTACACTTATTTCACGGTACTCTAATTTTGATAATAAATTATATACTGCCTTTACACCAGAATTCACCAGAATAAGCCTATTTCTATTTAAAAGTCAAAATACTGTGTTGACTTTTATATGTGTGTTTCTGTATATTTGGCAAAATCATTGAAAATAACTATATATGCAAATTCAAGAACAGAATTTTGTGTTGTATATTATCTCTGAGAAATCTAGGTAATAAAACATGAACTAGACAGTAAATAAATTTGTTGTGAGTCTAGATTAAGAACAGAGTTAGTTTGAATACTTTTGAATAATCTTAATTAAGTATTTACAAAAGAAGCTTCAAATAAGACTTAAATTTCTTCTGCATAAAACAGACAAAATTAGCATTCATATATCAAACAAATGTATACAATCATATCAGTAACTTTAGAAGCATTAACTATTGTTCATTCATGAAACAATGAACTTTATTCTCCTTAATTTTGGTTCCTGTTTTAGATGAAACATTGATTTTTTTTTCTTTTGGTATAAGTTTTCATACATGTGATATTAGGTGAAAATGGCAATATACTAAAGAATAACTTTAAAACTGTACTACTCCAAATAATAGCAGAAATGTTAAATAATGTATAATTCACTATATGTAGTTAAAGTCAAGATATATATATATGTATATATAATTTGTGATATCTAAATGCATTTCCCATTTATTTCATATGCTATATGTGTAACATATAATGATAGAAATCAATATTTTCAAACAGTCATGAGTACAATAGTCTTCTGCTGTGTGTTACATTTATGTTCTTACCAATTGTTCATAACTTTCCTATAACTCTGAGTTACTGTTTATTACCTATCTCAGATGAAACACACACCAATTCATCCTCCAAAATCACACTGCTAATAAGTAATCATATCCAGAACTGACTATCAGCAGTTTTTAGTCTAAATTCATACACACACACACACACACACTATAAAAACCAAAGTGGTACAGATAGATACACAAATATTTAACTCTAGTTTAAACTAAAATGAATTAATTTCTAGAATAATCTTTTCATATCCTTTCCAGTGGATGCTGGCCCTATGTCGTCCCTGATCTGTGACTGTGCAGTAATCTCTGTCTGCTGTATGACAGTCACACTCATCAGCACAATCTCAATTCCTCCTAGGACAGATGCACTAATTTAAGGGTATTTTAGATGGTTCATTTTCATGTGCATCTTTCTTACAGTTTACATGAATGCCTTCATCAATATTGATGCACCCTCTGTTTTTGCCTCGGTAATATTTTGCAATAATATATAAATGCAAATATTAAGATTTAGGAAGTTTGAGTCATTTTAAAATGTCTGTTTTATTAACAAACTGGTATATTTTTTGGTGAAATTTTTATCTCTCCTTTCTCTGTAAAAAAAAAAAAAAACGGTATAGAAAGTGCATGGTTTATGAGCTTTCTTGCTGGGATGCTGTCATATTTTAAGAACTCTGTTAAAAAATTGCATGGTCCATTACCCAGAAATAAGTCATCCACAATGACTTACTGTAAAATTTATTAAATATTTTTCATAGTTAGTATAGACTGTGATTTTGTAACTCACCCTATGCTTTACTGGTGTGTGTATATGTGGTGTGTGTGTGTGTATGTGTGTGTGTGTATCTTTGTGTTTGATTTGAGAGCAGTTCTAATATTTACTCATTTATAAAAATGACAAGATTTTTTCTTTAATAGTATTATTTTTTAAAATTTTTATGCAAATATATATTAAGCATTAGAAATCTTTGCATATAATATACACTTTCTGGAATCTTACAGTTGATTACTGTTTACCACTTAATTGGCAGTGGTACATGGGAGAGTTAAGCCTAAAAATGAGGTGTGCTAAATTCTCATGAAATAACCAACTTTGTTCTGAACAACAGACAATTAATAGTCTTAGGATAAAGAGTCACATGAGCAAAGTGTCCAGTCACAAAGATAAGCCTCACACCATGGGCAAGCAGGAAGTAGCAGGTAAGTCTCACATAGCAAAAACATGTTTTTCAAGATAGGCATAGAAAGAAGTAACAGTACCCAGTTATAATGAATATTATAAAGCAAACTCATTCCTATCCTTTACACCTAGGATGATCATAAAAACATACTCCAAGAACAGTTCTTTACTTTAGAGGAAACTGGGGTCACAAGATTAAGAGTGTTGGTTTTTTTTTCTTTTTTTAATAATTTATTTTTTATTTCTTCAAGTTACATCTCAATCACAATCCCCTCCCTACTCCCCCCTCCAGTCCCACCCTTCCACCCTCCTCCCCCTCAACCCCCCCCATCCTCTTCCCTTCTTTTTTTTTTTTTTTTTTTTAGTTTAAGGTATTTCTTTTCCCCCCCCAACAGCTCTCACAAACACTCAGGATTACATTGCACTAATCCATTCTTGAACCATGTTCTGACAATTAGATCTTGATTTTGTTTTTGTATTGAGAATCTGGAAATAAGAAAATTTTGTTTATTTATAAATTTTATAAACATCTTTCCAGGAGACAATACAAATAATACAAGCTACTTTTCAAGAAGAGAGAAATGGATAAAAAAACAAAAACAAAAAACAAAAAAACTGTGGTACATCTACACAATGGAATACTACTCAGCCATCAGAAACAATGAAAGCATGCAATTTGTAGCCAAATGGATAGAACTACAGAAGCTCATCCTGAGTGAGCTAACCCAGACTCAGAAGGATGCACATGGCATCTATTCACTTATAATCAGATTTTAGCCATATAGTACAGGATAACTATACTACAGCCAATGTACCAAAGGGAACAGGAACATAGACTTTGTTTCCTGTCAATGAGACACTTTGTCTTAGTGGAGCTGCCTTGTAGGACCCCGTGATGGGGAGGCTCTTGGCCATCATATGACTGCTGAACTGGGGTGGGGGATTAATATGTAGGGACACGTCACTCTGGGGGGGAGTGGGATGAAAGGGATAAGGGGTAGAGGGTGGGAGGGTGGGACTGGGAGGGGTGGAAAGAGGACACTGTGATGGAGATGTAACCTGAAATAATAAATAAATATAAAAAAGAAGAGCGTTAACTCATAGTATGAGCTGCAATGGGTCCTATAAGAGACTAAGCTATAATGAAAATCCAACAAGCAATGATGAGCACCACGTAATGTATTCAGGTACCTCAGAGAACACCAAGAATGATAAAAAGAAACAAACAACAAGCAAAAAATACAATTAAGTCACATCTTCTCATGTCATATTCATACTTCGAAATATCAGAAACATATGATCCCTTAAATGGTCCTTAAGTTTATCTGTCCCTCTCCATTTTACTTCCCTCACCCTTCTTAACCCTCCCCTGCCCAGTTTGATCCTCCCTTTCCTGTTAACCCCATGATCTATCTATTCTATTTCTCCTTCCTAGAGAGATCCATTCCACCCTGCTGGTCCCTTACTTTATACATATGTCTGTGGTTGTAAAGACTGTAAATTGTGTATCAAAGACTTACAACTAATATGCACATATAAGAAAACGTATACCATATTTGTCTTTCTGGGTCTTGGTTTCCTCTCTCAGGATGATTTCTTTTTTGTAACTCCATACATTTGCCTTCAAATTTCAGCATTTTCTTTTCTGATGGCTGGGTAATATTTGATTGAATAAATGTACTACATTTTCTCTATCTTCTTCCATTGACAGGCAACTAGGCTATTTCCAATTTCTGGCTATTATGAATACAGCAGCAATGAACATGGTTGAATAGAATTTAAAATACATTGAGTATATGCCAAGAGTCAGATAGCTGGTTCTTAATCAGAAGTTTTCTAACATATATACATATATGAAGGCAATGTAAATGAGTTCACCAAATAACAAGGGAAACAGAGCCTTAATGGAATATCTCTCATCACCAACTGAAGTTCCCAGGATTGGGGAATGGGATACATCTAATTGAATTTGGCCAAATGACCCCCATGGGAACTGCCAGACAGCCTACTATTGCCAACACTATATGTTGTTCTCCACAAACTCATAATAATCTCCTATTCTTTTTTATTTTAATAATTTTTTTTATTTCTTCAAGTTACATCTCAATCACAATCCCCTCACTACTCCCCCCTCCAGTCCCATCCTTCCACCCTCCTCCCCCTCAACCCCCCCATCCTCTTCCCTTCTTTTTTTTTTTTTTTTTAGTTTAAGGTATTTCTTTTTCCCCCCAACAGCTCTCCCTTTCAGTCCAAAAAATGGTTCTTTTTCTTATAACTATAAATACAATACAAAACAACAGAAATAAATAGGCCACGATTATAAGAGTTATATGGCTTAGCATACATTCCCAATGTCCAGTCCATATGTATTTGGCACCTGACTTTAACATTCTACTATCTAACCATCTCCATGAGTTTAAAGTTCTATATCTAACTCAGCTTTCATACTAACTTGCCTCATAATTTTAAAAATATCTTCTTAGATCCAGAACACCCTCTTGATTCCTAAACAACTCAAAATTTAACTATGAGACTCTAGCTATCTATTCTTCAACCCGCTCAGAAACCTGAGAGGGATAAATATATCTGATTATATAGGAAGTGCAGGGCCTGCAGCTTCCAAAACTAAAAAAATGAAAGATAGCACATATAAAACTAATTGAATACAGAGAAGGTGAGCAGGTGCCTACATAGAGCCTTTACCCCTATGGGCCAATGTTTATGCTCCTGAAAGGCCCTTTGCACACTACTAAAGGAGAAAAGTAAATTACAATGTAATTACAAACCACTTAACCTGCAATGGTAATCTGTTTGCAAGATATGCTTATGCAACAGTGGCACAAAGCTTATAGGAGTAACCAACCAAGATACGATTGGATTTAAGTCTCATTCCATGAGATGTAACCCATATTGGGCATTAGTTAAGTGTTCAATAACCTGTAAATATAAAGAGCAGGGACCTAGGGGGAAGCCAAACACCATTGTTCTAAATTAATGTAGCAATAAAATGATCCTTAATGACATTATGTTACACACATAGATTAGAACCTTGCTCAGCCTTCAGCAGAGAAGCTTCTTCCTATAGCATCTGGGAACAAATATAGAGACCCACAGCCATGTATAGAGAGTGAGATACCTTGGAACACTGAGTCCTAAATAGGTTGTCCCTATCAAATTCTTTACCTTAAGGCTCAAGGAACCCCATGGAAGAGGACATAAGAGCCAGGGGGAATAGAGGATACCAAAGAAACATGGCATTCTAAACAAGGCAGGATAGATGCATGTATGAGCTCACAGAGACTGTGACAGTATGCACAGTACCCACATGTGTCTGTGGCAGATGGAGTCCCAATGCTAACAGAGTAAAGCAATCTCCAATTGATAACCACTTACAAATGAAAAGTCAATTTTCCCCAATAGTCTCACTGTGGATACAAATCACTCTTTACGTCAGATCCCAAGAACAGCAGTAAATGACCAACACAAAACAACCCAATGTCACATTTGGATGTTCTTTTTCTCATAATATTTTGTCAGGGCAGTTTTTTTTAACCTTACCCATCCATTGCATATATATTATGGCTGCTGGTTTTGGGTGCAACTCTGCATCTATGTGTGTTCCCTATGCTTTTTCTTTGGCTCTTTTCTTTTCTTTGTTTTGAACTGTCTGTGTTGCCTTTCTTTGTTTTTTCTTATATTATTTTACATTATTATTATTCTGTAGATGCCTGTTTTTAAAAGAGAGACAGAAAGGGTGTGGATCCAGGTGGAATGGGATGTGGGGAGAATCTTGGAGGAATTGGGTGAGGAGAAACTGTAAGTATGGGTTCTATTTCATGAAGTTGGCCTTAAGTCAAGTCAGACATTGTTTAGTTAAGTTCACAAGCTTTGTGCCACCATTATTCAAGTGAATGTTACAGGCAATGTATCATTGTAGATAAAGAGTCTGTAGCTGGTTTGGTGTTTACAATTTCTCTTTTGATAGCTTGAAGAATACCTACCTTTACCAATGACACTAGAATACAGAGTAGAGGTTCGAAGGAGGCACCAGATTTGTTTTAGATGATTTGTGTGGGTGTGTTGTATTTAGCAATGAGGCCTTAAAACTTTTTAAAAATTAATATTAAATTTTTCATTTTAAAATTTACTTTTAATTATATGTGCCCAATAAATCAGTCCTGTATCTATGTAAATTTTCAATACCCATAATGAATCTTCTTATAATTTGATGAAATTACATTGAATCTATGGTTCATTGAAAAATAAGTGCTAAAATTAAAGTGTCATCATCTCATTGATAAAAAAATTGAAATTGAGAATCAGCTAAATAAGACTGTTAGCAACATAAAGAGAGGTGTTTCAGAAAAGGAATAAATAATGGTAAATGTATTTTACCTCTTTTTCTTAATTTACATAAAAGTTCATTGTTCCTGTAATACTAATGTAAACAACTAAAATATATAATTAAAGAACAGAGATACTTAAATTAAATATGCAGTAAAACAGAAAAGTAAAGTTTTAAAATGCTTAAGCATAAATCAGTTAAGGTTTGTAAAGGTTTTATATGTAAGAGAATAAAATATAGTGAAATATATCTCAGAGTATCTGAATCAATGAAGATCGATGTTGTGTTTTCAGATTGGAACATTTACTAATTGTGAACATATTAGTTCCTCCCAATTTTATCTGTAAGTTGAATGCAAGACAAATACATTTTAGCTAACATTTTATAGTTATTAAGAAACTGATAAAGAAAATTCACTAAAAATATAAATCATAGAAGGGGTTAATACAAAGTAAAGAATAAAGTAAGAGGATTCCAATTTTTTCATTTCTAAGCATTGAGTTAAGCTACAAGTACACTATTAAAGTAATAATAGATGGTAAAGAATTATATCAGTGAATAATTTCTATATAACAAAAGATAGAATAGTCACCAACCCCCAAAAAAACTGTAGACAGGATAAGTTAATTTATTTTTTCCTTTTTTTATTTATTAATTCAGGTTACATCTCCATCACAGTCCTGCCAGTCCTCCCCTCTACCACCTCTCCCTTCCATCCCACTCCTCCAGAGTGGAGTGTCCATACATATCAGTTCCCCACCCCAGTTCAGCAGTCATATGAAGGCGAAGAACCTCCTCATACACTGGGGGCCTACAAGGCAGCCCCACTAGGGCAAAGTGAATCACTGACAGGTAACAAAGTCTATGTTCCTGTTCCCAGTTAATTTTAAAATATAGTTATTTTAACATTGGAGCCAGAGAGAAATGATGCCCATAGGCAAACACATTGTTTCTCCTTGTAAGACATTTAAAGTAATAAGTATAATAAAAAAGGAGCTACAGATTAAGAAAAGGTATTTTCAAAATACTGCTCTAATAAAGTAGCCAACACTTAACAAAGAACCCATGAATCTCATCAGTAAGGAAACAAATGACTCAACTAAAAAAAAGATGAGAAAATGTTTAAACATACTTCATACACACACACACACACATTAGCAATGGAAATATATGCTAAACATAATTTACCATTAAATAGTTATAAATTATGAAAGAGCATACCACTGTATTGCTGTTATAATGCCTAAAAGAATAAAAGCTAACAATGAAAAATACTGGTTAACATGCAGACCAATAGGAGTTTCCACTCACTGGTATAATGACTTTGGAACCAAGTTTGACAGCTCCTTATAAACCTAAACAAAACCTAACTGCATGGCATAACACAGGAGTAGCACACCTCAGTAGGAAATGTACACCTCAGCATTTCTCACTAAATTAAGTTAGGTCTGCACTAGCATACTCTAGCATAAGACTGCACTAACATAAAGATTTAGCATATCTATTATAGCATTGATTACTAAGTCTGAGAGCAACCAAGAAAATGAGTGGACAGACAAACCATAGAATATTCAGAAAACAGAAGACTATTCAGTGACAAAGAACTATCAATATGTACAATATGATAAATAATCTTAAATACATTTTTCTAAGTAGAAGATACTAAACGAAATATTACAACCTTGTGATCCATTTATATAAAATCCTTTAAAAGGAAATTTCTCATTCCAAAGAGACTAGTGGTGACCAAGTACTTAAGAATATGGAGAGATGAATGATTATATAAGACACAGATAGTTGTTCAAATGATTAAATTATTTAGGGTGATTCTTTCATATCAAATGGAAGATTTTTTAAATTTATTTATTTGTTTATTTTATTTTTTATTTCTTCAAGTTACATCTCAATCGCAATCCCCTCCCTACTCCCCCCTCCAGTCCCATCCTCCTACCCTCTTCCGCCTCAATCCACCCATCCCCTTCATTTTTTTTAAGTTTAAGGTATATCTTTTCCCCCCAACAGCTCCGCCTTTCAATCTTTTCCCCCCAACAGCTCCCCCTTTCAATCTTTTCCCCCCAACAGCTCCCCCTTTCAGTCCAACAAATGGCTCTTTCTCTTATAATAATAAATACAATACAAAACAACAGAGGTAATTAGGCCACAATTATGAGAGTTATATGGCTTAGCATAAATTCACAATGTCCAGTCCATATGTATTTGGCACCTGACTTTAACATTCTACTATCTAACCATCTCCATGAGTTTAAAGTTCTCTATCTAACCCAGCTTTCATACTAACTTGCATCACAAGTTTAAAAACATCTTCTTAGATCCAGAACACTCTCTTGATTCCTAAACAACTCTAAATTTAATTATGAGACTCTAGCTATCTATTCTTCAACCACCTCAGAGACCTGAGAGGGATAAATATATCTGATTATATAGGAAGTATTTTATATCTGAATCACAACCATCCTCCATCCTCCTTCCCTTCGCCCAGTCCCACCTTCTGACCCCCCCAAAAAAACTTCCCAACCCTGCCTAGTAGCAACTCACTCTGGCCCATCAAATTTCATCAGCACTAAGTGCCTCCTCTTCCACTGAGGCAAAACAAGGCAGTTCTGCCAGGAAAATGGGGTCCAGAGGGAGGCAACAGAAACCAAGTCTGAGATAGTCCTCTCTCCAGTTGTTGGGAGATCCACTTGAGGACCAAGCAGCCCATCAGCTTCACATGTGTAGTGGGCCTAGGAAAAGTCCATTCAAGTTCTTTGGTTGGTGGTTCAGTCTCTATGAGCCCCCTGAGTTAATTGGCTATGTAGGTCTTCTTGTGGTGTCCTTGGCTCCTCCAGCTCCCTCAAATCTTCCCCTAACTCTTCCACAAGACTCTGAGTTTTTCCTAATATTTTGCCTAATGTTTGGCTGTGGGTCTCTGTATCTCTTTCCAATATCTGTTGGACAAAGACTCTCAGATGACAGTTATGTTTGATTGCTGTTGAGTTCCCTCTCTTTATCTACTTCTGATGTCTATTTTCTTTCCCCTACTTTAGAGGAATTCAAGCATCATTCCTTGAGCCCTACCTGTTATTTTGTTTCCTTGAGTCTGTAGATTATAGCATGATTATCCTGTACATATTGGCTAATATCTGCTTATGAATGAATACATATCATATGTGTCTTTCTGGGTCTCTTACCTCACTCAGCATGATATTTTCTGGTTCCAACCATTTGCCTGCCCATTTCATGATGTCATTGTTTCTAATAGCTGAGTAGCATTCCATTGTGAAAATGTACAACAATTTATTTACCCATTCCTTGGTTGAGGGACATCTAGGTTGATTCCAGTTTCCGGACATTATGAATGAAGCTACAATGAACATAGTTGAGGGAAGATGACTGCAGCATAAATTTTTCCAATCCATAGAATTTTACCACACAAAGAATGAACTTTTATGTGAAAACCTGCTAAAATAGGTTCATCAGTGTGAGACACTTAGGTTGGAAAAGAACTGCAATAAGACAATCTGAATGTGCTACTTATGTTATGTAACTCTAAGGAAGATCATAAAATATAAACTCAATGAAGTTTGAGAAATTTGGAACTTCTGGTTGAAAGTAAAAAGAAAGTGTACATCCTAAAAATCGTATTCTAGGTAATAAGTTGTTATTAGCAGCAATGCAGGCTGGGAGTTCAAAAGGTACAGGACAGTATAGAGAAATGAACAATTACATTCATCGTGGAGACAGCAAACTAAATTTCTAACAATTGGGATACAGGATGAAAATTAAAATTGAAGTTTAGAATGATCTATGCACTGATCATTTAAGAACTGAAGACAGCAACACAAATGAATGCTTATCTTCACATGGATGCAGATGGTTGTGATATATGCATGTAAAAGGTCACAAAATAATAATAATAATGGACATGAGAATCTATAAAACTTGATATAAACATAAATTTTCTCTTACTGAATTATCACAGAAACTAATGGAATGATACTCTAATACTCTAATAATATTATATATGTACATGCAAATATCAGATCATAGTTATATTCTAATTCACAGTCAAGAAAGCTAAGATTCCTTAGAAAGTTAGGACTGCAACTTGAAAATGAACTTTTAAAATTATTAACTATTTATTTATTAATAACTATATTCACTTATAAAAATATAAACACTTGGCAAGAAAAACCCCTTGCTTCAACTGTAGACAGACTGCTGTCCAAAAAGGACAAAACTTGGAAGCAAGACAGCCTAGCTCTGCCAAGACAGGGTGGGTAAGTCCTTCATAATTTCTGCTCTACAATCAATGTCTGTCAGAGAAACGGGGTCAAAAGGCTGAAGATTGATGCTGTAATGTATGGAGAGAAAATGGGAACTGTCCAGGCAGCCGCTGGTATGTCATTTCTTAGTTTTGGAAGCTGCGGGCCCTGAACTTCCTATATAATCAGATATATTATTCCCTCCCAGGTCTCTGAGGTGGTTGAAGACTAGATAGCTAGAGTCTCATAATTAAATTTTGAGTTGTTTAGGAATCAAGAGGGTGTTCTGGATCTAAGAAGATGTTTTTAAAATTGTGATGCAAGTTAGTATGAAAGCTGAGTTAGATAGAGAACTTTAAACTCATGGAGATGGTTAGATAGTAGAATGTTAAAGTCAGGTGCCAAATACATATGGACTAGACATTGGGAATGTATGCTAAGTCATGTAACTATCATAATTGTGGCCTATTTATTTCTGTTTTGTATTGTATTTATTGTTATAAGAGAAAGAACCATTTGTTGGACTGAAAGGGGGAGCTGTTGGGTGGGAAAAGCTCTACCTTAAACTAAAAAAAAAAAGGGTAGAGGATGGGGGGGTTGAGGGGGAGGAAGGGTGGAAGGGTGGGACAGGAGGGAGGAGTAGGGAAGGGATTGTGATTGAGATGTAACTTGAAGAAATAAAAAATAAATTATATATATATATACACTTAACTACTAATCCTACAAATTCCTACTACCCCCTAACCACTAAACCTATTGATAACTATTACAATTGTCTAACCTTTCAGAAGGATACAGTCTCTGGGGCAGATCCTCAGTCGTCAGGAATACAGTCTCTGTGGTAGACCCTTTAAAGCACTTAGCAATCTTTTTTTCTGGAATATCTCAGATGAAGATTTGTCAGGGTAAATTGGCCATGGCAATCTTACCTTAAATAAGGCTTGAGGCTTTCTTCTCTCTGGGAGACCCCAGCTGTCTGTAGGCCAACTTATTTCCTTAGCATCAGCAACTCTGCCGCTCTGTCTCAGTCTTTAAAGCCAGCCACAGTTTTGTTTAGGTCACTGTTGGGACAGGTCACACCTCTCTAGGCAAAAGCTGAGCCACAGTCCTTAAATAGGATCTCTCCTTGTTTCACCTGTTTCAGCTTAATTTGGGCTCTGCCCATTTACCAGCTGAAAACAATGCCAGGCCAAATACTTTGTTTCTTAGTCCATTAAGTCTTTCCTGTTTTCACCTGGCTTCAACCTTGTTTTTCAGTCCATTAAGCTGATAAGCTAATTGGTCACAGCCAAGTTGATCTTCATGCCCCCTGAATTAAGAGACTGTATCAGAAACTCCTATATATTTACTAAATCTAATTTAATTAATCTAACTCCCCACAGCAACTGATTCTAGGACTAAGATATGAAAATCATATGAAGGTTCTGGAACATGTAGCTCCAGAAAGCAAGAAAGTAGGCTAAAGCAAAACAACACCAAAGTACACAGTGTAAACTTCCAGCTTATGGTTATAATCTAGAAGCTAAATGAAAGAGTGCTAGGACACTCTGAACAACACAATAACTATAGTCTTGTACTATGTCCAAAGGATAATACATATTTACAGCTGTCTCTAAAAGATAAACCATTAAGCAAATAAATATAGGGAGTGTGAGTTAGATAAGTTCTGTCCAAATCATGTTGAATAATTTTTCTTCGATATTTTTCCTTAAATATATGAAGCCTAGCTCTACTTCTTTTCTTTTTTCTCTGTAATTTAAACTTAGCAAAGGGCTATATTCATCATATATAGCATATTTTCATAAACTGACTAGCTATATCGTATAAATGTATGTGTATATGCTTGTGGTTGATATATATATATTTATTTGGAGCTACTCCTAACTTTTATTTCTTATGTTTGTGATGCACCTAAGGTGTAGGCAGATGTGAAAAATGAAATAAATTTTTGCTGAGCAGTAGTCTACAAAATAATTTACCAGTAGTCTTCACATGAGTCAAGGTTCTCAAAAATAAAAAAAAAAAATTGAGAAACTGGCAGTCAAATGTAACCTAAAGAGATATGACTCGATATGTTAATATGAAACCATAATTGGTTACATTTTGAAACTAAAGCACTGCAAATACAGTATGAAATAGAGCTGATGAGTATGTATCTATTTTATACTAGTATGAAAAATCCATACTAGTAATAGATTTTATTAACAAATTAAACTGTGAATGGCATATGGAAACCACAATTCTCTCCACTCTACTCTAAATACAATCTGTTGTAAAACAAACACAGGTGTTTACAAAATAGTTTTTAAAATAATCCTCATAAATGGTTGATAGAAACACAGAAGGTAAGGTTATGTAAATGTTGTAAAACTCAAATTATTGGGTGGAATTTCTTTATTAAGAAGAAATATTGTTTAGTTCAGAATGTCAAATAAGGAAAGAAATTATTTTATTGTTCTTTTAAAAAGGCTAATGAGGGAACTGGATTCAAGAGAGATTAAGTAAATTGGTCATTAATGTATGTATGAATTATCTGAAGTCATGAATAAATTATAAAAGATATGTGTGTGTGTCCTTGTGTCCAATGTGTTTCTCTCTCTCTCTCTCTCTCTCTCTCTCTCTCTCTCTCTCTCTCCTGTCTCTGTCTGTCTCTTTCTTTCTCTCTCTCTCTCTCTGTCTGTGTGTGTGTGTGTGTGTGTGTGTGTGTGTGTGTGTGTGTGTGTGTGTGTCTGTCTGTCTGTGTCTGTGTGGTCAGTGCTATATCTTCAAGGGCCACAGAATTTATCAGGTCTTGGAACTGGAGTTTCAGATGATGGTGACACTCCCAACATGAACCTGGGAATAGAGCTGATGGCTTCTAGAAGAGCTCATCAGTACTTACCATCCCTCCAGACCCAGATTTAAAAAAAAAAATTAGACTGTCATTCTCTATTTATTCTGAAACCTTCTACTTCAGAATTCATTGATACATTAAAAAATACTATTTTTGTAAAATGTGTGTATTTAAAAGCATATTTTCACTATTAAATTAATACTCTAATAATAATAATTGTTTAATTAAATAATAAAAACTTTCTCCATTATTGCCCTATTATTTAGATGTTTAAGTGACATCACAGAATCCTAAAATAGTATATTTTCATAAAGAAGTTTCTGACCAAATAATTGTGTACATTTGGAACTGTTATATCATTGGAGTAACATTAATTCACTCTTTTTCAAACTAAAATAATAAAGGAGATACATCAACAAATGCTTTAAAGCTAGCAGATATCAATGGAAGACATACAGTTTTATTGGGCTTCCAAAGTAGTCCAGAGTATCAGAATTGTACTGCATCTGCAGATCATACCTTTAATTCAAGAATACCCTTTTAAAAAAAAGAAAAAAGCATTATCTTGTCTTTGTCTCTCAGCAGGTATTTAATACCTTCTTCGTAATTGCTTCTTCAGTTTGGCAGGTGATTTAGTTGCAGATATTATTTCCTAGATATGTAATTGAGATTTTCCCAGGGTAAAGATAACATAGTTTACAAAACAATTTATCACAATGATAAATGAATGTGTGTGTTCAAGTTTCTTTTTTATCATATGCTGCTCAGTGTTAAATAAACTGAGAATGAGAACTGAACGTATTCTTGGACAGTCAGAGGAAACTTGGTTTTCTTTGCTGTGTTTTCCAATATCCCTAAAAGACTCCCATTTGAGAAATGTGTTTTTACTCCCCACAGAGTTCTATTCTGGGCAGAGCTGTGCGTGAATCCACCAGAAAATGCTTGGACTTCCTTGAACTATAATTCACCTCACACACTGTGTATTCATTAAGTAATTTAACAAATCTGGCTTCCTTCCCACTCACAGTGCAAGACTCCATACCTTGCATGGGGATGAACTACACAGAATTGTACATTTTTGTGTTTACATATCATGCCTACAGTTATTAGTGACAAGATAATAAAATATAGTACCTTATATAAAACAAGTGTTTGTGCATCAAACAAATATTAATTCATGAATGAATTCTGTATGTGACAGAAAATTTCAGCATGAAATCACATGTGAAATAATTGCAGAGGATGTTGAAGGTTGTGATATCACTAAGAACAGGGCACAAAAAAATCCTTATGTCATCCACCAAAGCATGTAAGTAATTGTTTTTAATATATATTATTGGTTAATTTTGTTAGTGGATAATTTCATACATGTATATAATATTTTCTGATTTCTCTTACCTTTTATCTCCTACCCATCCCTACCAACTTCCCCCATTCCCTCTTTCATAGTCCCTCAATCCACTGGTTACACAGATACTTTGTGATTCACTAAAAAAAAGGTCACAAAAATCAAACCAAAAGTAATGGTTTTATTCCAACAGGCTTAAGTAATGGTATGGCCTGAACTGTAATGGCACCTCCCCTGTGTCTAATTGTTTAACCCTGCCATGATCACTTCCATTTCTAAGGAAGAACAGCACTGCATATTCTTGGCAGAGCTGCTCAGCCAAATGATGTTAATGAATAGTGGCACCTCATCAAGCTGAGAGGACTAGCCCACGATGAAATTATTTGTGTAACATATTATTGCAGGCTGCAAACCAAGAACTGATGGCTCTTTAACAGCCAGAGCCAAGAATTAGCAGAGCTGGGAGTCTTATTCCTATCTAATCAATAAAGCAAAGTGTTCCATTGCTTTGCAATGGAGTAATTAAAACATTTGTATTCAAGTGAATCCATAGGATATGATGCATAACAAAATTTAGCCACCACCTACAGCCATTTCTAGTAACCACTATAGTCAGGAACTCAAAAAATTCATAGCCAAAAGGGACAAGCATAGCATAAAGCCACATTTCATATTTATTCCTGCAGAGGACCTCTGTAGTACTGCAGGTTTTCTTGGGGTATATTTTCTACCTGAAGTGTAGTAATCCATCAAGTACCCACAGGAAAGAGCTACCTGCAGTTTAGCATGTGTTCATAGAAAATTGCTTCAGCTCTTGCAGGTCAAAAGAACTGTAATTTTAACATAATGTGTTAAATAAGTCTTTAGTTGATTTGAACTGTATTATTAGTATCAAAATAATAAAGCATATAATTTAAAAAGAAAACAAGTATTTTATAATTAAAAGTTACTTTGCTGCACTTTTAATTGGACCCATTTAAATGGCAAAAAAAATTTACTGTTTCATTCTGGTTTCCACTGGCTATTCTAATATCTTTAAATTGTGTGCATGTAAATGTCTCTATTGAGGTAGTAATTTTAAGAATTATATATTGGTTATCTGTTGGAATAATTAGGAATTTTGGTTTGTATAATAATTTTATTGTATTATTCTTTCATTTGCATTCATAAATTACATGCATGTAATATGAGGATATTTTCTATATAATCTTTCATTAAAATGACTCACCATGACGACATCCTGCCCCACAACCTTTCAGCAGTATCCCCTTACACCACCAGAGCCCAGGACAGCATCCTGAACCCCAGATAAGAATGGCCCCCACCCATCCATGCCTGCTCAGCATAATCCCAACTCCCCTCCTCTTCTGGTCATCATATTCTGGCCCACAACTCCTCCAGAAGAGTCCTGCTACTCCATCAGAGGTCAAGCCAGCTGCCCAAATAACAAGTAAGATTGTTCTCACACCCCCGCCATGCTCACACCTGCCGAGTATAACCCCAACCACCGATCTTCTCCTCAGCACCATATGTCTGTCAACCCACACATCCAGTGGAAGCCTCCTGCCCCACCAGCGGCCAGGCCAGTATCCTTAAGTACAGAGATCTGAAGCCATGCACATTGCCAGAACAGCAGCCCCCAACTTGGGCTGATACCCCTTACTTAACCAGAGGCCATCCAGGCCATCAGAAGTCTAGCCCAAACTTGACAGAGACTCTCTTCTCAACCGTATGGCATTCTATCTAGAAGATCAGAAAGGAAACAGAAACAAAGGAAGAAAACATCCATCCAACAAAGACAAACTCATATATGGGCATCTAGATCTACAATCACTCAAAACTCATATGCCTAGACACCAGAATAAGAACAAAATCAACAACAGCAAAACAATATGTCACCAGCCCAGCCATCCCACTACAGCAAGTCCTGAATATTCTAATAGAGCTGAGTCACAAGAAAACAGACTTAAAAACAACTTTTTAAAGATAATAAAGGTCCTTAAAGAGGAAATTAATAAATCCCTTATATAAATTGAGAAACAGACAATCAAAAAATTGGAGGAAATCAATAAATCTTTCAGAGTATGTCAAGAAAGCCAAGAACAAACTCACAAACAAACAAACAGTTGAAGAAAGAATAAAACTATTCAAGACCTCAAGATATAAATAGAAGCAATAAAGAAAACATAGACTGAGGGAATTCTGGAGATGGTAAAAATCTAGGTTAATGAACAGAAACTACAGGCACAAGCAACATCAGCAGAGTACAAGCGAATGAGGAAGGAATCTCAGGCACTGAAGATACGTAAAAGAAATAGATACATCAGTCAAAGAAAATGTTGAATCTAAAAAACTCCTGACACAAGACATCCAGCAAACCTGGGACACTATGAAATTAGATCAAAGGCCCAGGAAATATTTTCAACAAAATCATAGAAGATTGTTCTTATCTAGGAAGGGCATACGATAAAGGTACAAGAAGTTTACAGAACACCAAATAGATAGGACCAGAGAAGAAAATGCCTCACCACATAGTAATAAAAACACTAAACACACAAAACAAAACAAAAAATATTAAAAGCTTCAAGGGGAAAAAGCCAAGTAAAATATAAAGACAGACCTATTAGAATTACACTGGGTTTCTTAATGGAGTCTCTAAAAGCCAGAAGGCCTGGAGAGATGTGCTGCAGATTCCTAGAGACCAAAGATGCCATTGTATACAATTATACCCAACAACATTTTCAGTCACCATAGAGTAAAAAAGATAGTTCATGATAAAGTCAAATTTAAACAATATATATCCACAAATCTAGCCTTACAGAAGGTACTAGAAGGAGAACTCCAATTCAAGGAGGGCAACTACACCCACAAAACACAAACAATAAATAATACCATACCAGAAAATCTCCAAAAATGGAAAAGGAAACACACACACACAATCAACAACAACAACTACAATAAAATGACAGGATTTAAAAATCATTGGTCACTGATATATCTTATTGATATCAATGGACTCAATTCCCCAATAAAAAGACAAAAACTAACAACAGATGAGAATACAGGATCCACCCTTCTGCTGCATATAAGAAACATCACAACATCAAAGATAGGCATTACCTCCAAATAAAAGAGCAGAAAAATATTTCCAAGCAAATGACTCCAAAAAGGAAGATGGTATAGCTACTTTAATGTCTAACAAAATATACTTCAAACCGAAATTAATCAAAAGAGATGAGGAAGGACTCTTTATACTCATCAAAGGAAAAGTTCACCAAATTGACATATCAGTTCTCAACATCTATGCCCCCAAGGCAAGGGCATACACATTTGTAAAAGAAAGATTACTGAAGCTTAAACCACACATTGACCTTCACACATCAATGGGAGACTTTAATACTCCTCACTCACCAATGAACAGATCATACAGACAGAAACTGAACAGAGAAAGGATGGAGCTAATAGACCTTATGAACCAAATGGACCTGAAGATATCTACAGAACATTATACTCAAATACAAAAAAAGTACCCTTTTCTCAGTACCTCATGGAATATTCTCCATAATTAACCACATAGTTGCTCACAAAATAATTCTTAACAGATACAATAAAACTGAAGTAACCCTCTGCATCCTATTAGACCATCATGTATTAAAATTGGATTTCAACAACAACACAAACAGAAAGCCTACAAACACATGGATACTGAAAAACCCTATACTGAATGACTACTGGGTGAAGATAGAAAGCAGTGTACATATCTAACAAAATCCCCATCAAATTTCCATCACAAGTCTATGAAGACTTTGAAAGAACAATACTCAACTTCATATGAAAAAAATTTTAAAAACCAGGATATTAAAAACAATCCTGTACAATAAGAAAAACAACCAGAGGTATCATCATCCCTAATTTTAAACTCTACCATGGAACAGTAGTAATCAAAATAAAATGGCATTGGCATAAAAACAGACATGTTGATCAATTAAATAGAATCAAAGACCCAGAAATAAATCCACACACCTATGAACAACTGAATTTTGAAAAAGAAGCCAGAAGCATACAGTGGAAAAAAGAAAGCATCTTCAACAAATAATACTGGTCTAACCGGATGTCTACAGGTAGAAGAATGCAAATAGATCCATATCTATCAACCCTGCACAAAACTCAAGTCCAAGTGGATCAAAGACCCCAACATAAAACCAGAAACACTGAATCTGTTAGAAGAGAAAGTGAGGAATAACTTTGAACACATTGGCACAGAAGACTACTTTCTGAAGAGAACACCAATAGCACAAGAACTAAGGTCAACAATAATAAATGGGACCTCATGAAATGGAGAAGCTTCTGTAAGACAGGATACCATCAATGATAGGACAAAATGGCAGGCCAGAGAATGGGAAAAAAATCTTCACCAACCACATATCTGAGATAAGGCTAATATCCAAAATATATAAAGAACTCAAGAAACTACACAATAACAAGCTAAATAATCAAATTAAAAATGGGGTACAAATCTAAATAGAAAATTTTCAACAGAGTAATCTCAAAAGGCTAAGAAACAATTAAATAAATACTCAATATCCTTAGCAATTGGAGGAATGCCCATCAAAGCAACTCTTATATTCCATCTTACACCTGTCAGAATAGCTAAGATCAAAAACACAAGTGACAGCTTATGGTGACAAGAATGTGGAACAAGGGGAGCACACCTCCATTGCTGGTGGCAGTGTAAACTTGTACAGCCACTTTGGAAATCAATATGGCAGATTCTTAGAAAACTGGAAATCAATATACCTCAAGACCCAGCTATATCACTCCTGGGCCTATACCCAAAGGACACAACATCCTACAAGGAAACTTACTGAATTATATTCATATCAGCTATATTCATAATAGACAGAAATTGGAAACCACCCAGATATCCATTGACCAAAAAAATGGATTAAGAAATTGTGGTACATTTACATAATTGAGTATTACTCAGCTGTTTAATAAAATGGCATCATGAAACATGCAGGCAAATGCAAATGTATAGAACTAGAAAAAATCATGCTGAGTGAGATAACCTAGACCCAGAAAGGCAATCTTGGTATGCACTCACTTATAAACAGCTATTAGCTGTGAAGTAAAGGCTAATCGTGCAAAAATCCACAGACCTAGAGAGGCTAAGTAACAAGGAGGGCTTAAGGAAGGATGGATGGATATCTCTGGGAAGGGAAAATAGGATTAATATCAAGGTTGGACAGGAGGCAGGTGGGAATGAAAACAGGAGGAATCACATGGGAGTATGGATGGAGGAGAGGAATACTGAAATTAGGGAGGATTTTGGGTGTGAGGTAGAAATGTAGTGCAATGACCCCCATGAAATGTAGGAAGTTGACACTAGGGAAGATTCCTAGTAATTGGGGACATGGAGCTGGAACTGGTCATCATCTGTACCCAGAAAAGGCCTCAAGTGGAGGGATTAGGATACCAAGTCAGCCACAAAACCTTTGACTTACAGTTTGTCATGCCTGCAGGATATGCTGTGACAGGAGTCTAGCATAACCATCGTCAAAAACACAAGGAAGTTTCCTCATCTATTTTCATAGCAGCCTTATTTGTAATAGCTAGAAATTGGAAACAACCCAGATGTCCCTCAACTGAAGAATGGATTAAAAAACTGTGGTACAGCTACACAATGGAATACTACTCAGCCATCAGAAACAATGAAATCATGCAATTTGTAGCCAAATGGATGAAACTAGAGAAGCTCATCCTGAGTGAGCTAACCCAGACTCAAAAGGATGCACATGGCATCTATTCACTTATAATCAGATTTTAGCCATATAGTACAGGATAACTATACTACAACCAATGCACCAAAGGGAACAGCAACATAGATTTTGTTTCCTATCAATAAGACACTTTGCCTTAGTGGTGGTGCCTTGTAGGCTGCCAGTGTATGAGGAGGCTCCTGACCTTCATATGACTGCTGAACTGGGTTAGGGGACTGATGTGTAGGGACACTCCACTCCAGAAGAGTGGGATGGAAGGAATAGGGGATAGAGGGTGGGAGGGCAAGACTGGGAGGGTGGAAAGAGGACACTATGATGGAGATGTAATCTGAAGTAATAAATAAACATTAAAAAAAGACACCATAGATACTTCACCTTTCTGATGGGAGCAGATGCAGTCTCACAGCCAAATATTTGCCAGAGTTTGGGGGGTCCTGTGGAGAATAGGGAAGGAACAGTTAGAGGAACCAGAGGACTCAAGGATACCACAAGGACACAGCCCACAGATCCAATTACCAGGTCGGAAAGGGGGCTCACAGAGCTCGGGGAACCTGTGTACATCTGACCTAGACTGGTTTCTTGACCAGTCTTCATTGGAGTGGTTTCCTCCAGGAGCATCTGCAGCATGGGAGTGGATACAGAGGCCCACAGCCAGACAATATGGAGAGAGTGAGTCTAAATTGGAGGTCTCCATGGAGTTTCTCCCTTTGAAGCTCTGGGAATTCCACAGAAGAGAGAGAGAAATGACTGTAGGAGTCAGAGGGGATAGAGAACACCAGAAAAACATGGCCCACCAAATCAACTAAGCAGGGCTCACGTGGGCACACAGAGACTTAAGTGGCAATCACAAGGCCTGCATGGGTCTACACCATATCCTTCCTGTATATGTTACAGATGTTAGCTTGGCATTTTTGTGGGACTTCAACAACAGTTGTCTCTCATGTGTTTCTATCTCTTTTGTATGTTCTTGTGACTCCTTTTCTCCAGTCGGGTTGCCTTGTCCATCCTAGGTATAAGGGATTTTGCCCTGATTTTATTTTATTATGTTTTGTCATGTTTGATTATTGTCTTTTGGAGGCCTGCTCTTTTCTGAAGGGAGATGGAGGGGGAGTGGATCTGGTAGAGAGGATAGGTAGGGAGGAGTTAGGAGAATTAGAGGAAGGAGAAATTGTGGTTGGTGTTATTGTATGATAGAAGAATCTATTTTTCATTTTAAAAAAGTTTTTCTTTTAAAAGAAAAAAAGAATAACCATATAGTCCATCTGATTCCTAAAAGTGATTTTGTGTTATAGGTTTATTTTCTTCACTGGCTTATTTTAAACAATGTAATAATGGTGGTACATACAATAAAACCTCTGCTGCCACAGACATTTAAAGAAATCTGGTGATGTCAATAAAAATAGGATGCAAATGTTTATTCACTACCACTGAATACATTGCAGAAATACCATGTTTCATTATAATATTACTTTTATAATTCTCTTCAAAAAGTAAACAAGTTAGTACATTTGTGTCATTAAGAAAATACCTTAAAATGTGGGATTGTCTAAAACATTATAATATTCATAGATTTATAAGTGATACTTGGGCCTTATAGTAACTTGTAGAATAATAAAGTTATATGTAAGTTTATGCTTCATGACAGAGACCCTAACTAGCAAATGTGAATGGTTTTAAAACCTGTGTTAGATGATTGCAAACGCTATTCTAATGGTGGCAAAGATAGCAATGCTGGTTCCAGTAAACTGTGTCTTTGTTTATTATTGTTAATTTATTTTTTCAAGTTACATCTAAGTCAAGGTCCCCTCCCTCCCCCCCAGTCCCTACTTCCCTCTTCCTCATCTCAGTCTTCTCCTTCTCAGCTGAAAGGAGCCCCTACATATCAAACCCCCTCAGTTCATCAGTCTCTTGAGGGCTAAGAGAGAGCATCTTCTTGTACTGGGGCTTGATATGACAGGCCATCTAGGGTTAGGTGTTCACTAACATGCAACAGCCCAACCTGGCTGCAGTCTTCAGCAACAAAGGCAATAGCAAGTCTCAGAAATCAAGTCTCGAGGCCTTGTCTGGAGTCTTTCGAAGCCAAGCAGAGATGATCAGTAATGAGAAGTGATGCCAAGCAAGAAGCCCCTCTGCAATTCCGGGGCCTTGTCTTTATACCTGCATGAGGATGTTTTACAAATGGCCAACTTCACTCCCTTCACACAAGGTATTTCCTGTTGATAAAGATCATGAGCTTTCCAAGGAGTCTTCCCATCAAGAATGTAAATATATTCTCCAGACAGTGACAGTTTTCTGGCTGGCAAAACACATATGCTCTTTAATCAGGATGTTTTGTATACCTCTTTCATGAGTCTGTTTTTCAATGATGCAAAAGGCACCCTCACATCCCATATTTGAGACCAAAACAAAACCACATTCATTCAACACAACCATGGCTCCAAAGAAATCTTAACATCCACCACATGTATGGGTTGAAACATCCACTGAAGCATGGGAAACCTGTCAGTAGCCAAACCATAAAGAAAAATGATTGGACCTCACTGAGGAGCTATAATTTTCAAACAACTCCTCAGTAATGGGTAGAACTTAGTAATTGTCACTACGATGAATGCTAAAATTTTGGCTGACTTGTTCTTGTGAAAGATACTGTGAGTCTATGAGTGTGATAGTCATGTTAAGTCCAGAAGTCTATCTTTCACAGCCTTCCACCCCATCCTCCTGCTCTTCCATTCTGTCTGCCTCCTCTTCTGTGATTTACCAGGGGCTTAGAGATGGGTAGGGTTGATGATCCACTGCATTCGGAGTTGAGCTCAAATCCTTAATTCTTAGCACTTTGCTCAGTTGTGCATCACATCACTGTCTGCTGCCTGCTGCGAAAGACACTTCTCTGGCTACAGTTGAGGGCAGTGCAAATATATGTGTATAAATATATTTAGAAGGCAGTTTGACAGCATAAGCTTTTTATAAAATAAAAGCAAGTACCACCCTGAAGACTATGATCTCCCCAGCCATAAGATTTTGACCAGTATAAAGTGCCAAGCATGAAATTTCGTCCCATAGAACACACTTTAAATCCATTCAGAAAGTGGAACTTTCTGACTTCTTTCAGCTTCGTTGACTGTAACTAACCACTTTCTCTTTATCTGGTTCCACTCCCTGTTAGCAGCTCTACTTGGCAAGTATCTCATGTCTTTGGCATCTCCAACATCTTGAGTTCTCCAAAGCAATTCAGGCTTCACCTTCACAGCTTCACACAATGGCTCTGTAAGCCTCTATGCAGGGACACTCCTAACATGTATACCTGACCTCAGCCACTCACCTTAGCTGTAGAGAGAGAGTCCATAACCTCTTTCTTGTACGCTCAACTCTAAAGTTGAACCCTGTGGCCAAAGCTGCCAATTTCTTCTGCTTGCTGGGATGGGAACATGGTTCCCTTGTTCAATTATATTTTTGCTAGCTTGTTTTTGATGATTTCCTTCACTGCCTAAACTTGGCTGTTCTAGAACTTGTTCTGTAGACCAGGCTGGCCCAAAACTCAGAGATCTGCCTGCCTCTGACTCCAGAGTGCAGGAATTAAATGTATACACCACCGCACCCAGTCCTAAACTTATTTTACACCAGTTGAAAACTTAGATGAGTATAGTATTTACCTAAAGTCACCACTTCCTTTATTGCATTTGGGATCCTGCTTTTCCTTAAAGTTTTTCTTGGTACAGTCAACAGGAAGGGAGAGTGACACTGGGATTGGCTTGAGCACTTGAAACCTCAAAGACCATCCCTAGTGACACACTTCCTCCAATAAGGCCACACCTCCTAATAGCGCCACTCCTTATGAACCTAAATGGGTTACTTTCACTCAAACCACTGCAGTTATTGCATTGCAGTCATGCAACAGTTTTGGAAGTGAGTGCATTTTGCCTGACAGGTCAGCATTGTATCATGCAAGGTCAAGTGCTGGATAAGACAATCGATATCACAACCCACCCCAGAAGTTTAAATAGAACCTTCTGGCACTATGAATCCTAAACAGCAGAAATTGGTTTTTCTTTGTTCAGTGACCAAAAGTTGTGACAGCTTCAGAAATAGAGATTTTTTTGTTTTTTTAAATTATTATAATGTTTATTTATTACACCAAGTTACATCTCCATCATAGCACCCTCTTTCCACCCCTCTCGGTTCCACCCTCCCACTCTCTCCTCCCTCTCCCACCCATCCCATTCCTCCAATGTGGAGTGTCCCTACATATCAGACCCTCACAGTTCAATAGTCATATGAGGGCTAAGAGTTTCCTCTTGCACTGGGGGCAGACATGGTAGCACCCTTAGGACAAATTGTTCCCTTGATAGGTAACAAAGTCTATGTTCCAGATCTTTTTGGTATGTTGGTTGTAGGATAGTTATTCTGTACTATATGGCTAAAATCCAACTATATGTGAGTAGATGTCATGTGCATCTTTCTGAGTCTGGGTTAGCTCATTCAGAATGAGCTCTTTTAGTTCTATCCATTTGGCTGTGAATTGCATGATTTCTTTGTTTCTGATAGTTGAGTAGTATTTCATTGTGTAAATGTACCACAATTTTTTTATCCATTGATCAGTTGAGGGACATCTGGGTTATACTACTCAGCTATCAAAACCAAGGAAATCAGGAAGTTTGCAGTCAAATAGAGATTTTAATATGTATTCATGATGGGTAGCCAAGACCAATGGCAATAGCCTGTCTTCTACAGACCTCTGAGGCCTTTGTGACCAATAATTTCTATGGAGACATCCTATGATTTGCACTGAGACTTTAATAACCGAAGTCTTCTGGGAATTGAACCATCTAATCATTCAGGGTATATTTGTTCATAATAAACCAAAGTAAAGGTATATTTAAAAAAGTCATATGGGAGCCTATTATTTCACAACACAATTAAAAGTATAATTTGAGGGTACTGATATGCAATACATGTGATATGAAAGAAGAGGAAGAAATACTTCGATTAAAGAATTAGTGGAGATAAGAGTGAAGAAAACGGGGTTATGGATGAGTTAACCAAAACTACGTTTGTATGAAAAAAATAATAACTTAAGGAAATCATAGTTAGTAAACTAATTTCGAACTGTAACCTTTTAAATAGAAGAATTCAATGGTACTTCTTTTCCTTTTTTCTTTCTTCTTCTTTTTAAATTTACTTTATTTACAATGTTAGATAAGGTTTGCCCATAAAAGTGTGAAGAAATAGTGGTCTAAGAAAGATAAAGAATGGATATAAAATTCTTGAGATTATGAGAATTGAGGCTTTTCCAAATAAAAATTTGAAGATAAAGTAAAGAGGCCAAGACAATGCTTCTATTAAATGAGTTGCAATAATATGTAGATATGTATATAAGTAGAGAAATCCAGATTTCAGTCAGAGTTGAACAGTGGTAAATTTTAATGCCTCAATGGATCGCAGGACTAAATCTTGACAAAACATTTTGGAGTGGACCAAGTAGAATTAAGTGTCAGATGTCCAGTGTGACGTGGAGTTGAGCATGAAGGTACTTAGAGTGAGGTCTTAGGCATGTGAGTCAAAGAAACTTTAAGGAACAGGTGGCTGAATTATGGGAAGTAAGGGGAACACACATGAAATGATAATGTTACCTTGACTTAATCACTGTTAGTAACAGAGGCACAAATTGAGGGTGAAATTATGAGCAAGGGAAAAAAAAAAACTCTTTAGTGAATGAGCCAAGGTGACTTGTGTTCTAGATTAATGGTGATGGTAGTTTAGCCAAATGGAATGGGCTACCAAGAAGCCATGGTTTTTAAATGAGGAAAGAGAAGATGCATGTATACATGATTGAGAACAGTAATGTAGTCTAAAACTTATATAATACATTATATGCACATACCTATACATGGTCATATACAATATATAAGTAGTGCATTATTAATTAGGAAATCCCATTTTGTGGAAAATATTTATATAAAATTCTTGCTGATCCTTATAATAAAAAAGTGATATGACAAAATTTCTTTTAGAAGCCTACCTTTTTATTGATATGCAGTTTGTTCTACAGTAAATTTCTTGATGTTAATTACTATTTTATACATATCTATGATCTGAGCAACTGGCACAATTTGTGCCATGTAGATCCTGAACTTGGTGAAGTTGTTATGCAAAGAACTTCAATTATATGAGAATATTCTTCAATAATAACAGACTCTGGGGATAATTTAAGAGATTCTAAATTAGTCATTGCAGAACAAGTCAAAATGTATTATGCTGTGGTGAGCCATGTGGAACTTAAATAGTATCACTACCTATCAGGCATCACACACTGTATTGTAATGCCTAGCACATTTCAAATTTACTAAAATAAGTGTGGATTAGAAAGTGATAGTCTGTTCTTATACATGTAATAGCAAAAAATTATTAAGCATATTTTGAAGAAAACCAAAATTCAGACCCTGTCTAACCCTAGAAATTTTCTCAGAGCATCTGTGGTCATGGTTCATTAATGATGTGCTCTACCAGGCTAGTGAATAAATAATCATTCTCATTCCTTTTCATTGCTTCTTCTGCTCATGGAGGCCATTAGCAGATAAGGCTGACATTAATGCACATTTTGTATAATAAAGATTCCATGAACCTAAGAATCTTATTTTCACTGTCAAGGACCCATAACCACAGTAGGAGGTGATGAATACTAGATTAAAAAGCTAGAAATAGAAAAAATTCAATACAATTTTAAGTGAAGTGCAACTAGAAATGTGAGAGTTAGAGTTGTATTCTGCATTAGGACACCGCTATAATTGAATATAATGCATATGTAATAAAAATATACATAAATAATATATAGATGAATTTTGTAAATGTCATATGTATTCATCGTTTTATGTATGTGTGTATGTTTTTATATATACAAGTATATTCTAAGAAACAAAATAACTGTCTTGAACCCTCATCTGGAAGCTGTTATGAATCCTCTTACTGTTAGAAATACTAATAAATAAGTTGACACAGAAGAAATACATATACCACAGATCATTTCAAGCATGTATATGAATGTTCACAGTATTCAATAATAACAGAGATAGGTACTATGCTAATGAAAATTTCCTCCCTGAATATTGTCTTACATCTCTGGATTTTTCATATTGATAGAAATAATTTGTAAAGACAGTAACTTAATGACTGATGTCTCTCCTTAGTAAACACAGAGATAGGTGCTGCTCTATAAACATTCCAAAAGTAAGGAACAGAATTTTCAGCTGTTGAATTGTCTGTGCTCAAAAAAAAGAGGATGGGCATTTTTTCAACTATTAAGTCTTTGTTTTTAATTAAAAATAGGTATTTCTCTTAAACAGTACATCCCTACCACAGTTTCCCCTGCATCCACTCTTCCCAGCTACCTCCTACACACCTCTCCTCATCTGCAGTAATACCTCCTCACCATTTCCCTTCAGAAAAGAGCAGGCCTCCAATATACAACAAGCAAATAAAAAATACAATAATACAAGAGAAAAGCACTCATACTGAGGCTGAACAAGGCAAAATAATAGCAAGAGTCCCAATAATAGACAAAAAATATAAATCCGTTCCCACTATTAGAAGGGAAATTCCAACCCAGTGAAGATAACTATACCCAAGAAAACAGAGGAAGCAAAAAACAAACAAACAAAAAATTCACTGCATCTAAACCAAAAGAAACACACAACCACCACCTACACTAAAAAAAAAAAAAAAAAACAGGAAGTAACAACCTTTGGTCATTAATACCATCAACATCAATGGACTGAACTCCCCAGTAAAAAGACACAGGCTCACAGAATGGATCCGTGAACAAGACCAAATATTTTGCTACATAAATGAAACGCATCTCACTAACAAAGATAGATGCCACCTCAGAGAGGCTGGGAAAAGGCTTTCCAAGCAAATGGGCCCAGGAAGCAAGCTGGAGTAGCCACCCTAATATCAAATAAAATAGACTTTCAACTGAAGTTAATAAAAAAGATAGGAAAAGGCACTACATACTCTTTAAAGGAAAAATTCATCAAGATGACATTTCAATACTGACTATCTATGCCCCAAATACACCTACATTTGTAAAAGAAACTCTTCTAAAGCTTAAAACTCACATTGATACCCACACATTAGTAGTGGGAAACTTCAACATCCCACTCACAACAATGGACAGGTCATTGAAACAGAACCCAAACAGAGAAATAATGAGCCTAAACAGAAGTCATGAACCCAATGAGCCTAACAGATATCTACAGAACATTTCACCCCAACACAAAAGGATACACCTTCTTTTCAGCACCACGTGGAACCTCCTCAAAATTTTTTTTTAATAATTTTTTTATTTCTTCAAGTTACATCTCAATTGCATTCCCCTCCCTATTCCCCCCTCCAGTCCCACCCTCCCACCTTCAACCCCCCCATTCTCTTCCCCTTTTTTTTTAAATTTAAGGTATATCTTATTTCCCCCCAAAATTCCCCTTTTCAGTCCAATAAATGGTTCTTTCTCTTGTAATAATAGATACAATACAAAACAACAGAGGTAATTAGGCCACAGTTATGAGGGTTATATGGCTTAGCGTACATTCCCAATGTTCAGTCCATATGTATTTGGTACCTGACTTTAACTTTCTACTATCTAACCATCTCCATGAGTTTAAAGTTCTATATCTAACTCAACATTCATACTAACTTGCAACACAATTTTAAAGCATCACCCTAGATCTATAACACTCTCTTGACTCCTAGACAGCTCAAAATTTAATTATGAAACTCTAGCTATCTATTCTTCAACCACCTCAGAGACCTGAGAGGGATAAATATATCTGATTTTATAGGAAGTACAGGGCCTGCAGCTTCCAAAACTAAGAAATGACATACCAGTGGCTGCCTGGACAGTTCCCATTTTCTCTCCATACATTACAGCATGGATCTTCAGTCGTTTGGCCCCGCTTCTCTGACAGACATTGATTGTAGAGCAGGGGTTATAAAGAGACTTGCCTACCCTGTCTTAGCAGAGCCAGGCTGTCGACTTACCTGCTTCCAAGTTTTGTCCTTTTCGGACAGCATTCTGTCTACAGTTGGAGCAAGGGGTTTTTCCTGCCAAGAGATAGGCTTGTGACTAATTCAGTCATCTCCCACTGGAGATTCTTCGATGCTCATCTTCTATTTGGAGTAGAATAGGGGGTGCTGTCAGGAGTTGATATGTCTCGATATAAAAAAAATCTGAAGTTAAGAAAACATCTTTGAATGTCATATTCTGCAGCTCTCTTGAGGTTTTTGAAGAGGTCCTATCTATCTCTTATATTAGGATAAGCAGTTGTTGCTTGTCTATTAGCAGCTTTATTTCTGATTAGCCTAGAAAATAACTATAATAGACTGTCATAGTACCTAATATAATGACCATATATTTGGACACAAACCAATCCTCAACAGACAAGAAAATTGAAATAACCACTTGCATCAGACCACCATGGAATAAAGCTGGACTTCAACAACAACAGAAATAATAGAAAGCCTACACATTCATGGAAACTGAACAACTCTCTACTGAACAACCACTGTGTCAGGGAAGAAATAAAGAAGGAAATCAAAAACTTCTTAAAATCCAATGACAATGAAGGCACAAAATACCCAAACCTATGGGACACCATGAAAGCAGTGCTGTGAGGAAAGTTCATAGCACTAAGTGCCTTCCAAAAGAAAATCGTGACAGCTCATATTAGCGGATTAACAGCAGAACTGTAAGAACTGGAAAAATAAGAAGCAAAAACTCCCAAGAGGGGCAGAAAGCAGGAAATCATCAAACTTAGGGCTAAAATCAACAACTTAGAAACAAAATAAACAATACAAAGCATCAATGAAACCAAGAGTCGGTTCTTTGAGAAAATCAACAAAATACACAAACCCTTAGCCAAATTAACTAAAAGGCAATTCTTATAAAGGAAAGCATTCAACTGGCGCTGGCTTACATTTTTAGATATTTAGTCCATTATCACCATGGTGGGAAACATAACAGAGTGCAGGCAAACATGCTTCTGGAGGAGGTGAAAGATCTATATCTTGATTCACAGGCTGCTGAAAAAGACTGTGTACCACATAGCTGGCCATAGCTTGAGCATAAGAGACCTCTAAGCCTGCCCTCAAAATGGCACACTTCCTCCATCAAGGCCACACCTACTCCAACAAGGATACCCCTCCTAGTAGTGCCACTGCTTATTGGCCAAGCATTCAAACATGTGAGTCTATGGGGACTATACCTATTCAAACCACCACATAAGTGAATACCATTGTTTCCTTTAAAAAATAATATTTTGCTTGGGTTTCTAAAGCCTTTCACTATCTATGTCTCCCTACACTATTCTACAATTGCTATATATCCTTCCAAGGTGTGTTTTATTTTATTTCCTATTCTTTTTACATGCCATCTTGTATATGTTTCAGAAACTCTAAATTAGTAAACTATATGTCTTTGTTTAATTTATTTTTTGGTTTTTTGAGTCAGCCTGTTGCTCTGAAATTTGCTGTGTAGAATTGCTGCCTGTTTTTTCTTTTTATATGCTGGTATTGCACATATGTTGCATTATGCGCAGCTAAACTGTTTGTATTTACAGTGTTGATTGCAAATTTATGCAGCTCTTTTACTTATCCCAAGCAAAATCTGAGACAGGAAGAAGTTAGAGCAAAATCCAGGAACAAGCCCATGTTTCCTTTCTGGAAAGATAAGATGAGAAATAGGAGAGAGGCAAAGACCTGAATATTTTCTTCTTGTTTTCATTTAAGCATTCTGTTACTTGCTTGTCTCTCTCTGAAGTTCTGTGCTGTTCTGGCTAGCTAAGCAGCCATCAGCTCTCCCACGTAACAGCCTTACCAGTCCTTGTCCTTTTACTTACAGTTCTCTTGATTTGGGGACAGGGGAGACCATTTGGTAATTTCCTAACTTACTTAACGTAAATCAAACACGGACTTTCACAGAGTTCATACCCAGCTACAACCAATAAACTTTCCCTATGGGAATGCTTTTACTTTGGGGGACAAGTAACTCTTACAAGGAACACAAAACAGTTTAGACATAGAACTTTATTCAACTCTAGCCCTCAAGAAATCCTGTTCCTTACCACACAGAGCAGAAATACACTGAGTTCTTCTCACATCCTTTTCTTACTGTCTTCTCTAAATTTGTAGATTATTCTTAACTCATCTAACCACAGGTCCAAAGCCAAGTTTGTTTCTTAATAATTTCCAAACTAAACAATGAGGCTCTAACTCTTTTCCTCCTGTTGGGTTGCCTTGTACTGACTCAATAGAAGGGCTTTTGCTTATCTTATTGGATCTTGTTTTGTACTGTTTGGTATTGTCTGTTGGAAGCCTTCTCTTTTCTGAAGAGGAAACAGAGGGAGAGTAGATCTTGGGGAGTGGGAAAGTGAGGAAGAACTTGGAGGAGTCGAGGTAGGGAAAATTTTGGTAAAGATAAAGTATATAAGAGAATAATCCATTTTCAATAAAAATAAAAAATAATGCCCATTCCTTTTTAATTTTATTTTTGAGATTATAATATAATTACAACATATCAACATATCTCCCTTCCCTTTTCTTCTGCCAAACCCTTGCATCTAACCCCCTGTTCTCCTTCACATTCATGGCCTCTTTTTCACAATTTGTTATTGTCTAGTCTACCTATATGTATATACACATATACATACATATATGTAATACATAATATATTATATATAATAATAAATATATGATATCATATATCATATATCAATATAGCCTGTTAAGTCTGTATAATTTTACTTGTATGAATGTTTTCAGGGCTAACCATTTGATACTGGACAACCAATTGGTGTGCTATTATCTGGGGTAAAGTCACCTCTCCTTCTCCGGGCTTTTCCTAATTTTCTGTACTCATTTGTGTGGGATTGAGGCTTCATGAGTTTTATCCCATCCATTTTTTTTCATGTCCATTGGTGTCCTTCTTGCTCAGTTCATACTTTAGCAGTAATTTTAGTGAGACTTTATATACTTAGCTTCTGACATTATTAGAAAAATGTAAGAACCTTTATTTCCTGTGCTCTTTCTAAGACTAGACTCCAGTGGCTTTTCCATCATGATGAGTTTTTTTCTTTGATGACCTCTCAATTCAAAATAGGTTAATTTCTAGATGCGTTATACTATTTTACTTCTGTTGATGATATTAATTCAGCATATAATTTATATTTGAAACACAGAAATGTTATTGATTTGGAAGTACTGATATTGCTTTGGAGAACCTTACTAATTATTAATCCTAATATTTTATAAAACTCTTGAAGGGGATTGTAGGACCCTGTTCCCTTCATGTCTTTCTTTTGTTTCCTAGCAGTGGATTGACTGGTTTGTTCTGCTATGCACTACTAATTCCTTGCAAATGGGCCATCAAATTATGGACAGATCTTCTAAAATTATATTCCAAAATAAACCAATATTTTTATTAGCTGACTGTTTCAGTTATTTGTTAAAGTGATAGTATCAAAACTAAAGTACAAATACGATTTTTTCAAAATTTTATTATGCTTATAAAACCAACATGAACTCATTTTTTAGATTATCCTAAACTGAGATTCTTGAATGTTCCACTAATAGAATATAAGAAGACTTTAGTAGGACATTTAGAGAAGTAAAACATGTAAGATATTTGGCTAGCTAGAATTATCAATTGCCCTTACTTTTTTGGGCAGAGCAGGAAGATTTTACTCAGAAATGGCTACTTTACTTGGCAGCTTCTGGTGGTTCACCTTTCATCTGCTTGAATATGGACATTCCCAAGGAATAACCTAGGTAAAGTAAAACTTATGCTTGCAAGTTAAAGTAGATTAAAGCATTTAATAAATTCTAACTACTGAAGCTTTCTCTCTGTTTCAAGTAACTTTAACTACACTTCAAATTTGTTTACATGAAATTATCTGAGAGGTTTTATTATGATTTCAGGAAAATTAGCCTTTCATGACTTACATTGCTTTACATCTTTTCCTGCTCCATATTTATACAATTTTGTTTATGTTCATGATCTTTGTTTTTCTCTGGGTTACTACATTTCATTTATAATACTTTCTTCTAAATAACTGTAGTAAAAGTTTCAAAAATACAAAAGGAAAATTTTCACTGTTACAAATAGAAAAAAAATCTCTAATTTTCTAGACTATCAGTCTCATATTAAGTAGTAAGCATCAAGAATAATTTTATGATATATTATGGAAAAATTGTTCTTATGAATAAATATGTACACAAATAAATATTTGATATTTGGTGATGTCATGTATTAAATGTCATTGAATCCATTGTTAAATAACTGTATAAGCAGTATTGGATAAGGACATCAGGCACTGACTCAGTCTAGTACACTTGGTTCACATAGAAATATAAATACTGACCTGCTAACCTTATGACCACAAAAAAAGATGCAATTTTCTGTGTTCTACTTTCTTTATTTGAAAAACAGTAAGGAAAATTAATAAAAAATAAAATTACTTGTTTCCTTGGCCAGTTGTAAGATGTAATACCAAAAAAATATGAAATATTTAGAGCAATGAATGCCATGAACTAAAGGAGAAATATTCAAAAAGTTTATTATCATACCTTGTATTTCCCACTAATTTGTATTGGAGTTTTTTTCATATTTGCATATTTACAGGGTAAAGTTATTATTTTTTAGGGATTTCATGTCTTCATATTAGTCTAACCATTGTCATACTGAGAGACAGTCATATCTCATACTTTTAATCTCCAAATGAACATGCAAACATGTACTGATAAATATATCTAAAAGTAGATCATCTGACACAAAAATAAGAAAACTCAAATAACATCTCCCCAACAGATGCATGAACACAAAAATCTCTGTAAATTCCAGAAAATAATCTTAAGGTGTGTTGAGTAAATGTTTTTATAATCTGAGGTGAGGGGATGAGATGAAAGCCATTCTCAAGCCTTTCTAACTATTTTTGAACTATCAATGGCTGTTTCATCTCAGCTTTCTGTTTCAAATTCCTTTCTGAGCTGACTGATTCAACCTGGCTTTTCTTGGCTTCTGACTGAATTTTTCTGCCTGGTCTCAGACTAATTTTAGTTATATGTTTTAATCCTCTGGCTCCTTTTCATTCTCTAGTTCATTCTGTCTTCACATGTGTCTAGCTTGTTCTCTCTGCAATCTCTCTCAGTAAAACTGTCTCTGTAAGAAATGCTCCGTAAAAACTTTCTTTTCCCTCTCCTTGTGCTGTTCTTAATTAGACTCCCTTTTCTGAACTGCTCTCCTGAGAGTTGGGCATAGCCTACCTCTGACTCATTCTGTCAAATCTTTCTCTGATTTGTCACTTTATCTTCCCCTCCAATAGACATCACTTTCAAACATGGCTACTTATTTTTATAAATTAAACTTACTAATCAAATAAATTTGGTTGGGAATAAATGTGTGTACTAAGTGCATGTCTGTATTCCAGCCAGATAATACTGAAATTTACCTAGAATGTGTCTACATTACAGCAGGCTCACATATATCTAGATCTTTGGATGTGATCTCTTGTCAGAGTAGCCATGTTGCCGGATTAAAATTATTCTACGGTGTTGGCAAACGGGTTAAAGACAATACTACAGTGAATAAAATGTTTGCACCATTAAGTTAGAGACAAATAATAAAGAAAACATAGCCCAATGACTTGTGGTTTATCAACCAGAAAAAAATAGATGGCAGGACCATTTAATCTCTTATTCTCCATTTTTCTCTTTAGGAAAATAATCTCCAAGTGAAATAAAAGATACAAGATAGAAGCTAATATACACAAAGACATCATGTGTAAATTCCTCAATTCTGTATTTAATGTCACATAATTATTGTTGAAAATAATCTCAAGGTAAACAAAGTTCATTATCATATAAAAGAACCTGAAAAGTTTTGGTGAAACTAAATAATATTCTGCATGTTCTTTTCTAAACCAATATTCTTCACTCATTTCCAAAATGACAAAATACAGTATAAAGAAAGGAAGAAACAATGGACCATGGCAAAGGATAAGTTATGGCAAAGCATTAGTTTTTGAATTAAATAAACAGAGCAAATGCTATAAATAATATTTGTTATGACTACTACAGGTGAAAAAGCAACAGACAAACCCTAGTAATGGCTATAAGAGGACTCTCGATTTCCTAAAGCACTGTGTGGGAAGCAAGATGAATGTACCATCCTCAGAGACTGATGAAATATAAAACTGAATGATAGATAATAAAAGCTTGAGAAGGAGAAACGGAGACTAGAGAGAAGGAGCATTAATTCACCAAACAAGTCCTTAGGGCCGGCCTCATTTCCTTCTTCCGTAGGAACACAGTCAAGATATCTAGTGAATATTTCACACCTGAACTGCAGAAAGCTACTTGAAAAATCCCTTAGATTTTTCTTGTCAAGATGAAAAGTTAAATGTGTTTATTCATACAGAGATAAAGTAAAATGAACAAAGCAAATGCTCATTAATAAATGAAGCCAAATGAGGAAAGCTATCAAGTTACAGTCCTTTATTTCACATGGGTGTACTAGCACGTGATAACACATACTTATGATATGTGGGAATTATCAAATCTGAAAAGCTGAAGGCATGGAAGTAACTTGCTTGTAAAGTAACAGTCAAGGATTCTCACAGCTGGAAGAGAAGAACAAATTATTTTTAAGTAATTTTATGGTAATAACAGAAATAAAAGGTGGGGAGAAGTAATGGTAGTTGCTGGAGAATGACATCAGCTCACATAAATATATACTGCTACATGATTGTCTAACAAGGCCTTCAGGCTCTCAGACTGCAATGCAATAATGTGTAGTGTCAAGGTCAAGAAAAGGTAGAGTTCCATTGAAGTACAAGACACCAAATCATGCAGACTTTTCTTTTGCCCTTGGCAAGGCACTTCAGTTTTCAGAAGACTTTGATAAATGAGAGAACACTTATTTAAGGGGAAAAGGACAGCCCAAAGGCAGATCAAAAGCATGCATGGAAATCATCCAAATAAATTAGAATTATTTGATTCTTAAAACTTATTCATTTATTCTTTGTAGTTTCATATATGTGTTAATGATTTGTATGCTCTACAACACCCCTCATTACCCGCTCCCTTTCCCACTGAAAACTATGTTTTTCAAAAGTATCCCTTCCTACTTCCATGTTATTGTACTAGCATTGTGTATTGCATACTTAATTTAATAAAGATTGCTTGCATGAGCCTGGGTGGAATGCTATTTACTTGAACATGAGCTACTTTGCACTGGGTACAGTACTAACAGAAATGATTTCCCCAAGCAAAGATTGACTTTGCATAGTTTCTCTGGGATGGGTGAGGCCTCATGCATTCATTCCCAGGCATGGTGAAATGTTGACAGGCCATCTAATTCACAATGGCAAACAGTGAGTTACAAGTTTCAAAGCAGACCCAGTAAAACTATCTCAAAATATGGATGGGACTCCAAACAGCTGAGGGAATCATGATCAGGAAGAACAATGTTAGAAACATTCTGCTCTCTTCGTTCAGATGGCATTACCAAGTATTACCATCAGTTACGTTTTTGTTGAATGACAAAATATGAGACAAGAAGCAGTTTAATGAATGGCTGGTTTATTCTGGCTGACAGTTTTGGGAGATACTTCACATCATAGCAGGAAAGGTAGGTATGGCAGCAGGAGCAGGAGGCAGATGGGCACATTACAGACAATCAGGAAGGATAGGATGAAAAGTAAATGGCATGGCCTATAAAATCTCAAACTTTCCTCTGGTGACTTACTTCATCTAAAACAGTGCTGAGAGCTGGGAACCAAGTATTCAGCCACAAAAGAGTATGAGAGAAACATATTCAAATCAGAACAACAGAAATAAACAAAGCAGTGGAAGACTTGCATACCTCAGAACAATGGAACAGAATGAAATCAATACAAAGCTAAGACCCTAACAATGGATGATGGGAAATTGAATTGTGAAAAACAAATATCTATATTCAATAATACAAAGCAGATATAGTCTGATATCACATATAAAAAACTAAAAATGCAATGAAGATTTAAGCATAAGGCCAGAAGCCTTAAACCCCTGGAAGATAACAGAGGAAGCTCTCTGGCATAGGTATTTGAAATAGTATCCTGAACACAGCACCAGTTACACAGGAAACAAAAAAAAAAAAAAAAATAAGTGGGAAGCATGCATGAGCAGAGCTCACAGGTCCTCTACTGGTGGCCCTCCTTGAGTTATCCTTACAAAAAGCCGCCATAGTCTTGCCACCCATGACCATATGCCAAGGCCCACCTGGAGGGGTCACTGCTACAGAGGTCAGGTCTCCTGCAACGAATGAAGTATGTCAGCCATCCCTTCTATTTGGCTTACTTGGCTACCTGTGATTCCTATCAGCAACACCTTGGGCTCTTAATCCAGCAAGCTCCTGTGGAAGGGGCAAGAACTCTAAGAGCACAATGGCTCACCACCCCACATACTCTTAGGACTCCCGAAGGCTGACCCTGGCTACTGGTGGGCCAGATTCTTTTTTTCGGGAAGCCCACCTTCCCACTCATGCCCACAGTGCTGGAATCTCCAGAACACCCAGCAGAATCTTCCAGGCCTTCAAAACCAGAGAAACTGTGGCCTGATTCCTGAAACCATGAGGCAGCCAGTCTTCCACCCTTGCAGTGCCAACACCAGGGCCCCATCCTGACCTGGCAGAATCACCAGCTAGTCCAACCTTAAATGGTGCTAGAGCACCACCCACCCTACCCTGTAAACTAGGAAGACTGCAGCAAGCAAAAGACACCAGCAGGAACTAGAGAGAGCCCTCTTGGTTCACAGCACTAAGTGTTCCGGACCCCATAACTGTGCCATGTACCAAGCAGAAAATAAACTCCCAACAGCCATTCTCAAACAAACAAGAGTAAACAAGTGGAAGCATTTTGAACTAAAATATTTGTGGACTGCAAAGAAAACGATCAACAAAAAGAAAAGGCAATATATATATATATATATATATATATATATATATATATATGAAACTGTGTTATCTAGCAAGGAGTTAAAATATAAAATATATCAAAGGTAACAGGAAATAAAATAAGTAAAATATTTTAACAGCTCTTTCTCCAAAGTAGAAATTAAGTGGACTATTGGAATAAAAAAAAAAAATCCTTGACATTTCAAACAATCAGAAAAAAGGTAAACTAAAACCATAATGAGACTCCTCCCTATATATTTTAAATCAAAAGATAATGATCATGTACAAGGGTATAGAAAGAATGGTACCTATTGTTGTTTGAATAACAATGGCCCTGTAGACTCATTTGTTTGAATGTTTAGTCATCAGGGAGTAGGAATACTTGAAAGGATTAGAAAGTGTGACTAAGTGTGTCACTGGGGGTAGACTTTGAGGTTTCAGAAGCCCAAGCCAGTCCCAGTGTCTGTCTCAATCTTCCATCCTAGGGATTTGGAGGTAAACACTTAACTACTTTTTCAACACCATGCCCACCTCTATGCCACCATACTCCTGCCATTATGATCGTGGAATAAACCTCTAAAACTCTACACACACCCATGTAAAATGCTTTCTTGTATAAGAATTGCTGTAGTCATGGTGTCTCTTCACAGCAATAGAACACTGACTAAGACAGGAGAATTGCATAGCTTTTACAAAAAAAAATAATAATTACTCAAAAAGAAAAAAAAAGAAAATGAGAGAAAGAAACTGTACATGTGCAAACATCATACTTCTGTATATACATCCAAAAGAAAGAGATTTTCCTGAGAACACTTTGTATTTCCATGTTTATTACAGAATTATTACTAATACTTTATAGATTATAGAAAGAACTGAGGTGTCTATCAGTGTGGACTAGATAAAGAAAATGTAATACATACATTGAAATATTATTAAGCCTTGAAAATTAAGAAAAGTCTTTACCATTAGAGGCACATAAATGAGCCTGGAGGATATTATGTAAATGAAATAATCAAACAAAATATAGTAAAACTATATTATATCATTTAAATTTCTATTTTAAAAATTCAAGCATATTAAAAAGAATAAAAGAAAGATTCTATAAGTTTTGGATAGTGGGGTATGGAGAGCTATTGTTAAAGGTGTAAAGCCTTGGGTATGAATAAATCTGGGGCTGTATTATACATTGTGGCGACATTAGGTAATAATGATATGTTATGTTCTTGAAATTTGCTGTGGGAAAGACATAAAAAAATTGTAATGAAACAGAAAATGAATTGTAATGAAACAGAAAATGGTAATTACAGGCAAGTACAGACCTGTTAATTTGATTGTGGTAATATTTCATATGAGCATCAGAATATCATATAGAACACCTTAAATACAAACATTTTTGTCAGTTGAACCTTATTAACTTTGTAAAATAAAATTGAACTATATATTTAAATGAGAGAAAATTTAAAAATTTAAGTATCTCTAGGAAAAAATCAAAATTAGCAATTACATCAATTCTAAGGGATTAGTCTACAAAACATTTTGTTATATTCTGATATATATTATAGGTGTTTTAATTTGTTAATTGCACACATACTCATAGAAATATATTTTTATACTTAGCTTTGTCATTAAAAATAATACTAGGCCTTTGCTCTCCAATCATTTCTATAATGAATTATAATGACTAGATGTACTAGATGTATGTGTATTTACTCTTGGATTCAGGCTATTTCTACTTCACTATAAAGAGTAAATTTATAAGCAAATTTTATAAAATATATTTTTGTAGAAGAACTTGTTAACCAAAGTATATAATCATCGCATTATGATGTATATCCCTCTTAAAAATGAGAAGCATTGTCCTTGCACTCTAACAATGATATTTTCTTATATTTAGAATCAAACTATATAAATTCACAAATTTTCTGTTTTAATTAATTAAAGTGAAAGTTTTTCTTGAATAAATTTGTGGCTATAAGTTATTAAAATAATATTTGAAAGTCCATTGAAAATATAAATATGTATAATATTTCTGATTGCTATTTACAATATATAATGTGATGCTGAATTAATGACCAATTAAGGTCTAGAAAAAATCATTTTTTATATTTATTTATTACTTCAGGTTATATTTCCATCATAGTACCCTCTTTCCACCCGTCCCAGTCCCGCCCTCCAACTCTCTGCCACCTTCCTTTCCAACCCACTACTCTGGAGTGGAGTGTCCCTACCTATTAGTCCCCCACCCAAGTTCAGCAGTCATAGGATGGGCAAGAGTCTCTTCATATACTGGGGGCTAACAAGACAGCACAACTAGGGAAAATTATCTCATGCACAGGTAAAAAAGTCTATGTTCCTGTTCCCTTTGGTGCATTGGCTGTAGCATACATTGTTATGCTGTACTATATAGCTAAAATCTGATTATAAGTGGATAGATTCTATATGCATTTTTCTGGGTCTGGGTTAGCTCACTCAGGGTGAGCTTCTATAGTTCCATCCATTTGGCTGCAAATTGCATAATTTCATTGTTTCTTATGGCTGAGTAGTATTCAATTGTGTAGATGTACTACAGTTTTTAATCCATTTCTCGGTTGAGGGACATCTGGGTTGGTTCCAGTTTCTAGCTATTACAAATAAGGCTGCTATGAACATAGATGAGGAAACTACCTTGTGATTTGGTAAGGAAACATTTGGATGCATACCAAGAAGTGGTATGGCTAGGTCTCTAGGCAGAGCTATTCCAAGTTTTAGAAGATATTGCCAGACTGACCTCCATAATATTTACACAAGCCTTCACTCCCACTAGCAATGGAAGAGAGTTCCCCTTTTCCACACCCTAGCCAGCATGTGCTGTCATTTGAACTTTTGATCTTAGCCATTCTGACAGGTGTAAGATGAAATCCCAGAGTTGCCTTGAGTTGCATTTCTCTGATGATTAAGAATGCTGAGCATTTCTTCAAGTGTCTCTCAGTCATTAGGGATTCCTCCTTTGCCAATTCTCTGTTTAGGTCTGCTCCCCATTTTTGATTATATTATTTGGTTTCTTGGCATTTAATTTCTTAAGTCCTTTGTAAATATTGGATATTAGCCCTCTGTCAGATATAGGGTTGGTGAAGATCATTTCCCAATCTGTAGGTTGCCGTTTTTTCATATGAGTGTCTTTTGCCTTACAGAAGCTTTTCAGCTTCATGAGGTCCCATTTATTGATTGTTGGTCTTAGATCCTGAGATATTGGTGTTCTGTTCAGGAAGTTGTCACCTGTGCCAATGAGTTCGAGGGTTTTCCCACTTTCTCTTCTAATAGATTCAGTGTGTCCAGCCTCATGTTAAGGTCTTTGATCCACTTGGACTTAAGTTTTGTGCAAGGTGGTAAGTATGGGTCTAATTTCATTCTTTTACATGTCGACACCCAGTTAGACCAGCACCATTTGTTGAAGATGCTGTCCCTTTTCCCTTGTATGGTTTTGGCTTCTTTGTAAAAAGTTAAGTGACCATAGGTGTGTGTGTTCATTTCTGGGTCTTCAATTCATTTCCATTGATTTACTGGTCTGTTTCTATACCAGTATCATGCTGTTTTTATTACTATTGCTCTGTAGTACAGCTTGAAATCTGGGATGGTGATGCCTCTAGATATTTTTTTATTGTACAGGATTGATTTAGCTACTCTGGGTTTTTTGTTATTCCATATGAAGTTGAAAATCACAAGGTCTATAAATAATTGTGTTGGTATTTTGATAGGAATTGCATTGAATCTGTATATTGATTTTGGCAGAATGGCCATTTTTATTATGTTGAACCTACCTATCCATGAGCATGGGAGATCTTTCCATCTTCTGATGTTCTCTTCAATTTCTTTCTTCAAGAACTTTAATTTCTTGTCATACAAGTCTTTCACTTGCTTGTTTAGAGTTACCCCCAGGTATTTTATATTTTGTGTGGCTATTGTGAAGGGCTTTATTTCCCTAATTTCTTTCTCAGCCCATTTATTTTTTGTATAAAGGAGGACTTCTGATTTTTTTAATTTATTTTGTATCCAGCCACCTTGCTGAAGGTGTTTATCAGCTGTAAGCGTTCTCTGGTGGAATTTTTGGGGTTGCTTATGTATACTATCATATTGTATATGCATAATGCAAATAGGGATAATTTCACTTCTTTGTTTACAATTTGTATCCCCTTGATCCCTTTAGTTATCTTATTGCTCTAGCAAGAAATTCCAGTACTAAGTTGAAGAGATATTTCGACGATGGGCATCCTTGCCTTGTCCTGAGTTTAGAGGAAGTGCTTTAAGTTTCTTTCCATTTAATTTGATGCTGGTGACTGGTTTGCTGTATATCACCTTTATTATTTCTAGGTATGGTCCTTGTGTGCCTGTTCTCTCCAGGAGTTTTAGCATGAACGGGTGTTGGATTTTGTCAAATGCTTTTTCAGGATCTAGTGAGATGACCATGTGTTTTTTTTTTCTTTCAGTTTGTTTATGTGGCAAATTATGTTGATGAATTTTCATATATTGAACCATCCTTGCATTCCTGGGATGAAGCCTACTTGAGTGAGCTTGCTTCTTTTTTTCCACTTATTCCAGTTCTGCTGTTAATTCGCTAACATGAACTGTCACATTTTTTTTTTTTTTTTTTGCAGGCACTTATGCTATGAACTTTCCTCGTAGCATTGCTTCCAATGTGTCCCATAGGTTTGGGTATATTGTACCTTCATTGCCATTTTATTTTAAGAAGTCTTTGATTTCCTTTTTTATTTCTTCACTGACCCAGTGGTCATACAGTAGAGAGTTGTTCAATGTTCATGAATGTGCAGACCTTCTATTATTTCTGTTCTTGTTGAAATCCAGTTTATTCCATGGTGGTCTGATAATATGCAAGGGATTATTTCAACTTTTTTGTATCTGCTGAGGCTTGCTTTGTGTCCAACTATATGGTCAGTTTTGAAGGAGGTTCCATGAGGTGCTGAAAAGAAGGTGTATCCTTTTGTGTTTGGGTGAAATGTTCTGTAGATATCAGTTAGGTCCATTTGGTTTATGACTTCTGTTAGGCTCATTATTTCTCTGTTTTCTGTCTCAATGACCGCCCCATTGTTGTGAGTGGGGTGTTGAAGTCTCCCCCTACTAATGTGTGGGGATCAATATGAGTTTTAAGCTTGAGAAGAGTTTCTTTTACAAATGTGGGTGCCCTTGTATTTGGGGCATAGATATTCAGTATTGTGATGTCGTCTTGATGAATTTTTCTTTTGACGAGTATGTAGTGCCCTTCCCTATCTTCTTTTATTAACTTCCGCTGAAAATCTATTTTATTTGATATTATGATGACTAATACAGCTTGCTTCCTGGGCTCCTTTGCTTGGAAAACCTTTTCCCAGTCCTCTACTCTGAGGTAGCGTCTATCTTTGTTAGTAAGGTGTGTTTCTTGTATGCAGCAAATTGGGTCTTGTTTGGGGATCCATTCTCTAAGCCTGTGTCTTTTTACTGGGAAGTTGAATCCATTGATGTTGATGGATATTAATGACCAAAGGTTGTTATTTCCTGTTATTTTGATATAAGTGGCGGTTGTGTGTTTCTTTTGGTTTAGCGGCAGTGGGGTTTTTTGCTTCCTCTGTTTTCTTGGGTGTAGTTATCTTCACTGGGTTGGAATTTTCCTTCTAGGATCTTCTCTAGGGCTGGATTTGTGAGTAGATACTGTTTAAATTTGATTTTGGCATGGAATATCTTGTTTTCTCCATCTATGTTAATAGAGCATTTTGCTGGATATAGTAGTCTAGCCAGGCACCTATGATCTCTTAGGGTTTGTAGGACATCTTCCCAGGCCCTTCTGGCTTTTAAAGTTTCTGAGGAGAAGTCAGGTGTAATTCTGGTGGCTCTGCCATTATATGTTACTTGACCTTTTTCTCTTACAGTTTTTTAATATTCTTTCTTTGTTCTGTACATTTGGCGTTTCGATTATTGTGTGGTGCAAAGGATTTCTTTTCTGGTGTATTCTGTTTGGTGTTCTGTATGCCTCTTGGAATTTTATTGACATCTCTTTCTTTAGGTTTGGAAATTTTCTTCTATGATTTTGTTGAAGATGTTTCTTGCACCTTGAAGGCAGAAGTCTTCTCTTTTTTTCTATGCCAATAATTCTTAGGTTCCATTTTTTCATTGAGTCCTTGATTTCTTGGATGTTGTTGGTGAACTTTTTTAGATTTCTCATTTTCTTTGGTTCTTGCACTGATTTCTTCCATTGAATCTTCCACGCCTGAGATTCTATCTTCCATCTCTTGTGTCCTATTTTTGATAATCATGTCTGTAGTCCCTGTTCTCTTTCCTTGATTTTCCACCTCTAGGATTACCTCAGTTTGTGTTTTCTTTATTACTTCCACTTCCAATTTCAAGTCTTTAACAATTTTATGTTTTTCTACACTTCCTGTTCCAATTTGCTTGTTGCCTTGTCACTTTCCTGTTCAAGTTGAGCCACTTTGGCTTGGAGATCTGTAACAGTATTCTCCATTGCTTTCATTTGTTAAATTGAGGAATCTTTGAATTCCTTCAGAGATTTAATTTCTTCTTGAAAGGATTCTATCATTTTCCAGAGTATAGATTTGTCATCATTTTCATGTTTTTCAGTTGTGGTGAAGTGGTCATGGCTTGCTGTACTGACATAGCTGCATTTTGTTGGAGTCACATTTCCCTGAATTTTGTCAGACTGGTTCTTTTGCTAACCCTTAACCATCTGGTTGTTCTTAGTTGTTTGTTCCTGGTGCCTTCTGGGCTTGGGGCCAAGAAGCGGGCTTTGGTGTAGAAGTTGTATAGCTTGGTGATTTATAGCTCTCCACCAGCTGCATGGGGCCTTGTGTGGAGGTTGATTCTCAGTGTGTCTCCCAGAGCTCACCTCTTTCTATTGTGTCCTAATTGGGAACTCATTTCAGAGGTTGTGGTGGGATGTGTTTTTCCTGCCTGCAGGTTCCTGAGATCCAACTGGTCTTTGTAGCAATGATAGTGTAGGTTGTCTGGCCACAGACTGCTGGCTGGAGCTGTAGCTTCCCTGCAGCTTTCTTGTTGGGACCATGATCATGGTCCTCCCAAACTGTTCTCAGGGGGTTCTCAGGTTCAATGTGCGACTTATAGCTAGAAGCACTGTGTTCTGTTACAGCCCACATCACCCAGTCAGTGAGCAATGGTCCGGGGTTGTTTCACTGTTCCTGAGTCAGAGCTCTCTGTGTTGTAGCCTGGGTATTCAGCTAAGGGGAAAGGCAGGTGCAGTCAGGGAGATCTGATGTGGAATTCACACCATGTCCACAGTGTTTGGAATCTGGGATGCTCAGTTGCCTTTTCTATGCCAGAATCACTGTGCTTCAGTGTAGCTAGCCTGCACTTACGTGGCTTCTGGCAGTTTCCCTGTAGCAAGCATATCAAGACTTGGTTGTGTTCCTTCTATGCTCTTCTCGGTGGGTGGGGAGTGGGTTCAGGATCACCCTGTGCCTCTCAGTGCCTTCTTTGGGTAGGAGCAAACCACCTGCTCAGGTCGCATGCAATAGTTCAGAACTGCTTTACTGCTCCAGACCTGAGGCAATAGACTGAGAGCCTTCCCAAAGTGGGTGTAGGCAGTGAGTTTGCAAAGTGTCTCCTGTACTTGGACTGGGAAGGGGGAAGGGGATGGAGGGTGCTTCTCAGTTAGAGGCTCTGTGGCTAGGTGCTGCCTGCCCCCGTGGGTAGTACTGCCCGGTCCAGGACCCTTTCACTGCTCTGGGAGGAGATCTTAATGTACTAGGCTGGGTCTATAGACTGAGTGCACTTCTGAAGTGAGCACAGACAGATAGTTCCAGTATGGAATTCACTCATCAAATTTCAGTGCCTTTTCCCTGCCTGAATTTTAGTGCTCTGGTGCGGCCTGCCTGGATAGGCAGGAGCTTCTACCAGACCCCCTGTAGCTACGATGTCAGGGCTGTGGCCATGGTCTTCTCAATCCACTCTCAGAGAAGACTTAGAGTCAGTCTGTATCTCTCAGTTTGAAATTCTGTGAACCACTGCTGCTGCTTTTGTGCCCTGCTGCGGGGGCGGGGAGGGGGGTGCAGCTTAGGGGCCAGGCAGAAGGTATGGAGCCAGGAGATCCAATATGGAGTTCATTCACTGATTCCCTGCCTGTATTTCAATGCTCCAAAGCATTCTGCCTAGAAGGAACTTCTATAAGACTCCCTGTAATCAAGCGAGAATGGAGGGGAGTTCCAAATTGTGTTTTGTATCCTGCCCTCAGTGTGCTTGGGCCCAGGGAAGCTTGGCTCCTGACAGCTATATCCGCTGCCAGAGGCTGCCTTAGCCAGTCAGCTAGATGCTGCTGCTGCCCTACTGAATATCCCGGGGAGAGACCCTCAGTTTTACCATGTAGCGGCTCTGCTGGTATGCTTCTGGGTGTCGAAGCCTAGCCCCTACACAGGCACTGCAGACTCAGGAGGTCCTATATTTGGGGGCTGAAACTGCTAGGTGTATTCCTGAAATGATCCAGTAGGAGGGAATCCAGTCTCCCCTCTGGCAGGAAGTGCTCTGTGCCTGTGCCTCTTGGCTCTAACACTTCAGTGTCTATATTTCCATTACCAAGTTCTTTATTGTTTTGTTGGGCAAGCCCAGATAATCTTGCACCTCACAAATTGCCTTCAGCAGGAGTATATCTCTGCTGTTGTCCAATAGTCTTCCTGACGATCGAAATGAGTCCTACTTGATCACTGCTGTCTTGCCCCCTAAATCATTTATTTGAAGTTAGATTTCCACAGTGACAGAATACAGTTATGTCTTTCACGTGTGAAAGTTAATGATGTAAAACCTATAAACTTGGTTTTCAAGATGAAATTAACTTCTAATAAGTATTAATCTACAAAGTCCTACTCATGGGTTTACTATCTTTACCCTTTACTTCTTACTCATGAAAATAATTACGTAAACACTAAGCAATATATGATTTATAATATAATTGTAAAGCAATCCTAATTGTGAAATTAAATTGGATTGCTCAGGAGAAGATATAGAAGAGCTATTTTAAAATGCAATTAGAAGAATCCTCAGGTCCTATCACATGTAGGTTCTGTTTATAACAGGTAAACTTATCCTCATTCTCCCTCTAATCTTCATGTGTTCTAAGTTTATAAGCAGCCTCAGGTTATTAACCTCTCCTTGACATTACTATGTTAACCAACTCATCAGATGAAGCAGTACAAATGATTGACTTTAATTTGAAAGACACAAAATCGGGGCCTGTCTTGGAACATTCGAATGCTCTCTGGCTTACATGTGTATTTAGAGCTTTCTAAATAGTATATAAACTCACAGTGCATACTTAAAATAGGGCTATTTTGATGATCAAAAAATCTCCTTTTTTATTCTCCTAAATTAAAGATCTTATGTGAGATGTTTCAAGAAGCATTTCATGGACATATTTTCTTTTGCTTGTAAATTAAAGTCCTATTTTGACAAGAGATCTATCAATGGTAGGTGTTCAAGTTTTGACTATGCACGATCTTTTCTCCCTCTGTATACTTTCTAAAGGGAAATAACAAATTGCAACACCATAGGTAACCCTTTAGTATCCTGGGCAGATTAGTGTTGTTCTCAGCCTTGGTCAGATCAGTCTCATCTTTCAGTGGGTGCTGATCAATTCATAAGCCTATAATTTGTCTCAGCACGCATAAGTGCTCAGAACAAGTGACTACTGAGTTCTTATCCCTAAATGTGGCATGTATACTTCTCCTCCAAGGCTCAGGGGATCATGGCAAAGGCTAAAAAAATTATAACAACCACAGGAGGATGGGTGAAGTGTTGTGAACTGCTGTCTTCTGGATATGTGATAGTCACTGCATTCATGAGCTCTAGCAACTGTGGTTACAGGACCTGTATATTCAAGATAGGCAGTAGATGAGGCATCTTAACATTTCATAATGGTAGGTAGGTGTTCATAAGCACTCACTGCTCCGTAATGAACTATAGGTAATAACTTATTGGGAGACGAGTCATTTTTCCCAGTGGTATAGCCATTGGTAAATTGCCTATGGCTCAGTAAATAATCTCTTGTTCATACTCATTTCCACAGCCCTAATTAAACTCCATGAGTCACATACACATCCACACAAAAATAGAATTGAAAGTAGGACAGGGCTTGCAAGGAAGTGAAGAGAGTCAATAGGAATAGACAGGGTATAAAAGAGGGTAATAGTGATTGAATATAACCAAAATACAAATATGAGTATATAGTACTGTCAAAGAATAATGTAAAATATTTTTAAAGAAAACAAACTGAATACAAATATTCATCCTTCCCTGCTTTAAGACAATGAGACCAGACACTTCAAATTTTGCATCCATACCTTCCTTACCTTTGATGGTCTATATTCTTTCATAATGGAGGCTAAAAAGAAATCGACATCCCTCTCTTAAGTAGTTTCTTGTCGGGCATCTCATCACACAAAGTAAAGAAGTAACTGATACCTGGTTAATTTTTAATAGGGTTTTTTATTATTAATTTATCTATTTTACATTGAGTCTTTGTCAAACCAAAATCTGGAACTTACTTTATCATATTTCTTTCTCATTAACTTAACATTTGAAAATGAGTAATAAAGTAGTCCAGTCTCAAAATAACCAGCCAACATGGATGAAAAATGCTATGGAATATGCCAAGCTTTTAGTCTTGAATGACATTTCTAACGTTAAAACACCCTGACACTATTGTGTGTGAACACCATTCTGACATTTCTGTGATGGCTCCCCTTGCACTCTTTGCCAGCAGCAGCTTTGAATTGTATGAATGGTTCTTTCAATTGCCCTTTGAATTCTCTGGAAAACGTTCCCTCCTTTTCCCGAAAAGGAGGAAAGTTAGACCACTTTCTCCTCACAATAGGATAAACAAGACAAGAGTCCTCCATTGCGCATGATTATGTAAGAAACTGCCATTGTGTCAGAGTATTTTTGAAGTGTCGCCTGTTGTTCCTTAAAGTTAAACACATTAATTTTATAATTATAGAGAAAAGTGGAAATTCATATAATTTTCAAAATTCATGTATTTACTGGTGATTAGGAATATTTGAGGGCATGTTTTAACTAAATGTTGCCTTTTCAGGACAAAAAAAGGGAAAATCTCTTTATCTTTGCTCAGAAAGGAAGAGAATCTAGGAAGGAGAAAGAATTCGCACTAATAGGATGCATTAAAGGAAAGGAAATGATTCTATAGCAGGAGAAATGAGGACTTGATGGTGGAATCTGTCATGGTGTTGACAACATCTCTGTGGACATAATGCGAGTGCTACCTTCTAGATAATTGGTGGGCATGCAACCTTGCAGATAGTCTACATGAATGGGAATCCTGAAAACCCAGTTTCCTATGCATTTTATTACCTGTTTTGGAACTCACAGGAAAAAAAAAACTAAAGCATTCATTGGGCATTTGCCTGAAAATTCATTTATTCACTGTATGCTTCTCTCTGTCAATATGAAGTCATTCTTCGGCCATGTACTTCACAAAACCAGGACCTTAAGAAAAGATTTTCCAACTTTCTAAATTTTGTAAAATTGAATTTTTAACTATACATTATTTATCAGAAGTAAAAGGCAACAATAACACAGAAGTAATAACAATTTAAAACACTACAAGCTATAGCACTGGCTGTAATGATTAATTGCCTTACTTAGTAAAATAGTTCTCTCCTTCATCAAAACTCTTTATTGTGTAGCATACCACTTGACTGTCTTTTCATGTCTTCTAGAAATGAACCCTTCTTATTTGGGGTAGGTCATTTTAGCACACTCTATACTTAGAACTTAGTGATTTATCACAACGATGATCTGTTGCTTCCACAGTGAAATGTGGTAAGCATGCACTAGGAATAAAATATTTCTAAGTACTTGATGCTCTGATTTAGGACCCTGCTCTTCTTGTAACGTGGAGTTTAAAAAAGAGAACAGAGTGAGGTAAATGTGTAGGAGATAATTTTTCTCCAACGTATGTAAGGGTACACATTCCACTGTTATTAACTGCTTACATAGTCCTATCTAGGTGTAATTGTCCTAAGATATATCATGCCAAAATTAGGCTCATAAATTAATAAAAACAAATGCTATAAGGAGAAATTCTCTCAGCAGTAGGAAATTACACTAATAAGAAAGAAAGAAACTTAAAGTAATAAATATTAATCTCCAATTTGAAAATCTGGAACCAGTTTCTCTAGTTTATTAAGAACAAGCTAATTATAATTCAACACACACTGTAAATAAATGCTTGGGTGGATGGCAATAGTCAGAGCTTAAAAACCATAAAATGCACATTTTATTAAAATATTCTAATGTTTATTAAATGTGTGCTAATTTTATAAACTGCCATAAGACCAGTGAATCAAAATGTGACACAAAACCATGGTGAGAGATTTTCAGTTTGTTACACGTAAGACCGCAGTATACATCAATGTCAAAATAATATGGTAAGTGTCTTACTAGGAAGAGAAAAAGATATGGTGGAAACTTTGTAATGTGACAATACTGGCAAAAGTAACAGGGTATGTTGCTATGCCCAAGCAGATGTCAACTCCAAAAAGAAACCTGTAAAATCAATTTGGAAGGCTGTTGAAGATCAGTAAGATTTCAGCTTCTTGGAAAGAAGGAGAACACACTTTGGATGAGGAAAGAGTTGAAGTTTTTGTTATCTCTTGTCTATGTAGGTATGGAAATTTTGAATGAATTTGTATATCTAAAAATAAGTTTCAATGCACTATTGGTATGTATCTCAGTCTCAGTGATTTGAGTACATGATTTTTCTATTTGAGGTAGGATTTCCCTGTGTAGACCAAGCTGGTCTGGAATTCATATGGTGGCCTCAAACTCTAAATTTTTCTATCTGCTTTCCAAGTACTATGGTTCAGCTGTGTCCCACCATATATGATTTTTGAACTAGATGGGCTGGGGTATTTATGTAGGTAGAAATATTAGAGAGGAAAGCTGAGATAATGGTGAATGTACAAACTACGTTTCAAAAGTAGTGATTTATAGATAGAAATAAACTCTTGCTCCCAACTTGTGTCTTGAAATCTGTTTTGCCCAATAGAGAGATGCTTAAGTAACACCTGTAACCCTTTCTGCTTCCATACCATGCTTATCCACACCTCTCTCCTGAAATATGAGCATGGCCTGCTCCTGCTGCTAAAGCTGTATATGGTGGAAGTAATGCTTTATTTGTGAAGGTTTGCAGCAAGGTATGTGAAAGCATAAGATTGTAACAAATTGCTGGAGCTCCTCATTTTACTGCCTTTAAGAAAGCAAAGGATTATATTGGGGAACACTACACTATAAGAATCACAGTGGTCTTTAAGAACTGAAAGGTACCTCTGGCCAACAGATAAGAAGAAAGTGGAGCCCTGATTCCTACAGATGTTACAATTACCTATACCAGAAGCTTAGTGGAGTCTTCAAGTGACCTTCACACTACAAAGCAGTCAGGAACTTCAGACATGGGAAGATTAGAAATGATTCCAAGCCACATATTTTGAATTCAACACAAAAGACTCCTAGATTAAGGAGTTTATGAGCAGAAAGGAGTTGATAGTGATCAAAAAGGTTATCAGGCTTCTCCCTTAACAGAAGGGCAAGCATGTAGTTGCTACTTTTTCTTTTGTATTGTTTTGTTTTGTTTGTTTTTTTTAATCATTTTGTTGTGCTTTTTCTTGTTTTGTTCAAGTATCTTAGCCTTGCATTTGGTAGGCTATTGAGCATTCAATTTCATGTAAGAACAGACAAATTATTTATCAGTGTGTAAATATCCTCATCAATAGTTTGATTGGGGCCTTATTAAAAGACTAAGAGACTTTGAGTGATGAAAGTGCTAAGGATACACAAGGCAAAGATGGAAGGAATACATACCAGCTCCAAAGGGGAATAGGCCAAGGTTTTTTCACCTCATAGCACTGAACAAAAAAAGAATTCTGACCCAATGATTAAGACAATGAAAGACACTGACATGGTATGAAGACAAAAGGGGAAAATATTTCATTTTAAATATCTATCAAAGATCAGCCAGATCATGTGAATATTGCCTATTTTAACAAAAGTTGTCTTCAAGTTTTTGCAAAAATCTACACAGAGGTGTTATCTCCATGCTAATAGGAAGCCAGTAATATATCACTCAGCAAACGATCTCCAAAATGAATGTTTTAAAAGTCAATTTAGTAGTTTTTAATATAACTAGGTGAAAAATGCTATGATATTACCCAAACAGGTTGAATTTGTGTGTGTGTGTGTGTGTGTGTGTGTGTGTGTGTATTTATGTATGTATATTGGTTCTGAAAACTTACTGAGGGTACTTTTTAAATTAAATTTATTTATTTCTTCAAACTATAATCTCCCTCAGAGCCCCCACCCTACACTCTTTTTGGTCCCACCATCCACCTTCTCCCCATCTCCCAACAATCCTGTTCCTCTGGTATGGGGTGTCCCTACATCTAAGCTTCCCTTAGTTCATCAGTCATATGAGGGCTAAGAGCTTCCTCTTACACTGGGGGCCTATCTGGTAGCTCCACTAGAGCAAAGTGTTGCACTAACAGGTAACAAAGTCCATGTTGCTGATCATTTTGGTGTGTTGGTTGTAGTATAGTTATCCTGTACTATATGGGTAAAATCCAGTTATAAGTGAATGTGTGCCATGTGCATCCTTCTGAGCCTGGGTCAGCTCACTCTGAATGAGCTTTTCTAGTTCCATCCATTTGGCAGCAAATTGCATGATTTCCTTGTTTCTGATGGCTGAATAATATTCCATTGTGAAAACGTACCACAGGTTTTTTTTTTTTCAATCCATTCTTCTGATTTGGAGATAGGGGAACATTCCTTCATTGCTGGTGGAAGTGCAAACTTGTACAACCACTATAGAAATCAGTCTGGTGATATCTTAGAAAATTCAGAATAGCTCTACCTCAAGACCCAGCCACACCACTCCTGGGCATACATCCAGAAGATTCCTCACCAATCCACAAGGACATCACCTCAACTATGTTCATAGCAGCTTTATTTGTAATATCTAGAAAAATGGAAACAACTCAGATGTTCCTCAAGAGAAGAATGATAAGAAAAATAAAAAACAACAAAATAAAACTGTGGTACATTTACTGGTGATACTTTAAGAGAGAAGGTTTTTCACAGTACCACCTATTCAATGTCTTTGTCATTTGTGGAGCAATTTCAGACTACTGATCTGAGGTTGTTTTAGTTCTTTGACCTCCTAGACTGCAAACCTCCTGATTGTACTGCTTAATCTGTTTCTAGTATTATCAGTATATTGAAAGTATTTAAGCACACAAGAAAACTTTATTTACTCTCTTGGACAGTCATAGCTCTCAGTGCTTTCTCCAGTCACCCTTCAGATAAGAGTATACTTTACAGACACTTTGCAGCTTTCAGAGAACCCAGGGAATTTGTGGCTGGAATTCTCATGCATAGAAACTAGGGGTTAATAAATGTTTGTTGTCATCAGTTGCAACTTTTACATAAATGGGGTCCACATGTTTTTATTAAGAGGAAACCTGCCACTATTCTCATTCAAGAGGATTTAAAAAGAAATCAAAAAGGAAAACATTGAGAGATGAAATGTTCACTCTTGTGTGTCTTGCAGGTCCCCTTTGCCAAGAGAAAGGGATATACTTGATATTGTGTTCCTATCAGTAGGAACACAAGAGATATTTGTCCTAATTTTCTGCTTAGTACCTTGCAAAGACATTATTTTTAGTTACCTTCTTCACAGACCTACAGCAAGGCAACATTAACTTGATGGCCAGGTGAAATTAGGCAAGGTAAGGCTCTAGAATTGAATGTTCCTCCAGTGTCCTCATTTAGCCACAAGTCATAAGCACTGATTTGAGAGTTAGAAAGGGAACACAGAATGTGAAGAAAGCAGATCTGGAGCACCTCACAGGTGAAGCTGGGATGGACTCCACGGATAAAGGCTCCCTGGAAGATGTCACATTCACTAAGGCCTACATCAAACCACTGCAGAGGTGAGGTGAGCAAAACTGAAGTAATCCCCGTTCTTGGTTCAAGCCAAGTGACATCAGATTCTGAATTTGTCTCGCCATATATTTCAGACATACAGAACAAACATTCATTCATTGTTGATTGATGAGAGAGGTGAGTGGAAAGAATATGGAGGAGGAGAAGGAAGAAGGGGAAGAAGAAAAGGAGGGGCAGAGAAGAAGAGGAGGACACAGGGAGGGAAAATATCTTGCAGTAAACCAGAATGCAGGCTCTGTGATCCTGAGGCACTCATATTTGTTGACATTTAGAACCAGAAGCATGAGAAAGAATCCATCAAAAAGTATACTTTCACAAGAATGTCCACATGGGAACTATACATAAACTGCTTTAAACTGTCAAAAAAAAAAACAATTGGTTTAAGTAATATTATTGTTTAATAAGGGTAATTCAATTATTTAAATTCATAATTTATAAAATTTCAATTGAACTTGAGTTGTTTAGGATTTAAAAGGATATTTTCAAGTCTAAATAAAATCTTTAGGTTTATAAATATAGGATATGATCGAAATTATTTAGGTAAATTTAGACACACCAAGATAGATGATTTTTTTCTTCTTCAAGATTGTCTGATACAAATAGGCTAAACATTATGTGTGTAACTTTTATATATGGTTTTCTTGATTGTTTCATATTTTTTCTTATGGTTTTTACTATATGAGTTAAAAAAATTAGCCTTTTTATTAGATAAAAGGAGGGAATTGTTGGGGTAGTGTTAAGCATTCTAAATGCTAATTGGTCCTGTTTGCTATCTGTTACTTACATTGACTCTGATTGGTTAAATAAATGCCAAGGCCTGAGATTGGGCAAAGACAGAGAAAGGTGAGATTACCTGAGATTAGAACAGGAAGCCTGCACTTTAGACAGAGGATTAGTTCATTCTAGGCAGCAGCAGGAAGAATATATTCCATCCAGGAGCAGCAGGAAAGAGGATGCACACCATGGGTTAGAAAAAAGAACCTCATTCCACATGGCCAGGAACATTGGCATATCGTGGAGAATGGCAGTCCAAAGAGACTTATGTATGTATGGGGTCATATTTGGGTAATAGAATTACGAGCTAGCTTAGATGAGCTTGGATTCCTTGATCCAGGCCTAGGCTTGATAAAATCAACATGGTGTCTGTGTGTATTTATTTATAATGGCGGGTTAAGAATTAACAACTGCCTGAACCAATTAACAATAATATAAATATTAGTAACCAATTTAACTAATCATTTCTACAAATGGCAGCCCAAAGTAATTTAATTACTTTTTTACATTAAGTTACTATATAAATTTAAAAGAAGTAAATATTTAAAAATTAACACAGGAAAATATCATAAATTCTGTGGAAATTATAAAACACCATTAAAATATTAAATCTATATATTTGGAAAGAAATTTCTTTTTCATGTATTTGAAGCCTTAATATAATAAAAGTATTTTTGCACAAGTTAAACAATGTACTTAATTCAATCCAATGCAAAGATCCCATTGACAGTTTTCATACTTGTACAGAAGTAGTCCTTAAATTGTATATGAAAAGACATAAAACTAAACACATTAAATAATTTGTAAAGAAGGACACAGGGAGGGAAAATATCTTGCAGCAAACCAGAATTCAGGCTCTGTGATCCTGAGGCACCCATATTTGTTGACATCTTAGAACCAGAAGCATGAGAAAGAATCCATCAAAAAGTATACTTCCACAAGAATGTCCACATAGGAACTATATATAAACTGCTTTAAACTGTCAAACAAATAACAGTGCTTAAAACAATTCATAATAGAAATTCTAAAGATATCTATATATTTAGTACAAAACTAGTGTTACTCAATTTGAATATAATATAAAGCTTCATTGTGATAAATATAGAGTGATACTGATAACAGGACTGGCATGCAGAGCAATAGACAGAACACAATCCAAAAATAGATTCCCAGTTACACACTAGAAAGAATCATCTGTAAACTCAAAGGAAGAGAAAGCTTTATCCAGATATGAAACCATCAAACTCAACAGCAAGCCAACAACTTTTTTCAAAAGTAGACATTTCACCAAAGACAAAGAGAATGAACAAGCTCCATGAAAGATTCAAAGCAGCATTCCCCTTCTCAACCAGCTCACCCCAATCAGTACTATGCACTTACTAGAGCAGATAAGATCTGAAATAGAAAGAGGTAGGAAATACACCAAGCAACCAGATAATCGATTCAATACTGTTGGAAAATCAGAATGACACAGCCATTGTAAAAACAGATTTGGTAAGTTTTTTTTTTCATTAGGGTAAATACACATTTATCCTATAATCCAACCATTCCACTCCTAGATATTGACTCTAGATTAAAGATCAATTACACTCACAAACTACATGCAAGTGTGCATGCTGATGGGGTAACATTAAGCATTATAAATGTTAATTAATTGGTCCTGCTTGCTCTCTGTTAATTACATTGTCTCTGACTGGGTGAAGACAGAGATAGGTGGGACTAACGTACATGGGCTTCTGAGACAGAGAGCATCTTGGGATGGGTTAGATTAAAGGAGATCCTTCCACGTGGCCTGGATCATCAGCATAGCATGGAGAACAGCAAATCAAAGGGACTTATGTATATATGGGGTTATATTTGGGTAATAGAATTATTAGCTAGCTTAGATAAGCTAGGATTGCACATTTCAGGCTAAGGCTTGTTAAAATCCATCCAATGTCTCTGTGTATTCTTTTATAATGGTGGCTTAAGGAATAACACCACCAATCAAATAACAATAATATAAATACTAGTAAATAATTTATTTTTCTACATCATACCAACTCTATTAGCTGTAAAACTCAAGAAACATCATTATTTTCCAGTGGACAGATCAATAAACAAACTGACTTACATTCTTCTTGTAAATTCCACTGAACAATAAAAATGAGTCTTCTGTTGATACTTTAAAATTATAGGTGAATCTCAAAAGCATTTTGCAGAAAGAAATCAATCTCAATTTGATACACTGTCTTTTTCCATTTGTAAAACTTTCTAAAAATTCAGATTTTTAGGTACTGGTTTTCAGTCCCATCTGATTATAAAGAGATAGCACATGCAAGTATTTTAGATACTCATTTTGTTGATGGTTTTGTTTAACCAATAGGCTATAAAGACTCATAGAATTATAGCATTAAAAGGTCATCAATATTGCCATAAATACTTTTAGAAGTAATTATAAAAATTCAATATCCTTGTGTAGAAGACAGGGCAAGATCATCATTCATATATCATCATTCATTACATGAGGAAATGGATTCATATTAAAGGTTCAAGCTCCAGGGTGATACTACCTAGAGGTGGTAGAACCTTTCAGAGATGAGGCCTATGGCTGAGAGACACTTGAAGAAATGCTCAGCATACTTAATCATCAGAGAAATTCAACTCAAGATGACTCTGAGATTCTATCTCACACCTATCAGAATGGCTAAGATCAAAAACTCAAATGACAACACATGCTGGTGAGGGTGTGGAGAAAGGGGAACACTACTCCATTGCTGGTTGGAGTGCAAGCTTGTACAACCACTATAGAAATCAGTGTGGTAATATCTTAGAAAACTTGGAATAGCTCTCCCTCGGGACCCAGCCATACCACTTCTGAGTATACATCCAAAAGATTCCTCAACAAACCACAAGGACCTTTCCTCATCTATGTTCATAGCAGCCTTATTTGTAATAGCTAGAAACTGGAGGCAACCCAGATGTCCCTCAACCGAAGAATGGATTAAAAAACTGTGGTACATCTACACAATGGAATACTACTCAGTTATTAGAAACAACTAAATCATGCAATTTTCAGTCAATGGATGGAACTAGAGAAGCTCATCCTGAGTGAGCTAAGCCAGACTCAGAAGGATGCACATAGCATCTATTCACTTATAATCGGATTTTAGCCATATAATACAGGATAAGTATACTACAACCAGTGCACCACAGGGAACAGGAACATAGATTTTGTTACCTGTCAATGAGACACTTTGCCCTAGTGGTGCTGCCTTGTAGACCCCAGTGTATGAGGAGACTCTTACTGCTGAACTGGGGCAGGGAATTATATGTAGGGATACTCCACTCCGGAGGTGTGGGATGGAAAGGATAGGGGGTACAGGGTGGGAGGGTGGAACTGGGAGGGGTGGAAAGAGGACACTGTGATGGAGATGTAACCCGAAGTAATAAATAAACATTAAAAAAAACAATAGTTTATCTGGTTGGATGCTTTTACTTCAAACCCATTAATTTCTGTAACTGATAGTTTCCACTTTGAGAATAACCATAATAATAACAACAATAATAATTCTAGCATTTGTCATGTATGAGGTGTAAGAAAAATTTTACTGATTATCTTACTGCACCCTCCACATTTATTTGAGGTATATTCTACTTCATCACTAATTTTATATGAAATCCAAATAAAATGAAAACAGAGTTCTTGGGACATTGTTTCACTGGAACTATTTGTAACTTTTAATAACTCTTGAGCTTTTTTTCCATTCCTTCCCAACTTTGCTCATTGGCTAAGGAAGAAAGCTGGTTCTACTACTAGCTTTTGAGACAGGGACAGACTAAGACAGTGGACAGGCCTCACCTTTTGGTGCTGTTTGCTTATCTAAACAAATTTTTGTTTCAAGAAAAAGAAAATACCAATTGTGAATAAATAAGTTTTTAAAAGCTTGGATTCTTTAGTAGATTAATTTTTAATTAAAGCCTCTAGACGTGATTCAATTTTTTTTATTTGAATGTGAAAGAAAAGAGTCACAAAGCAAGAGCCCACCTGTGGAACTAGCCTTTCTGAACCACTCCATTGCTCTGAATATTTTGACTCCATAACCTAACAAATATTTTATTAATATCTTAACAAATTTAAATTCATATTTCTATTCAACTGATCATAGGAACAGAACAAAGAGATTCAAGAATAAAGGATTCTTGCCTGGTTTCTTGTATGTCAACAAGGAGTCAATTATTCTCATTGAATACTTGTCTTCTCATGCTTTGTGCTACATGACTGGTTTTGGTCAACTTCATCCAGTGAATTAGACTATTAATTTGATTTAGTCATTGAACATTTCCTAAATTAAGCAACATCATGTTTCTTAAATTTGGAAATCATGCCCACCTGGTATTTTTTAAATGTTGCCAGTTTACCACATATAAGAAAATTAACAGCTCTATTTGCTGAAAATATAGATTACCACTTGTGATGGTTAATATCGATTTTCAAATATATACCATCTGGGATCACCTAGAAGCCAAGCTTTCCAGCATGCCTATGAGGACTTTTCTAGAGTAGGTTAACTGAAGTAGAAAGCCACACAATAATTGTGGGTAGCACTGTACTATGAGCTGTCCTCATGAACTTAATAAAATAGTGAGGGCAAGCTGAGTTCTACATCTTCTGCTGCTTGACTGAGGTTGTGATGTGATCATAAGCCTTAAACTCTTATTGCCTTGAGTTCCACACCTTTGAACATGTAACAAAATAAAACCTTTCTTCCTTGATCTGCTTTTCTTGAATGTTTTATTGCCATGAACCAAGTAGCCAATACTTCCCTTGTAATAAGATTTTCAGCTGAAATTTTTGAAAATATAGATAACAGGCTTCCTTCCCAATGTTATCCCTTAACATAGGGATATGATTATTCCATAAGGTATTTAATACTTTACTTACACCCTTGGAAAAGTATCCCATAACATAGGAATAATCCTTGAAGGATTAACAGAGTAATAATTCTCCTAGGTATGTCTTCATTCTTCAAAATCTTTCTTTAGCTCCTGATCATGCACACTACTCCTCCTTTCTTGATCTACTCTTGCTCACCTCAAAGATCCTGAACTCTCAAATCTCATTCTTACAATTTCTCCTGACATATCTTTTGTTACTTCTTCTCTTTCTGTACCTATAAACATGAGGACAGACACGATTGAAAGCTTCTCTCAAGCTCTTCAGAAAGGAGAGAGAATTTCAAAGGACATTCAGGAACTTAGAGTGAAAAATAGGTGGATGATAGGTAGGAACAAAAGCTTTCAGGTTTTGTTTTATATTTTCACTTTGAAATGTTTATTATATATTCACATGAACTTGAAAATACAATGGTGCACTTTTATACCTTTGACAAATGGTTTTATGTGTATATTGATGTAACAGCTAACATCAAACTTGATGGTAAATACCCATTTCATTCCCATAAAGTCAGATCAAGAAAATTTTTCTCATGTCACCATTGAGATTCATGGTGATTTATACACACTTTGCTATTGCTGTGTTTTCAAACACTGAATAAACAGTAAGATAAAGAAGGCACAGTTACTATTTGGTAGATTATTATTACCTTTGAGACCCAGGAAGGTCTATTGTGTACCTTTTAGTAACAAATTTTTCATAGCAATGTAATGATCCTGCCAGTGCTCAGTATTGAAATAGTTATCCATATTAATAACTTTCATATGCTAAGCAAAGGGGAAACACTGTAAGCAAAAATCTAATGCAAACCAACATTTAAAAATTACATTAAGCAACCAAGAATGTTTGCAAAAAGTGACAAATTAAAAATATATTCTAAGGGTTGTAAATAAAGTATTAAGTAACTACATAGAAAAACATGCTCCTGCATAATAAAACTCAATATTGTCTTATTCTAATACCCCAGCTGATAAATCCCCAGACAGATGAAAGTATTTACATTTGAAATATGCAGTCATAAATATACTTAGAAAAACTGAAATTGATACATAAATTTAATTCAGCTTTAATTGGAAGAAAATGTACAGCATATAACTGTAAAATTATCAGTAAGCAGAATAGAGATAGATTTGGGTGTTGAAATAGATTTCTGGTAACACATATTAGAATACATTGAAGACATCCCATTTAAACTATACAATTAGTGTTAGTGTTTCATGGGTTGATAAAGGACATAGGACAGAAAGTATATGAAAACCAAAAGTCCAATTCTTACACAATAGAAACTTTCATTAAACTTCAAATCTGATTAAAAGAAATGTAAAAGTAAATGGCAGTTGGGCAATGAGCTTCAGAAAGCTAAATTCCATCAATAAACATTATATATCCTAAATAGGAAAAAAAATATTTAAAAATACATAATTATGAATATACTTACTAACACACAGATTTAATGGAGAATAAGTTTTATAATTTTTACTTGTATATAAAAAATGTAGGCAATGCTAAAGTTTCATGTAGTTATTTTTAAAATATTATAAATTTCAAAAGCATATATTCTTTTTTTAACATTTATTTATTACTTTGTTACATCTCCATTGCCACCCTCTCCCTCCACCCACTCCCAGGCCCTCCCTCCCCCCCCCTTACTCCTCTCCCACCCTATTCATGCCTCCAGTGTGGGGTGTCTTCATGTATCAGTCCCCCTCAGTTCATTAGTCACATGAGGTCTAAGAGCTTCCTCTTGCACAGGAGGCACACATGTCATTTCCACTAGGTTAGGGTATTCCACTGACAGGTAACCAAGTCTCTCTTCCTGCTCTTTTGGGTCTATTGATTGTAGGATGGATATCCTATAGTATAATGGCTAAAATCCAGTTATAAGTGAATATATGCCATGTGTATCTTTCTGAGTCTGAGTTAGCTCACTCATGATGAGCTTTTCTAGTTCCATTTGGTTGCAAATTGCATGATTTCCTTGTTTCTGATAGCTTAGTAGTATTCCACTGTGTAAATGTAACAATGGTTTTTTATCTGTTCTTCAGTTGAAGGATATCTGGGTTGTTTCCACTTTCTAACTATTATAAATAAATCTGCTATGAACATAGTTGAGGAGATGTCCTTGTGGATTGGTGAGGAATCTTTTGGATATATGCCCAGGAGTGGTATGACTATCTCTTGAGGTACAGCTATTCCAAGTTTTCTAAGATATGGACAGACTAATTTCCATAGTGATGTACAAGTTTGCACTCCCACCAGCAATGTGGGAGTGTTCCCCTTTCTCCACAGCCATGCCAACATATGCTATCTTTTGAGGTTTTTATCCTAGCCATCTGACAGGAGTGAGATGGAATCTCAGAGTCATCTTGAGTTGCATTTTCTGATGACTAAGGATGCCAAGCATTTCTTCAAGTGTCTCTCGGCCATTTTACATTCCACTTTTTTGAATTGTCTATTCAGATCTGTTCCACAATTTTGTATTGAGTTACTTGGTTTGCTGTTGTTTAATTTCTTGAGTTTTTTTATAAATTTTGGATATTAGCCCTCTGTAAGATGTAGGGTTGGTGAAGATCTTTTCCTAATCTGTAGGCTGTCGTTTGGTTTTAATGACAGTCTCCTTTGCCTTACAGAAGCTTTTCAATTTCATGAGGTCCCTTTTATTGATTGTTGATCTTAGGGCCTGAGCTATTGGTGTTCAGGAAGGTATCAACTATGCCTATATGTTCCAGGCTTTTCCCTACTTTCTCTTCAATTAGATTTAGTGTGTCCAGTTTTATGTTATGGTCTTTGATCCACTTGGACTTAAGTTTTGTGCAGGGTGATAAATAAGAGTCTATTTTCATTCTTTTTCATGTTGAAATCCAGTTAGACCACCACCATTTGTTGAAGATGCTGTCCTTTTTCCATTGTATGCTTTTGGCTTCTTTGTCAAATACTAAGTGACTGTAGCTTTGTGGGTTTATTTCTGGATCTTCAATTTGATTCCATTGATAAACTTGTCTGTTTCTATGCCAGTACCATGCTGTCTTTATTACTATTGCTCTGTAGTATAGCTTGAAATCAGGGACGGTGATAACTCCAGATGTTGTTTTATTGTACAGGATTGATTTAGCTATTCTGGGTTCTTTTTTTTTTTCCATATGAAGTGGAGAGTTATTCTTTGAAGGTCTATAAAGACCTTGTTGTGTTGCTATTTTGATGGGAATTGCATTGATCTGTATATTGGTTTTGGTAGGGTGGCCATTTTTATTATAGTGATCCTACCTATCCAGGAACATGGGAGATCTTTCCATCTTCTGATATCTTCTTCGATTTCTTTCTTCAAGGACTTGAAGTTCTTGTATTGGTTTTTCACTTGCTTGGTTAGAGTTTCCCCCAGGTATTTTACATTATTTGTGGCTATTGTGAAAGGTGTTGTTTCCCTAATTTCTTTCTCACCCCATTTTATCTTTTGTGATTTTTTTTTAGTTAATTTTGTATCCAACCACCTTGCTGAAAAAGTCTAACAGCTGTAGGAATTCTCTGGTGGAATTTTTGGGGTCACTTACATACACTATCATATCTCCTGTGAATAGGGATAATTTAACTTCTTCTTTTCTGATTTGTATCCCCTTGATCTCCTTGATTTGTCTTATTGATCTGGTTAGAAATTCAAGTACTACGTTGAATAGGTATGGGAAATTGGTGCAGGGGATGTGGGGGCAGGGAAAGGGAGAAAGCCTATCTATGTAGTCCTGAGAGTGAAAGTGCAGGAATCGCATATATTCTTTTAACATAACTATGCTAATAATTACTTAGGTGGTAAAACCATGTTCAAAATATTTGACATAAAGTTAAGGCTTTTGCTGTAGAAATCTCTCTCAACCAATGTACATCCTCAACATCAGAAGTATCTACTTCATTTATAAATTAATTCATCAATGAATTTATTATTGCATGTGAATAATTTGTGTGGGCATATGCATGCTATTACACTCATGTAAAGGTCAGAGGACAACTTTGTAAAATCACTTCTCACTTCCCTCCTTGCATGGTTATACTGATCCAATTCAGTTTGTCACACTTGGACTACTATCTTACCACGCCCAGTGTTAATTATTTGTTTCTATGATTTTTACATTTGAATTTGTTTGTGTGTGGAGGGGAAAGTGCCTGTGTATGTGGACATATGGTGGCCAGAAGAGGACAATAGATTCCCTGTAGCTGGAGTTATAGTCAATACTGAGATGCTTGATGTGAGTAATTGGAAATGAACTTGGGACCTTTGTAAAAACGGTAAACACTCTTAACTCTGAGCCATCTCTCCAACCCTCAAAATTACTTCTAATTTTGCCAAAATAGAATTTAATTACACAGAATTTAAAGGTTTTTTTTTCATCACAACGGTGTTTGTTAATAAAAATTAGAATAGCAATATTATATTAATAGTAGGACTATTTGTTGGCAAGAATGGCTTTGTTCAGTAGCTTGGTGGTATTGCAAGGGAATTTAAAGAACCATTTCATTTGATAATCTCTTTTCATTTCTAGAAATGTAGTCAGTTCAGGCAGTCACATAAAGATTGATATTTGATGACTGACCCTATATCTACAATAATAGACAAGTGTCAATCGACAGCACCTTCAGATGCTGGGACTTCATATGCTTGGGACGTTTGGATGGCAGAACACTAAATGATGAAATTTTGTGATTCTGCTATAATGTGACTTATGTTTTATTCAAACATAAGCAGGGATCCAAGCAGAAAAGATCATGAAAGATTGACCAGAGGGCATGACCTCTATATCCTGAATCCCAAAGTGGCTACTCTAGGAGAACAGAAGAAAACCTTCTGAACATAACATGTATCTGACTTGTAGTCAATCTTATGAGTTTGTTCTTATTCATATCTCTCTGGTTTTAAAAAGGGAGGAAAGTGACATTTATGTTTTATGATATTTTAGAAAAATTTACACTTGTCATTTGACTATAGTTTCTTCATTACTGTGAGTTTCTCAATGGTAGAGAATATTTTAGTCTAGATAAATATCCAGTGGCTACCTAAGAAGATGATGAATTAAATAGCACTTGCACAGAATTAGGGACTCCTTAATTGCATAGAATTTTCAATACTAAAAGACAAGAAACTCCCAAGATCCTGGAATAGGTTTATACGATATATCTTTTTGTTTTGATTTGATTTGAGTTAGTTAGGTTAGTTAGTTAGTTAGTTAGTTAGTTAGTTAGTTAGAGTTTCTCCATGTAGCCCTGAAGTCCTTGAACTCACTATGTAGATGAGGCTGACCTTGAATTCAGAGATCTGCCTACTTCTGCCTCCTGGGAGCTGGAATTAAACCCTGTGCCCCACTGCCTTGCCTTATATATCTTTTTAAAAATGTTTTTGATTGAAAAAGAATTATAGCACCCCAACTTCCTTTTCTCCCTCCAGGCCCTCTGGCATATGCTTCCTCAAGTCCCTCCCATGCTTCTCACTGTCACTTAAGTTGATAGCCTCTTTTTTTATTATTGGCACATATTTTGTATATCTATGCACAAATATATACAGCCTGCTGGGTCTGCTTTCTTGTTTGTATGTATGTATTGAAAGTTCATTTGTAAGTGAGTCTAATCCTGAACAGTCATTAGTTATTTGTATGTGTTGTTGTTGTTGTTGTTGTTGTTGTTTTGTTCAGGGGTGTGACCCAGAGATGATTTCTCCTTTCCACGTTAACATGTCTATTGATATTGTCATTATATAGCTCCTGCATATACAGCCATTTCTAGGAAAAACTGTTTTACAGCAGATTTCTGGAAATCTGATTCTTAACAATCTCCTGTCTCTCTCTTCAGTATTATACCTGAAACATAGATGGAGGACCTGTGATGTAAATATATCCATTAGTTCCATGTGACCCACCATCTGTTGATCTCTGTTTTGTATACAGTTGTGGGTTTTGTAACAGTATATTTTATTTATAATCACATATATTTATTAGTACTTAAGAAACACCTATAAAATACCAAATCCTATAACCTAAAACTTATAATCTAAAATCTATAATCTATCTAAGAATACCCTAATACCTAAGAACACTCTAATAACTATCTAAAAACGCTTACCTAACACTATTTTAACTTTCCTAAAAGGATATTAATATTCTTAGTGTAGATCCATGCAGGATGACTTGGTTTAGGGCAGTCCTGGCAGATAGTCCTTTTCAAGAATAAAGTCCATTGGACCTTACTTTGCCAATTCAAAAGGCCAATTTATTTCAACTACCCAATTGTGACCCATTTATAAAGTCAGTCTGTTCCAACAGCCAAACTGAGGCTGGCTTTTTCCACTGGCTTCATGGTCTTAAACTACTCCGAACAGCTTTCAAACTCTACCTACTTTGCCACCAGCCTAAATAGGCTGAATTACTGCAAAGGGTCTTTCTCGGATTTAAGTACAGACACTCCACTCCAGAGGACATACCTAAAGGCCCCTCTATTGGATTTACTGTCACTGGGAAAAACACTGCAGTTGGACTGAGCATCAGGATACACTTCTGGCAGCAGATTACACTGCAGCTCCACTGCAGTGTACCAGAACTTGGAAGATGGTGGCCCCAACTGCCAGTATCCAAAGCCAGCTCCATACAGACATAGGTTGAGCTGTGAGAGTGGCAGAAATGTGGGTGGCTGGGTTGGAAGGCAGATTTGTTCTCCAAAAGGTCCAAGCCCTGGGAAAATTGTGGGGTTAATATCAGACTCTTTTTCTAGTGCTGGCCCTTCTGGTGGGAAACCAGAGCTTAAGCATATATAGTTCCCCCCCTGTAAGAGTGAAATTTTGGCCTGTGGTGACACTGCTGAGTGACTCACCTTAAAGGCATGCAGTCAGGCCCTTCCAGTGGGCAGTCTCAATCCCCAAACTTTGGACATCCAGAGTCCACAGAATCTGTGCCTGGGCACACAGGACCATACCAGCAGAGTCGCTCTAGGCTGAATACTCAGCGTGCAAAATAGAGAGCTCTGACTTGTGAGCAGTTGAACAACCCTGAGGCACTCCTCATTGCCTGGGAGTGGGATGCACAAGCTTACAGTACCTTTGGCTATTAGATGCACATTCACACTGAGAACCCCCTGAGAGCAGCTGGGGAGGACCATAAACACAGTCCTGACATGTAAGCTGCAGGGGAACTACAACCCCACCCAACAATCTGCAGCCTACCAACATGCACTGTAGTCTATACTAAGACCAATTGGATCCCAGGAACCTACAGGAACACATCCCATCACAAACCCTCACCTGAGTCCCCAATTGGGACAAAACAGGAAGAGGTAAGCTCTGGGAGACACACTGAGAACCTCCACAGAAGGCCCCATCCAGCCATTGGAAAGCGACAGATCACCAAGCAATACGACTGCTACACCAAAGTGTCCCCTTTGGCACCAAGCCCAGAAGGCAACAGGAACAAACAGCTAAGAACAACCATGGTGATGGCAAAAGGACAGCAAAAAAACCAGTACCAACAGAAGTCAGGGAAATATGACCCCAACAAAATAGAACTATGGCAATACAGCAAGCCCTGACCACTTCACCACAGCTGAAACACAAGAAAATGACAATCCTACATTATGGAAAGTGATAGAGTCCTTTTAAGAAGAATTTAAATATATGAATGAATTCAAAAAGTCCACAATTTTACAAGCAAAAGCAACGGATAATATCATTAGAGAGCTCCAAGCCAAAGTGGCTCAACTTGAACAGGAAAGAGACAAAGCAATGAGTGATTTAAAAGATATGAAAATTTTCCAGGCAAAGACGAGCAAATTGGAGCAGGAAATGTACAAAACGAATAAAATCTTTCAAGACATGAAAATGGAAATGGAAGCAATAAAGAAAACACAGTCAGAGTGGAAGTGGAGAATCAAGGGAAGAGAACAGGAACTACGGATATGAGTATCAAAAATAGATACAAGAGATGGAAGAAAGGATCTCAGGCATGGAAGATTCAATGGAAGAAATCAGTACAACATCCAAAGAAACTGAGAAAGCTAAAAAAGTTCTCACCCATACCATCCAAGAAATCAAGGACTCAATGAAAAGACAGAACCTAAGAATTATAGGCATAGAGGAACGAGACTCCGAGATCCAGGAAACATCTTTAACAAACTCATAGAAGAAAAATTCCCAAACCTAAAGAAAGAGATGCCAATAAAATTCCAAGAGGCTCACAGAACACCAAACAGATTATATCAGAAAAGAAACTCCTCTCCCCACATAATAATTGAAACTCCAAATGTACACAACAAAGAAAGAATATTAAAAGCTGTAAGAAAAAAAGTTCAAGTAACATATAATGGCAGGCCCATCAGAATTACACCTGACTACTCCTCATAAACTCTAAAACCTAGAAGGGCTTGGACAGATGTCCTACAAGCCCTGAGAGAACATAGGTGCCCAGCCAGACTACTATACCCAGCAAAAGTCTCTATCAACATAGATGGAGAAAACAAGATATTTCATGACAAAATCAAATTTAAACAATATCTACCCACAAACCCAGCCCTACAGAAGATCCTAGAAGGAAAATTCCAACCCAGAGAAGATAACTACACCTAAGAAAACAGAGGAAATAGAAAACTCTACAGCAACTAAACCAAAAGAAGTACAGGACCCCCACCTTTACCAAAATAATGGGAAATAACAACCTCTGGTCACTAATATCCATCAACATCAATGGACTCAACTCCCCAATAAAAAGACAGAGGCTTACAGATTGGATCCGTAAACAAGACCTATCATTTTGCTGCATACAAGAAACACATCTCAGTAAAAAACATAGACACTGTCTCAGAGTAAAGGGCTTGGAAAAGGTTATCCAAGCAAATGGACCCAGGAAGCAAGCTGGAGTAGCCATCCTAATATCAAACAAAATAGACTTCAAACTGAAGTTAATAAAAAAAAAAGGCAGAGAAGGGCATTATAAACTTGTTAAAGGAAATATTCATCAAGAGGACATCTCAATATTGAACATCTATGCACAAAATACAAAGGCACATACATTTGTTAAAAAAAAAAAAAACTCTTTTAAAACTTAAATCACACATTGATTCCCACACAATAGTAGTGGGAGACTTCAATACCCCACTCACAACAATGGACAGATCATCAAGACAGAAGCCAAACAGAGAAATAATGGGTCTAACAGAGCTCATGAACCAAATGGACCTAACAGATATCTACAGAACATTTCACCCAAATATAAAACAATATACCTTTTTCTCAGCACCACACAGAACCTTCTCCAAAACTGACCATATAGTTGGACACAAAGATAGCCTCAACAGATACATGAAAATTGAAATAACCCCTTGTATCTTATCAGACTACCATGGAATAAAGCTGGACTTCAACAGAAAGCCTACACACACATGGAAATTTAACAACTCTTTACTGGATGACTACTGGGTCAGGGAAGAAATAAAGAAGGAAATCAAAGACTTCTTAAAATCCAATGACAATGAAGGCACAACATACCCAAACCTATGAGACATAATGAAAGCTGTGCTATGAGGAAAGTTCATAGCACTAAGTGCCTTCAAAAAGAAAATTTTGACAGCTCATATTAGGGAATTAACAGCTAAACTGGATGAATTGGCTAAGAAAAAAAGAAGCAACCACTCCCAAGAGGAGCGGAAGTCAGGAAATCATCAAACTTAGGGTTGAAATCAGCAACTTAGAAAAAAAAGAACAATAAGAAGATCAATGAAACCAAGAGTATATTCTTTGAGAAAATCAACAAAATAGACAAACCCTGAGCCAAATTAACTAAAAGACAGAGGGAAAAAACCCAAATCAACAAAATCAGAAATGAAAGGGAGAAATAACAACAGACATTAAGGAAATCCAGAGAATATTTAGGTCCTACTTTAAAAATCTATACTCCACCAAATTTGAAAACGTAAGTGAAATGTACAATTTTCTTGATATATTCCACCTATCGATGCTAAATCAAGATCAGGTTAACAAATTAAACAGACCTATAACCCCTAGGGAAATAGAAACAGTAATTAAAAATCTCCCAACTAAAAAAAGCCCAAGGCCAGAAGGTTTCAGCACAGAATTCTACCAGACCTTCAAAGAAGAGTTAATACCAATACTCTTCAAACTCTTTCACAAAATAGAATCAGAAAGAACACTGCCAAACTCATTCTATGAGGCCAAAGTCACCCTGATTCCTAAACCACACATAGACCCAAAGAAAGAGAACTTCAGACCAATCTCCCTTATGAACATAGATGCAAAAATATTTAATAAAATACTAGCAAACTGAATCCAAGAACACATCAAAAGTATCATACACCATGATCAAGTAGGCTTCATCCCAGGAATGCAGGGATGATTCAGCATACGAAAATCCATCAACGTAATTCACCATATAAATAAGATGAAAGAAAAAAAACACATGATTTCCTCACTAGATAAGGGAAAAGCATTTGACAAAATCAACAACTTTTCATGCTAAAAGTTCTGGAGAGAACGGGCATACAAGGACCATATCTAGAAATAATAAAGGCAATATACAGCAAGTCAGTAGCCAACATGAAATGAAATAGAAAGAATCTTGAAGCATTTCCTCTAAACTTAGGGACAAGACAAGGATGCCCACTTTTGCATGTCTCTTCAATACAGTATTGGAAGTTCTGGATAGAGCAATAAGACAACTAAAGGAGATCAAGGGGATGCAAGTTGGAAACAAAGAAGTCAAATTATCCCTATTTGCAGATGATATGATAGTACACATTGGTGACCCCAAAAATTCCACCAGAGAACTCTTACAACTGATAAACACCTTCAGCAAGGTGGTTGGATACAAAATTAATTTAAAAAAAATCAGAAGCCCTTCTTTATACAACAAACAAATGGGCTGAGAAAGAAATAAGGGAAACAACCCCCTTCACAATAGCCACAAACAACATAAAATACCTGGGGGTAACTCTAACCAAGCAAGTAAAGGACCTGTACAACAGGAATTTCAAGCCCTTGAAGAAAGAAATTGAAGAGGCCATCAGAAGATGGAAAGATCTCCCATGCTCATGGATGGGTAGGATCAACATAATAAATATGGCCATCCTACCAAAAGCAATATACAGATTCAATGCAATTCCTATTAAAATACCAATACAATTCTTTATAGACCTGGAAAAAGCTATTCTCAATTTCATATGAAACAACAAAAAACCCAGAATAGCTAAATCAATTCTGTACAATTAAAAAAACAAACAAACAAACAAACATCTGCAGGTATCACCATCCCAAATTTGAAGCTGTACTACAAAGCAATGGTAATTAAAACAGCATGGTACTGGTATAGAAACAGACCAGTGGATCAATGGAATCGAAGAGAAGACCCAGAAATGAACCCACACATTATGGTCACCTAATTTTTGACAAAGAATCCAAAACCACACAATGGAAAAAGGACAGCATCTTCAACAAATGGTGCTGGTTCAACTGGGTGTCCACTTGTAAAAGAATGAAATTAGACCCATACTTATCACCTTGTACAAAAGTTAAGTCCAAGTGGATCAAAGACCTTAACATAAGACTGGACACACTAAATCTACTAGAAGAAAAAGTAGAAAAAAACCCTCAAAATCATTGGCACAGGTGACAACTTCCTGAACAGAACACCAACAGCTTAGGAACTAAGACCAACAATCAATATGGGACCTCATGAACCTGAAAAGCTTCTGTAAAGTAAAAGACACTGTCATTAGAACAAAACATCAGCCTACAGATTGGGAAAAAATCTTCACCAACCCCACATCTGACAGAGGGTTAATATCCAAAATTTACAAAAAAACCTCAAGAAATTAAATGCCAAGAAACCAAATAATCCAATTAAAAAAATGGGGAAAAGAGCTAAACAGAGAATTCACAAAGAACGAATTCCTAAGGCTGAGAGACACTTGAAGAAATGCTCAGCATCCTTAATCATCAGAGAAATGCAACTTAAGACAACCCTAAGATACATCTCACACCTGTCAGAATGGCTAAGATCAAAAGCTCAAATGACAGCACATGCTGGCGAAGTTGTGGAGAAAGGGGAACACTCCTCCATTGCTGGTGGGAGAGCAGGCTTGTGCAACCACAATGGAGGTGAGTCTGGTGATATCTTAGAAATCTTGGATTAGCTCTGCCTCGGGACCCAGCCATACCACTTTTGGGTAAACATCTAAATGACTACTCACCGAATCACAAGGAAGTTTCCTCATCTATGTTCATAGCAGCCTTATTTGTAATAGCTAGAAACTGGAAACAACCCAGATGTCCCTCAACCGAAGAATGGATTAAAACACTGTGGTACATCTACACAATGGAATATTACTCAACTATCAGAAACAATGATATTATGCAATTTGCAGCCAAATGGATGGAACTAGAGAAACTCATCCTGAGTGAGCTAACCCAGACTCAGAAGGATGCACATGGCATCTATTCACTTATAGTCGGATTTTAGCTATATAGCACAGGATATCTATACTACAACCAACACACCAAAGGGAACATGGACATAGATGTTTTGTTTGTTTTGTTTTCTTTCCCTGTCAATGAGACACTTTCCCCTGGTGGTGCTGCCTTGTAAGCCCCCAGTGTATGAGGAGGCTCTTGGCCCTCATATGACTGCTGAACTGGGACAGGGAACTGTTATGAAGGGACAGTCCATTCCAGAGAGGTGGGTTGGAGGTGTTAGGTGGTAGAGGTTGGGAGGGCGGGACTGGGAAGGGTGGAAAGGAGACACTATGATGAAGATGTAACCTGAAGCAATAAATAAATACATAAATTTATTAGTAAAAATTTTTAAAAAGAGGAGAAGGAAAAGAGAACTAAAGAAGAAGAGAGGGAGAAGAGAGAAAAAGATAGGAGGGAGCAGGATAGAAGAAGAGGTTTTTTTGTTTTTTGTTTTTGTTGTTAATGAGACAAAGAGAGCAGCAAAACTGACAGCATTTTTTTTCACAGTCGCCTTTTCCAAAACAAAAATCCATGTTTTTTGAAAGGGAGCTCCACGCAAAAAGCAAAAGAATATTCTGCCAGAGTATACAAGGCTACTTAAGTGAAAAGTGTGTGTGTGTGTGTGTGTGTGTGTGTGTGTATGTGTGTGTGTGTGTTAGGTAATGCATTCAAACTTATACTTTTAGCTACTATTCATAGTATTAGCTTTTGAGTATAATCTATTTTAAAAGACCACAAAAATATATTATATCCACCACAATTGTTTTGCCTGGCATATAATTAAACATAGTAAATAGGGACTGATATTAAGTAAGATAAAAGTTATACATTGGTTTTTTTGAAAAATAATCACATATTAACATCCTAAGAATTAAAACTTCTTAACTACAGGTGCCACATTATTTCAATTTATCATTTCATTTTCAAGATAGCATACACAATAAGACAATAAGCAATAAAATTTATCTATGTATGTATATATATGTATATGTATGTATACACACACACTTACACACATGATCATATATATGCTAAATAAACTGCAGGAACATATTTTTGGGTAACTACCTAGGTTTGCAATTGGGTGAGCAGAAAGATTTTTATAAATAAACAAGAAGGTAAGTCTCTTAGATTTTGATAAAAAGCAGTAAGTAATAATAAAGCTGCTCTTATTTCTAAAATAAAGTGCCTACGTATTTATTATTAAAGCAAGGATATAGAAAGCTTTATAGATGCTCCCGGGAATTAAGGAGAGGATTCTCACTCTAATGGAAGTTTTGTGTTGGTTGACATTCAGTAGTAGAAAATGAAAATTTATTTTTAATGTGTAGTTACTAAATGAAGTGTGAAGCTTCCCTTCCAGATTAATGCAAAAACATTTCTTAAGGCTTAATGCCAAAAGAAAGAAAAGTAATGAAATGACTAGCATATAACTTCTTTGAAAATCAATGAAAAAAATGGAGAAAACACTGCTAGTAAAATAAATAAGAGCACATACTTCATAAACTAGTTTAAATATGTAAAATAAGTGTTGTGGAAAGAGAGGCAGCTTCTGATCCAAGAATAACTGTGCTCCCAACGAGGTAAGAAAACAACTTCTACTAAAGGGATGAAAGGAAGAAAATTGAACTTGAAAACAAATTTAAGTGATTTTCCTAACACATTAGTGAAGAAAAAAAGCAAAGGAAAATGTGAATTATATTGGCTCATTGGGTTGTGAGTGGGCTGAAATAAACCTCGTGAGACCTTTTTCTTCCACCACTTTAAGGACAAGACTTGGTTTGGTTGTCCCTTTTATTCTCTCTAGTTCTGAGATCCCCATCCCAAGTCTCCTGGTATAAAACACTATCTTCCAAATCTTTTGTTTTTATCATTCTTCACTAGGCACCTTGATTACATAGTTCTTTATTTGCCTTGATTTTGAACCTTTTTTTTTTTTTTTAATGAAAAGATCAAGGCAATGAAACCTACTAATTTGATTAACCATTGGTGAGTTTCAAAGAAGGGTGGGAACACAGTGTACTAAATTTAGCATAAAGTGAGAATGCTTCCTTGTTCCTTAGCAATCAATTAATTAATGGTGTGCTAACATACTTCATTCACCAAAAAGTGAGAAGCAAGAAATGCTTTCTTAGAATTCCTGGCAATATTTTCTTCCTCCCTTGGTTACATTTTGCTACATTAAAAGTAACTTTGAAATTTCATCTCTCACCTCTCTCTCTGCCTCTCTCTCTGTCTCTCTGTCTCTCTCTGTCTCTCTCTGTCTCTCTCTCTCTCTGTCTCTCTCTCTCTCTCTCTCTCTCTCTCTCTCTCTCTCTCTCTGCCTGCCTCTTTCTCCTCTTTCCTGTGCTGTTTTCTACTACTGAATGTAGAGCAACACAAAATTTTCACTACAATGATTATCAACTCATTCTCAGGAGTCTCTATAAAGCTTCCTATATCTTTGCTTTCATATTAAGTGCTGACACATTTTATTCTACAATTAAGAAATCAAACAGAATGTTCTGTAATGCTTTAAAGAAACAGCTTAATAAATGGACCTCAGTTGGAACAATATTCATTTTTTTTCAACTTCTTCTAAACTCCACCACAAGTCTTTCCATATTGATTGAAAGCATCCAAGTACAATATTCTATTAGCTGAGTGTTCTTTTCCTAATCTTTGGAGACACCTCATCTAGAATCATTTATCCTCTCATCCCATATTATTCTTTGGTCCCTGAGCTTTGTTGCCTACTTATATACATTCATCTTAATCATTGTCTATTTTGTAAATTATAAATATAGTGTACTCATTCCATATATAGGATATGTTTCCTTTGGATCATTTCTAGTGATTGAAATACCATTGCTTATTTCATTTATGTGATGCTTTCTTTTTCTCACTTACCCCTACAGAGAGCATTCAATCACTGTCCATATTTCTGTATTCCTTGGAATCTGATTTGTATGGACTTTATCTGCTTCGATCTAGCATTAAAGTTTTGAGTTCATCCAGTGGTAAACTCTAACAAGAGGTTAAAATACACAGGAAAAATCTGATATCTCTGTCTATCTATCTATCATCTATCTATCATCTCTATCTCTCTTTGCCTCTGTCTCTCTCATTCTCTCTCTCCACTTTTTTATCTCTCTATATATCATTTTGTTTTGCCTTCTACCTGTACACAGCTATTTCTCTCTGTGAGTTTCAGTTATTGACTCTTTCCTCAATAAATTTTAAGCTTAGAAATGATAATGGTTCTCCATTTTTGTTTGACTTCTAATGTTCTATTCTTTATTAAATTTGCATGCCTGGATTGTATGTGGTGTTTGCTCAACCAAGTTTCACATTCTTGTAATCCATGTTTCATAGAGTCAATGTGAGATGATAAACTCTTTAAGGAGTAGGGTCTGTGGTTGGAGGCTCTCAAGTCATTAGGAGAAGTCTTGAAAAGTGTTTGTGAGATCCCAATTATTCTCATGTTTCTTGTCTTGAGAGATTAAAATCTTTCTCCTGCACATACTCTTGCTGTCTGAAATGATATCCTCACAAGAACCAAGCTGGTGCTATTCTATGTCTTGATCCTTCCAAACCATGGAGTTTATAAACCTCTTTTCTCTATAATCTTAGCCTACCTTTGATATATTTTGTAAAGTTTTTCTTATTCTTGATAATTTTATACATGTATGTTCTGTTTTTATCTTTATCACCACCAATTGGTCTCCATTGTCCCTCTTCCACTTCCTATGAACACTTTCTTCTCAACACATCATTTCCTATTATTATGTATTTTTTTCATGATACACTGAATTTAAGTAGGATTTCTTGCATGATCATGGTTATAGGGTTAATTCCTGCAGCATATGCAACTGGACCAACAATGAAGAACGTTTTATCTATCCTCCAACAGCAAATAACTGCAAGTAGATCCTTTGCTAGAGGTGAGACATCATGAGATACCCTTATATCCATGATGGAATGATGGCAGGTGAAATTTTGTACATGTTATTTGCAGGTAACAATAGCTTCTGTGAATTCATGTGCGCTACGCCCTTGCTGTGTTCAGAAGAGAGTGTCTCATGGCATTCTTTTCTCTTTCCTCTTTCATGATGTTCTATGAGATTTGGAGTTTGTGATATAGATGTCTTGTTTAGAAAGAAATATTCTGGAAATATTATTTTTAACACTTTTACTAGTTACTAGTCTCTGAATTGCACATTGTCTTCTGCAATCACAATCTTCTCTATGATTTTAATAGTTTTATATAGTAATAAAACTGGCCTACTATACAGCACATAATAATTTTAAGTGTACTGTATTAATATTTGTTCCTAAAGTTGTCTTTATGCCTTATTTACTGCTAGAAGCCTGACATAATATGTAGTAACATTATAAATCTTAGAAAACAAAGCTTAATACTTAAAATATCCATTTTCTTGTGGCAAAAGGAATAAGTGGCGAAATACTAGCAAACTGCATCAGTAAATGTCATTATAAACACTGATGACATTGTAAAATTAAAAGGAGAGAACAAGTTATGAAGAGACCAAATGACTATGTTGATTAATTTCTATTGTAATAACAGCAATTGCAGTTTATAGGGCTATCTAGTTATCTAGCCTATGAAGAAAAGAAAAAATGGAAGGGGAAAGAACAAGATATAGGAAGGAGAGAAAGGGAAAAAGGAAGGGAAGAGCTGAAGCTCTTTAATGACTTGCTGTGTGTCCCAGTGGAAACCAAAGTCTTCTATGGAAGCTTTGAATAATCTCCTATAGTCAAAGAAAGGAGATTTCTGAAGCTCTACTCCAGATCAAAGTGGTATCACTTTTAATGCTGTATTTTTAGTAGTCATTCAATGAAGTTTAAAAAATGTATTATAAAAAGAATGAGTACTCTCATTTTGTAGCAACTAGTTCACAAGTGAAAACTTTATTTTCCCTTCCCTTAGACTAAACAGAATCTCCTTGTATAAAATGGCTCATTACTTAACCAGTATTTAGACTATCGTTAATTGATCAGAGGCTATATTAATCCTTAATCCACCATTATAAATGAACACACAGAGAACTGATGAATTTTAACAAGGATTGAGCAATCTTGACCCATTTAAGCTAGCTCTTTTTTAATATTTATTTATTTCTTCAGGTTGTATCTCCATCACATTGTCCTCTTTCCGCTACTCCCAGTCCCATCCTCCCACCCTCTGTCCCTTTCATCATACTACTCTGGAGTGGAGTTCCCTATATAACAGTCCCCCGCCCCAGTTCTATTCCCTAAATAGGACCCCATATATACATACATCCCCTGGGCTGTTATTCTTAATAATATGCCAATGTTCCAGGTCACGTGGAATGAGGTTCTTGTCTCAAACCCATGGTATGTGTCCTCCTTCATGCTCTTGGCTTCTTCTTTGTCTTCTGAAGGCTTCTTCTATTTCTTCTGGAGGCTTCTTTTCCTTCTTCTCTAGGCTTCTTCTTCTACTACTACTACTACTACCTGCTCCTCTTCCTCCTCCTCCTCCTCCTCCTACTACTACTACTACTACTACTACTACTACTGGGGGTTTCTTCTCTCTGCTTCAAAAATCCAAGAACTTTAGTCCCACCTACCTCTGTCTTTGCCCAACCTCAGGCCTCTAAATTTATTTAACCAATCAGAGATAAGCAAGGTAACAACATTACTAGACATACAGCAAGCAAGCTTCTGGGAGCGGGTTAATTAACATTTAGAATGCATAACATCATTCCATCACTTACTTGCCAGAACACAGAGTGATATTTCTAACAAACTGAAAATCAGGAATATTTTCAGGTCATACTGACTCTTTCTGTTACTGACCAATAGAGAAAGAAGATTACCAGATAAAAACTGAATTTCTTCCATACAGCAGAGCAAGTGAGAACTGTATTTAGAACTAAAACAGTCTCCATAGTATCTTTCGGTACTCTGTGTCCAATAGCATATCAGTGAGTACATATAAAGATGTATTAACAAAAATACCTCAGTATATGCAAATCCTATGAAAATTGTTTGGAAAATTTTGAATCTTTAAATTTGTAATTAAGATGAAAACAGTGGTTAGCAGGAACATCTGCAGGATGTGGAGTAAATAAATAGTGATTATCATCATGAATAGTAAAGAGTCTAGGTTTTTTGATTGTTTTTTGTTTGTTTGTTTGTTTTTTTGTTTTGGTCACCATCCTTATTATCTTCCTTTAACTGTATCCCTGGTTTTGTAATTTTTATTGCTTTTTGAGATTATAATATAATTATAATATTTCCCCCTCCCACTTACTCCCCCAGAACCTTTTAGATAGTTCTCTCTTTCTTTCAAATGAATGACCTCTTTTTTAAATAATTGCTACAAACATATATGCATATGCATGTAATAATATATCCCAAAATACACAAGTATAACCTGCTCGTTCTGTATAATTTTGTTTGTATGTATGTTTTCATGGCTGATAATTTGATAACGGATAGCCAATTTGTGTGGTCTTTCCTGGAGAAGACTATTTAGCCAGCTCTCAGCATTCCTTCATTGCCTGTAGTTCTTTGTGTTACACTGAGGCCTTCTGTTTCCACTACCATCCATCCACTTTAGCTTGTCTTTTGCAATTATCCTTGTTCAGCTTATATTTAAGCAGTCATGCTGCTGAGACTTTATGGGTGTAGCTTCTGGCATTACTAGGACACAGAATGTTATAGCAAACTCCCTGATCCTTTGGCTTTTACAGTCTTTCTATCTTGTCCTCCTAATATTTCCTCAGTCATCACACTTGAGAATACTATTGATTTCCTTCTGTGATCACTCTGACATACACATTAAGTTGAAAATGTTCTGTCATTGCACACTTAAATGATTACCTATTTTCTTTCGTGTTTTAGATGTCTGTCACATATATTGTGTCAAATCATTTTATATTCAACTTAAGTACATAAAATTTAAATAATCTAAACAAATGTCATAATACAATACGATCATAGAATTTTCATGAACTTCTTGATTTTCTGCACTCATTTATTTATCTAAATTATTCATTTCCTTAATAATACATTGACTCTTAAGTGGTCTACAATCTAATCTAGTGGCTAGAATAGTAATTCAGAAATGTCTGTAAATGTACAATTTTCTGTTAATCTCCTCTCCTCATAAAATCTCCCATGGCTACAAACATCCTAAATTGTATTCTTTAATAATTTTTTGTATTTATTTACTTGTTTCTTGCTTATTGTATTTTAAGTATAATAGAACACAGGAAAAGATGTATCTATTAAGGGAATACATGACATTAAGTGAATTTTCCCTAGTGATGAGGGAAATATAAATGCACAAAATGAAACATCAAGTGTCGCCATTGATAAGAAAACAGATATCTAAGCCTACAAAGAGCAGAATTTACATGAATTGTTTTTTCAGAAATAAATTAAAAATTTGAAAAACTTTTCGATTTTTTTTCTAAATTAATAAAGGTATACTGTAAATAGAATGTAACCCATTTGCAAAGTACACAAAATGTTTATTAAGTCATGTTTGAAAAAAGGAAAAGAAAGGAGCAACAGCAGTGCCAAGCAGTAGAGAACGAGGATAAATATGAACAGACATGGCAAATGCATTCTCTTCACACATGAAGGACCACCACAGCTTGTAAGTAAGCCTTGCATCACACCAGCACAAATGGCAGAAGAGTCAGGGACATCCTGATAAACAAAAGGACAACAACATGTTAAAGGAAATAAAAGAGGTTGTTGCATCAAAGGGACAGTTATTTATTCAAAATGTGTAATCATGGTAAATTTATTTTCATTACCTTTTGTTTCAGGCAAAAAGAATAAGGATTAGGGAATTCCTTACCAAACTTAATTAATAAAACACTGCCACTGGGGTAATACTGGGGTTGTCTTTTCTTGTCTTGTCTTTGAAACATAACACAGATTAGTGAGCACTTGAAAAAGGGATGCCAACTTGCATCACAATTTTAAGAACATCAAAGCTGAGTTAGATATAGAACTTTAAAGTCATGGAGATGGTTAGATAGTAGAATGTTAAAGTCAGGTGCCAAATACATATGGACTGGACATTGGAAATATATGCTAAGCCATATAACTCTCATAATTGTGGCCTATTTATTTCTGTTGTTTTGTATTGTATTTATTGTTATAAGAGAAAGAACCATTTGTTGGACTGAAAGGGAGGGCTGTTGGGGGGAAAATATATGCCTTAAACTAAAAAAAAAAGGTAGAGGATGGGGGGTTGAGGGGGAAGAGGGTGGAAGGGTGGGACTGGAGGGGGGAGTAGGGAGGGGATTGTGATTGAGAGGTAACTTGAAGAAAAATAAATAAATTATAAAAAAATAGTTAAAAAAAAAGAAAAAGGGATGCCTACATTCTCAGTAGATGTTGCTAAAAGAAATGTCACATCCGAAGCCTCAGAGATGACTGACACTGGAGGAAGTTCCCAGGCTTCTGACCTCTGAGAAGACAGGGTGTACTTTGCAGAATGAGAATATTGTACAATAACATTAGGCTAAAATGATATTTTTCCACTAACCCATAACTAATGCTTCCTTATGATCATGCCTCATGATATGACAGACAGTATGATGTAGGAACATGAATGGTTTCATGTCATCACAGTTGGTAAAATTGAATTTGTTTTTGTTTTTTTTTTAGTTTAATAATACTATATGATTCCCCAATGAGGATATTGTTCATGTCTTATGCATACACAAACAGGCCTCCAAGAGTGAAAAATTAGTACAGTGTGGTGTTGGCTAAGAGCTATCTAATTTATGAGCTCAGTCTGTAAGAAAATGACTTCAGATGAGTTTTCTCACATAATGGCTTCAAATAGAAAGAAAAAGAGTTGTGTGATAAAACTGACATAGGGCTGAAGAGATGGCTCAGCACTTAAGAGCGCTGGCTGTTCTTCCAAATGACCCAGGTTCAAATTCCAGCACCTATATGGCAGTTCACAGCTGTCTATAAAACTGACAAAGATCTTTGATCCACTTGGACTTAAGTTTTGTACAAGGTGATAAGTATGGGTCTAATTTCATTCTTTTACATGTGGACAACCAGTTGGACCAGCACCATTTGTTGAAGATGCTGTCCTTTTCCCATTGTGTGGTTTAGGATTATTTGTCAAAAATTAGGTGGCCATGGGTGTGTGGCTTTATTTCTGAGTCTTCAATTCGATTCCATTGATCCACTGGTCTGTTTCTATACCAGTACCATGCTGTTTTTATTACCATTGCTTTGTAGTACAGCTTGAAATCTGGGATGGTGATACCTCCAGATGTTTTGTTTGTTTGTTTTTTATTGTAAAGGATTGGTTTAGCTATTCTGGGTTTTTTGTTGTTCCATATGAAATTGAGAATAGCTTTTTCCAGGTCTATAAAGAATTGTGTTGGTATTTGATAGGAATTGCTTTGAATCTGTATATTGCTTTTTGGTAGGATGGCCATTTTTATTATATTGGTCCTACCTATCCATGAGCATGGGAGATCTTTCCATCTTCTGATGGCCTCTTCAATTTCTTTCTTCAAGGGCTTGAAGTTCTTGTTGTACAGGTCCTTTACTTGCTTGGTTAGAGTTACCCCCATGTATTTTATATTGTTCATGGCTATTGTGGAGAGAGTTGTTACTCTGATTTCTTTCTCAGCCCATTTATTTGTTGTATAAAGAAGGGCTTCTGATTTTTTTTAATTAATCTTGTATCCAGCTACCTTGCTGAAGGTGTTTATCAGCTGTAAGAGTTCTCTGGTGGAATTTTTGGGGTCGCTCCTCCATTGCTGTTGGGAGTAAGGGCAGGCTTGTGCAACCACTATGGAAATCAGTCTGACAATATCTTAGAAAACTTGGAATAGCTTTGCCTTAGGACCCAGCCATACCACTTCTGGGTATACACCCAAATGACTCCTCATGGAATCATAAGGAAGTTTCCTCATCTATGTTCATAGCAGCCTTATTTGTAATAGCTAGAAACTGGAAACAATCCAGATGTCCCTCAACCGAAGAATGGATTAAAAAACTGTGGTACATCTATACAATGGAATACTACTCAGCTATCAGAAACAATGAAATTATGCAATTTGCAGCCAAATGGATGGAACTAGAGAAGCTCATCCTGAGTGAGCTAACTCAGACTCAGAAGGATGCACATGGCATCTATTCACATATAGAAGGATTTTAACCATATAGTACAGAATATCTATACTACAACCAACGCACCAAAGGGAACATGGACATAGACTTTTTTTTTCCTGTCAATGAGACACTTTTCCCTACTGGTGCTGCCTTGTAGGCCCCCAGTGTATGAGGAGGCCTTGGCCCTCACATGATTTCTGAACTGAGGTGGGGGACTGTTATGTAAGGACATTCCACTCCAGAGGATTGGGATGGAAGTAATAGGAGGTAAAGGGTAGGAGGGCGGGACTGGGAGGAGTGGGAAGAGGACACTGTGATGGAGATGTAACCTGAGGCAATAAATAAATTTTTAAAAATTTTAAAAAAGAAATAAAACCCTCCAAGAAACTGACAAAGATACTTTAACTATAAATTAACACATCATTTTTATAACTCTCATTATAAACATACTGTATTTATGATTAAGTCTCCTTTTTCATGTTCGTATCCTAACCACAATTTTATATGGAAATTGAATAGGGCACATGTAATTAGACATATTGATGTGATATATATTAGTTTACAATGTACTAGTAATGCAATAAAATAGATATTATATTTGGTGGTTAATTTAGTCTTTAACAGCTATACCATCTTTCCAGCCCTAGATATCATTTTTAAGTCATACAACAAGACGGGATAAATGGTATGAAAAGATAAAGGCATTCCATGAGCCAAGGAAGACCTACAAACACAAGAACTTAAAGCAAAGTGTCGGGTATATCTTTATCTAGGAACTTCAGAAGTATCATGATCTAGCCAACAATTTAAAGTTTGTAATTCTAATCTCCAGAATAGCAATACAATAAATTTCTATTTTTCTGACTCTCCTAGCTGGTCATGCTTTGACAGTTCTAGGATATTAAAACATAAACATTTGGGGTTCCTTTCCTTGAATATTTTTAAAATTAAGTTTATTTATTTATGCATTTTACATCCTGATCGTAGACACCTCCCTCTCTCCTCTGATTCCCACCCTCGAACTACTTTATCCCTATTCCCCTTCTCCTTCTCAGAAAAGGGGAGCCCCCCAACATTCCACCCCAGCACATCAAATCGCATTAGGATTGAGCACATCTTCTTCAACAGAGGCCACACACTGCAGTCCCCTTAGGGGGAAGTGGTCAAAAAGTAGGCATCAGAGTCCATGTCTGAGACAGCAGTGAATTAAATTAAATTTTTGACAATTTGTACCTGTATATAATGTGTTGTTCTCTCACCCCATACTCTTTCATATCTTCTCCACAGCCATTTTATATAAAGCCCTCCCCCTCCTTCCTATAGGCTCCTTGACCCTTTACGTGACTTTTGTTTGTTCCATGAACTGGCAAGTTTTGCCACATCCGTGTCTGTGAATATCCTTGACATTCTCCATGGACTAAAGAAGTAAAACGTTTTCCTTTACCAGAACACAAGGTTCTTTACCTTTCCTTTCCCTGCCCTCCGGGAAATGGAAAGCTAAAAGAGACGTCACCCTCCAAAAAATACTGTAAGTGTGAGCTGGAATACATTCGTGCTTATATTTTTTGTACATATGAGAAAATATCATACATTTATTAAATATAGCAGTGTAAATAATGAACTCATGTTATATATCTCCATAAACAAATATTTATCACTAGCTTTCCATCACTCTGCCCCTATAGAAAATTCATTTTAAAGGAATTAACAAAATATATACATTATTAATAAGCCTACAGATACCTAAAAAAATTCAACAAACATAAACAAAATGTCACACTAGGAATTAAATTCATTTAATAATGCTGTATAAAAATATGAAAAGTTTTAATACTGTTACTAAAATACAGATATGGAGAAAGCCTGATTGACACTGACTTTTATATCCATGATTCTAATTTTATACTTTTTCTTTGGTTTTGTTTTTCCTTAATGGGAAGTTACATGGAGATTATATGTTTATATAATAATATGCGTTCTTCCCTTTATTATCATTCACAGTTTCACTTCTACTTAGAAAATAAGTGGCAAATTTATATTTTCCCTTTTTGAATTACTACTTTTTCTAAAAATCATTTGTCAAAACAGGAATGTCACTGTTCATAACTATTAATAAATGTTCTTATTGAAATTGGATTTATGAAATTTTAAGCCCATTAATAATATACCTTATCATTATAAACTACAATTTTAAGTGTCCAAGTCAAAGATCATGATGAGGTCACCACTCAAAATGCATTACATATCCTGCATGTGCTATATTGTTGATTCTAACAACTGTGCTGTGTGGTTGTATGGTTCCTACCTAATAGATTAAAATACTGAAGATATTGAGAATTAATTTCCCAAGGTAATTATTGTAAGTGACTCTGGCTACTTTTCAGAGGAAACTGCTTTATGTAAGATTACGGTTTGGGAAAGAAAATCTCTGATATTAGAGTTAACTTGACCCTGATGAGGACCTCATGACAGACACTGTTGTAGTAACAGCAACATGCATGTGGGAGATCAGATGGGGGCCATAGAAATTCATACACAGACTAATGGCTTGTGGGAATTACATTACTTCTTTACACAGATGCGCTGTCAATGGACAAAGGACTTTTTAAACCCTACAGAGTTCTCATTCATGCTAAAGACAGGTCTCCAACAGTGAAACCCTGAGGGATGAACCATTACCGAATCATGGCAGTAACTATGTTTGAAAGCAACTAAATTTATTTATTTATTCAGTCAGTTTTGTATTTATTTAGTCAGTTTATATGTTTGTATGGGGAAATAATAAAATGCAGCAGCTTTTAGAAATGTTGAAAATGACTACTATCAGCCTCAGAGAATTACAAAGATTCGGGGAGTCTAGACTTGTGAATACACTGAATTCATCTTCTCTAGTAGCTGGGCTGCACAGTTGAAAAAAAGGGAAATTTTTTAAATTTCCTTTTCACTCTGAGTTTAACAACTTAATTGATATTACTTTTATTTTATGTCATATATAATTCTTATCTTCTCTCTGCCCTTTTTGTAGCACCTCTTCATGTCTTCTTAAGGAATATTATTTATTTCGCTTTTAAAAACTTAATTATAAAAGAAGAAATATTTCAAGTACTTTCTGTCTAGAAATGCAAGTTGGTTTAGGTCTAAAGACTTTAAGAAGTGAAGTTTCAAAGTCTCCTTTTAAACTGATCTGAAACCTGAAGGATGAAATGATATAGTCAATTTTGTCTTATGAATGCAATCATCAAAGAATCCTATGTGCTGTTTGGCTTCTGTGTTATTGCATTTCATAATGGGCTTTGAATGAAGAAGGATGAAAGCAAATGTCATCAAAGCAGACAATTCATGCTGAGCAGGTCTTTAAAGATAGTTAACTATTGGTGAAAAAAGTCAGTATCATTACACACTTGCATAGTTGAAAGGATTAAAATGTGGAAACTAGGAAAAAGGTGAGATTGAATAACCTAGAAACCGACTTTGAGGAAACAAACAGTAACTTCTAATTACCTGAATTAGTCAAATGGGATGAGAATTTTCTTTGCAACATCAACTACCAGGTTCCGGGCTATAGTAAATATGATTCAATCATCATTTCTTCATTCATTCTTTTTTAATTCAGTTAAGTTTTATTAAATAATAAAATGGGAACTATGCAATCATGCTAACCAACTATTCAATTTCTATTGCCATACTTCTAGTCTTCCCTAAAATTAAGAATTGTGTGAGTAGGTTTTAGAAATCAAATGCCAAATGTAGTTCCAAGTATTCATTCTGAGATAAAGCAACAAAAATGCTCCAGGTATTTCTCAACCTTCAATCCCCATGATTTGTGAGTGAGAGTAATCTCAGACTTGTATAGATGGAAAGGCAGTGTCTAAACAACCCGATATCTAGATTAACAAGTCACTAGTGGAACCATAACAAAAATATATGTTTTTAAATTTTTCAATCAAGGAAACATGTGAATGTCAGTTTTCACAGCTGACATCATCTTTGTTCCCTGAAACCATGCTCATTATATTTATTAATTAATTTGATAAATATTATCTAGTATTTTATTTGTGTATATTGTTTGTTTTTTATTTATTTAAAAGATCAATGATTTATAATGGAGCTGCTGACCCAATGGGATAAAAGATTGTTCAGCATCTTACTATTCCATTCATTTTACTCACCTGTTATATATTATACCACCATCATGAAACAACTCAAAAACAGATGACATCTTGTTCAGATTTCATTTTATAAAATGAAAAACTAAAAGTTCACTCAAATACAAAACAACTTGACATCATCAGCTTTATGGTTGCTTGGGGCTTCAAAGTAACTTGGATAAATTAATTAATTAATTTTAAAAACGTAAGTAGCTCCAATACTAATAATTCATTGTAGTCCAAAATGCAAGTTAAAAGCAACTTATAACTTTTTTCAGAAACTTATTCATAGGAATCCTCTGAGACTTATATTTAAAGTGTGCTTCTTAGAAGCCTTTTATATTTGCTTCTCTCAAATGCCTGGAAAACAACTAACAAGGGAGATGTCAAATGTCTGGGGTTCACATAGACAATATAAATTCTGGACAAAAAGTTATATGTCAGTTTTTCATAAAGTAATTCCCCTGGAAACAGTGTGCTACTTCTTTCGAGAGCAAAAGCTGTGATGAGGATGTTTCCATGTTGTGACATTCTGTATGGAGGCTGCTTTTTCTAGCTCACCTTTCCACCAAATTCATTATCTCTCAGAATAACAGCTTTATGTAGGCAACCTTTTCTGACTCCCTATGTTGTGCCAACTTTGAACATTGCCAAGTCTACCTCTCCAAAGTTCTATCAAAATCTAAAAGCTTCAGACCTTTGGCAGATGTTCTCAGAGCAGTTGTTGATGCCAGCAATTAGTAAATTTTCCAAACTTATTATTTTAGTAATCTCTGACCTCTGTGAATTTTTTTCACCTCTCTGTTCTAGGTATGAAATGAAAGATTTATGTTAATATTTCACCTAGTATAAGCTAATGCTTCTACCTAGTCTGTCAAAGTGCCAGATATGCTAACAAACTAAGGAAAAACACTAAATAAGAGTGGGTACAATCATGTAAATATAGTAAATTGACATCATGTTTTGCCAGTCGGTGATGATGAACACCTTTAATCCCAGCACTTGGGCAGCAGAGGCAGGCAGATCTCTGGGTTCGAGGCCAGCCTGGTCTATAGAATGAGTTCCAGGACAGTCAGGACTAAGCAGAGTCTTGAAAAAAAAAGAAGATATCATGTTTATATAGCTCCAAGTTATATGCACAAGTGGATGACATTGATATGAAGGTCTGGTTTATAAGGAAACAATTTCTCTCCAATTCTGATTTTTTCTCTTTATTCATTGTTGGCACATTATATATGCCATAAGCTACTGTATGCTGAAATGCTAATTTGTATGACAAAGAATAATATATCCACACACAATTATTGACTGTACAGATTATTATTGATGGACTCATAAATGCTATTTAATAAATCTTTTATTAGTTTTCCCTCTAATTGTCAGAAATTCAAACTTTTTTTTTCTTCTACCATATAGGCAGAATTTAAAAAAAAGCTAAGATAATAAGTTGAATGAATGAACTGGTCACATAAAAATCTCAATTTGACAATGGAAATGAATTGAGCTTGGAGAATTGCTACCCTGAGAGAAAGTAATAAAAATGAAAATAAAGGAATTAAAATAGCTGAGGAAGAGGTGAAAGATAAATAAAAGTCAGAAGATGAGACTTCTTGTCTATATATGAGAAGTGACATGGCAAATAGCTGGGGAAGAGTGGCTGAGAATCAGAGAGTTCATGGAGGAGTAAGTGGGCAATTGAGTGCATAAGAGTAATGAGTGAAAGTCAGCATTGAGAGCCTCAGATACAGAAAGGCAATCTTCGTATGTGAATCAGACTCCAACGCATCTTCATTGGACTCTGTAGTAGGTAAGGAATTTAAAGAAATGCAGTAGACTGACACATGAATGTTGTCTGACCATTTTCTAGAGATGATGGACTCCATGTTTTCATAGTGTAATTGGTACAATTTTCACTCTTCATTGCCTCCTTTTCAGGATCTATAATGCATTATAGTATGATGAGTTCTACATATTGTTCATCTTTTGTTAATTCGGAAAACTGAATATAAATGCTATACTTATGACTGAATGTTCTCTACATGACAGTGTTTATAGATAGATGTTGTGATACAATCAGTGATTGCCTCGGAATAAATTCTCCCCATTGCAACCTGGTTTTGTTACTTCAGTATTTGAGACTGTCAATATTTATTTTCATTTCAAATACGTGTACAGATTGCTGCATATAGGGTTTTCTTTAAGGATTGAGAAAATATATTTTTTTTCTTTATCCACAGTTTAATACTTGAATTCTCAGTAAAAGCCCTTTCATTGTCTGACAAACAGCTTTCCAAAAAATTTCTCATGAGAGACACAGAACAAGAGATTTACATTAAATAAAACAGATAATTCCATGGTAGTAACACTTGTTAGAATTTCAGCAAAAGTTTACCAATAAAAATTAAATACAGGATTAGCATATAATATCTTTATACCCCATCTTAAACTTATCTGACCTTATGCTTATGCTGAGCTGCACTTTGCTTGTTAAAGTTTATAATACTTTTTTTGTGTGCCTCTATGATTTTAAGATAAAAAGAGAAATTCTGTTTCTTAAAGTAATATTATAAATGAAACATAAGAAGGCAACTGCAAAGAGTGGAGAAATGCTCTTCACTAGGGAAGAAGTTCTGTGATGAATCATTTCTTTGGTTTGGTTTGGTTTGGTTTTTTGTTTTGTTTTGTTGTTGTAGTTTTGGGGTTTTTCTTTGTTTGTTGTTGTTTGGTTTTTTTTGTCAACTTGACACAAGTTAGAACCATTTGTGAGGAAATAACTTCAGTTCAGAAATTACATTCATATAATCAGTCTATAGGCAAGCCTGCAGGTCATTTTTAAATTAGTGATTTGTGTGGGAGGGCTCAACCTATCATGAGTGTGACAAGCCATGGGCTGCTATTCCATAGTACTATAAGAAAGCACTAATCAGTAATGAGGAAGAAGTCAGTAAGCAACACTCTTCCATGGTATTTGCATCATCTCCTACCTTCAGGTTCTTTCCCTGTTTGAGTTCCTGCCTTGACTTTCCTCAATAGGCTGCGATTAAAGATATGTAAGTTAAATAAACCCTTCCCTTCCTTACTTGCTTTTGGTCATGTCATTTCATCACAGCAAGAGTAACCCAAACCAAGTCAGTTCCCAATTGGTTCTCTAAAACTAAATTGTCAGCTCTGGGATTTTATGACACATTATTTGGACTGAGCAGGTTGTATTTATATACTCAGAGATGGATATGTGTGCCTGTGCATGACAACAGTACAGGAAAAGAGAAAGAGCAAAGGGAGTTCATGCAAGGAATAAGAGGAAGAGAAAGGAAGGGGAAATGATGCAATTACATCATTTCAAAAATATTTAAGGGGAAATAATATCAACAGATTATTCTTTTGAGGAACAAGCCAAGGAATTGAAGCAGACAATAGTATGAAAGAGTTAGAAAAACTTGTCTTAAGTTGGTTTCCCAGAAAACAGACTTTATATGACAGATTGTAGTTAAAATATATATTGGAAAGCTCACAGGAAGGACATCTGAGCAGAAGGAGAACTTGGGTGAAACAGCAAACAACAGAAACTCTGTAGGATTGAAAGATTAAGTTGCCATCCTAAACAATACAGATTCTGACGATCTAAAGCTGTAGAATAAATCCCTTGCCTACTGCATAAGCATCTATAAGTTCTTTTTTTTTACCTACAGAATAATTAAGTAAGTTTAAATACTTTGTGGTGTAAGTTGGGCAACTCATTTTACCTTTGATTGTTTCCACAAGTATATTATCCACAAGTATAATACCACTAACAAGAATTTTATTCTATCTATAATGTGATACTCAGTTTTCAGAGTATAATTTATAAGATGCTGAATTTGATATGGAATAAAAGTGGCATTTAAAATCCCTATGATTAGATTATTTGATTTGTTAGTGTTTAATTTCTTGAGAAATACAAACTAATAGTCATTCAAACTTGTTCTGTTAGGTACTAGTTTAGTGTATCACATGTTTTCTAAGTTAATCAGAAATCAAGTTGCTAATGGACATTTGCTTATTCAAATATTCAGATATAGATGATCTTCAAAAACCTCAAGAGATCTGTATAATAGGGCATTTGAAGATGTTTCTTTCCTTAGCTTAAGATTTTTTGATATTGAGACATGTCAGCTCCTGAGAGCTCCTGTTCGCCTTCAAATAGATGATGAGATCAACATTTGCAGATGGTGGCCATTAGTGGCAAGCTTGCCACCGGGCAAGAAAAAGCCCTTGCTTCAACTGTAGACAGAACGCTGTCCAAAAAGGACAAAACTTAGAAGCAGGTTAATTGACAGCCTAGCTTCGCCAAGACAGTGGGCAAGTCCATAATTCCTGCTTTACAATTAATGTCTGTCAGAGATACTGAGACAAAAGGCTGAAGATAGTTGTTCCAATGTTACAGAGAGAAACTGGGGACTGTCCAGGCTGCCAGGTGTCTGTCATTTCCTAGTTTTGGAAGCTGCTGGCTCTACACTTCCTGTATATTGAGATATATTTATGCTTCTCAGGTCTCTGATGTGGTTGAAGACTAGATAGTTATAGTCTCATAGTTAAGTTTTAAGTTGTTTAAGAATTAAAAGGATATTCTAGGTCTAAGAAGATGTTTTTAAGTTGATGATGCAAGTTAGGACAGAAACTGAGTTAGGAAAGAACTTTAAACTCATCAAGATACATAGATAAGAGAATATTATTAGTTGCCAAATACATATGAATTGGACAATGCAAATGTATGTTATATCTTATAATTTTCATAATTGTTGACTTATTGTTTTGTATTGTATTTATTGTTCTTTGAAAAGAACCTTTTATTGGACTAAAATGGGGAGATTGGGGCGGAACTACACCTTGATTTAAAAAAAAAAGAAAGAGAATAGGAGGGAGAGAGGGAAGAGGGCAGAAAGGTGAGATCGGGAGGGAAGGTTGGAGGGGGCTGTGATTGAGATGTAACTTGAAGAAATAAATAAATGTTGGCAAAAATAACAAAAAGTCCCTGTGAAGTCCTAGTGAATTGTCTCAGCAAGGAAAAGTGCTTGTCAAGGAAGGCTGAAGAGCTGAGTTTCTTCCTTAGTGCCCATAGTGAACGGCAAGTAATAATCCCAAAAGTTGTTCTCTGATCTCCACACATGTACCGTGCCATGTATATGACTATACACACACATTTATACCACAGTATACAACAAAAGTAGTAAATTTTGAAATTGCCTATTAATTAAAATTGTCTAGGTCCTATATGATTTTATGGTATACATGATGATATAGCATGTCAGATACAACCTCAGTAGTGAATTAGGATATCATATTGGCGAATCTTACTCTTCCCAAGCCCATGGGAATTTGTAGAGACTGAGATTCTGATGGTAGGGGAAGAAAACCTAGTATGCCTGTCAATTTCAATTAGGATAAATTATAGTAATTTCCAAGATTTAGAAAAACTGTCATGGAGTCTGGTTCAGTAAAAGCCTGCTACTATCCTTTGCCTATGAAATACAATCATTCTGAGGTTTTCAAGGATTCTGTGCCCTCTTAGGCAGTGCAGTCTTTTGTGATTTGGTAAATAAAGTGCCCTTTGTTCTGCCTTGGAGAATGTAATTAACTGGCAGATCTTTCCATTTTTTTCACAGTATATTTACTTAAAAATGTTTACTTTTGTTTTCATTCCAGTACCATATGCCAGAGATGAACTTCCACGTCTATTTTACAGTACATAAGCCCTCACATTTTCAAGCTCTCACCAAATATACTGACGGATTTTAGCATTTCCCTATCAGCTGAAGGTACTCTGCACACAATCCTCTGATCTATGAATACACTTAGGGTTTCATCCCATGGACAAATCAGTCTACAGGCTTCTGTGAGTACTATTAACAGAATTAAGCATCCCTCCTTTTCTCTGGCAGGTCTAGGACTTCCTGAGCCAGGTTGTGTTACATGTATTAATAGTGTGGCTAGGTGAGGAAATGCAAACAGATTCTAGAATTAGAATAAAGACCTTGTGGGTTTCAGTGGCACTATATATATACAAGATGAGGTTATTAGCATTTTGTAAGGAGGGAGACATGTTTAGTCATTGATTTGATTAATGTGGAGTCTTGTGTCTTTCATGTGTATTAACCCTACTCTATCTCTTCAGGTTCTCAACTCCAATTCCTCTCCAATCAGGGCCTACACCTTGGCATAGCAGAATTGCTGGACTCAGAATTATTCCCTTTCTAGCTTTCTCCAAAGCTCTGTACTCTTCAAATTATGTCTTTGGACCAAAATAAAGCTGTTCCCATCCTCCAGCCATAGGAAATGAGAGTCCCACTGCTGCTTTCTTTAATGCTTTAGTGCTTCCAATTAAAAATATTCAATTGTTTAATTCCTGCTTCTTCTGAACTACTCAAACACCTAGGATACTGCCTGCATGAAGTAGTTTCTTTCAGTGGTATCTTGTAACACTTCAACAACAGTAACAGTTTCAACAATTTCTTTAGAATTGTGATCTCCAGGTGACACTGTCTCTATCCAAAGTTAGCCAAGACGCTGCACACCCCAAATCAAAATTGAAAAGGAGCTTTCTTTGCCAGTTGTCTTAGCTCACCTCTTCCCAGACAAAGACACTCAGGCATTTATATCCAGTTAGTTAAGTGGATATAAATGTGAGAGAATGTGGAGAGCAAAGGAAGCAGTAATGGGGCTGGAAGAACCTGAACCAGAATATACTTGGAACAAAGACATCTCTTTCTATGAGCTGGGGAGTCATTTTGAATTCAAAATTCCAAAATAGTGGTCCAATAGTTATTACTTTCTACTGATCAAACTTTGGATATAATCAGCCACAAAAAGGAATCAAAGACTTCAGAGAGGCAGACTCATACATCCAAGAGTCAGAACAATTAGCTGTCAACTGGTGAAACTATAAAAGATGGAAGAGTAAATGCCTTGATTCAAAGAGTGGCCATGCATTATATACTATAGCATCCATTTTATTGTGGACCAGTATTCAACATAGAAAACAACTGAGAGCTGAATATAGCTCAATAGTAGGGTGCCTGTCTAGAATGCATAAAACCATGGATTCAAATAATAGGAAAGAAGGAAGAAAGGAAAGAAGGAAAAGAGGAAAGAGAAAGGGGGGAATCGGACTCAAACAGAGAAAATAGTTTCTAGTAAAAGAGATAAAACAAGGGTAAGATCTGAAAAATAGAATACATATCACAAATCAGATTTCAAGTCAGTGATACAAGTTTATACAGGGTATCCAATTTCTATCCTGCAGCTTAGATCCAAAGGATGAATGAACAGATCTTATAATTTAAATTGGGCAAATGGGTAAGAAATCAGCTACACATTGCTGACAATTCTTTTTTCCTATTAACCTGTGAGATATTTGAAAGAGGACAGTAATTATGCATTGTATTCTGTATCCTGTATACTCAGCTTAATTGCCCAATAAATGCTAAATGACAAAGTAAAGTACTCTTGTAATTAGGCATATTTTCAAGTATTTCTTAAAATGGCATTTGAACTCTTTACAAATACTAAAAAAAAATTAATATATAAGGCAGCTGTAGGTCTCTTGGTGCCACACTCTCTAATGAGTTTGTTAAATTTCCAAACCTTGAACATTATTGACAGGTCTTTCATATGAATTGTTTTTTTTTTTTTTTTTTTTGGTTTTTCGAGACAGGATTTCTCTGTTTAACAGCTCTGGCTGTCCTGGACTTGCTTTGTAGACCAGGCTGGCCTCAAACTCGCAAAGATCCGCCTGCCTCTGCCTCCCAAGTGCTGGGATTAAAGGCGTGCGCCACCACCGCCCGGCTATGAATTGGGTTTTTGAAAAGACTTATAACACCTGCAACTGGTCATACAAAAATACTTCTACAACATTCATAATAAAAGTGAACTAAATACTGTTTCACACCTCCAATGGAAATTGAAGTTTAAACATCAGAAAGGATTCATTTCCACTTCGTTGAACTGTACCTGGTCCAAATGAAGAAGTGAGCCATGATTCTGCACTCCAAATAAAGATACCAGTCTGTCTTTTATTTACAAAATTGCCCTTATTAATAAAGTGATATCTTCTTAAGAAATATAGAAAAAATTTTGATAATATTAATAAGGACATATACATGTGTCAAAAATATTTGCTAAAAGATTGGTTTAATTTATTTCTTCATTTCTTTATGTAAAATGTTGATACTGATTTACTCATATTCTCCCTATGCCAAAGGTTACAAATGCTGTATACTCCTTTTTTTTTCTTGAAAGAAGCACAAATGGGTACCATGTACATATTTTCTTTTCAATTCTTTTGAAATATGACAAAACATAATTTCTGTCTGGGTTTGTGCTTCTCTCAGCTATATTTCCTATAGTATTTTTAAAATTCACTAGCCTATATGGTAACTACCATAATCTACATTAGAATTGCTCAAATAAACATTTATATGTCAAAAATGTATCAAATCGTTTTATGATAAGAGATCATAATGATTTCTGTTTCAGTTGACCATGGTCACAACAATCCTACATAGCAACCTGTCCAAAACTCTGACATTATTAAGAATTTATTTCTTGCTAACAGTCCCATGTGCCATCAAATCATGTTGGATCCACTAGTCTTAACTCATGTAGCCAATTCCTAAGTGAGATTCCAATCTCTTCCCTGTGCCTCTCATTTTTTTGGGAACAAGCTAGTAATAAAGAACCAAGTTCTTTTTGTGGTAACAGTAGGAACAAAGAGAGCAAGCACAAGAGTATAAACATGCTCTAGGATGTACTCTTATTATGACTGTTAATATTTCATTAGCTAATTCAAGTCAATTGGCCAAAGCTTGAACAATATATACAATAGACCCAGAAAGAAGGAAAAGCTATATCCAATGGGAAAATGTCATTTTACTCTATTTGTTTTAACAGCCCTCTTAGTCACTTCCTTAGGACTACTAATCTCATTAGAACTTAAAAGTAAAGTAAAAGAGTCTCAAGAGAAGGCAAGAATTTCAAAGACAGGAAGCAAAGTCTATGTTCATGTTCCCTTTGGTGCATTGGTTGTAGTATAGTTATCCTGTACTATATAGCTAAAATCTGATTATAAGTGAATAGATGCCATGTGCATCCTTCTGAGCTTGGGTGAGCTCACTCAGGATGAGCTTCTCTAGTTCCATCCATTTGACTGAAAATTGCATAATTTCATTGTTTCTGATGGCTGAGTAGTATTCCATTGTGTAGATGTACCACAGTTTTTTTAATCCATTCCTCAGCTGAGGGACATCTAGGTTGTTTCCAGTTTCTAGCTATTACAAATAAGGCTGCTATGAACATAGATGAGGTTATGTCTTTGTAGTTTGGTGATGAATCATTTCAGTGGACACCCAGAAGTAGTATGCCTGGGTCTTGAGGTAGAGCTATTACAAGTTTTCTAAGAAATCACGAGACTGATTTCCATAGTGGTTGTACAAGTTTGCACTCCCACCAGCAATAGAGGAGTGTTTCCATTTCTCCACAACCTTGCCAGCATGTGCTGTCATTTGAGCTTTTGATCTTAGCCATTCTGACAGTTGTGAAATGGAATCTCAGAGTCATCTTGAGTTACATTTCTCTGATGATTAAGGATGCTGAGCATCTCTTCAGGTGTCTTGAAGCCATTAGGGATTCTTCCTTTGTGATTTCTCTGTTTAGCTCTGTTCCCCATTTTTTGATTGGATTATTTGGTTTCTTGACATTTAATTTCTTGAGTTCTTTGTAAATTTTGGATATTAGCCCTCTGTCAGATGTGGGGTTGGTGAAGATTTTTTCGCAATCTATAGGCTGCCATTTTGTTCGAATGACAGTGTCTTTTGCCTTAGAGAAGCTTTTCAGTTTCATGAGGTCCCATTTATTGATTGTTGGTCTTAGACCCTAAGCTGTTAGTATTCTATTCAGGAAGTTGTCTCCTGTGCTGATGAGTTCGAGGGTTTTCCCCACTTTCTCCTCTAGCAGATTTAATGTGCCCGGCCTTATGTTAAGCTCTTTGATCCACTTGGACTTAAGTTTTGTAGAAGGTGGTAAGTATCATTCTAATTTCATTCTTTTACATGTGGACATCCAGTTGGATAAGCACCATTTGTTGAAGATGCTGTCCCTTTTCCATTGTACGGTTTGAGACACTTTGCCTAGTGGTGCTGCCTTGTAGGCCCCCCCGTGTATGAGGAGGCTCTTGGCCCTCATAGGACTGCTTAACTGGGGCGGAGACTGTTATGTAGGTACACTCCACTCCAGAGAAGTGTGATGGAAGGGATAGGGGGGTAGAGGGTGGGAGGGTGGAACTGGGAGAGGTGGGAAGAGGACACTATGATGGAGATGTAACCTGAAGTAATAAATAAATATTTAAAAAAAAAAGAATTTCAAAGACATACCTACTTCCACTCTTAGGAATACCACAAAACACCAAGGTAATAGTCATAATAACATATACACAGAGGACCTGATACAGACCCATGTAGGTCCCATGCAAGTCCCATGCTTGCCACTTCAATCTCTGTGATTCCCGTGTGAGCTATGTGCAGTTGACTCAATGAGTCAAGTTTTTCTGGTGTCCTCCATCCCCTCTGACGTCTACAATCTTTTCTCCCACTCTTCCTTGGGTTCTCTGAGATCTTGGTGATGTACCCAATGGAGACTTCCAATTTAGACTCTCTCTCCATATAATGTGTGACTGTGAATCTCTGCACCCACTCCTGTCTGCTGCCAGAGGAAGCTTCTCTGGTGATGACTGGGCAAGGCACCCATCTTTGAGTACAGCAGAATATCATGAGGAATAATTTCAAAGATACTCTGTTATTTATTTATTTATCTATTTATTCATTTATTATTTATAATTTATGGCCAGTCATGGTGAGTTCTGTCCTAGGTTCTGGACTATCAGGTACCCCGTTCCTGGCTATCTAGACATTGTAGGGCTTGGGCTTCCTCAAGTTAAACCAGACATTGGTTGGAAACATTTTATAACTGTTTGATTAGTCATCTAAGTTAACACACATGCAGAATTTACATCTTTAACAGATACATTAACTGAGATGAAAACATTAGAAATTGTGCCAGTGATTCCATGAATATAATGTGGCCAAAACATGCACACCCTTTGAGATCATGTGTCTAGATTCAGCAGGGCATATCTCAATATTTGATAAAAAATAGATCAAATAGGAAGATCTTGATGTGATCCATTGTGGGAGACTGCCATCTTTTCATGTTCTGAGGAAGTCATTAAAAGTAACGCTGTTGTAGATGCTTCAGTTTGGACTGGGATCCACCACTCTGTGTGTTGATCCTTTGTGGGTTTCTGTAATGATCTTCATATGTTGCAAATGGAAATATCATTGATGAGGGGTGAGGAGCACATATATCTACATGTAGAAAGACAGATATTTGTATGTAGTTAGGGATCATTCATGTATAGTAAAGTGGCAGTTGTTGATGCTCCTTCAAAGTCCATGTCTTTACAAGCCCTGGTAGTTGCCTAGGTTTCCAGTAGGAGGCTTTTGTTGTGCAGGTCTTAAACCCAAGTAGAAAGGTATGCATTCTACTACAGTACCTTTAAGTTTGTCATATCATGCTAGGTGGTAGTGGTGGTGTTTGTAGACATAACAGCTAGTTAGGACTGTATTTTTTTTTCTTCTCTCCTTAGGAAGCTTCATAGTGCCTTTCAGTGTCACAGAAGTTAGTCCTCAGGGAGGGGACCCTCAGATCAGTGCCAGCTCAGGGGCCTCTGGGCCCTGTGTCTTCAGCAATAAGTACTTATCTTTTACCTTTGGGGAAATTGAAAAGCAATAGAAATGGGCTATATGTTAGGGAGTGTTTTGAACAGCCCTGATCTACAGTTGTTTTTTAGGGTCCTCTCATTGTAATTAGCCTAGAAGGCTGGACTGTTTGGCTAGCACCACTCTTTGCCTACTAGTATTAGGGTTACAGATAGGACCCAAACGGTCAAGCTATTTACCTGGGTGCCAAGGATCCAAATTTGAGTCCTTCTGCTTAGCTGGCAAGTACTGTACTGTCTGTGACACATTTCCACCAACTCAGACTGGTAATTAATTGTTGTCCCCATGGTAACTCACTAATTCCTATTCTTTCACAGAGTGTTTATTCCTAAAACTATTTTCTGCATTTTAGAAATTCTAAATAAGTTTTTGTGCTCTATTTTAACTTTTTTATTATTGTCCTTAACATATGATTTATAGTTATTGATAATTCCAACATCTGTAACCCATCTGAGTATGTGTCTGATAAGGCATAAAGGAGTAATTTTCTAAAAACTTCCCTGTGAGAAGCAACCTGGAACATGATTAGGGTTTGGAAAAGAAGGAAGGAGCTAAGTCAAAATACCCCAGAAAAACACCTACACCTGAGTTTCTCATATTCAAACTGGTTCACATTCAGGCTACAACAGTTAATCGAAGTTAACAAGTAAATAATCCTTCTAGTTAGTTCTCAGGGATTTCTGCCCCAGGTAGACATAAACTGTTCTATCTCCTCTGATAACAAGATGCTTTAGTACAGCCATTTTTCCTAAAAATGAGATTCTTGGTGGGATTTTTAAAAAGCCATTACTTTTCAGCCTGAGTAACTTTTGATTTTGAAAAAAAACTCACAAATTCAACATGTTTTATATGTATAATGTCACTTATATGTATATGATTTTAAGGCTGAATCTGTATATATACATATATGTATACACACATACACACATATATGTATATATATATATATATATATATATATATATATATATATATATATAT
>CAJQZJ010032188.1:11458964-11552175 GCA_907164525.1 Lophiomys imhausi
TATATATATATATATATATATATATATATATATATATATATATATATGTTTTAAAGGAGCCTTGAATTTGAGCAATAAAAATGGTGTTATAATGGAGGAGTAAGAGGCAAAAATATTTTAATTTTAAAAAATTTTCTATAAAAAAAACCTTTCAAGTACTTTATATTTTAGAATTGCCATAACTATTGAATAACTCACACAAGTATACACACAAAAACTATATTTAGAAGACAATAGTGGCTAATTTATGCCAATCCTCACCTTCATTTTTGTATTGCTTTTATATCATTAACAAAAATTAGAAAAAAATTATGTGATTTGAAAGTTGGCTGTATTACGGTAAATTAAAACAAGATTAAATGTCCACTCACCACTTTGCCTGTATGTGTTTCTAAGTTTATCCAACACCAAAAAGAGAGAAATGATAACCTTCCATTATTTTATTCCTCAAAGGCTCTTATGACTCTTTTGCTTCAGTGAACTTAATTCTAATCCTCTTCTTTCCAAATGACTGATTATTTAACCAATGGGAAAGAGTAAACAATGTAGCACTTTGAGTTAGAAATTGGTGTAGAATTAGAAATAGTATAGCAATAATTTTTGAAATTTCAGGTTTTCCAGGTTGTTGGCCACACTATTTTCATTGGCTTCATGGAGCCTTTAATAAACTGAGTCCCTTTACCCAGAGCATCCTGAAGAGCACTCAGAATTGTGTTTCATAATTGTTCAAGGAGCATACAGGTCAAAGGGGAAGCACCCACTTTAATTTTCAGGGACATTCTGGATTAATGTTGTTCAAATTCATATCAGTGCATGTTGAGCTTTTTTCATTAACATGAGTGTTCCTTTCTCCAGTAACACTTCAGTAAGGTTGGCTCAATGTATTTTTCACAGTCTGTATTTTTTAAATTCCACTTAGCCCAATAGACCATTATTGCATTTATGCGAATGAAGAACACTTCCTCTACATATCAACAGAAACACTATTTTGCTATTACCTTTCTGTGCTTTGGGTGGGCATTTATTTCTCTATCTATTATATGCCTCCCTCATCCTAAAAATTTCACCAGAGAGGGAAAAAAAATGAAAGCTATCACAGGACTTATTAAGGAATTGAATGTTTTTTCTTTCCTATTTTTATAATTATGTTTTTCATGCCCTCTCCATAGACAACAAAGGCTTCCATGTCTATGGTTTTAGTGGAAACATTCACTCTTTTATTCCTGCATAAAATCCCTACTTCATGTATACAATGAATTCACAAACTATCAGTGAAGCCTTAATTAAGGAATTGCTGCCTCACCTGTAATCAGTGTGGTAGGCTCTGCTAATCTAGGCACTCTAACTTTATTTATTCCAAAGGTGAACCAGTTACCAGCCTAAGTTAAATAAGTCTATCTATGAAACGCATAGATTAAGCAAAGTCAAGCAAAGAAGATGGTAGGTGAAATTCAAAAAGTCTCCAATAACAGGACACATATTTTCCTAGTTATTAATCTGTGCCGCTATGAAGGGAGATGGCTGGTAAGATGAAGTCCTCAAAGCGGTTAAAAAGCTGAGACTACCCATCCTAGGCCCATTACTATTTTGTGTAAAAGAATAAATAGAGTTGTAGAGAGCTGCGAAGTGCCACGCCCTAAAGATGGCGCTGGTCTCCGCCTTCCACCAGCCCGACGGTGAGCGCTCTTTATGATATCTTTATGATAATAAGTTCATATTTGGCAAAGACTGCTGATCTGGCTTGCTTCCGCATACGTAGACCTCTAAGATAGCACCACTTGGCTTTACTTGACTGGCTGTTTAATTAGTATTTAGCCTGTGGGTTGGGTCTGCCCCATTATTCAGAAGACTGTTTTCAAGGGACCTGAATAAACTGCAGGAGAAGAGCTTTTGCGAGTTGTGTCATTCCTTGCTGGACAAGGGGGGACGCGACAAAGTGGTGGCCCGTACGGGGAACCAGAAAAGACTCAGAACTCCTGCAGTCAGGGGAAGCGCTTGGTAAGTTCCTGGGATAAATCAGGACAATAAAGTTTCACGGAAATAGCGAACACAAGGTAAAGTTTCGCGGAGATAGCGAACAAAAGATAAAGTTTCGCGGAGATAGTGAACAAGCAGTTAAGTTTTGCAGAAATAGCAAACAAAGGGTTAAGTTTCGCAGGCAGTTGCGAACAAAGGGTTAAGTTTTGCAGGCAGTTGCGAACAAAGGGTTAAGTTTCACAGGCAGTTGCGAACAAAGGGTTAAGTTTCGCAGGAAGTTGCGAACAAAAGGTAAAGTTTCGCAGGAAGTTGCGAACCTAAAGTAAAATTTTTAAACATGGGATTGTCTCAGTCACATCCAATTTTTCTGGCTCTTCAGGAGCTACTTTTAGCTAGGAATTTGAAGATTAAGAAGTCTACCTTAGAGAGATTTCTGAATGAATGAGATTCTGTGGCTCCATGGTTTGCAGTGTCCGGGAATCTTACAGTATCCTGCTGGGACAAATTAGGCAGGGACTTGGATTTTGCTTGGGAGCAGGGGACTCTGAAGCATGGAGTAAGACCGATTTGGAAAATGGTGAGGAGTTGTTTAGAAGATCAGAGGTGTTGTAATGCAATCAAAGAGGGAGAATCAGCTTTGGAACTGCTACAAGGGGAGAGATCTGAGCAGGCAGACAGTGAAAAGGAGAGTAACAAAGGCAAAAAATTTGAGCAGGCAGACAGTGAAAAGGAAGACAAAAAGAAAGTTCCTCTCTATCCTGATCATAGAAATTTTAGAGATTTTAGAGATTTAGAGGACTCAGAGAGCACAGATTCTGAAGGAGAGCTACACGCTCTAATAGAACAGTTGGAGAGGACAGTTATTAGAAAAAAGGAAAAGAAAAAAGTAAAACAGAAGGGCGTATCGGCAGCAGTCAGTGTGGGAGGAGCTGTTGCCATGGCGTCTGACATGTCAGCAGCAGTCGGAGTGGGCGGAGTCGTCGCTACAGAGCCTTCAGCCACGCTGGCGGCAGCTGATGTAAACAAAGCCGTTGCCATGGCGCCTTCGACTCCTCCTCCATATCCAGAAGCCGCTCAGACAGAGCAGCCAGTTCAGTCCCTGAAAGTAGGGAGATCTTTCTGCCCGGGGATGTAGACACAAGTAAGAACAGAATAGAACATTATCCCACTGCACTTGCTGCTTTAGCCTTGAATGGTATCCAACAATGCTTGCAGTCTTTTGGAGTTGCTCCTGCCAGTATAATAGTGCCTTATTCCAGTTATCAAATTAAGATTTTGTGTGGCACTGTAGATGACTGGGCAATATTGAAACGTCAGCTTGAAGGGTAGTTTGTGCTTTTTAATGAGCTTCAATAGGTCAGATGATACAAAATGCATTAAATTGTCTCAGCAGTCAGCAGATTTTTTACCACAACTGAGGTTTGGGGGTAGGAATGGTGGTTTGTTTTCAGGCAATGGTTTTCGTCTTGAAGGATGGTGGCCCACACGAGTCTCTGACTGGAACCCCCCCAAACAGCCACGCTGGGCACCTTTTTGTAAAGGATCCACAGGAGAGGAAGGACCTTTTCCCTGGACTGGATGTCAGGAGCGCAGAGCAGTTTGGGTTCAACAAGATTATTTTTCATTTAGCCCCATGATTAGTAATATAGTGAATAAGTCTTGTACAGGAATGCTTGATATATCTACTAGGGATCCTCAGCAGACTGCCACCAATCCTTTTGATTTGTGGCTTTTGTGTGGAGTAAATGGAAGTTGCATGGACTTGGGACCTGTCATTATGCTTGGAGGAGGAATTTATCAAAGAGGTAATTTTTCCCTAGGGTCTGCTACCAGATTGGATTTCTCTAGCGGTAGTGGCTCTGGTACTTGGAATTCTTTGTTTCATTCTTATCGCAACAAGAGCTTTTCAGCTTCGCCAGTATGTCTCTGGCCTCCTTTTCTGTGGATTGTAAGTAATGGGAGTGCATCCTTGGGTGAAGAAAAGTTAGTATGCACTCCAGGCACATGTTTTTATGCCCTATGCTGGAATGCCACAGCCTTTCCTGTGGCTGTGGTGACTAGAATGCCTCGATATGTACCAGTTCCTGTAGAGGCTCCTAATACCATGATGCTATTCAGATTTAAAAGAGATTTTGGCATCACTGCAGCTATTGTTACTGCTATCACTGTTGCTGCTGTGGGAGCTACTGCCTCAGCTATTGCCTTGTCTAGTTCTATACAGACTGCCAATGCCCTGAATAACATCTCAGCCACTGTGGCACAGGCATTGGATACTCAGGCCTCTATGAATTCTCATCTCAAAGGAAGTCTTATGATAGTTAATCAACGTATAGATTTAATACAAGAACAGATTGATTCTCTTTGGCAACTAGCACAGTTGGGGTGTGAGTAGAAATTGCAAGGTTTGTGTGTTACTTCCGTGCAATATCAAAATTATACAAAAGCTGCTAATTTGTCCAGACAATTGTCAAAGTTCTTCTTACAGGATTGGTCAGCTGAATTTGAAAATTTGATGAGAGAGCTGAGAGCAACAATCATCCACATCAACTCCACTCGGGTGGATCTGAGCCTGGCTACTGGCTTGACTTCTTGGATACAGACGGCTATGGATCATCTTAAGGAGTGGGCGGGCGTAGGCTCTTTGGCGATACTAATGATGCTAGCCTCTCTGGTTTGCCTATGGTGCATCTACAAAATGAGAGCCACACAAAAGCGTAATGCAGCCATGATTATACAAGCCCTTGTCGCCATTGAGGCAGGCCAGTCCCCTCAGGCATGGCTGCTGCCGTGAAGTAAATCTTCACTAAGCATAGTCCCTGCCCACTGAGGAATTCGTTCCACGGATATTAGGGTCTGGTAAGTCAGTGACGGAGTTGACGGGTAAGTCTCAGCCACCTAAGACAGGGCAGTCCCGAGTGGGGAGGCTGACCCAGAGACGGGTAAGAGTTTGAGCACCACCCTCCTACAGGCTCAAGCCCACCGTGAGATCCCCAGATAGAGGGATTACGAAGCCTTTCCAGGGACTTTTACCAACTTTAGAAAAAATAAAAAAGGAGGAACTGTAGAGAGCTGCGAAGTGCTGCGCCCTAAAGATGGCGCTGGTCTCCGCCTTCCACCAGCCTGACGGTGAGCGCTCTTTATGATATCTTTATGATAATAAGTTCATATTTGGCAAAGACTGCTGATCTGGCTTGCTTCCGCATATGTAGACCTCTAAGATAGCACCACTTGGCTTTACTTGACTGGCTGTTTAATTAGTATTTAGCCTGTGGGTTGGGTCTGCCCCATTATTCAGAAGACTGTTTTCAAGGGACCTGAATAAACTGCAGGAGAAGAGCTTTTGCGAGTTGCGTCATTCCTTGCTGGACAAGGGGGGACGCCACATAGAGTCATGGAAAGCATGAGAGGAATATAGTCCAGGAGGTTTATCACTGCAAGTTACAAGTTGGAATGTCCATATGACAGAAATCATCAACAGTTCTTAGTTATTATGAGCAGCATCAACTGACAGCCAGCAAGGAAGTAGGACTTGAGTCCTACACATGCAAGAAACTGAATTTTGCCAAGATCCAAAATAAACATGGACATTCTTCCCCTAGAACTTCAAGGTGTCAACTCAAGGTGCCAATCAAAGTTGAAATCTTAATTTTAAGCTTTGAGGACTTGGGCAGACAATTTGCTTACATCATGCACAGCTCGTTACATAGGGAACCATAGACTACACAGGGAATGCAGTTGCAGACCGCTACATCTAGTAAATACCAGCAGCAAGCTAACAGAAATGAGAAAGGTTAGAACTAATTTACTTCAAAGGCAGAAATGTCAGTACTGTGTGAAGGTGACTTTTGAATGAATAAATGAGTAAATGTAAGATGGCAAAACAGGAAACATATCCAATGTATGAGTTTGAAGAATGTACAGAGAGTTTATTTATTGCTTATTATTGCTAACCTCATGCTTCAATTTCAATTCTTCCTGGAGCTATCTTTTTCATATCACTAAAATTATTTCGATAAAATTCTTCTTTGTTTAAATTTACTAGGCTATTATTATTTTTCCATTAAGCTTACTAAGTGAAGCACACCATGGGACCAAAAATGTTTACCTACTAAATAAAGCACCCAGCAAAATGAAGTTCTCAATCTTCTTATTTCAAGGCTTTGAAATAAGTAATTTACTCACTCACTAAAGTGTGCCCACATTTTACACAGGTCAGTTTGTAATTGCAAAGACAGTAACTTTTGGAATGGATGATATCTATTGACAACAGTGTTGCCTTTCTAGGGAAGGCATTTTATGTTCTGAAACTTAGCTTCCCTGATACCCTGTGTAGTAACCAGAATAATACTACCCCAAAGATGCCCACAACTTAATGTGCCTGGGAATATGTTATCTTAAAGAGCAAAGAGACTTTTCAGTTGTAGTTAAAATCATAATGAAAGATCATTCCAAGTTATCTCAACTGAAGTAAAAACACAGTTTATCAACAGTAAAAAAAAAGCCATTAATTCTGTAAAAAAAAATCATTTTATCAATAAATATTTCATACACTTCTGACTTGTAGATAGCATGAAATTTTCTTCTTCTTCTAATTTAAATTTAAGATATTCTGCTACCATTACTCTGTTTGTAACAAATTCATCTGTCTACTGAAGGTATTACTGTCCAGAATCCAACATTCTATTTGAATTAACATATGCTAAAGTGGGACATAGCAAGTGACAGACAGCAAGTGCTTCACAAGGAATTACTAAATTAAACAACCATCCTAGTGGTTAGAGCTAACCCTTTTCAAATAACAATAATATGACACTCCGAGAACACATAATGGGGGCACTTCACTTCTGATCACCACCCTTGAAAGTGGCAGACAAGTTCAAGTGGAAGCAACCAGAGTCTAAACATCACAACAACAAACCACTGAACACTATCACAGAATTAGGGTTCTCTCTCACCTCCAGCTATACATACACTTTCCTTTAGAAATCTTAACATTATCTACATTTTTCTCTTATCTCATCTCAATTTTTTTCAGTGTGGAGGCTAAATGCTTAAGCAAGTGAATCAATATTCATTTTTTTTTAGAAAATTAAGACTAATAAGACTACCTGGCAGTAGTAGCTACATTGCATTAAAAGGGGAAGAACACAGCCCAGAGATTTTAATGAAATATCAAAATTATGTAATTTACTATACACTGAGCATGCTTTAGCATTCCTGATTATCCCCATTTGTGGTGTGTGAATTTGTGTGTGTGTGTGTATCTCTGTGTGTTATGTGTGTGTGTGTGGTGTGTAGTGTGTCTGTGTGGTGTGTGTGTGTGTCTGTGTGCTATGTGTGTGTCTGTGTGGTGTGTGTTTAATATATGTAAATATATGATGCTTATTTCTGAGGTTTATTGTGATTAACTTCTACCGATTTCATTTACAAAGTATTATCACATCTGAGGTCACTGAAAACTGCAGTATGTGTGAATAGGAAGATATAGAATTTGCATATGGAAATTAAGCTGAGCCTAGCCTTACAGGAATGATTTCATTTTGACTGTGACATCTGCCTAACCCTTAGGTAAATACTGACATCTCCCTCAGCTGTTATTGGTAAGCCACTAAGAGCCAGAACAAAACTCACCAGGATTGTTCCAATGTATCTAGGCATGACTCCTGTTCCACCAGAAATTGTAAGAGCATTTTGAGTGACAAACTGGTCATAGACATAACAGTAGGCAGAGCTACTGTAAGACCAGTAACATGAATGATCATGAATGGACAATTCCTTATAGAAAGCACTTGGCTGGTGGAAGAGGGGATTGGGCTATCAACATATTACACGAAGAGCTTGTATAGCATGGCTGAATCAAGAAAGTATTGACTGCTTACATTAAATCTGATACCCCGGTTACATCTTGGCTTAGTTTACCATCTTAATTTAAAAAACCCATTTATTTCTACACTGATGAATTAGATGAAAGTTTTTATACACAAAGATAATGTGTATAAATGAACATAGGTTATTCTTGAAGGTGAATTTCAAGAGAGCATCTTTTTCCATAATATTTTCAAACACACATACAAACAGGAGAAGATGGATCAGTGGGTAAGAGTGTTTTCTCTGCAAGCATGAAGACCGAAGCTTGAATTCTCAGCATTTGTATAAAAAGACAGGCATGGGTGCACATATCTGTAACCTCTGTGTTAGAGGGCAGACACAGGCAGATATGGAGAGCTCAGTGGCAGGCCAGATTATCTAATATGGCAAATATTACTTCCAGTTCAGTGACAGATTCTGTCTCATGATAATAAGGTGGACAGTGAAAAAAGACTCCCACGTATCATGCTTTGCCCTCCACATGCAGACACACAACTACATGAACCATGCACACACACACACACACACACACACATTCACAAACATACACAATAAGAAAATGTAATTTATGATTTTTGCTCTATGACCTAATATTTTATTAACTATTGTTGTTTTAAGTTTACATATTTTGGGGCTATATATATATATATAATATACAGTATCATGGTAAGATGATAAAGTCTATCAGAAAGCAGCATAATTAACATTTTTGTTGTCAGTATCTATTTGATTTTGAACAGGCAACTATATTATATAACACAGTGTTGTTTAAACTACCATTACTGGCTACAAATTGCACTTTTTGTTAAGGGAAAAATAAGGGTTCTGAAATGAATTTTTCAATGTTTGTTTACATTCTTGGGAATTTTTATTCTACCACTTAACATGTTCTCACATCAGTCACTGTCAGTTAACTATAATTCTTTATACACAGTGTGGCCTCTCCTTATTTTGCTTAATTGATTTCAGTGTCTGAAATAACTGTTTAGGTATAAATGCTAAGATTGGTCATTAGCTTATGTATACAGATCCTCTACATCCTTCTGTCTCCACTACCATGCTTACCAGGGTTTAGTAGAGAAAATTTTTAGCCCTGTTTCTATCCTAAAGAAGTACAAAACTCATCAGAGACAATAGGTACAGACATTTCAAATCTTGTCACACAATGCACTCAGTAAATATGAGCTAAAAAAATGTTTTTCTCAAAAGTAGTTTTCCTGAATTCACTAAAACAGCCAAGCCAAGTTGTAGTATCTTAGTGAAAAGATCAACACTTTTTATGTTATTATAGAAATTGTTTTCTGTATTTCTTTTTCTATTTATTCATTTATAAATTTTACCATAAAATTTAATTTTATTGCATTTATTCTGTTACTATAAATCACCTTTAATTCATTAATATCTTAAGCTGCACCTCATCCCATAATCTTATCTTTAATGACTGTAACTCACAGAACTTGAAAAGTCAGGTTTTAATCTTTGTGTGCATTCTAAGCAACATAAATAATAGCTTTATAAGTTACTTTCCCAGAATGTGCTTTATTTTCACAAACATTGCTAAATACTCTTAAATAATTTGTGGCATAATCTGCAAGATATTAGCAAGAACTTTTACAAATTTATACAGAATAATACTACTATTAAAAATGTGGTGCACAATTAAGGGGTTTTATAGTTGTTATTTTCGGGGGTTCTATATTACTTTACATTTCATAGTATTTTTTAATTTTAGTTAAAATATAATTACTTTTCCTTCCTCTCCTTTTCTCTCTCCACCCCTTCCGTGTCCTCCCTATTCATCCCCTCCCAAGTTCCTCATTAATCTTTCTCAAATTCATGCCTTTCTTTTTATCATTATTGCTATACTAATACGTAAGCATAACTATAGAAACATAATTTATTTAGTCCATTTAGTGTGTGTGTTTATACATGATTTCAAGTTGACTACTTTAACATCATAAAACTCACTAAATTTAAGACAATAAAAATAAACTCCTGAGTGATGCCCAAGAAAACAAAAATATATAACTGAACCAAATATTGAAGACAATTGAGAAAATGAACTCTTAATTCAGTAAAGAGATAGGAACATTAGAGAGAACTCAAACTGAAGCTGTTGGAATTTAACAACTCAGTAACTCAACTCAAAGAAAAAGTCTCATTAAAATAGATCAAGTAGAAAATAGAATACCAGGACTAAAATATAAAGTAGAGAATTAGACCAAACAGGCAAATTATGGGACATCATAAAAAGACAAAAACTGTAACTCAAAGGCATAAGTAAAAGAGAATTCCAGATCAATATCATAGATCAGGTTTTCAACAAGAACATAGAAGAGTACTTCACCAAATAAGGAAAGAGAAAAGAAGCATATGGAACATTAAATACACAAGACCACAATTATGTTAAGAAGTATTTGAATTGAGGAGAGAGTATTGGCTTCTTAAAACTTTTATTGTGGTATTTAGTTTACGAAAACATGTCCAGGGCTTACTAATAGACATGTTTATTAAGATTATCAACCAATAAATGCCTGTCTCACTTTTTTGTTATATTGTTTGTTTGTTTCAAGTTTATTTATTTATTCATTTTGCATCCTGTTCACTCTGGGTTCCACCCTCTGTTCTCTTCCTTCTATCCCCCTACCCTTATCCTCAGAAAAGGGGAGACACACACCCCCCACCATACTACCCCAGAACATCTAGTGGCTTCAGGACTGAACACTGTCTCTTCTATTGAGGCCAGTCACCTATCTATTCTATTTCCCTCTTTTAGTGAGATTCAAGCATCCTCTCCTGGGCCCTCTTAGTTACTTGGCTGCCTTGGGCTTATGGATTGCAGAATGGTAATCCTATACTATATCACGATATCTGTTTATAAGTGAGCACATTCTGTGTATAGTGTATTTTTCTCTGAGTCTGGGTTACCTTACTCAAGATGATATCTTCCAGTTCCATCCAGTTGCCTGTGAAATTCATGATGTCCTTGTTTTTAATGGCTGAGTAGTATTCCATTATGTAAATGTGCCACGTTTTCTTTCTCCATTCTACGTGTGAGGGACACCTGGGTTGTTTCCAGTTTCTGACTATTATAAATAAAGCTTCTAGGAATATAGGTGAGCAACTTTCCCTGTGGTATGGCAGGGCATTTTGAGGTTTACCCAGGAGTGGTATAGCTGAGTTCTGAGGAAGAACTATTCCAAATTTTCTGAGAAATGGCCAGATTGATTTCCAAAGAGGTTGTACAAGTTTGAAGTCCCATTAAGAATGGAGGAGTGTTCCTCTTTCTCTACATTTTAGACAGCATGTGCTGTCCTTAGAGTTTTTTATTGTAGTCATTCTGACAGGTGTGAGATGAAATCTCAGAGTTGTTTTTATTTGCATTTCCCTGACAAAAAAAGACATTGAGCATTTCTTTAAGTGCTTTTCAGCTATTTGAGATTATTCTGTTCTGAATTCTCAGTTTAGTTCTGAACCCTGTTCTTATTCTTTTTTTTAATGGTAATTTTCTTTTTTATTTGAAAATAGAATTTTTTTAAAATACTTTATTTTTTTTCTTCAGGTTACATCTCAGTCACAAACCCTTCCCTATTCATCCTTCCTATCCCGCCCTTCCACCCTCTTCCCCCCAGAAGTTTCCCCTTTCAGTCCAACAGATGGTTCCTTCTTTTATAACAGTAAATACTATACAAAACAACAGATATAAATATGCCACATTTATGAGAGTTAAATGGCCCAGTATACCTTCCCAATGTCCAGTTTATACATATTTGGCCCCTGACTTTAACATTCTACTATCTAACCATCATTTCTTAGTTTTAGAAGCTGCAGGCCCTGCACTTCCTATATAAGCAGATATATTTATCCCTCTCAGGTCTCTGAGGTGGTTGAAGAATAGACAGCTAGAGTCTCATAGTTAAATTTTGAGTTGTTTAGGAATCAAGAGGGTGTTATAGATCTAAGAAGATACTCTTAAAAGTGTGTTGCAAGTTAGTATGAATGTTGAGTCAGATATAGACCTTATTCTTTTTTTAATGTTTGTTTATTACTTCAAGTTACATCTCCATCACAGTCCCCTCTCTCCACCACGCGTAGTCCTACTCTCCCACTGTCTCCACCCTCTTGACCTATCCTAATCCTCTGGAGTGGGTTGCCCCTACATCTCAACCCTCCCCCCTTAGTTCAACAGTTGTATGAGTATTAAGAGCTTCCTCTTGAACTGGGGGCCTATCTGGCAACTCCATTAGGGCAAAGTGTCCCACTAAGAGGTAACAAGGTCCTGTTCCTTTTGGTGTGTTGGTTGTAGAATAGTTATCCTGTACTAAATGGCCAAAATCCAATTATAAGTGAATAGATACCATGTGCATCTTTCTGAGTCTGGGTTAGATCATTCAGGATGAGCTTTTCCAGTTCCATCCACTTGGATGCAAATTGCATGATTTCCTTGTTTCTGATAGTTGAATCGTATTTCATTATATAAATGCACCATAGATTTTTTTTTAATTCATTCATCGGTTGGGGGACATCTGGGTTTTTGATCTTAGCAAATCTGACATGTGTAAGATGGAATCTCAGAGTCCTCTTGAATTGCATTTCTCTGATGATTAAGGATGTTGAGCATGTCTTCAAGTGTCTCATGGCCATTAGAGATTATTCCATTGTGAATACTTGGTTTAACTCTGTTTCCCACTTTTTGATTAGATTGTTTGGTTTCTTGGTGTTTAATTTCTTGAGTTCTTTATAAATTTTGGATATTAGCCCTCTATCAGAAGTGGTGTTGATAAAGATCCTTTTCCAGTCTGTAGTTTCCTGTTTTGTTCAAATGACAATGTCTTTTGCCTTACAGAAGCTCTTCAGTTCCATGAGGTTCCATTTATTAATATTTGGTCTTAGAGCCTGAGCTATTGGTGTTCTGTTCAAGAAGTTGTCACCTGTGCCAATGAGTTCAAGACTTCCCCACTTGCTCTTCTATTAGATCTGGTGTGTGGGGCTTTATTTTAAAGTCTTTGATACACTTTTACTTAAGTTTTGTGCAAGGCAATAAGTATGGGTCTGTTTCTTTTACATGTTGATATCAAGTTGAACCAGCAAACATTTGTTGAAGATGCTGTCCTTTTTCCATTGTATGCTTTTGGCATCTTTGCAAAAATTAAATGACCATAGGTGTGTGGGCTTATTTCTGGGTCTTTAATTCGATTCCATTGATGACTGATCTGTTTCTATATCAGTACCATGCTGTTTTTATTACTATTGCTCTGTAGAATAACATGAAATCATGATGGGTGATAAATTCCAGATGTTTTTTTATTGTACAAGATTGACTTAGATATTCTGGATTTTTTGTTTTTCCATATGAGGTTAAGAATTGTTCTGGAACATAGACTTTGTTTCCTAAAAATGAGACACTTTGCCCTAGTGGTGCTGCCTTGTAGGCCTCAGTGTATGAGGAGACTCGGCACTCATATGACTGCTGAACTGGGGTGGGGGACTGTTATTAGGGACACACAACTCCAGAGGAGTGGGATAGAAGGCATAGGGGGTAGAGGGTGGGAGGTTGGAACTTGGAGGGGTGGAATGAGGGCAGTGTGATGGAGATGTAACCTGAAGTAATAAATAAATATTTTTAAAAATAAAAGAGAATTGTTCTTTCATAGTCTGTAAGGATTGCATTGCTATTTGACAGGAATTGCATTGGATCTGTATATTGCTTTTGATAGGATGGCCATTTTTATTATGTTGATCCTACCTTATCCATGAGCATGGAATATCTTTACATCTTCTGATGGCCTCTTCAATTTCTTGTTTCAATGACTTGAAGTTCTTGTCATACAGGTTTTTCACTTGCTTGGTTAGAGTTACCCCAAGGTATTTTATAGTGTTTGTGGTTATTGTGCAGAGTGTTGTTTCCCTAATTTCTTTCTCAGTCCTTTTTTTTTTTTTTTTTTTTGTCTAAAAGGAGCTTCTGATTTTTTTTTGAATTAATTTTGTATCCAGCCAACTTGCTGAAAGGGTTTATCAGTTGTAGTAATTCTCTGGTGGAATATTAGGGGTCACTTATGTATGCTATAATATCATCTGCAAATAGGGATAATTTGGCTTCTTCCTTTCCAACTTCTATCTGCTTGATCTCCTTTAGTTGTCTTATTGCTCTAGCTAGAACTTCAAGTACTATGTTGCAGAGATATGGGGAGAGTGGGCAACCTTTCCTTTTCCCTGATTTTAGAGGATGTTTTAAGTTTCTTTCCATTTAATTTGATGTTAGCTACTGGCTTTCTGTATATTGTCTTTATTATTTCTAAGTATTGTCCTTGTATACCAACACTCTCCAGGACTTTTAGCATGAATGGGTGTTGGATTTTAACAAATGCTTTTTCAGCTTCTAGTGAAATGATCATGTGGATTTTTTCTTTCAGCTTGTTTATATGGTGGATTATGTTGATGGATTTCATATGTTGAACCACCCCTGCATTCCTGGGATGAAGCCTACTTGATCATGGTGTATGATACTTTTGATGTATTCTTGGATTTGGTTTGCAAGTATTTTATTAAGTATTTTTGCGTTTATTTTTATGAGGGAAATTGGTCTGAAGTTTTCTTTCTTTGTTGGGTCTTTCTGTGCTTTATGTATCAGGGTGACTGTGGCCTTGTAGAATGAGTTTGGCAGTGTTCCTTCTGTTTCTATTTTGTAGAAGAGTTTGAAGAGTATTGACATTATCTCTTCTTTGAAATTCTGGTAGAATTCTGGGCTGAAACCATCTCACTTTGGTATTTTTTTTGGTAGGGAGACTTTTAATGACTGTTTTTGTTTCCTTGTGCTTCTAGAACTGTTTAATTTGTTAAACTGATCTTGATTTAACTTTGGTAGGTGGAATCTATCAAGAAAATTGTCCTTTTCACTTAGGTTTTGAATTTTGTGGAGTACACAGTTTTGAAATAAGTCCTAAAGATTCTCTGGATTTCCTCAACGTCTGTTATTTCTCCCTTTTCATTTCTAATTTTGTTGATTTAGATATTTTCCCTCTGCCTTTTAGTTAGTTTGGCTAAGGGTTTGTCTATTTTGTTGATTTTCTCAAAGAACCAACTCTTGGTTTTGTTGATTATTTGAATTGTTCTTTTTGTTTGTAAGTTGTTTTCAGCCCAAAGTTTGATGATTTTCTGCCTTCTACTCCTCTTGGGAATGTTTGCTTCTTCTTCTTTTTTTTTTTTTCCTAGCACTTACAGTTCTACTGTTAAGTTACTAATGAGATCTGTCAACATTTTTTTTTTATATGAAGGCACTTATTGCTATGAACTTTCCTTGTAGCACTGCTTTTATCTAGTCCATTAGGTTTGGGTATGTTGTGTCTTCATTTCATTGGATTTTAGGAAGTCTTTGATTTCCTTCTTTATTTGTTCCCTGACCCAGTGGTCACTGAGTAGAGATTTGTTCAGTTTCCATGAATGTATAGGCTTTTTGTTTTTCTATTGTTGTTGAAGTTCAGCTTTAACCCATGGTGGTCTGTTAATATACAAGGGATTATTTCAATGTTCTTGTATCTGTTGAGGCTTGCTTTGTGTCCTACTATATGGTCAATTTTGGAGAAGGTTCCATGAGGTGCTGAAAAGAAGGTATATTCTTTTGTGTTTGGTAGAAATATTCTGTAGATACCTGTTAGGTCCATTTAGTTCATGACCTCTGTTAGACTCATTACTTCTTTGTTTGGTTTCTGTCTCAAAGACCTGTCCATTGGTGTGAGTGGGGTGTTGAAGTGTCTTCCACTATTACTGTGTGAGGATTGATGTGTGGTTTAAGCTTAAGAAGAGTTTCTTTTACAAATTTGGGTACCCTTGTTTTTAGGTCATAGATATTCAGTATTGAGATATCATCTTTATGAATTTTTCCTTTAATGAGTATGTAGTGCCCTTCCCTATATTTTTTATTAATTTCAACTGAAAGTCTATTTTATTGGATATTAGGATGGCTACTCCAGCTTGCTTCCTGGGATCTTTTCTTGGAAAACCTTTTCCCAGCCTTTCATTCTGAGGTAAATTCTATCTTTGTTAGTGAGATGTGTTTCTTGTATGCAGCAAAATGATGGGTCTTGTTTACAGATCCGTTCTGTAAGCCTGTGTATTTTTATTGGGGAGTTGAGCCCATTGATGTTGAGGGATATTAATGACCATCAGTTGTTATTTCCTGTTATTTTGATGTAGGTGATTGTTGTGAGTTTCTTTTAGTTTCTGCAGCAGAGTTTTTTGTTTTTGTTTTTGTTTTTTATTTTTTAATTTTTTATTTTTTTGCTTCCTTTGTTTTATCAGGTGTAGTTATCTTCTCTGTGTTGGCATTTTCCATTCTAGAATCTTCTGTAGAGCTGAATATATGGATAGATACTGTTTAAATTTGGTTTTGTCATGGAATATCTTGTTTTCTCTGTCTTTAGTGATAGAAAGTTTTGCTGGGTATAGTAGTCTGGGCAGTCACCTATGGTCTCTTAGGGCTTGTAGGACTTCTGCTCAGGCCTTTTAGCTTTTAAATTTCTGAGGAGAAGTCAGGTGTAATTCTGATGGGTCTGCCATCATATGTTACTTGACCTTTTTCTCTCTCAGCTTTTAATATTCTTTGTTCTGTACATTTGGAGTTTCAATTATTATGTGGCAAAAGGAATTTATTTTCTGGTCTAATCTATTTGGTACTCAGTATGCCTCCTGGAATTTTACCAGCATTTCTTTCTTTAGGTTTGGGAAGTTTTCTTCTATGATTTTGCTGAAGATGTTTCCTGGACCCTGGAGTTCAGAGTCTACTTTTCATCTGTGCCTATAATTCTTAGGTTCTGTCTTTATATTGAGTCCTTTACTTTTTGGATGTTGTAGATGAGAACTTTTTTAGATTTCTCATTTTCTTTGGTTGTTGTACTGATTTCTTCAATCGAATCTTCCACACCTGAGATTCTGTCTTCCATCTCTTATATCCTATTTGTGATACTCATGTCTGTAGTTCCTGTTCTCTTTCCTTAGTTTTCCATCTCCAGGATTGTCTCTGCTTGTGTTTGTTTTCTTTATTGCCTCCATTTCCAATTTCAAGTATTAGAATGTTTTATATGTTTTATATGTTTTCTGCTACAATTTAATTGTCTTTGTCTGCAAATCTGTCAAATTTTTCATAGCCTTGTCTCTTTCCCATTCATGTTTGATTAAGTTAACTTGGAAGTCTCTAGTAACTCTAGTAACGGAATTCTCCGTTACTTTTATGTATAAAATTGTGGATTCTTTAAATTCTTTCAGGGATTTATTTTCTTCTTGTAAGACCTCTATCATATTTCAAAGTATAGATTTGTTATCATTTTCATGTGTTTCCACTGTGGTGGAATGATCAGGGCTTGCTATACTAGCATAGCTGAATTTTGTTGGAGTCCTATTTCCCTGACTTTTTTCAGTTCTTTTCTTTTCCTGGCCTTTAGCCATCTGGTTGTTCTTAGCTGTTTGTTCCTGGTGCCTTCTGGACTGATGCCAAGGAGGGAGCTTTGGTGTAGAGGCTATATAACTTGGTGATCTGTATGTCTCCACAGGCTGGATGGGGCCTTGTGTGGTGGCTGGTTGTCAGTGTGCCCCCCCAGAACTCATCCCTTCCTGTTGTGTCCCAATTGGGCACTCAGGTCAGAGGTCATAGTGGGACATGTTATTACAGCCTGCAGGTTCCTGAGATCCAGCTGGGCTTCTTAGTGATGTTGGTGTAGGTTGGCAGGCCACAGACTGTAGACTAGAACTGAAGTTCCCCTGCAGCTTATGTGTCAGAACCATGGTAGTGGTCCTCCCAAGATGCTCTCAGGTTTGACATGCACCTTATAGCCAGAAGCACTGTGATCTGGTACAGCCCATGTCTCCCAGGCAGTGAGCAATGATCCAGGGTTGTTTCACTGCTTCAGGGTCGGAGCTGTCTGTGTTGTAGCCTGGTTATTCAGTTGAGGGGCAAGGCAGGTGCCATCAGGTAGTTCTGTTGTAGAATTCAAACCCTGTTCATAGTGCTTGGATTCAGGAAAGCTCAGCTGCCTTTTTCCCAGCCAGAATCCTGGTGCTCCAGTCTAGTCTGCCTGAGCCGTCATGGCTTCTGCTAGTTTCCCTGTAGCTAGGGTGTCAGGACTGTGGTTGTGATTCTCCCAGGCTACTCTCAGGGAGGCCTCCGGATCAACTGGTGCCTCTCTATCAGAAGACCTGTGGTCCGGTGCAGCCCACTTGCTTGGGCAGCACTTAATAGTCCAGAACTGCTTTACTGCTCTGGACTGAGATCCAGATGCTGTAGACTGAGGCAGTAGACTGAAAATCCTGCCAAAGTGGATGTGGGCAGTGAGTTTCAAAGTAGCATTCACGAGGCTTCTACAGCACTTGGACTCAGTGGGGATATCAGCTGCCTTTCCCTGCCAGAGGTGCTATGTTCCAGAGTAAGCTGTCTTGGTCAGTAGGGATTCTAACAGATTCCCTGTAACTAGGGTGTCAGGACTGTGAGTATGGTCCTCCCAAGCTACTCTCAGGGTGGGGTGGGGGTCCCAGAATAAACCTGCCTCTCTGTCAGAAATTCTATGGTCCAGCGCAGTCTGCCTGCTCTAGCAGCGCACCATAGTCCAGGACTGCTTCACTGCTCCAGGTGGAGAGCTTGATGCCCTGAAGTGAGGCTGTAGACTGAGTGCCCTGCTAGAGGGATCAGGGGCAGTAAGTTCCAATATGGTGTTCACAAGGCGTCTACAGCTCTTGGACTCAGCAAATCTCAGCTGCCTTTTCCCTACCTGAAGTGCTGTGTTCCAGAGCAGCCTGCCTGGTTTGGCAGGGGCTTCCAATAGTCCCACTGTAGCTAGAGTGTTAGGGCTGTGGCTATTGTCTTCCTAATATACTCTCAGGCAGATCTCAGAGCCAGCCTGTGCCTCTTATACTGAAGCTCATGAACTGGTGCATCCAGTTTCTTCAGCTGCACACAATTGCCCAGAACTGTTTCACTGCTCTGGGCTGAGAAGTAGATGCTGTACTCTTCGTGCACAACAGAAAGCTTAGATTGGCCAGGCGAGGGGTGGGCAGGAAGTTCCAATATGTAGTCTATATTCTGTCCATAGTACACTTGGGCTCAAGGAAGCTCAGCACCTGCCAGTTCAATGGATCCCCCAGTTACTGGTCAGCCAGACACTGTAATGTTTTATATCCCAGGGAGAATTACCCTCAATCTGACCATAGTGACTCTGCTGCTCTTCTCATGGATGTCAGAATGACTGCACAGAAGTTGTGGGCTCAGGAAACTGAGGAGGCCTCGGTTGGAGGTCAAAACTTCCAGATAACCTCCTGAAAAGGTTCCACTGCAGCAGGGAGTGCACTGTCTCATGGTGAGAAGTGCTCTGTGTCTCAAGTCTGGTGTCTCTATTCTTCCAGTATCTATATTTCCAATACAGAACTCTGTATTATCCCTGGCTTTCCGGGGCAAGCCCAGATAGGCTTCCACCTCACAATCTGCAGTGTCCAGTCAATCTTCCTAAAGATCAGAAGTGTCTGAGCTTATTGCCACCATCTTGCTGCCTCCCTGAAGCCAAATTTTTAAATGGATTATTTGGTGTGTTGTTGTTTACTTTTTGAATTCTCTATATATTTTGAATATTAGCCTTCTATCCAATGTAGGGTTGGTGAAGATCTTTTCTCAATATGTAGGCTGCTGCTTTGCTCTCTTGACAGTGTCCATTGCCTTCTGGATGCTTGTCAGTCTCCTGAGTTCCCATGCATACATTGATGATATTAGAGCCAGAGCTATTGATGTTCTGGTCCAGAAATTATCTCTTGTACCAATGAATTTTAAGCTTTTCCCTACTTTCTCTTCTATTAGATTTAGTGAGTCCAGTTTTAAATTGCGGTCTTTGATTCACTTCGACTTGAGTTTTGTTCAGGATTATAAATATGGATCTATTTGCACTTTTCTACATGCGTATATCCAGTTATACCACCACCATTTCTTGAAGATGTTTTCTTTTTTTCCATTGTATTATTTTGGCTTCTTTGTCAACAAAAATTAAGTGTCCTTAGGTCCAAAGGGTTTGTTTATAGGTCTTCAGTCCAATTCCATTGATCACCCTGTCTGTTTCTATGCTGATACTATGCAGTTTTATTAATATTGCTCTTTAGTACAACTTGAAGTCAGGAATGGTGATGCCTCCAAAAGTTCTTTTATTGTACTAGATTGTTTTAGCTATTCTGGGGTTTTTGTTGTTGTTGTTGTTGTTCCATTTGTTTTTTTTTTGTGTTTTGTTTGTTTTTCCACATGAAGGTGAGAATTGTTCTTTCAAGGTCTGTAAAGAATTGTGTTGGCATTTTGATGGGGATTACATTGAATCTGGAAATTATTTTTGGTAAGATGGCCATTTTTGCAATGTTAATCTTGCCAATCAATGAGCATGAAAGATAATTTCATCTTCTGATAACTTCTTCAATTTGTATTTTCAGAGATTTGAAATTCTTGTGATACAGGTCTTTCACTTGCTTAGTTATACCAAGATATTTTATATTTTTTTGTGGTTCTCATGAAGGGTACTGCCATACCACCCTGAATGTGCCTCTCATCTAGATCACTCTTTTGTGCAGGCATACTTTCCAATTATTGAACTTAAAAATGATGTTGACTCTGATTTTTCTTATAGGTCCAGTGTGTTTATATATTAACATAAAAGTACACCGTATTTCTTACACTGTGTACTGTATGAGCTGAATTATATCATTTAAACATATATGTTCCAGTTACTAAACCCCCCAAAATACGACTGTGACTTACTTTGGGAATCTACTCTTTGCAGTGGTAATAAGGATTATTTATTAGACTGAGAGACTCTAAATAAAGTGGTTTTGACACAAATTTTAAATAAATTTAAATGTATTCTGCATGGATAGTGGAAAACAGAAAATATATCCAGATCCAAAAGAAAGGTGAAGCACATGTACAGATACCAATGTTCACCTTAAAGAGAGGTGATTATTAAAGCTATACAAGTCACAGAGAACAGAAGTAAAGGTATATTCCAACATTCTTTCACCAAAAATGGATTTTCTGCATGATGTGCATGTGGATGCTTTTAATTTCCTCTATATACAAATTTTTCAGTGTTAAAATCCACACATTAAAAATATGTTATTAATAATTATGAAATAATATAAATACAAATAATATAAAATATTGTATAAAATGAGTACTTCCCCCGCTTTAAAGCTACATGTATCCATTGCAGAAATAGTACCTGAAAATGTTTAAGCATTTAGAAGTTTGTGTTTAAGTGCAAGGGATATGAATGGTGAATTTATGTATTCATGTAAATATACATGTATATATAAACACATTTCAACATTCATATATATGTATATATAAACATACTTCAAACCTGTATGCATAATTGAGGTTTTAAAATTTATTTTTTATTAATAATATCTTCTTCTTTCATAGAATTCCTCCCAAGTACAGTTTCCCCTGCATCTACTCCTCTCAGTTCTCCTCCACGTTCCATCTCAGATTCACTCTACCCCCATTTCCCCTCAGAAAATTGCAGGTCTACAATTGACAACAACCCAACATGACAAAACAGGATACAATAAGACAAGGCAAATCCCTCATATTGCAACTGGACAAGGTAACCCAATTGGAGGTAAAGAGTCTCAAGACAAGGCTAAAGAGTTAGAGACACACCCACTCCCACTATTAAAACTTCCACAAAAACACCAACCTATCAATCCATGTCTAGTTTATTTGAGGCCCACTTCATGAGAGAGATTCCATGCTGGACACTGCTTGGAAGGCCAGCAACCAAAGATTGGATAGCCCAGAGACCTAGGGTAGAACCAAACACAACTAGCACACCCAAAATATTATTGAAATGTTTCCTAATAATATTCTGTTATACTCATAGATCAGTGCCTTGTCTTGTCATCATCGAGAGGCTTCCTCCTGCAGCAGATGGGAGCTCTTCAGAGGTCCACAGCCAGACATTATGTGGAAAAAGAATCTAAAACTTTTAAAGCATAACACTAATTAATCACCTAGTTATTAGATTTAAGAATGATACTATTTTATTTTCTCAATATTACTTGTTTAAATTTTTATAGTATCACTTTCCTCAATTCTTGTCACTACTTCTGAGTGATTTTTCTCTAGTTATGCATTTTAATTATTTATAACATGGGTGCTAATTACATCATTAATATTTCTTATATTTACCACGAACTTCCACAAGCAATGTGATTCTTAACTTTCTCCCACTTTCAGTGTCCCAGATATGGAATCTTTGTCAGTGAAATGTTTTTCCTAATTTTTCATCTCCCATCCAATGTCTCAGAACTGGTTCAGCAATCTGATGGAGATAAACAAGAGCTGAATGTGATTCTTACTCAATTACTCAGTGTTATTTTTTCTCTGGATATGAAAGTCTCTTTCTTTCTTTCTTTTTTTTTTTGCTGGATTTGTGAAAGAGATTCATTCTTATGTTTTGAAGATTTAAAAAAAGGAAACAAAAACAATTGTTGAGGCTAGTCCAAGTGACCCCTGAAATAATATACATTATTCCTGTTATTTTTGGTGGCCATTCAGAGGTTGAAGGTAAATCCTGATTGCTGGTGACACTTCACAGTTATGACATAGAACTCAGATGATTAGAGCCAGATCTAACCTGAGAACCGCCTTCCCATGACCTGGGGTCCAGAACCAGAGGTGTTATACAAGCTGCCTATGGGGGAAGCAATTCATAGCCCTATCCATTTGTGACACTGGTGAACTACAACAATGCTATTTGCCTATTATATTTAATAATTATAAACTAATCTAAGCACAGACAATTTAAAACATTACATAAAATGGCAAGATATCAATAAATGTACTAAAAGTGCCATTCACATAGTGATGGTAACCAGAAGCTGTCTAATTGTACTTAAGGCCCACTCAACAGGAGGAAAATCATACCTGGTATTAGAAACTTAGTCAATGTCTTAGGGTTACTGAGATCATGCAGCTTAGAAAAGAATCTATTACCACCACTTTGCTAGACCAGCATCATTCCAAATCCTGTCGTTTTATCCACAATTAAGTGGGACTACCATGCCTCATGAAGATAGTTTCTCTATAAAGTAAGTGGAAACCAGTACAGGAAATGCAACTGGACACAGTGCAGAAGTCAGGGGATCCTCAGATACCAGCTCCAAGAGAAACATCTGCAGGACAGCTCCTGCACCTATGTCTGGGTGACAATCGTAGAAGAGGGTTCTTAAAGGTTGTAAGATCCAGAATGTCAGAAAGTCTGCTCTAAGAACATCTATTCTAGAATTGGCTGCATAAACAAGACCTCAATATTGACAATATCAATATAGATGTTAATGTGGAAAGAGGAAAGTCTTGGGGATCACACCCCTAAACAAAGAAGCAGAGGCAACTAATGACTTCTGAGAAATAGAAAATTACTGTCCCCCAGGCATAAACCCTCATATTGGTTACTGCATATAAAGTGGTCAAACTTGAAACTATATACATACAAAGAACAAAAGCAGACTCAAGAAGTTGTATTTACATATTTGTTGATGTTAATGTTTGTGTGTCTGTGTGTGTGTCTGTGTGTGTGTGTGTGTGTCTGTGTTGTATTTCACAATAATAACAGAAAGAAAAGAAGTTATTCATTTAAAGGGGTAGGGGGGCTGAAGGAGGAAAAAGAAAGAAGTGATGTAATTATATTTTATTTTAAACTATATTTAAAAATTTTGACCTGATTGAACATTAATTTATCAAAAAATGTTATTTAAAACACTTAAATATTTAAAAGATTGCATTACTGAACAGTTTTGAAGATATATTATTATGGGAGTAACTGTTTACTCTATGAAAAATTAGTTATTCAAACCACAAACAGAATAGATTTAAAACAATAAAGCACAATGATGATCACTATTCTATGATTTATCACATATTATTAGCTCACAGCACTATTTTCTCTTTAATTTGAGTTATGTAATTTTTCAAATATTTGACTGTTTTATTGTTTTTTAATTACAATTTTGCTTTAAAATAGAATGCTTGGTGTAAGAAGAGTTTGTCTTTAGAAAGAACTTAGTCAGTATATTTTGCAATTCACTGTGTGCTCAAGGAGCCTATCACTGGGTTTTATGTGTAATTGTAATTTCAACATACAGTGTATCTATCTGAATCAATCACATACTGAAGGGATAGTCAGTATACAATAAAAACTACAGTATAGAATTTGAATTCATGTTTGGAAAACTAGCAGTGCTCTACTTTAAGAACACAAATGCTGAAAGCATGTATTAGCATATGTCAAAGTAAAAATGATTCTTTTTCTTTGTTTCAATTATCTGATATCATCACCTGCTTCTTGTTTTATAATGTGCATCTTTTCAACCTGTTATAAAACTCTAGTTGCCTGGTATATACAACCTCTTGAAATGTATATTCCTAACAGTTATATTCAACTTTCCAACCTGTACACTAGTGTAGCTGTAACTGGGTACCATTTGTTTAAATCTCACTGACCTTTTATTTATTTGAATTTCTATAACTAACTTAAGTTTCCATCTTATCAACTCCAAAAAATGAACAAAGAGTCCAACAAAGCATATCATCAAATAGACAAAAGTATTTAGTAAATAAAAGAGACAAATGAATAAATGATAGAGGTGATGCCTTATTTACTTTTCTGTTGCCGTGATAAAATATCATGACCAAGGCAACTATAAAAGAAAGCATTTAAGTTGGGTCTCCTGGATCCAGAGTGCCAATCGGTGTCCATATCATGGCAGGGAGCACAGCAGTGGACATACAGGCACAGTGCTGGCAGAGTAAGCAAAAAATTGCATCTTAATTGTCAAGTCACAGAGTCACAGACATTGTGAATGGCCTGAGCATTTGAAACCTCAAATCTTACCCACTGTGACGCATGTCTTCCAACAAACCCATGCGTCCTAATCGCTCCAAAATAGTTCTATCAATCTGAAAACAGACATTGAAATATATGAGACTAGGGGCCATTCTCATTTAAACCACCATAAGCAGTTTATGATTTTCATATTGCACTTTTGCTTTTCTTTTACTTTGACAGATGAAATTGTCTTTTGATATGAAAAATTAAGTGGTTTTAACAAGCAGTGTAGGTCTTTGAATAAATTTCTTTGGTAGATTGTATTTCTTGCATTAACGTTTACCATTTCCAATTCCTTAAATGTGATCAGTGTTGATATATTTTAGTGGAAATAAAATGAACTTAGAATACCGACTCAATGAACTACCTTCTTTCTTAGGAATTTTCAAGGAAAGACACACTCCATGGGAATCTTGTGCCACTGATGATTACTGGTTGAAATCAGGGGTTTACTTGCCTCACCTAGTCACCTAAATCACAGAAATTTCCCACTTAGGACACATGGAATTATTCAACAAATACATTTCACCTACTTTGTTCCAAAGATAGCTCTCTCAATGTTGTTATAATTTACACTGTGATATAGGCAAATTTAACATAAACAAAATAATGAACAAATATTCAGTAGTAAGTACTATGCAAATACTGAAAACAAACTTATCCAATATTTATTGGGTTATTTGGCATTTTAATAGCAGTATGTATTGGCATTCAAAACCACAAAGGGATAATCTAGTAGAGTGAATGAAAACTTCATAGAAATTAGAAACAAGCCCAAACATAAAAAGAAGGTAATTAGTCTTGAAATATATTAAGTGAGGGATAGAATGAGATGAGATGAGCTAACAAAAGAAAAGGCAGCAGCCTTGCAAACTAGAGTAAGGAATTTTAATCACATTTTAAAGAGAGTAGACAATTTACAACAATGACTGATTTAATTATTCTACAAATGACTATCTGATTCTCAGATGATGTTTGATTTGGATGGTGAAGAGAGATACCCAGTAGAAAGCTTCTGCACCCATCTGTGCAAGAGATGATACACCAGGTCCACAGTATAAGAGTAGAGCTGGAAGAAGATAGATGAAATTTGGAACATGAGTGGGGGCATGATGGCTCATGGCTGTAATCCCATTATGTATGAAGTAGATACAAAAAGATCAATGGATTAGGAAATCAAGGCCAGCCGCTGCTACACAGTGAATTCAAGGCTAGTTTGAGCTCCATAAGATCATCCAAACAGATAATGTCTCTGAGCATGATTTAAAGATAAATTCAGTGAGGTTCATTAATTAATTGAATACCAGATATAGAGAAAGAAAGTAGACAGAAATTCCTTCTGAAACATGCAGGGGTATACTTGTAGAAGCAAAGCAAGAAGAAACAATGGGGTGAGTGGATTGGCACAAAGCTTTACAAGCATGGAGCTACAAGTTTGTTAATATGAGACGCTTAAAATCAGAAAGAAGTTGAATACAGGAGTCTAAAATTCCAAGGGGTATGTCTGTGTGTGTGTGTGTGTGTGTGTGTGTGTGTGTGTGTGTGTGTGTGCTTAGCTCCCGTGTGGGCACATGCAAGTGTGTACAGGAGTGGAGGACTGAGAACAAAGTTAGAGAAATTAATTTTCTCCTCTCAACAACCTGATTGAACTCAGGTTTCGGGCTTGGCAGCAGATAATTTTATTTGCCAAGCCATCTTATTAGCCTCAATTTCTGTTCTAAAATAAAATTTCAAACTTGCCAAAGAAATTCCTCTTCTCCCGCTCTCCTTTCCCCACAGTGATATATTCTCTTTTCTTCCTATAATGATGGATGAAAAAATCTGCCTTCTATGAATGTTCAATCTCTCCAAAACCTCTCTTGACCTAAGTTCTCCTATTTTTATTTTGGTATGGTCTTTTCTCTTTTCTGTATATCACCGTTTTCCCCCTCACTATGAGAATATGTTACTGGCAGTTAGGTAAGTAACAAACTTTGACAACTGTTAATCTTTGACAAAACTAAACTAAAAAGAAGCATAAATGTACAACCTCTTAAAACAGTATATCACATAGACTTCCCTGCCAATCAGTTACCTGAATAATCTGTTGTATTTCGTAAAAATGACTAGGAGGAATTATGCATAGCAGTGACACCCACCTCTTCACCTCTTCCAGCTCATTCCGTATTTGATAATAGCTACTGACTCTGCAATTGTCAAGGACATTCATGATTCTCATTGAACCAAATCCAATGTTTATTTTTAATGTATAAACATCACCAAATTCCACTTATCTTAGACATAATTTTCCATTCTTCTTTCCTGCAGCTTCTTGTCTTTTAAAATTCATTTTGCCTCTCTTCTCTGGTTTTACTTTTCCTCAAAGACTACTTTCTGTTCTTAGTAGTGACTTCTCTTTCTGTATACTAGTAATGTGAGGAAGTTTCAGAACTTCATTTGAGGTTTTTTTTCCCCTTTTCTCCATTTCATCCATTCAATATTTTGGCATTTCTCCCTGTCACATGGGTTTAAATATCCATATTCATGTTGTTACACACACTACAAAAAGCAAATATTTTTGAAAATTAAACAGACACAAGATGGTGAGCTAAACTTTGCCTTACCAAATATTGTGATCCTAAATAGTTCCTGGAACACAAGCAGGTATTGTTAGGCTCAAACTCATTTGACTAAACTTCAGTTAGGCTTTAGAAGCCTGGAAATTTTGAGTAGGCTCTGAGCTGCAGATCAGCTTGCCCCAGAATCTATCATGTACCACCATCCCAGGGCTTGGAAGTCCTAACCATTACCAGGAGGCCAAGTCCGTGCTTGGGTATGGCAAGTTCCTAGGGCAACAGAGAGAACAATAGAAACTCCAGGTTGCCCATTGTCATGGGTTGGAATCCCCACCTTGTTTCCTAGGTCACCTTTGCTAGCCAATCAAAGTACTGTTGCTCAATGATGATTGGTTCTGCCTTGATGAAATGTATTTAACCTAAACTGAAATTCTGTTCCAGGTCCTCTCCTTCTCCTTGCATGGAGAAGCTTTGGGATGACCTCAGCATGGTGATTAATAAAATCCTCTTGCATTTTGCAATGCTCTCCAGTTCTTGATGATTCCTTGGTTGCCCCACCTTTGGGATCGGGAAACTGTTCTTCAGCCCTTATAGTATAAACTGGGGTTAAATATAATAGTTCTTGCAAAAAACAGTATTGTAAATTAAATCATGGTGAAGACCAGTATACTGACTGCAAAGTTGACTACAAAAGTGATTCACAGCCAAAGAGTACCCAAGATCATCATGTCATTCACTGGAGTAAAGGGGAAATAAGAAAAAAACACTGAAAGAAAATGTAAAATGTGCCAAGAATGTGGCCATAAAGCAGAGTCCTGACACATTGGCAAGGAGAGCTACTGTCATGGAGCATAGATTAAAACTTGATTACTCAAGGGTAAAAGACAAGAAATATCTATTTGTTTGAAGTGGAAAAACCTTTCCAAAAGTAAGTGACTTGTGGAATTATACAAAGCTGTATTGTGTTTCTGTGATTGTGGCTTTTCATGTATTAGACATGTTAGCAAGTCAAGAGTAAATGAGAACAGAATATAGGCCAATGAAGTTAAGGCAAAGATTAATTAATAAGGTCAATTTCTGAAAATAAAGGGTGTTATAGTAAAACAATTTGAATAGAAAGTACACCCTGCAAAGGTAGATTTGTGTTTAAATTTGGATTTTATTTTTGGAGAGTCAGAATAAATGTTCTTAGCCTCTGATTTGTCAGCTCTTACTGTGAAGTGGAAGTACAAAATTTTTAGCCCTTAACAGTAGAAAGAAGCTAAAGTTTACCAGGAATTAATACTGTAGCTACTTGAAGTAGGAAACACACAAAAGGGCAGTGGGTATCAAAGAGGCCACTTGACACGGTCATTTTCCTTGTCCTGGTAGCCCTCCTGTGTAATATAACTGCAGGCATTGGGTGACCTTTTTTAATAAATAGATTTATTTATTTGTTGCTTAGGTTACATCTCCATCATATTGTCCTCTTTCCCCCCTTCCCAACCCCACCCTCCCACCCTCTACCCCCTAACCCTTCCATCCACTCCTCTGGAATGGAGTGTCCCTATGTAACAGTCCCTCACCCCAGTTCAGAAGTCATGTGAGTGCTAAGAGGCTCCTCATACACTGGGGGCCTACAAGGCAGTACCACCAGTGAAAAGTGTCTCATTGCCAGGGAGAGAAAACTAAAAAACAAACAAACAAAAATTAAAAAAAAATAAAAAGTCTATGTCCATGTTCTCTTTGGTTCATTGGTTGTAGTATAGATATCCTGTACTATATAGCTAAAATCCTACTATAAGTGATTATAGTGCATCCTTCTGAGTCTGGGTTAGCTCACTCAGGATAAGCTTCTCTAGTTCCATCCATTTGGCTGCAAATTGCATAATTTCATTGTTTGTGATAGCTGAGTAATATTCCATTGTGTAGACGGACTGCAGTTTTTTAATCCATTCTTCGGTTGAGGGACATCTGGGTTGTTTCCAGTTTCTAGCTATTACAAATAAGGCTGCTATGAACATAGATAAGGAAGCTTCCTTATGATTCCGTGAGGAGTCATTTGGGTGTATACCCAGAAGTGGTATGTCTGGGTCCTGAGGCAAAGCTATTCCATGTTTTCTAATATATCACCATACTGCCACCAGCAATGGAGGAGGGTTCCCCTTTCTCCACACACCATCACCAGCATGTGCTGTCATTTGAGCTTTTGATCTTAGCCATTCTGACAGGTGTGAGATGGAATCTCAGAGTCGTCTTGAGTTGCATTTCTCTGATGATTAAGGATGTTGAACATTTCTTCAAGTGTCTCTCAGTCATTAGGGATTCCTCCTTTGTGAATCCTCTATTTAGATCCGTCCCCCATTTTTTGATTGGATTATTTGGTTTCTTGGCATTTAATTTCTTGAGTTCTTTGTAGATTTTGGATATTAGCCCTCTGTCAGATGTGGGGTTGGTGAAGATTTTTCTCCCAGTCTGTAGGCTGCCATTTTGTTTGAATGACAGTGTCTTTTGTCTGACAGAATATTTTCAGTTTCATGAGGTCCCATTTATTGATTGTTGGTCTTAGGTCCTGAGCTGTTGGTGTTCTGTTCAGGAATTTGTTACCTGTGCCAATGATTTTAAGGGTTTTTCCCACTTTATCTTCTAGTAGATTTAGTGTGACTGGCCTTATGTTAAGGTCTTCGATCCACTTGGACTTATGTTTTGTACAAGGTGATAAGTATGGGTCTAATTTCATTCTTTTACAAGTGGACATCCACTTGGACCAGTACCATTTGTTGAAGATGCTGTCCTTTTCCCATTTTGCAGTTTTGGCTTCTTTGTCAAAAATTAGGTGGCCATAGGTGTGTGGGTCCATTTCTGGGTCATCAATTCGGTTCCATTGATCTGCTGGTCTATTTCTATAGTAATACCATGCTGTTTTTACTACTATTGCTCTGTAATACAGCTTGAAATCTGGGATGGTGATACCTCCAGATATTTTTTTATTGTACAGGATTGCTTTAGCTATTTGGGGTTTTTTTTTGTTATTCCATATGAAATTGAGAATAGCTCTTTCCAGGTCTATAAAGAATTGTGTTGGTATTTTGATAGGAATCGTATTGAATCTATACATTGCTTTTGGTAGGATGGCCATTTTTATTATGTTGATCCTACCTATCCATGAGCATGGGAGATCTTTCCATCTTTTAAAGGCCTCTTCAATTTCTTTCTTCAAGGGCTTGAAGTTCTTGTTGCACAGGTCCTTTACTTGCTTGATTCGAGTTACCCTAGGTATTTTATATTGTTTGTGGCTATTGTGAAGGGGTTGTTTCCTTTATTTCTTTCTCAGCCCATTTGTTTATTGTATAAAGAAGGGCTTCTGATTTTTTTGAATTAATTTTGTATCCAGCCATCTTGCTGAAGAGTTTTCTGGTGGCATTTTTGGGGTCGCTTATGTATACTATCATATCGTCTGCAAATAGGGATAATTTGACTTCTTCATTTCCAATTTGTATCCCCTTGATCTCTTTTCATTTTCTTATTGCTCTAGCAAGAACTTCAAGTACTATATTGAAGCGATATGGTGAAAGAGGGCATCCTTTCTTGTCCCTGAGTTTAGAAGAAATGCTTCAAGTTTCTCTCTATTTAATTTGATCTTGGCCACTGGTGTGCTGTATATTGCCTTTATTATTTCTAGGTACGGTCCTTGTATGCCCATTCTCTCCAGAACTTTTAGCATGAAGGGGTGTTGGATTTTGTCAAATGCTTTTTCTGCATCTAGCGAGATTATCATGTTGGTTTTTTTTTTTTTTCTTTCATCTTGTTTATATGGTGAATTACGTTGATAGACTTTCGTATGTTGAACCAACCCTGCATTCCTGGGATGAAGCCTACTTGATCATGGTGTATGATACTTTTGATATGTTCTTGAATTCGGTTTGCTAGTATTTTATTAAGTATTTTTGCATCTATGTTCATGAGGGAGATTTGTCTGAAGTACTCTTTCTTTTTTGGTCTTTGTGTAGTTTAGGAATCAGGGTGACTGTGGCCTCATAGAATGAGTTTGGCAGTGTTCTTTCTAATTCTATTTGGTGAAAGAGCTTGAAGAGTATTGGCGTTAGCTCCTCTTTGAAGGTCCTGTAGAATTCTGTGCTAAAACCATCTGGCCCTGGGCTTTTTTTGTTTGGGAGATTTTTAATTACTGTTTCTATTTCCTTAGGGGTTATAGGGCTGTTTAATCTGTTAATCTGATCTTGATTTAGTTTCGGTAGGTGGAATCTATCAAGAAAATTGTCCATTTCATTTAAGTTTTCAAATTTGGTGGAGTATAGATTTTTAAAGTAGGACCCAAATATTCTCTGGATTTCCTCAATGTCTGTTGTTTTTTCTCCCTTTTCATTTCTGATTTTGTTGATTTGGGTTTTTTCCCTCTGCCTTTTAGTTAATTTGGCTAAGGGTCTATTTTGTTGATTTTTCTTGAAGAACCAAATCTTGGTTTCATTGATTCTTTGTATAGTTCTTTTTGTTTCTAAGTTGTTGATTTCAGCCCTAAGTTTGATGATTTCCTGCCTTCTGCTCCTCTTGGGAATGTTTGCTTCTTTTTTTTTTTTTCCAATTCCCCAAGTTTAGCTGTTAATTCACTAATATGAGCTGTCACAATTTTCTTTTTGAAGGCACTTAGTGCTATGAACTTTCATCATAGCACAGCTTTCATTGTGTCCCATAAGTTTGGGTATGTTGTGCCTTCATTTTCGTTGGATTTTAAGAAGTCTTTGATTTCCTTCTTTATTTCTTCCCTGAGCCAGCAGTCATCCAGTAAAGAGTTGTTCAATTTCCATGTATGTGTAGACATTCTGTTGATTCTTTTGCTGTTGAAGTCCAGCTTTATTCCATGGTGGTCTGATAAGATACAAGGGGTTATTTCACCCAAACACAAAAGAATACACCTTCTTCTCAGCACCTAACAGAATCTTCTCCAAAATCGACCATATAGTTGGACACAAAGATAGCCTCAACAGATACAAGAAAATTGAAATAACCCCTTGTATCTTATCAGACCACCATGGGTGACATTTTTGTGTACTTTATATTCTAATCCCCATCTCCCTCCTGTCCTCCCAGTCCCACACTCCCACCCACTTCCCCCATACACTACTCTCCCCACTCAGTACCAACCCACTCTGGCACATCAATCCACATCAGGACTAAGTGCCTCCTCTTCCCTGGAGGCAAGAAAAGGTAGTTCTGCTAGGAAAATGAGCTCCAGAGGGAGGCAATCATCTAAGTCCAGGATAGACCCCATTCTGATTCTTAGGAGATCCACTTGATCCATACATATATGAAGCAATCCATCAGCTTCATGTATGTAATTGGCCTAGGGCCAGTCCTTGAAAGCTCCTTGCATGATGGTTCAGTCTCTTTGAGCACCCTTGTGTTCCAGTCAATGGACTTAATTAAGTCCTTGATCCATCCAGCTTCCTCAAATCTCCCTCTAACTTTTCCTTAAGACTCCATGATTTTAGCCTAATTATCTGCTTGATAAGCTTTATCGGATGTAATGTCCAGACCCCTCTCACCCTCCAGTTCTGACATCTATTTCATATCCCCTCCTGAGAGGGATTCAACCATCATTCCTTGAGCCCTCTTTTCTACTTAGTTTCTTTGAGTCTATGGATTGTAGCAGGATGATCATGTATGTATTGGCTAACCTGTTTATGAGTGAGTAAATACCCTGTGTGTCTTTTTGGGTCTGTGTTAGCTCACTCAGGATGATCTTTTCTGGTTCCATTCATCTGCTTGAAAAATTCATGATATGTTTGTTTTTGAGAGTGGAGTAGTGCCTTCCTTTTTACAATGTTAAACGGGCCGAGAAAGAAATTAGGGAAACAACTTCCTTCACAATAGTCACAAATAATATAAAATACCTTGGTGTAACACTAACCAAGCAAGTGAAAGATCACTTTGACAAGAACTACAAGTCTCTGAAGAAAGAAATTATAGAAGATATCAGATTGGAAACAATACATTACAGTTTGAACTACTAAGGGATAAACTTGAGCCTAAATTCATACATTTTTAAGAATAGCTGTTTGTCTAGGAAATACAATGACTAAATTAACATACATAATGCAGGGAAAAGATACTGTTTTCCACCACAAAATAATGATGAAAGTATAAATTGTAAATTTGAAATTTCTTCAATAACACACAAAAAATTCTCATGTATCATTTAAATAACAATTTTGTACATATAAATTTGTAAAAGAAAAATAAGTGATTAAACTCCTCACAATATAAATATATATTCATGAAAGGAATTCTACGAAAGAAACACTAATATACCAGTGTAGTAGAACTACAGACACTAACCAGGTCAGATACTCAAGATATCTAGGTAGGAAATAAATGCATACTATATATTCATTATAACTTATACTCCCTTGCCTAAACAATAGTAAGACATAACTGTGTTTGTTTTGTGTTTCTGTGGGATTTGTTCCTTAGTTTTCTGTATTCCAGCCCATTAATCTTTGTCTGTCAGGCTCACCTCACATTCATACAGATACCAGCTGAGCTGAAAATAGACTCTTGGTAGATCTCTGTTCACAGGATGTGGAGATGTGGAAAACTTAGACTTTCTACCCATATCTATTTGAATAAGTGCCGGGAATGTTTTTCTGTGGTTTCTCAGCATGACATGCTTCTTAATGATAATTATCTGATTCTCTATGTTGTAGATAACTGTGTCTTCTAAATTCCTACTTCAGTTGACTAAATAGGTGGATATATGGGAGGAGACATAAGGTATAAGGAGAGTCTTATTCCCTTTTCTCTTTCTTTCTGCTCAGTGTGAAGCATGGAGCTACCAATATGGAACTATAGGAATCTAATGACTCCTGAGAGGAGGGGAATTAACTATGATATAGATAATACAGTGATAATTCTCACTTTCTCTAAAGGGAAGAAAGCCATTGATGGACTACCCAGACCCTTAGTATGTAGGACAATCTAATCTCTCTAGTGCATGCATGTGTGTGTGTGTTGAACTATACACAACTAGTAACACACACACACACACACACACACACACATATATATACTTTGTACTCTTTGTTCTGCTCTTGTAGGATACTTTGCTAATACACTTCCATCGTGAATTAATTCACAGGCAGCACCTTTGGCATAATTATATTATGATTGCAGAGCCTCATAACAAAATATGCACCCTTTTAAATATCATTTCAGAGTGACACCTTCCCACCGCTGCCCTTTCTGATATGTGACATACAGTGAGTTGGCAGATGGTTATGAGGAAGGAGTTAAATCTGTCAGGACCGTGATCTCAGACGTCCCAGACTCCAAACAGCAATAAATCTGTTAACTGTGAATCTTTCATTCTTTGGTATTTTGTTACAAGCGCCAAAATAGACTGTGATGACAGTCCTTATGACATGGCAGTTGACTTAACACAGACTTAGAAATAAAAAGAGCAAAGAAAAGTACAATATATTTTATGACATGGTGTTAGAGGTTGCATAAAAACCATAATTTCTACATAATTTATAATTACATAAGCCATTCGTATTCATCAAAACCAGAAATGAATTCCACCCAAATGCATAAATTGTAAGCATCAAAGAACATTTGAGACATGGGCTTAGCATCTTTTACATTTATTTACATTAAATACAACAAACACACAAAACTAAGGAAACCATACTATTGTGTCTATGGACATATTGAACAAAGTTTAAATTTTATTAATATACATGTTTTCTCAATCATTTATTAATTTTTATGGTACAAACATTCAAATCATTTTTTCTTGGTTTTAGGATATTGATCATCATTGTTTCAAGCCATCTATTCTGCTGTGCAATAGCACATCAGACCTTTCTACAGGGAGTGAGACCTTGATAACCACTCCTGCATTACTAACTTTGCAGGTTAATAAGGAAGGAAAATCATGCTTTTGAGACCAGCCTAGGTTAGAAATTAGTTTAAAGCCAACTTGAAATACATATGGACAAATAGTTACCCAGTCCTTCCTACCCCGTACTCCTTTAGTCTGTGTGAGCCACCATTCTACTCCTGTCTTCCATTGAGTCAGCGTTGTTAGTTTCCAAATAGGATGAGATCATGTAGCAGGATAATTTGCAATGCTTGCCTGATTTCACTTCAAAGTCATCTCTACCTCAACGGACACAAACAACACAATGTGGTTTTGAGTGGTACAATTTATTCCTTTGTATATATGTACCAGATTATATTTATCCACTCATCACTTGATAGACACTTAGGTTTCTTTGGTTTCATGACTATTGTTATTACTGCTATAATAAACAATGATGTTTCAATTTTGTACCAGTAAGTTGGACCACTGGATTATAGCAGATTGTATTTTGAAGTTTTTGAAAAATAACCACCTCATTGGAAAAGGAAATGGCATAGGATTTTTCTTTCTTAATTTAATTATTTTTAATTTCTTAATCACATCATCTTCTTCCCTTTCCTTCCTCCAACTCTTCCCTTGCCCTCTCCCTCAAACCCCTCCTTTGTTCCTCCCTTATTCCCTCTCAAATGTATTCTTTTTCATACATATATATGTATGTGTGTGTAAAATATATATGTGAAATATATATGTATAAACATATATTTTTTACTTTGAAAAGAGAATGTTTCCTAACATAACATTCTGAAAGTGACTAAACTAGGAACACTTGAGGGAGTAAAATTTTAGCTCTTTTCAAGTTGTTTAAAATATTTTAATCTGTTTAATTTTATTCTTCCTTGTGCCCATCTTGAAATACTTTATTTTTATCACAAAGATACCTAATTATTCAGTTTAATATGGGTAAAGTGAATAATATATTTGATCCTTTATTCATGAGTCCAATCAGTATGTACAATGCCTATATACAAACAAAAATAAAAAAATGAAGATATTTAAAATACATTTTAAATATACCACAATAATATTTTGGGGGCCAATTTTAAAGTGGGGAGAATCTAACAGCAGTTTATTCTGTGAGGTAACAAAAAAACTGCAGATATGAACAAAAGAAGAGCATATTATTGAAGTGGGGATAACAGCTTAATATAATGAAGAAATGTCAAAGACATTAAACATGGTTATTGACGTTACTGATGCCAAAGAAAATATTGATTTGATGACTAAATCATACAGTACTACTAAAGGCATGTTCCAATTCCCATTAAATATATCTAAAGCACAATGAATAGTAGATACTGTAGATGGGATGATATAGCAGCATTTGTGAACAGTCGACAAATTCTAGACCAGAGGTCCAGGCAAACGTTCTCCTATCAAAATTCTAGAGTGTAGCTTTTCATTCCTTCAACTCCTCAAATATGCTTCATTTCGTCAATTGACCTGATCATTTTAGAGGCTTATATCACCAATCAAAAGCATTAGTGGAATCCAATGTCTTCGAAATGGAGAAAAAAATTTCGCCCATTACCTGGAAGTATTATGAGGTTCTAGAATACAACAAACAGATATTAGATACTGATTTATTATCATATTTAGTGATCTACTTAGAGCACTGCTTCCTCTCCCATGACTACACTTGCTACTGAAACAGAATGACCTGGGGACATAGCTACAATAAAGCGTGTTTGCCTTTAACAACCAGTTGACTGCCAACGAAGCTTTGTAAAATCTCACCTGCTTGCTTGCCCCAACTTGTGATTTTATAATTCATTTACATCATTTTGCTTTCTGAATGAAACATGACAATTAAGTAATACAGAATCTCTTCCCTTTGATTTTATATAAACAATTATATAATTTTAAAATTATTTTCTAAAATGTCAACTAAAGAATAAGTTGTATTCTCAGCATGCCTCTCTCCAAGTTCTGCCATTAGCCATGTAGACCTGAAACTCTCTTTTGTCATCTATGATACAGGTCAAATTAAATTCCACCTTTGTGTCAGGAAAATAAAATAAAATTTAAATTTTATTTATATTTACTGTGATATAAAATTATAACTTATTCATCATATTCTCATGCCCATAGAAGAAAGCATCAAGGTCAGATGACATCAGTCAGTTTTCCATGCTTTGACTAGTACTAGTTAACCATCAGTTACCTCTTACCTCTTACTCATCAGTCTAAGTGCCTAGACTGGAAAAGTAGTCAAAAGACAAAACCTTCTTTTTGGGTATTACATTCTAGTATACAAAATAATAAGTAAGTAAAAAATAATCAAAGTGATTCAAAAAACAAAGAAGGAGGGTGGATGGATGGATGGGTGTTTGGAATGAGGGGCAAGGTAGCTTTTCCAGAAGAATTGTCTCCTAAGTCCCTGAAGAATTGTCTCTTGATTAAGTATACCAATAAACCAAGATTTGAGGAAAGGACTAGACAGATTCCCAGGGAAGACCATTTTGGGGACTATATGACACCAAACGTAGCTATAGTTGATTTCTTTTCTCCCAAGTTTGGATGCAATTCCTGTATGGTCAATCAAAATATAAATATATTTGATATTTGAATAAAGAATGAATCCCCATACTGAAAAATATTTAATCTTCATGATATTACTTATTTTAGCAAGTTTAGCTCTCTCCTCAAAATGAATAGTTCTGGCAATTATTTAAAGTAAAGTGTGAAACATAGGTATTTATAGACCAGGAGTTTACTTTGGGGAAAAATTATGATTAGGGAAAGTCAGAAAAATATAATCCCTGGCTCTCCTGTGGTTGAAGTCAAAAAGCTTCCTGATGAACCAATCTTAGTTCATAAATTATGATTCTCTAATCATTTTCTCAAGAAAAATGAAATAAATTCTTAAATAAAACATTCACATGTATTTATTTGTTTGTTATATAATGAAAACTTTACACAAGGACAATATTGCCTTATAGGGCAAAACTTTGAACACTTACTTCTCATTCTTTCTTTCTCTGACCCTTATCCTCTTTCCTGTCTATATTCTCTTCCCTTTATCCATCTTTTCTGGGACATCTGTTTGCTTTGTACCACCTGTTAGAGTGTTAGTCCTTTCCAGAAAAAGATAACTTATTCCTCATCCTTGAATATCCAAGAAGCACAGTAAATGCCATCCAAATGTGGATAAGTAATTTTTTTAAATAAATTTAATTCTCATAACAAATATTCAGGAAAATCAAATGATAAGAGTAAAATTGGTATTTGATTCTGCAATATTTGGTCTCAGTTATCAACTTGGCAGCAAACAAGTCTCTGGGTATGTCTAGATTGAGTAAATAGGTTAGGAATATCCACCCTAAATGGACAGGTGTTGTGTGGAGAATAAAACTTTCAAAATAAAACAAACTCAATCATGTTTGCATAAATCTTTAAGGCAATGTCTTCATTCTTGTGTTTTAAAATAGGTCTGTACATAAATACTTCTAAAAGTTTTGTTAATATGAACATTAGGCTATTCTTTACTGTAATCATACATTAGTGAGTATATCTGATGGTTTGTTATTAGTTTACCCATTTCATTGAGGTTTATCCACTATAGCATATTATTGTGGAAGGTCTGAGGAATTTATTCTAGGTTTGTTTCTGACTAGCTTTATAAATGTGGTAAGTAAATACAGGTCTTTCTACCAACTAACTTAATGACAAACTTAGAATAAACTCCTATTTCCTGAAGAGATAGTTAGCATAAGTAGGAATATAATTTATGAGATGTGAATAGATAAAAGAGGATTTTCTTCTAATCTCTGGTAAAACCATGTTTGCATTACCCTTGTAAATCTGTACTGCATAACTCTGAGATTTGCAGCAAGTTATTCCTTTCCATTCTTAAATGTCAAATTCACTGGGAGGTTTTCTGAGAAATTCAATACATTCTTCTTGTTGTATTGCCATATATCTGAGACTAAGAAACACTTTGATGAAAAAGTTTGACTGAGGTCATAGATATTTAACTTGGAACTAATATGACATCATGAGACCACATGTTTATACCTTTAACTTGATAGTGATGGTGAAAATTATGATGCTATAATAAAATTAACATGTGAGGGAACTTTACAGTGTATTGCTTAAAATACTAGATCAAACCTAGAAGACTGATATTGATGTTAATATTATAGTCTACCAGAAATCCAAACTATAGTTACAGACATTGAACATGTCATTAAGTCTCTTGGACAGGGATAGACTAGATGTAGGGAATTCTTATATATGAACTAATATAAAAGAAATTTTAAAAATTTTAAAAGTTCATACATTGTAAAGTCACTTATAAACAGTGTCAGTAACCAGGCAGGATGCTATGCCACAGTGTGAGCTGAGTACTATAACACATTTTCCACTTCTGTATTATATTAACAATTGGTTACAGCTCTCATATAAAAGAACATGGTCCTTGCTATTTTGATAATAGCGCAAAGGTTAATGTACCAAAGTTAAAATGGGAGTGTGTGTGTGTGTGCGCGCGCGTGCGCACATGTACACACACATGCATTTTTGTGTGTGAGAGGGAGAGGACAGAGACAAAGAGAGAGATTGTTGTAGATTTAGATATTGAAGATGTAGATATCTGATAACTTGGCCAGTGTCTTCTTTAGTTCCTCCAAAATTTACATATCCAAACTAAATCTAGATCAAATTTACATTTATGTTCTAATGATTGACCAGCATGGAAATTCTCAAGTACCCTATGATGAAAACAGATCATTCAGTGTTTGGTGTTAATCTTAGTATCAGCATAGCAATATACTTTATGTTGTAGTGTTCATTCCCATGGATTTAAAACTCTTATTGAATGAAGATCTTTAACATCCATGATAGACCTTGTTCTGTCCTTATCAGAATATGTTGGTCAGGACTCTTTAAAAATACTAAATTTATTTCATTTATTTCATGGGAACAGGGATGGGCACATATGCCATAAGAATGTGTGGAAGCAGAGGGCAACCTCTGAGAATTGTTTCTCTTTTCATACATTATGGCATTCTTTTTTTTTTTTCAGGCCAATAAATGGTTCTTTCTCTTATAACAATAAATACAGTACAAAACAACTGAAGTAAATAGGCCACAATTCTGAGAGTTATATGGCTTAGCATACATTCTCAATGTCCAGTCCATACGTTATTTGACCCCTGACTTTAACATTCTACTATCTAACCATCTCCATGAGTTTAAAGTTCTCTATCTAACTCAGCTTTCATACTAACTTGCATCACAATTTTAAAAACATCTTCTTAGCATTCTTTTATCACAATCCCTAGAGTATGTCAGTGTCCCCTGAGAGTAAGGAATTTCACTTGAGGTGATAAATCATGCATGTTTAAGATTCCTTATATTAGATGAAACGATAGCAGAACTAAGTATACTAAGATTTAGTTTGTTAAAATTTAATTTCTGGTGAGTTCACTCATTATTCTACCTCAGGGTATAAGTTTGAGACATACTAACCAGTCCTTATTTAACCTGTCTTCATATTCTTGTAATTATTTTAAATTATGTATTCCTATTTGTAATTGTTGGTCTTCCTTGTCCACTTGACTAGATTTAGAATCACCATGGAAACACAATCTTAATGTATCTATGATGATGTTTACAGAAATGTTTAGCTGAGGAGAGAAGAACCACTTTGAATACAGGGGAATTATCCTATGAGCTGGAGTCGTAGATTAAGTAAGAAATAAGAGTGGGCTGAGCAGCAGCATTCATCTCCCTTCACTTCTTGACTCCAGATACTATGTGATCAACTACCTTCTATTCCATGATGGGCCATCTTCCCTCAAAGGATAAAATAAATCCTTCATCTCTCATATTGTTTCTAGTGGGTATTCAGCTACAAAAAGAAGAAAAGTCATTCAGACACTAACACTTCTTAAATGTATTTTTATGTAAAATGTTACTTATGTGTAAATGAACTAATTTATTTACTGGTCAACCCAAACATCAGTCTGGTCTGATGGTGAAAACTGAACAGGTTGTGTTGATCTTATTGGGCAATAATTCTTTCTGCATATACTTACACACTCTATTCCATTTTTACCATATCAATCATCACTTTCTCAAGTCTTTAATTTCTTCTGGTTAATACTGATAGTCTTGTCTCATATGGAACCTTAGTGTGGGGGCCATTTAAGTTGAGTATATAATCATTTCTTCGGAAACCATAATGTGCTTCACAGAGAACCTGGATCATATTTTCACTGATGAGTGTTTTCAGAAAACTCTCTACCTCTCTATGGACATAGATTCTGGTAGTTTATTATATTGGCTCAACTATAAATTTAGACTCTCAGAATGACCAAAGTCAAACTCATACTATACTCTGTAGATGCATAGTGCTTTTTGAACATGTATTATGATATAAATAACAATTGAGTCTTTCAATAGAAAACAGCACTAGAAAAAGAATCAACTCCAACATTAGCTGATTTTGGAAGCAAAATTGGGGTGTATTAATCAGAATATTTAGAGACTGGGGAGATGGTTCAGTCAGAAAAGTACTCTCCATGCAAGTTTGAGGATGTGAATTTTTCCTCAGCACCTACATAAAGAGAATGGGTCCTGTAGTATATGTTTGTAATCTCAAGGCTGGATATATGTACAGTCAGTATAACCAAACTGATGAGCTCGAGGTACAGCTAAATCTCTCTCTCTCTCTCTCCCTCCCTCCATCCCTCCCTCCCTTCCCCCTCTCTCTTTCATATATACACACCCAAAGATCCCCACATGCATGCACACATATAGGAATATGTACACATACATACACATATATAAAATTAAAAATAAAGATAATATTTCCACAAAGACTCACAGACATGGAGGGACATACACATGGCAATTGTATATATCCAAGGGTGGACACATGCTTCTCAAGATCAAGTATCTTAATGCATTATTTTGAGGCTTTTAAATGTTAAACAAAAGTTTTTAGAAATTCTTATTTCCTCTACAAAATTCTTTTGTAAGTTAGACCATAAAGTTATTTCTGGATACATTGTACAGGTTTATAGCCAGGTAAGAAGAAAGACATAGTGAAAAATAAGCCTAACATATGTCGTAAGGAAGTCAAGATACATTTTTGACTATGCACAGGGTTTTCAATCTTGTCTGTGAGATTTTCTTAATTCATAAAAAATCAAGGAGTTTTTTTATTCCCTTTGATGTTCCTTAGTTTAACTCTATATGCTGCCTCTGTTTCTCCTCTGAGACTTGGCTAGTATAAAATTATAGGCTAATGGTGATGACAGTTGCACAATTTGGAAGATTCTTTACACTGAATAGGAAAACAGATCTTCCCTAGCCAGTCCTAAAAATCTTAATCTTGAATTGACAATATGACTCAGCTAGTAAGAGTATTTGCTCTTAAACTTAAAGACCTGAGTTTGATCTTCAGGCCCCTCCATCATACATGGTCATTTCTATAGTTTGATGTATATATTAGATACAATATGTTTTCCCTCAAATTCTCCCTTATTCTCTTGATATTATTCCTGGCTCCTACTTTAGTAAATCATCCTGGTACTTTTTAAATTTTGCTCTTCCATTAATTTATTCATTTGTTCATTTTACAACCCAATCACACTCTTACTCTGACCTCTCCTCCCAATCCCAATCTCCAGCTCACACTCTCCATTCTCCCCCCCTTCTCCTCAAACAAGAGAAGGCTCCCACCCTGGCTACAAACCTGCCCTGTCACAACAAGCCACATCAGGACTAAGTATCTCCTCTTACACTGATGCCAGACAAGGCAGCCCTGCTATGGGAGAGGATCCAAGGCCAGCAATAGAGTCCAAGTCAGAGACAGCATCCTGCTCCAATTGTTAGGGTACCCACATAAAGACCAAGCAGCCCCTCAGCTTCATACATGTGTAGGGGATCTAGGTCCACCATGCTCTTTGATTGGTGCTTCAATCTCTGTTAGCCCCATGGGCCCAGGTCAATTGACTCTGTAGGTCTTCTTTAATACTCTTTAAATGTCACTATTTAAATAAGAGAAATCACTTCTAACTGATACACTCCAATATCCTGTGAAATAGGAAAATGCAAGAGTATATAACCAATAAAAGCATAATAGTCAACAACAAAAATCCCCAGATACTAAGAATGTATGCAGAAATACTTCATACAGCAATCAGAGTTGTCCTCAGTGATACACAAGATCATCAATAATAAGGCAAATGTTAGAAGTTGCTCTAGACAGTTGGAAAAATTCTAGTGTTTGATGATGTATCATTGTACAAGATGATAAAATACGTGCCCATGAATGTTGGTGTCCATATAGGAAAAGAACTGTAAAGAGGCAGCCAAAGCTGTAAAGTGGTGGTTTTCAACCTTCCTAATGCTGAAGCCCTTTAAAGCAGTGTCTCATGGGATGGTGACCCCAACCACAAAATTAAATACAGTATCTTCTGTTGTGGTGACCTTCAACCACAAAACTATTTTTATTGCTAATTCATAATTTAATTTTCTCACTGTTATGAATCATAATATCAATATATGATATATTCAAGATATCTGACATGCAACCCCTGTAAAAAGGTCATTTCAACCCCAAAGGGATTGTGACCCACAAATTGAGAACCACTACTGCAGAGTATTTCATGGTAAGTCACACAGATTATTATTACAAATAATCCCAAAACATAATTAAAGTCACCTTTGATCAAATTTCATGTTCTTCAATATACTTTATTATCAGAATAGATGGAAATTTGTGTTCATTGTTCAATTTCCTTTCTGCATTTATACTATCATTTCATTGAATAAATACTTGTTTTCTAAATTTTATTTTCTATGCTAGACATTATCCTTGGTAGCAACATCTACCTGGAATTCCATCGAAGTTATTATTTTGAAGTCTCTTTGGACTTTGGGATAGTTTAAGCTTTATTGTCTTATCATATTTCAGAAATACATGCTCTGGTTCTTATTATGCAGAATGAACGACTTGAGTGGTAACTGATTCACTCTTGTTACCATCTAAGGTGTGTGACAAAGAATGTTTCTTCTGATTCTATGTATATCTTCAATACTTTTTATCATTTATTTTTGTTCAACAAAAATCACCCCTATATTAAAAAATGAAAATACAGTAACAAGGAATCCAACTCTAAGGCTCATAAACACACACAGCGATAAATATAAAGTTATTTTCATAAACGAATGATGTCTAAAGTGAGAAGTGGTGTGTGATATGAGCTTGTTTAGACCATGAAATGTTGCCTGTCATCATTCCCCTAATCAATTAATATATTTTAGTGTAATATTTAGAATATTGATATTTAGAACTATAACTTTTACCTTGATAATACCTTAATTATCATTAGTTACTGAACATTAATTTCTATGTTATGATTTATAACATTTAGGGTAGAGCCCAAGACTCTAGCTTTATCTTTTGTTACCAAGCAATACAACTTTGCTACACATTGAACAGCAAAGTTCTAAATATCACAATTAGGTCTATTTTTTATGGTATGAGAATGTGACTCCAGGAGAGATAAGCTCTCCCAAAATTACACAACCTAAACTTAGGATTCCTAAACATAGATTTATTTGTTGTATGAAATATCAATCTTAAGCAACATTGAGGGGAAGGAGCCAAATTATAAGAGCTTCACCAAAAACAAATCATTCTAATTATTCTTAAAGAGTGGTAGGAGTTTCCAGATGCTGTAGGAGAATATGGACAATTACAGTCAGTGTATAAAGACCAAGTGACTTAAGGTTGAAGCAACCACAGTAATGCTCATGGAGTGGAAATGGGGACAGAAAAGCTAGAAATAACCATCATGATGTTGGAAGAGTCACTTACAAAAAAATAGAGAGATTTAAATTCTTAACTGAAATTGGCAATTGAAAGTCATTTAATAATGTCTTAGACCTCATTAAGTCTAAGAAAAATTTGTTTTCCTAAGGATTTCTGTTTGAATTATTCTGGAAGATAAGCATAAACCACTACAAGTTGTAGGAAATAATTTTAATTTTCAATACCAATCATAGCAAAGATGTCCTGGAAATGCTTCAGAAATACCAATAGAATTTGGATATCAATTTAATAAACCAGAGAGAGTACCAAGAAATCAATTTTTAGTCACTGAAAAGATGAAAAAAAAAACCAGGAGAAAGGAGATGAGTTGAATAAAGGCAGATAGGCTGAATGGTGGGAAGCTGTGGGAGGCTTTGGGGTGGTCCCTGGAGATACTGGTTCAAATTTGCTATGCAAATATCCATCATCAATTTGGTATCATCCCAATGACACATTTACATTGATTGGATATTGGAGTGCACACATCTTCTGTGTGCTGAATAGCAGCTACATTATTTTGTTTTAAGCCCTACTTTAAGAGCACAACCACTTCCTTAGAGGCTTTATTTATAGTTTAAACAGGAAACTCATTTCACCAGCCAACTATTCAAATTAAAACACTTGCAAAGAATATCTACAGAGAAGTGATATAGGACTCCAGCTTTTGGAAGCATTTGCCACACAATGCTAGATGGCTACAGCTTTATATATTTCCTAACACTACAAGAATAACAATATCTATAGAAAAAGTAAGCAGAGAGAGTAGTACGGCTGTGTCAAACCTGAGTTTCCCTACAGTCTACACTGTTGATAATATTTGCTCTAAGGATGTATTTTTGGACCTCTATTATAATTCCATGAATCTCTGGAAACAAAACTAGAAATCAGGCATGACAACAACTTTCTTACTCCAAAATTTTCCTTTCGTTTGAAACCAATATGAAATTAGTAGAACAACAACAACAACAAAAAGAACAACCCACAAAGCTGCATAGCTGGTAAAAATCCCAATTATTGATGTGCACATATATTCCTGATTGTGCCTGATGTGCACAATTCTCAGGCTCTCACTCAAAACTCATTTGCTCATATTGTTTTATATTGTTTATATTTATACATGCATGGTGATCCAGTGTCTCAAAACCTTGAACTCAGTTTTTTCATGTGGACAGAGAAATAATTTTTCTTATTCTTTCATTCATGAAGACATCAAGTAAGAGAATCCACTATATGCTAAATATTTATCATTATATATGTACATTCAATGTTACTAATTTGATGAAATTAAACTTGTTTGCTATATCAGTCCAATGAGGCATCTGCAGATTGGTAAAGATATAACCCGACATTGTGGGAATGTCAACTAAAGGAGACATAAAAGAATTTAGCCCAGAGCCTAGTAAGAGCTTTAATCCCATAATATTTCCTCTATAAAGGTGAATTCTTAGCTAGGAATATATTGTCAACAGTGCATTCACTAGGTGAAGAACCAGCATTTACAACAATGAGCATATTGTGCACTGACTGTAAAAGACAAACAATGAGGAATGAAGAAAACATTATTGAAAGTAATGCACAAGCATCCACACACTTTAAATTAAACCTCTATCTAGCCTTACACTAATCATGAAAGACTGTCCTGGTTCTGAGAACACATGAAACCCATCCGGGACTACACTTCTGACTTCTTTTATCGTGTCCCTGGAGCGTCTAAGCAGTGAACTTAGAAAAAGATGCTGGATTAATTAATAGAGCAACGCAGGATGGAAGAAGTAATAATGGCTTCATTTATCGAAGACACAATCAACATTATAGAAAATCATGTAGAATCAAGAGCTAAGCTACTAAATTCACCAAGGTCAAAAATAACCAGATTGATGTATTAAAACTACTTAAATCTCTATACATATATACATATATAGTTTTAATGGATAATCCTCACTGCCAACCTGACTATTAATATTATCAAGGAAATACATAAGAATGTCTTTGGGTGTGTTTCCAGAGAGTTTTAACTGAGGAAGGAAAATACTGTAAATGTTGGCAGCACCATTCTATGAACAGAAATCTCAGGCAGAATGAAAAGGAAGAAGCAAGCTGAGCACCAACATTCATCTCCCTCTGCTTTCTGAATGTGAACACAATGTGACAGCTGTCTCAAACTTCTGCCACCACAGCTATGACACCTTCCCCTCCATAATGACTACATGTGAAAATTGTGAGTCCAAACACATTTTTTTCTCTAAAGATGCTTTCACCTCTAGGGACTAGAGAGATGACAAAGATGGAACAGGAGTTAAGAACACTGGCTGCCCTTCCAGAGTGCAGGAGTTTGATTCTCAGTACCTACATGGCAACTCGCTACTGTCTATAACTCTAGATTTAAGTGATCTGGTGCCCTCTTCTGATCTTCCTGGCACCAGACAAGCAAATGTGTATATATATACACATTAATATATAGAAATGTATGTATATATACAATTTTAAAAAATAAATATATTCCCTTCAAAACTTATGAAAGAAACGCATCCAGTTACTTTTTTAATAAAAGTGTTAAACAGCTAGAACATTGAACAGACAGGTTGCTAGAAAAAAATATACTTATGGTAAGAAGCACATATGAGAAGTCAAAATTTGAAAGTAATGGCCGCAGCAAGAGTCTGTGGGGATATGGCAAACAACCTGTATATAATACTGGATGAAATGTAAAGTGGTAAAAACTGTTTTTGAAAAATTGGCAGTTTCCTAAGAAGTTAAACATAGAGCTACCATCTGCTTCAACTACCGAGCTTTTAGGTATTTTCCCAAGATAGATGAAGGCATATGTTCAAAAAGAGTATACAAAAGTTGTTCTATATATAGCTAGAGATAAAATATTTCTGTCAAAATATAAGTAAATATACAATCAGTGGGATATCCATTCAATGAAATACTACTGCTCATGAATAAAAAAGTTTTGTTAGTCATTATGCATTCTTACTTGTGCTATTTTTAAAGCTCTTAAATTGAAATAAAAATATATCACTTATTCCTCCCTCTCATCCTTCCAGCCCCTCTCAGATAACCTTCTGCAACTCCCTCTCATGCAACCCATTCTCAAGATGATAGCCTGTTTCTCTATGATTATATTTGTTACATGGCTGTGTGTCAGTGTGTATACAAAGATTTCTGAGTTGAGTCTGTTTTGTCATTTGTGTATATGGTTTCAGGACTGGACACTCTGCATTGGTAAAGCAGTAAGAGGGCTCATCCTTTGAAGAAATTAATTCTTCCTCTTCTAGCTGTCAATAGTTGCCTGTAATTCTTTTTTCTAGGGTACAACCCCACAAAATTTCCTCTTTCCACCTTAGCATGTCCATTGATGTTGCCGTTACTACATTCTTATTTTTGTAACCACTTTTAGGAGAGACTGTTTCACAGCAGACTTCCTGATATTCTGGCTCTCACAGTTTTTCTACTCCCTCTTCTAAATGAGTCATAGACTCAAAAGCCATGATGTAGATGTAGATGTTGATATGTTGACCTTTGAATCCTCAATATCTACTGATTTCTGTATTGTGTTCAGGTTTGGTTTTCTGTGATAGTCTCCATTTGCGGTAAAGAGAGGCTTCCTTATCCATGTGCATGAGGATAAGATTTAGAAGGTAGTAAGTACGCATGTCAATCAAAGTGATTCTTTTCTAATAACCATGACCACACTAGTCCTTGGAAGCTGGCTACATTTCCAGTACCAGACATGACTTCCTTCCTGATGAAGGGGCCTTAAGTCTAATTTAACAGTTGTTGTTTGTCACTGACATTTGAATACCAGTCCTTGAACTTTTATGTATGTCTTGCCATGCTGATATTTGTCATGTTTCATAGGTATTGCAACTGGATAGGACTGCTTACTTGCTTCCTGCTCTGGGCAAATGGCATAGTATTTTCTGGAACCATGAAAACTATATCAAAGTAAAAAGTCTTTCAAGTCATATTAAACTTGAGTAATATGAGTAATGAATGTGTAATGTTTTCTAAGTGTGTGGTAGAATGTAACCATAGGAAACAGAAAAGTATAAATGGATCATAGGTGAAGGGGGAGTTCTTATGAGGTGGAGAGCAGGACACACATGATATGAAGTGGCCAACAGGAGCTCTAGCACGGTGGAGAGAGGAAGATCAACACAAAAGTAGAAGGAAGACAAATTACACCAACGTTGTTTGATAAATCCTCAAGAAATAGTATTATATAATATATATTATATACTTTTTGTTTATATGTATGTATGTATAATTTCAGAAAGTTAAAGTGACTAGGAATGGTAAGACTCACCACAAAAACCATAAAATGAGCAAAAAAAAGAAAGAAAGAAAGAAAGAAAGACAGACAGACAGACAGACAGAAAGAAAGAAAGAAAGAAAGAAAGAAAGAAAGAAAGAAAGAAAGAAAAGTACCAACCAGCTGCTAGATAACTTTCAAAGGTTTGGTTACAGTAGTCCAAGTGACTTCTCTAACAATATTGATTAAGAATACATCCCTTTTTTCTCAAGCCTAGACATAGTATAGGAAAGATCAATAAAAAAGGATAGATTATTGAATATGCCCTTATACCTTTGTATATTGATACAAAATTAATATTATATTTGGCTAAATTGGTATTGATCATTGTATATTAATGCAAAATTAATTTTGTATTGGACTACATCGGTATTGATCTTTGTATATTGGCACAAAATTAAGATTATATTTGGCCACAATGGTATTGACTCTTTTATATTGATGCAAAATTAAGATTGTATTGGGCTACATAGGTATTGATCTTTGTACATTGATACAAAATTAAGATTATATTTGGCCACATGGGTATTGATCTTTGTATATTGATACAAAATTAAGGGTAACACTTCTTAAAGGTATTGTACCTAGTAATGCTTAAAAATGAAATGTGAAGTTTTGGCCTTTTGTTATCAACCATCATAAACTGTTTAGGATAATTAAGAAATGCAAACTAATAGTCATGCAAGCATGTCATTTTGTTAGTTATTATGACAGTCTATCACAGTTATTTTCTAAGCCACTCAGAAACCAAGTTGCTAAGAGACAAGCAATATTTGCTTATCTAAATATAAGAGATAGATAGGGTGTCTTCAAAAACCTCAAGAGATCTTCAGAATATGGCATTCAAAGATGTTTTCTTAACTTAAGATTTTTTGATATCGAGACATGTCAGCTCCTGACAGCACCTTCTATTCTACTCCAAGTAGAAGATGAGCATCAAAGAATCTCCAGTGTGAGATGGTTGAATTAGTGGCAAGCCTATCTCTTGGCAAGAAAAACCCCTTGCTTCAACTGTAGACAGAATGCTGTCCAAAAGGACAAAACTTGGAAGCAGGTAAGTCGACAGCCTAGCTCTGCCAAGACAGGATAGGTAAGTCCTTCATAATTCCTGCTTTACAATTAATGTCTGTCAGACAAATGGGGCCAAATGGCTGAAGATTGATGCTGTAATGTATGGAGAGAAAATGGGAACTGTCCAGGCAGCCACTGGTATGTCATTTCTTAGTTTTGGAAGCTATGAGCCCTGCACTTCCTATATAATCACATATATTTATCCCTCTCAGGTCCCTGAGGTAGTTGAAGAATAGATAGCTAGAGTCTCATAGTTAGATGTTGAGTTGTTTAGGAATCAAGAGCGTGTTCTAGATCTAAGAAGATGTTTTTAAAATTGTGAGACAAGTTAGTATGAAAGCTGAGTTAGATAAAGAACTTTAAACTCATGGAGATGGTTAGATAGTAGAATGTTAAAGTCAGGTACCAAATACATATGGACTGGATATTGGGAATGCATGCTAAGCCATATAACTCTCATAATTGTGGCCTGTTTATTTCTGTTGTTTTTGTATTGTATTTATTGTTATAAGAGAAAGAACCATTTGTTGGACTTAAAGCGGGAGCTGTTGGGGGGGGAAGATATACCTTAAACTAAAAAAAAAAAAAAGGGTAGAGGATGGGCGGGGTTGAGGGGGGAGAGGGTGGAAGGGTGGGACTGGAGAGGGGAGTAGGGAGGGGATTGTGATTGAGATGTAACTTGAAGAAATAAAAAATAAATTATAAAAAATATATATATTTCTAATTTGCCTCTCAAGAACTGTTATGAGACACTATTGTTAAAGATCCCAAAAAATAAACTGGATGATACACATACATGAAGAGACCCAGAAATGGTCAAAATCTTCTCTCTTCAAAGTATCATAGTGTGTGTTTCTTTTGATATAAAATTCTATAAAATAGGACTGGAGAGATGCCTCAGCAGTTAAGAGCAATGGTTACTGCTTCCGGGGAGGTGAATTTGATTCCAAGTACCCATGAACCTCTCATAACCTTCATTAACCCCAATTCCAAGTGTTCTAATGCCATCTTCTAATCTCCTTTGGTCCTGTATATAGGTGGTATCCTTACATATGTTCATTAAAAAGATCCATATAAACAAAATAAAAACGAATATTTTTAATCTATAAAATTCAAAATTACTCATTATAATAGATAGATGTGGTTCCATGTGTGAGTAAGTGAGGTGGCAGTGAGAATCACAAGGGTACAAAGAAACTATCACTATAGATGACATGTTCATTTCCTTTTTGTAACCACAGTGTTACAGGTGTATGAATTTGTGAGGACATACCAAATGCCACGTGTTAAGTACAAGTTGGTTATTTTCTCTATTTTCCCTTAGTGTATATCTGTGGGGGGAATAAATTATGTCAGAAATGTATTAAATTCTCTCCTTGTGCGCACAAGGCACTGGGTTAGATCTCCAGTGCCTTGGATCAATGAATGCAAAATAATAAATCAAGAGGGGGAAAGGCAGACTAACAAATTAAAAACCTTGCTGAGAACATTGTAGAGGTAAAGTTTGAACAGAACTATTTAAAAGACAGGAAACTGCTCACACTGCAAAAGCAACAGCTGCACAAAGGCTTGAGGGCAAGGCTGTGCAGGCAATGAAGCCAATGTACTGGGAGGTCACTGCCTAAGAAGGAGCACAGGAGAGAAAGCCAGAGACTCCAGATAAAAAGATCCATGCAGCATAGCTGAAGAACTGAGGCTCTCACAGAAACAAAGTGAGTGGCAACTGAGTATTTTATCAGAGGAAAGAAATACTCTTCTTACATATGAGAGCAATATTCTAGCTGTTGTCATGAGAATAATCTTTAAAGAAAGGAACGTAGAAGCTGAGAGACTAAGCAGAAGACAATTCTAATAATTCGGACAAGCATTGAGATGGAAGCCTCAAATCTGAAGAAAAGGCTGAGTGAGGTAGAAATGGGACAGATGCTGCTAATGCTGAGTGTGTGTTTAAGGCAGAAACAACTGTGTGTGTAAAGGGCTGAAGATAGAAGATGGTGCCAAGGCTGGATGTGTGCCTGATGCAGGGACAAATATGTGTGTGAAGAGCTGAAGAGGAAACTGAGATGAACAGAGTGGTGTCTTGACCTGACTTCCACTCTCATTTTCTTCCTGATTTTCAAATTTGAGAGCATTTAATTTTTCATATTCCTACCAGTGTAATATCATCCAGACACTCAACAGCATGCTGTGTAAGGAGCCTCTTGCATGGATACCTCTCTCTGGAGTTGGAGAAGAAACAACTGTGTAGTACTATATTGTCGTTTGTTAGTTAAACTGAAACTCCAGACAGGCAATATGCCTGCTTATCTTCTGATTCTTCAAAAGCAAGTCTTCATGTGTTTGTCATTTTTTTAAATTGAATTCCAGTTATTTGGCAGATGTTAAAACATATCTAAAATATCAGAATCAAATATAACCTGTATTTTTCATTTTTAAGCTATTCTAGTAGAACCTTTGCCCATTTAAAAAAAATGTATCCCAGTTTTTTGGGAATTTGACTTAATAATCATTCAACTTAAATATGTACTCATCAGGAAAGCGTAAGTAGCAAAATGGAAAGATCATCATTATTGAGTGATCTATAAGTCAATATTTTAATTGTAGTTTTTATTATTGTGATATCCAGATCATTTACATAACTTTAATTTAGTTATCCTGAGTTATTTGTTCCTCATTTTCTCTGTTTCATATCTTTTAAGTGATATCATATTCGGTGTGTTCTGTTTGCTCATTCGATTTTAAGATTTTCCTTTTTAGTAGATAACTTTACATTCTTCTTAAAGCAAGTAGAATATAAGTAATAAAATACAAATTTTAAATGAATAATTAACACAAATAGCCAAGGTGAGTCTGGATACATAGCTAGGCTTATGCTGCTATTTTTATCAGTATCAGTTTCTTCTTGACTTCCCAGACCCAGTTTCTAAAGTGGTAACAATAACCTACATGCTCCTCTTGGGTAAACAGCATTGTAAAGCTATGTCATCTTAGATAGATGGCTACTTTTACTGCCCTAGATAGGAATATAAATACTAGCTCTGCATTAGTTACTTCTGCATCGTGATGAGAACAATTCCTGACAGAAACACTGTAAGGAGGAGAGATTGATCTTTGATTCACGGTCTCATAGGGCTTAAGTCCAGGAAAGGCATGGTGACATGGTATAGTGAGCTTAGTTAATGGCAACAGGCATGTAGTAGAGGCCATTCATGCCAGGTAGATCAAGAGTCATAAAATACGACAGGAGCCAAAGGATAGGGATAGGGCCCAATTTTCAAAGGTTCAACCTTAATGGCCTGCTTCTGCCAGAGAGGACCCAACTTCTAATGAAGCCTCCGTGAGAGAGCAGATCTCCACAGGTACCAAGAATTTGAAATATGAGCTTACAGAGTATTTCAGTTTCAAAACCACAGCAGGTTTTTTTTTTTTTACTTACTATTAAATTAATAAAGGAAATAGTTTCACAATGACTTTAAATTTTGAAATGGTCTTTCACAGAAATATGAGAGGATTCAGTTCTCCTAAAAAATACTTATTTATCACACAGAAAGATGAAAACAAATCAAAAATTAAATGTTAACATTCCCTCCAAATACATGCATCAAATTCAGAAAATCTGATATTTTCTGCTGGCCTACACCTTTTCTGTATATTATGTTTAGGTTCGCAATTGTTGATAGCAACAAATACCCCAACCCTCTAACACACGTTTACACACACACACACACACACACACACACACACACACACACACACACAAACATGCTCACGCACACGCACATCATTCTTTACAAACCTGGTAGTTGCCTCGTCATATCCAGCAAATGCACCAAACTTTACAAGCAGGTGTATAGGCTCTTGAAAACACTACCAGTGTCTCCTGTCCTGAGTTCTGAATGCTGCTCCTCTGTGTGTGTGCATTGGAGCACTCTCCAGTCTTTTAAAAATCCACAAAGTCTATTTACTACAACCCAAAACATAGAAGAGTATGTGTCTCCAAGAACAAGGAACAGTCCACTACAGAAAAGAGTCAGAGAACAGAGTCTCAGACTTCCTGGTTTTTGACTGGGATCAGCTGGAAGCACTCCTCATGGTCTCACAGGGGCCACATCCCCTTGTCTACAGTAACTTTGGGTTCATTTATACAATGAACCATTTTCCATTTTATTTCTCCCTGACCACAGTCCTTCACATCTATTTAGTGACACCATCTCTCAAATCAGTTGTATTCAAATCCTTACTTAAGTTTCTGATTTTTAGGCAGCTCAAATCAAAACAACTATCTTTGTACACTTTAAGGATATAGAGTCTTTCATTAGGACACTAATATATTTAGCCCACTAGCAGTTCTTGAAGAGTCCACATGTTCCATCTTATAAATCCTCTAAGTCACATAATCCTCACAGCAAATCTGAGGCCTTATTGTCATTGTCCTGTCTGAGTAGATAAGTGTAAAATAGTTTGTCATTAGGGTAAACTTTCAACTAATATTTTTTTTAACATTGTCATCTTCCTATCTGGGTAGATAAGTGTTAAACAGTTTGCCGTTAGGATAGATTCCAAACTAATATTTTTAAACATACTGGTTCTCAAATCATGTTGTTAATAATGCATATCTCTCCCTAAGAAATTTTAATGATAATTCTGTGAAGATAGGTAAACTACTGAGCTTGTCTATAGCAATCTTCAAGGACTCACAATCTGACAGTACAATGCAGGTTGCATTTCAAAGAAAGACCTTCCTCCTTTGAGGGAGCCCTCCTGTTGTTTTGAGAATCTGCACAGCTGTTAATGCTTCTGCTCTGGCATGGTTCCAAATCACATAATTTCAATAGCCTATATAATTTTCCCTTAAAATTCTTGAAACATCTATTGTTCTGATCTTTGCATCCTAGCATAGCAGAATTAGAATCAGTTAAGCATTCTGAAATAAATTAAGGTCTATAAAATTTTGGCAGGTCGTATATCAACAATAATGATTTCTATCTTCATTGTGCAACAAAAGTGAGATGAGTTGAATCCTGGTTGTAATTAGGTTCCAAACACTGCCTGTGTTGTTGTTCTGCAGAAGGGGAATTTGGTTATGAAAATACTATCTGCTAAATTCTCAGTCTACAGTAGGAAGACATGAAATAAAATTAATAAATTACCAGTTCTATAAAAAGTTTGTGAGAAAATTAATTCTTTTAAAATGTCAGTTCCAAGAAATGAAATAAGTCTTGTGTATAGTCTGGGTTGAGTTAATTATAGATAAATGAAATAACAAATAAGAATGAATTAAATAAGATAAAGGTTTACTCTCCTTCATGCAAAATCCAGTAACTAACCCAAAAATCATAAGATTGTATGACCTTTAAAGGAACTCTACAATGTTCCACATATTATATCATAGATACAATTTATTTATTTATTTATTAATGTTTATTACTTCAACTTACATCTCCATCACAGTGCCCTCTTTCCACCCCTTCCAGTTCCACCCTCTCACCCCTCTATTATCTATCCTACTCCACCAGAGTGGGGTGTCCCTACATATCAGCCCCCCTCAGTTCAATAATCATATGAAGGCTAAGAGCTTCCTCTTGCACTGGGGGCCTACATGGCACCACTACTAGGGCAAAGTATCCCACTAACAGGTAACAAAGTCTATGTTCCTGTCCTTTTGGTGTGTTGGTTGTAGGATAGTTATCCTATAGTATATGTCTAAAATCCAATTATAAGTGAATAGATACTATGTGCATCTTTCTGAGTCTGGGTTAGCTCACTGAGGATAAGCTTTTCTAGTTCCATCCATTTGGCTGAAAATTGCATGATTTCCTTGTTTCTGATAGCTGAATAGTATGCCATTGTGTAAATGTACCATAGTTTTTTTTTTATCCATTCGTCGATTGGGGGACAGCTGGGTTTTTGATCTTAGCCATTCTGATATGTGTAAGACGGAATCTCAGAGTCTTCTTGAGTTGCATTTCTCTGATGATTAAGGATGTTGAGCATTTCTTCAAGTGTCTCACTGCCATTAGAGAGTCTTCCTTTGTGAATTCTTGGTTTATCTCTGTTCCCCATTTTTGTATTGGATTATTTGGTTTCTTGTTGTTTAACTTCTTGAGTTCTTAAAAAATTTTGGATATTAGCCCTATGTCAGATGTGGGGTTGGTGAAGATATTTTCCCAATCTGTAGGCTGCTGTTTTCTTCTAATGACAGTGTCATTTGCCTTACAGAAGTTTTTCAGTTTTATGAGGTCCCAATTATTGATTTTTGGTCTTAGAGCGTGAGCTATTGGTCTTCTGTCCAGGAAGTTGTCACCTGTGCCTATGAGTTCGAGGGTTTTTTCCCCCCAATTTCTCTTCTATTAAATTTAGTGTGTCAGGCCTTATGTTAAGGTCTTTGATCCACTTGGACTGAAATTTCATGCAAGGTGATAATTATGAGTCTAATTGCATTCTTTTACATGTCGACATCCAATTAGACCCACATCATTTGTTGAAGATGCTGTCCTTTTTCCATTGTACAGTTTTAGCTTCTTTGTCAAAAAATTAAGTGACTATAGGTGTGTGGGTTCATTTCTGGGTCTTCAATTCAATTCCATTGGTCAACTTTTCTGTTTCTATACCAGTACCATGCTGTTTTTATTACTATTGCTCTGTAGTATACCTTGAAATCTGGGATGGTGATACTTCCAGATTTTTTTTTTTATTGTACAGGATTGTTTTACCTATTCTGGGTTTTTTGTTATTAAATATGAAGTTGAGAATTGTTTTTTCCAAGTCTGTAAATAATTGTATTGGTATTTTGATTTGAATTGCATTGAATTGAATTGCATATATATATATATATATATATATATGTATATATATATATTGTTTTTGGTAGGATGACCATTTTTATTATGTTGATCCTACCTATCCATGAGCATGGGAGATCTTTCCATCTTCTGATGTCCTCTTCAATTTCTTTCAAGGACTTAAAGTTCTGGTCATACAGGATCGATACATTTTTTTTAAGTGGTAGCCATAATGCTCATATTCTAGCTAACAAGAAGAACAAATGTCAAAATATGAGATGCCTATTCTCTAGCTCTTGGCTGTACTCAAGTTGCACATGACACTTTTATTAGTGTCCTAAATACCAGATCCTAACTACCTAAGAATTGAACTATTCAGTTTGGTGTCTTTGTATCTAAGTAAATACAGAAGTTATATTACTAATGAAAAAATAAACAAGTGGATAGGAAAAGGAAAGTATTTAACACATATGGCTTTTAAACCATACTAAATTATAAACAATAACTAGATCTATGAATTATGAGTTGGACAATATTGATTATTACTTAACCTATTGAGCCATAGTTTATGTCATTTCTAATCCTGGGAATTGTATGCTTAACAAAACAAGTTGTTTCAGTGACTAAATAAAATAGTACATGCTAAATGACTTCCATTGTGTATAACTTAAAACCTGTACTAAATAGATAAGACAGGGAGAGTCATTAGGCACATTGTCCTCATAGCAATCTTTCTGTATGTCTGGATAGATTTGGATGGAGTGTGAAGAACTAAAAGATTGAAATTGGCTTTATTTTAAAAACATAATTGCAATATTTGAAAAATAAGAAAATCTAGTGGAATACTGCTGTTATCATGAAGTAAAATCACAGCCCATTCATCACTTCACATAAATAAGTATATTAGTGAAAATAAATATGCTTAAAATGTTAGAAATTCTTTATCTATGACTCTTAAAGCTTTAGTGTTATTATAACCATCAAGTTTTCAAAAAAAATCAATTTAAGCCCAGGCAGATTTTCAGTCTTGCCCAAGGTCACAAAATATGAATGGTCGATTGCGCAAAGAGTATAGCAAGTGGCATTTGCCTGGGGATACCACTTAATAAGCTCAACTACATGGCTTGCGAAGTCTAGTTTCAAGTCATGAGTCCTTTCACCCAACCCCATTTAATCGAAGTTAATGATCCTTGTGAGGGAGGGCACAGAGCAAAAGACACATAGCAAGCATACAAAGATAAAAATGGAAGATCAGCTTTGTTGTCAGAATACACTTCCTTCTGATAAAATTGAGATGAATTTATATTTTCACAGCCCCAATGATAAAATGATTTGACCATGTGTCAAATAGCAAATAAATTTCTCCAACACTGCGTTGATGTCAGAGAATGGCTTTGTTCTTTTTCTGACAAAGGAGGAGCCAAACAACATGATTACATGGCATTTTTTCATAAATAACTTACAAAATTTGGCCTTTACAATACTTTAGTCTGGTTTAATGATGCATACTGGTAATCACCACCATGATGTGTCAGGAGAATTTTGAGTTCAAGGAAAGTCTGGTATATATGTAAAATTAAATTCAAAGGTTAATAAGATTTGAGCCCCTGTGTCTTAAGTGAAATAATATCAAATAACACTTTGTTTTACAAAGACATTAAATTCTTTTGACCAGAATATCATTGTTCTTTTCTGCTAACTACTTTGATGTGTATAATACTATCTTTAATAAAGACAAAATAATTATATTTCTGGTGATAACTGCTAGAGGAGAAATTCTAGACAAGAATTTCTTAAAATAGCAAAGGGCTTCAGACATCTCAAAATAAGAAACAGAGTGTTGGACTGAGATTTTTCTAAACTCATATATATCATGCACTTAAGACAAATCTTAAAAGACTAAGACCAAAGAGTTTTTTCCACAGTGAAGATCTTCAAAAGGAGCCCTCTCTTTACCTAGTCTTATAATCAAACAGAAGGTCACATATTCCTTCTCGACTAACAAAGATTAGAAAACACTGGAAGAAAGACAAGAGGCCAGAAGGCAAGGTTCTAGTCTCCCTCCATCTTACAGCCATCTCACCTCTGACTCACAGTGAAATTGTCTCTTTTTGTACAGCATTTGAAAATCTTTTTCCCATATATCTACTTTCCAGTTTTTGTGTTGTTACTTACAAATCACATCTAGCAAAAATAATGAATCACATACAGCATGTTTTTCTGGATATGTCATCTTTGTTTTTGTAGTGTATACATTTGAGAAGGGTGATTTGTAAAAGTTAGAGTATTTATAGTATGAACTTTAAGGATTCATGACATTTGTGTTATCTTTATTATGTTAAGTATTCATTGCTAAGGCATTTGTCATTTTCAGTTTTGGAATTGCATCCTTCTGTGGTTTGCATAAGACAAGTGAGAAATCAGTATTCTCTTTCCCTTCCATGTGGAAGTTAATACCCCCAGTGGCTTGTCTCCCCTCCCCCCATCTCTCTCTCTCTCTCACCCCTCCCCTGCTTTCTTCACCCCCTCCTCCCCATCACCTCGCCCCTTCTTCCCTTCCCTCTTTTCCTCCCCTTATCATAATTCTCCCCTTTACTTCCTTCTCCCTCTCTCTCATAGTTTTAAGGATTATAATAATGTTCCAAGATGGTTTGGTTTGGTTTGGTTTATTGTTGTTGTTATTGTTTTGTTTTTTGTTGGTGGTGGTGATGATGTTGATGTTTGTTTTGTTTTGATTTCTGTATTCACACTATTCTTAATACAATTTAGCTTCCATCAATACATTGACATTATAAACTACTAGTTATTCTACCTTTCCTCCCTTTCTCCAATGACATGTAAATTCAAAACCCACATTCATTAGTTTGTGTGTGTGTGTGTGTGTGTGTGTGTGTTTGATTTTTATGAACTCTATATGATTCTGAAACTTGTTTATTTTCCTTCACTACTTTCTCAGCATTGGTTACATTGTTTGACTTATTTATTTTATATTGTGAATCAGTATTCAAGGACACTAATCTTTTTTCTTCTAAATTTATTCTATAGCACCACCTGATCTCCTGCAATCTTTCTTTAGTTTATTTATTTTGATGTAACACATTTTCTGCTTGATCAGGATCAGTCATTAATCGTCAATGTTCATGTATCCATACCTTTTATGATACTATGACCAAATACCTCACAAGTAAAACAACTAACAGAAGGAAGAATTTACAATGGGTCATGGTTTGACTGTACAGCCCATTATGGCAGGGAAACCATGGCAGCAGGAACAGCTCAGAGTTGGGATGTCATGCACCTTCTCATATTTGGGCAAATCAGTAAGCAAAGAATTGAATGCTATTGATTCAGATCTAACTCTTGAACATCACATGGCTCCCTGTATAGCCTGTCTTACCAAATTTCAACCAGTGAATGGGTGATTGATTTTTGACAGTGTGATGGATTATCACCTGTCTGAATATCTCTTGATCAGAAATATTATCAAATGATAAATAATGTGACTGGTTTTTGTCTCAGTAGAGAGCTGTTTAAAAATTTGCAGGAGGATACCTGCAAGAAGGGCTTTAGATTTTCTGCTTCTTCCAACATCATTTGTTTTTGTGTTTCTATTTCTCATTGGAAATATATTAAGTGAAACCTGACAGCTCATATTTGAAACAAAAGAAAAACCTGATGATAATGTTTATTGATTTGAACCATATTTTGAGTGTTAACACCTGCCAACTCAGTGTTAGTATAGTGGACTCCTGAATCCTGAATGCAGAGTGTCTTTACATCCACTTTATTAGTTGTTCACATTGTTTATTGATTCATTCAGAGAATAAAATTTTATTTTGCATGTATAAATTATATATCTCACTCTCAATTGTTCTACACTTGTAAGTTGAGTGAAATAGCTATGCTTAAATAAGAAGCAGAATTAATCAGAAACTTACATCTCGTATCCAGTCTCCACTCTTCATTTTGGCACCTGTCCCAAGATCATAAGAAAAAAATGACATTTTTCTTGCTTTGATCATCTTCATCATTTGTCTATGATGTCCCCTACTCTGGACAATAAATAATTACTTTCAATATTTAGCAAGTGCTTTCAACATTTTCTGCACTCAAATCATCTTTCCTTTGAAATCTTTATTTTAGTGAGCTTGTTTCTATCCAATAATTTAAAAGAATCTCAAAAAAAAAGGAAAAGTTGATACATATCAATCTTATGCTGCTTGGCTTCTTGAATGTTCCATTGATATAAAAATGTTAGTTTATGGCTCATCTTACCCATGTTTTATATTTTACTAATCTAGCTCTTCAGGATTTAATTTCATGTATAAGATCTGCAGTGTGGTTTTTAGAAAATGTTACCCATACATTAAATGTAAAACAATTTCACTATGAATAAACATTCCTCCATGTATTTATAAATATTCAGAATTTAGATATATACCTAAAAATCTCTTTAAAGGTTTTATTTTAGTATCAATTTTGAATGTGGAAAAACTATTGTAAAATTTGATCAGGCAGTTAGGATGCTGACTATTTCTAATTAATGCATAGCCTGCCATGTGTTGTAGAAATTTTTACAAATTAACTATCTAGTTCTCTTTTCATTTACTTTAAATAAATTTTTGAAAGTGTCTCTAATTCATTATAATCACAGAAAAATTCATTTAATATCAATGCAAAATGTGATGTAGAATTGAACACAATTTGATTCAAATATGGCTGAATAATGATTTGTGAATCATCTTTCACTCAATGTGTAACCCAGGATTCTAAGATAATTTCTGTCTTAAATACATACTGTCTCTATATAATTAATATATTTTACTTTAGTATATTAGTAAATAATATGTTCACATTGTTTTGTACTGACAATCAAAATATGAGTGTTTTATTTTCTAATGAGGCAGTATAACATCTAAGATGAAATGTCAGCTTAAGGTAACATGCCTACAAAGGGCATACATATTTACAACCAGCTTTCCATGGTAATGCATGGTCATCTTTCCTTCCAGTAACTAAAAGGGAGAATTTTTAGCCAGACTCCTAATCTAACCCTGTAATCAAAACACTCAAGGAACAGGGGAAGAGGTAGAGCAAAAGTCCAAAGATACAAGCTGAGAACATGGTTCAGTGGGTAAAGAATTTGCTACATAAGCTGAAGGACCCATGTGAATGTGTGGGCATGGTAGTCCACATGTAATCCCAGCGGTTGGGACGTGGAGACAAGGGATCTCTAGAGCAAGCTTATTAGAGTAGACAACTAAGTGAAGTCTGTGTTCAAGATATTAACTGTGTTTCAATATATAAAATGGTTAGCAATCAAAGGAAACACAGATATCTACCTCTGGCCTCAAAAAAACAAACACACACATGCATGCTCAAGCACATCCACATACACATATGAGCCCATAAGCATGCAAACATACATATTCACATGTATGTATACATACATCACACACACACACAGGATAAAAAGTGTACATACACAGCATAAAACATCCCTGTTTGAAGAAATACAATGGCTGAGCATGTTATTGATAGAGCATTCGTCTGCCATGTATGAGACACTGAGTTTAATTTCCATTATCATAAAAAGGTAAACTAAAAGGCCACAAACACCAGATCGTTAATATTTTTTGCTTTCACTGAAAATAAATCATTGCCAGTTCAAGATTTTCTTCAATAGTTTGAATAGTAACATCATGAATACACAAGAAAGAACATAACACAGAGTCCCTTTCTTTTATGTCTTTTCCATATAATGTCCAAGAAGTGTTGAGTGCTCACCAGGAAACACATACTTCCTGAATGTTTTCTAATTTTTTTTACTAGAACTTTATGAATAGACATTTACCTACTTTAGAGATCAGCAAATGGGTAGGAAGTGAATTTACTTGATGGATAAATCCCAGAGCCAATATTTGATATGGGTATCCAATATGAAGTCTCTCTATTAATAGTCTGTAATTGTTTGTAGAACAGCTAATGCAGAAATCTGCATAGCAGCAAGCAACTCTATTTAGCTCTTGTTCTGTGTACATTAAATTCGACTAAGGAATCTAGGCATTAGATCGCAGAGAGAGTTAAGAAATAGTCAATACATTCCTCTGGCTTGACTAAGAGTATTGATGGCTTGGGGTGAATTGTGTGATCAGATTTGACATGGTGAGTTTGAAATGGCTTTCACTATTTATGGAAAATTTCCAAACAGGTCATTTCCGGTCAGAAACTCAAATGGTTGTTTAAAAGATAGCTATTTTTTTGATAATTCGTAATAATTTGATAACTCATAATAATTAAAATTTTCATGATGAGGAACAATAGAATGCAAAAAATTATGTATCAAATATAAAAATAAACTCCTGCAGTGACATATAGCTCCCAGTGCAATCAAATTACCAATACAGCCAACAGATGTAGCCATAAGTGGGGCGGGGGAGGGGGACCCAAGAGTAACTGTGGATTTCTTAGCTCAGTTGCACACACCAGCTTTGGGGTCAGAGATCACAGATGTTCACATGATGGAATTCCAATTGTCATGGCTCAGAATTGACTTACAGACCTCATTAGAGCACCCAGAAGCAGCATCATATTTCCCACTGAAGGTGTCACAGTATAAACTACATCATGCAGAGAGAAATGGCCAAGAGCACCATTTTCATTGGTTGACTGCAATTTGGGTCAAGAATAAGAAACTGATTCTTCAACAATACATGAATGTATGAATGCTGAAAATGGTAGACTACATACAGAAAGATTTTAAAAAAAAAAGGTTTCTTTTGTATAGTGTTGATCTGTAACCAAGAATGCTTTTTGTTTTGTGTTGTGTGCACTTTCTTAGAAATACAGACACAAGCCGAGGGAAAGGTGAGTATTTTCTCAATAGAGCACAGAGGACTAGGATAGGACAGAAAGACAAACAGAGATGTAATCCAAGTTCACATATTTTTCATGTTGTACAATGGAGCCTACATTTTTAAAGGTTTTTCTGGTTTTAGATATATGAAATCACTACAATACAAAAGCATAGTACAAATTTTAATGTAATGTTTTACTGATCTATATTATCGTCTATATTTTATTATACAGAACAAAATTATCATAATGATATCTTTCTTGAAAACACCAATTATTTTTTAAGAATACAAAAGCAATTCCCATGGGATTTCACCTAATATATTTAACCTTAAAAAGCTAATTTTAAAATATACCATAATTTCTCCTAATTTTCTATTTCATATTTTCTCCAAATTGGGGTGTTGGCATTTGAGAGCTATTCCTCTGTAATCATCTACATATCTTAGCAACAAGAGTTTAGCAGCCATACAACGATGTTATTATTATCATTTTTCTAGGTTATATTTGCATTTTATGTTCCTTTAATTGTGTACAAATTAGCAAAGAAAGTAATCCATTGTGTTGAAATAGGAGTCAGGGGACCAAATTAATGTAATAGTAAATACTGCCATATAGGAGAAAGTGTGTTAGAGTGCTAGCAGATACGGACTTGATATTCTGCTAATTCTAAACAATTTTGACATGAGCATCTGCTTCTCCATCCACTGCAGGCATGCCGATGCAACAATTACTTAGTATTTTCTGCAATGGCTATTTTGATCCTTGAGTTTCTTTTAAAAGGAATTTGATTAGGCAAAACGTATTAAGCATTAAGTTGTACTAGGTAATTAATGATATATGAAAATCTCCTGTTCTGAAGTTAAGCTCTGATTTAGTCAGATTGGACTGTGCTTCATTATATCCATAACATGTTTGAGTCACCAATGTATGACAAATTATACTGCAAATACATCACTTCCACAAAACAGAATTTTTTTAATGCAAGCTAATCAAAAGGATCATCAAATAAAAAAGAACAGTGAATTAGGAATTGAGAATGGATATACACATTTTCTTTAATCACAATGCAATAAAATTATAAATTAGTTCAATAAATTATTGGAAAACCAAAACATGCATCTGGAAAATCAAATATATACATACGCTTATGCTCACATACTGGATGAAGTCAAGTGTCAGAAGAAACAGTAGTAACAGTCACAGTAAAATAAGCACATGTAATAACTTAAGGATTCAAAAAATTAACTTAAAGTTAAGGTAAATCAATAGATTTAGTAATAGAAACAATATTAAAAATAAATGAGTTATTCTCTCAAATGGCCTGAAAAAAGTACAGTGAGAAAGCCCTCAAGGAAAAGAAAGGTAGAAGACAATGAAAATAACAAAAGCTAATGGAATGTAAAATAAACATTAGATGATGTTCCTTTAAAAATCAAATAGAGTGCATAAAATTTGAATGAGACTGATGGCACAGAAACAGATTGTATAATGAGAGAGGGAAAGAAGGTGAGAGCAGTGCTTCCCTTAATACTTGATAACCTTGAGCTTTAATCTTGTAAGTTTAACATCAGATGAAATACATAGTCTATGTTGACTATTATTTACTTCAAGAATAAATGCAAAATATGAAGGGATTTCTGCTGATGTTTCTTTGGAGTTTTAGATTTTAGGTTATTGTTTATAAGTACCACACAAAGTAACATGTTTCTTTATGGCATCTTAGACAGACTTTATTTTGGTTGATCTCATCTCTTTCTCCTCATCTTCCCCCATCTCTTCCTCAGTTGTAGCCTCTCTCATGTTCCCCTTTCTACTTTCATATCTCATGTGTTCCATTGGTCTTCCATATCATTCTCTTAAAACCTGCTTTCACTCTCATAATTTCCTTTTCAGTTTCCTATATTCACACTCATTTCTGCATTAATATACAGATACAATTAGAAATTAGGATCTAGAGAGATACTGTGCAGTATTTATATTTCTTGCATCTACTTCTCCATCTCCGATATAAACTTCAAATGTCTGAAGTAACAGATAGCCTGTTTATTTCTCAAAATGTACCAAATAATATAGAGATTGTGCCAAAAACCTTATAAGAGGCTGGTGTCTTGATTTCAAAAGCAAATAACTCAATATAAAACAAAAATAGAGACTAGACTAAGTTTGAGTGTTTATAATTTTAAAATGACTCAAAGCTTTAAAATATTATTTAAGGAAAAACATATCTTTTTCAAGAAGTCAAGAAAATCGTACATTATATAACATGTTAGTATTTTGAATCAACTAGAACAGTAACAAAAAGTTACATTTTAATCCTAAAGTTATAGAAAAATCTAAGGCACATCTCATGTGATAATAATAGAACACACAAATTTTTAATTTTAGATATATAAGTAAAATAATCTCGTACCAAAGGCATTTTCAATAAAACATTTTATTTTCAGTAAATTAATTGAAGAAAATTCCCACATCTAGGAGGATAGATATTCATCCAGGTACAAGTGTCATATGAAATAAATATATGTATAACAAATAAATAAGATTATAAAAGAAACACCCAACATCATGCTTTGATTAAATCAAAAAGTCTACAGAACTAAGATATTGAAAAAGTAAAAGAAAAAAATCACACACAAAGGCAAGTCCATCAAAATAACAGCAGATTTCTCAATGGAAATTTTGAAAGCCGGAGCCTGTAGCAATGTTTTCAAGTCTTGAAAACATTTGGCTACATCAGTATTGATCTTTGTATATTGATACAAAATTAAGGTTAATCCTTTTTAAGGTATTGTACCTAGGTAACACTTAAAAATGCAATGTGAAGTTTTGGCCCATTGATAGTAACCGTTACAAACTGTTTAGGATAATTAAGAGATGGAAACTAACAGTCATTCAACATGTCATTTGGTTAGGTACTAACGTAGTGTATCACAGATGATTTCTAAGTTAACTGGAAATCAAGTTGCTAAGAGACAAGCAACATTTGCTTATCCAAATATATGGAAATAGATAGGTGGTCTTCAAAAACCTCAAGAGATCTGTAGAATTTGGCATTCAAAGAAGGTTTCTTAAGATTTTGATATTGAGACATGTCAGATCCTGACAGCACCGCCTATTCTAGTCCAAGTAAAGGATGAGGATCGAAGAATCTCCATTTGGAGATGGTTGCATTAGTGGCAGGCCTGTGACTGGGCAAGAAAAAATCCCTTGCTTCAACTGTAGTCAGAATGCTTTCTGGAAAGGACATATAGATTCAAAAACTATATTTATCTTTTTAATATGTATACCTCATCATCAAGCATAGACACTACCTTAGGGTGAGATGATAGACAAAATTATTGAAAGCAAATTGAATTAGGAATCTAGCAGGAGTCTATATTGACATATGAGAAAATAGACTTAAAACTCACACTTGTAAGAAGAGAAAAAACTACTTCACATGGTATAGGAATCAACCCATCCAAAAGGCATTACCATTCTAAATATATACACATTGAACACAGATACACTTAATTTCAGAGAACAAATACTACTAGATTTAAAATGACAAGTCAATCCTAACAGAAATAGTATGTGACCACTGTCATCAGTAGATGATACATCCAGGTGAAAATGAATATAGGAAGAGTGGAGCCAGATGACACTATAGACCAAAACTCAACAAACATTTACAGAATATTAAACTCAACCCAGGATATACATCCTTCCTAGACATCTATGGAACATACTCTAAAAGTGATCATATATCACGACATAGAGTTAATCAAACGAAATGTAAGAAAATTAAAATAACCCCCTTCATTCTATCTCCCGCCTGGTACAAAGCTACAAGTTAATAGGAGAAAATACAAAAAGTCACAGTCTAAACGGCATGTTCTATGGAATTCTTAATTTTCCTTTGCCTTGCTCTAGTTTTTTTGGGTAAGGATAACTTGCTAGATGGATAGCAAAAGTTGTCTCAGTGAGCCCCTTATATTTTAGAAATAGCCTTCTTGAACATCACTTTATATCTGAAATGGTATTACTGCTTTATGATTAAATATAAAATATAAGCCTCAAACTCCTTTTATAATCACTGATCCAAAAGAATAAAGAGACCAAATTGACTATATTGAGTGTTTGCATAAAACCTGACCATGTCTTTTTATATGAGTACCATCAAACACAAAATTTTGAGGCAGGTGATTCCTAAAACTTAACTGCTCATTCCTTGTTCTAAGATATGCAGTGGATCTTGTAAGCTAACATCTAGCTCATAACAATATCTCTCAGCTTATGCCCCCCCTAAGTCTTCAATAACCTGATCTAGCTGCTTTTAATGGGTTACAGAGTCATATTAATACATTTCATGGTGATGAGTGACTGCCAAAATTTCAGATTACTTTTAATCATACTGTTTAGAACGACAAATTTTCAATCACAGCAGTCTATAGAAGTGTAAGAGTGATGCCTTCAGAACAGCTTCAGTGCACAGAGCAAATATCTTTTCAAACTGATGATGTTTAACCTAGTTAAGATTCTCTTTTAGTAAACAGAAATATTGTTGGTAACATTTATGTTGGAAAAAAGAAAATCAAATTTGAGAAGTCTGCTGTAGATTGAATATTGTCCTCCAAAACTGGTGTCCTTAAAACATAATTCTGATTCATATATTAATGATAGTGGGAGGTTGGACCTTTAGGGAACCACTTAGATAAGATAAACACGTACATGTCAAGTGCTGAGGATAAAAGTAGAAACTTAAAAAGAAAAAAAAATGCCATATTCTGCAGATCTCTTGAGGTTTTTGAAGAGGCCCTATCTATCTCTTATATTAGGGTAAGCAGATGTTGCTTGTCTCTTAGCGGGTTTATTTCTGATTAGCTTAGCAAGTAACTATAATAGGCTGTCATAGTACCTAACAGAATGACTGGCTTGCATAACCATTAGTTTGCATTTCTTAATTATCCTAAACTGTTCATGACAGTTAGTAGTAAAAGGCCGAAACATCACGTTTCATTTTTTTTCTTTACCTCCTAACCCTTCCATACCGTTTCTCTGGGGTGGGGTGTCCTTATATAACAGTCCCTCATCTAGGTTGAGAGATCGTATGAGAGCCAAGAGCCTCTTCATTCATTGGGGATCTATGAAGCAGTACCATCAGTGAAAAGTGTCTCGTTACCTGGGAGAGAACTACTAAACAAACAAATCAATAAGCATACAATAGATAAAAAAGACTAAAAAATAGAAAAAAATATAACTAATATATAAAAATAAATAAAAAATAAAAATTAAAAATAAGAAGTCTATGTCCAAGTTCCCTTTGGTGTGTTACTTGTAGTATTGATACCTTCTACTATATAGCTAAAATCCTACTATATGTGAATAGATGCCATATGTGTCCTTCTGAGTCTGGGTTAGTTCACTCAAGATGAGCTTTTCTAGTTCCATCCATTTGGCTGCAAATTGCATAATTTATGTTTTCGTAACTTTAGTTTTTTTTTTATATCAAGACATATCAACTCCTGACAGCACCCCCTATTCTCCTCCAAGTAGAAGATTAGCATCGAAGAATCTCCAGTGGGAAATGATTGAATTAGTCGCAAGCCTATCTCTTGGTAGGAAAAGCCCCTTGCTCCAACTGTAGACAGAATGCTGTCCAAAAAGGACAAAACCTGGAAGCAGGTAAGTCGACAGCCTAGCTCTGCCAAGACAGGGTAGGTAAGTCCTTCATAACCCCTGCTCTACAATCAATGTCTGTCAGAGAAGCGGGGCCAAACGACTGAAGAGCGATGCTGTAATGTATGGAGAGAAAATGGGAACTGTCCAGGCAGCCACTGGTATGTCATTTCTTAGTTTTGGAAGCTGCAGACCCTGTACTTCCTATAAAATCAGATATATTTATCCCTCTCAGGTCTCTGAGGTGATTGAAGAACAGATAGATAAAGTCTCATAATTAAATTTTGAGTTGTTTAGGAGTCAAGAGAGTGTTATACATCTAAGAAGATACTTATAAAATTGTGTTGCAATTAGTATGAATGTTGAGTCAGATATAGAACTTTAAATTCATGGAGATGTTTAGATAGTAGAATGTTAAAGTCAGGTACCAAATACATATGGACTGGTCATTGGGAATGTACATTAAGCCATATAACCCTCATAACTGTGGCCTAATTACCTCTGTTGTACTGTATTGTATTTATTATTATAAGAGAAAGAGCCATTTGTTGGACTGAAAGGAGAAACTGTAGGGGGGAAATAAGATATACCTTAAACTTAAAAGAAAAAAAAAAGGGAAGAGGGTGGGGGTTGAGGGTGGGAGGGTGGGACTGGAGGGGGAATAGGGAGGGGACTGCGATTGAGATGTAACTTGAAGAAATAAAAAAATAAAGGAAAAAAAAAAAAGCTGAGCCAGAAGGCTTACTGTGTGTACCTCAATGCAACTCCTTCTACATTATGATGCAACAAGTTTCATTACATGTCAATTATATAACAAGATCATTCACTTGAACCTCTCAGAATGTGTTACGAACAAAATAAACTTCTATTATTTTATATTGCTCTATCATGGACATTTTCTTATAGCAGAAACAAAAAAATGGATTAGGAAAAGTCAAGCTACATACTTTTCTTATTGTAGAACTTCCATATCATTCTAAGCTCTCACCATTCAATCAAATCATTCACAATATCCCATGGTGCATGTCTATGCATACTTCTTTCAATGTTTTCTACAGTCAAATGTTACACCAAGATGTGCGCTTACTGAGATATATCTCAGGGTTGGGGACTTACTAGAGCATGAATAAAAAGGAAGCAACCACTCACTTCCTGTAGGTGCCTTTGAAGCATTCAAGGCACTTAAATGCTGGACTTGTATTTTTTTCCTCCACAGTTAAAACATGATAGAGAATCTTTCCTGTGGTGTAGACTGAGAAGGAGAGGCTGAAAATCATGGGAGAAGGCACAATGTGATGCTGTGCCTGCTTGTGTCATTGCCTCGAATAGTTTCATATTTCCTTGGGTGTGTCCAATTTTAATATTGAGTGAACTAGCAACATAGATTCAATGATGCTAAGTTTACTTCAAATGGTTACTTGCTGCACAATAATCATGCTCAGTTCAGTCTTGTACTGATCCAAATATTTATCTATACTATAATGAAGATTTTACCACTCAGAACAGATGAAGGACTTTTTCTGAGACTCTTGGAATCATATTAGTTCTTGCCAAAAGCTCTATAGTATTTTTGTTTGCCACGGACTTTTCCAGTATATTTAGATTCCACAGTTACAAGAAACCAAATGGAAGGAAGGCTTGTCTAATTGCATGGACCTGCTCAAAGCCTTTCTTACCTTGGCCTCACGCAAAAAATAAATAAATAAATAAATAAACAAACAAACAAACAAACAAATAAATAAATAAATAAATAAATAACGGCTTGCAGCAGATACTGCCAAGAGCTGAAGGAGCCTGCAGAGCAGAGAGATGGCAACCACAGGGATTTAGGGCACTTATGTGGCACATACACTGTCACTTCTACCCATCAACAAGAAACAGATTGAGACATTCATGAAAATAATATTGATTTTTTTAATTCTTCAACCAAACTTCCAGGAAGACTTAACAAAGTTTGATTTTAAAATATCTAAGATCTCTTAAGTGATAGTATTGGATAAAAGTCACAATATCAAAGCTTAGTTATCCAACATTATAGAATAGAAAAAAAGAAAAAAAACTAAATTGAGGTGAGCCTGAACATCTACACCAATACTTCTCATAAAGGCATATGCTAATTGGACATGAGATGTAGGCCCCAGATATAAAGAAAAAGAGTAGAACTTGGAAGATGTCTAATATTACTAAGGAGATGAAAAAAGTTTGTCTACCAATGAGATTAACATTGTTACATCATAAACATTGATGAATAAAGATAATAACATTATGATGTTATTATCTACAGAATAAGTGGCACTCCATCAGTCAGTAACAGTAGAATTCATACCTGTGTTCTTCAGTAAATCTGTTTTGAATATATACTTTAAACATGAAGAAGTAGTACAAGAAGTCACCATCTCCCTGACCCTCTGTCTCTTACAATCTTGTGACCTCCCTCTTCTAGAATGATCCCTAAGGCCAAAGGTGTGTGTTTGGTAAGTGTATCCATTGGGAATAGGCTCTACAACTCTCCATTTTGATTGGTTTTGATTTTCTGTAATGCTCTCTGTTGCAAGAAGTTTTCTTGATGAGGAATTCAGACTATACTTATCTGAGGGTATAAGAACAAATGCTTAAAGTCTGTTGTTATGGATTATAATATTTTAGTAAACCAATAATCATATATTTTACCCCAATAACCATGACTGCACTAGCACTAAGTAGTTAGCTATGTCTCCAGTACCACACCTTTTCCTTGTATTAGAGCATGTCTTCAAATGTGACAAATGGTTGTCCTATGCAAAACAATCAGCTTCAAAAACATATATACAAATAAAATTATAGTGACTGAACAGTTACATTAAAATATATGTGTAGATATATTTTAGGTGCATGATATAACTGTTAGTGAAAAAAAAAAAACATGAGTTAGGAGAGTGGGAAAGGCTATATGCCAGAGTTAGGTGGGAAGAAAGGAATAGGAGAAAATCAATTATATTTATAATCTCAAAAGTAAGATAAAGTAAATAAAGTAACATAAGAACATAGAGAAATTTGTGTGTGTGTGTGTGTGTGTGTGTGTGTGAGAGAGAGAGAGAGAGAGAGAGAGAGAGAGAGAGAGATTGTGTGAGATTTATTGCACCAGTTTTCACTGAAATAGCAACAAGGGCCTAATCATACTCAAAAGACTGAAGATTTCATGGGTGCTCAGTTGTTGAGGCTTGGTGTTTCAGCATTCAGAGTAATCTCATCGAGACTCCCTAACACTGGAGAGAACAAGAACCCAGTAGCAGCTCAGTCTACAGGGCCGGGTGGTTCAGCATCCAGTAATCTAGTTCTGGAAACATGGAGGGTTCCTAGAGAGATGCTGATATTCAGTCAATGCTTGTGATAACAGCAAAGGAGTCAGCAGCAGCATGAGGAACAGAATAAATTAACTTGAGAGCAAGCAAAAGATGAATAATCCTTCTACCAAGACCCCTTTTTTCTGAGCTGCTATTAGAAGGTGCCCCACATTTGGGGTAAGTTATTCCACATTATGCCATTAATTAAGGCAATTAAAACAATTTTTCACTTGATGATCCCTACTAAGGATTTTAATTTGCAGAACATTGACTTTAAAACCAGTTATAACAAACACATTTTGGACAGGAATATACTGCCACGTACTCATTATTTTAATTCAGTACATACCAATTTCACTACCCCAAGACTCTGCTTTGTGCTGTTTCCTCATTGCTGTCTCTCCAAAAGGCATGGCAATAGCTGATCATTTCCTGCCTCCATAGGTTTACCCATCTCACAGTGTCACACAGTTGTAATCTTATAGCACATTTGCTTTTCAGATTGACTTCCTTTACTTAGTAATATGCGTAAGTTCATTTCATTTCTGATACAGCTTGTTTGTTCAGTTTTTAGTGTTGTACATTATTCCATTGTCTAAGTACCATAGTTTATGTGTTCATTACCCATTAAAAGGCATCATGGTCACCTACACAACTGAACAACACTAAATAAATAAGCGTAGTGTGCGTGGGGTGTGGCAACTTTCTATTATTCTTTCTAAGAAATAGTTTATAGTGATGAAGACAGTAAAGACTACACTTCATGAGCTCAAGTTTGGCAAGTTAAAGAAGCACATTAGGTTGATTGGGAGGATACAAGTCTTGCTCTCAAGTTAAACAGATATCACAAGAAAACTCATCATCTTTAAACAGAGGTTTTAAAAAACCTTAACTTTTTAAATGAAAATTAGTAACCAACTATGACAGGCTCGGTGTGCTTTCAAGGATTCTGTATACAGCTAAAGTGTAGCTCCATTATGACTCCTATGAGCTATTTGTTATCTCATTATCACCATGACTGGATTTCTGCTTCAAAGGACCTTTCCATAATTTTTTCATGTTAACTATTATTGGTTCATAAAATTATTTCTCACTTCTGTTGTGAACTAGCAAAGTAGCTACCACACCCACTGGTTTTCATCTTCTATGAAATGGACAGGGAAGACTCTATCATTATTTTCTATGAATACTGCCTGTATCACTTTGTCTATGAGAAATAACTTTTACTATAATACATATTTTGGGACCTGGTATTAGGATTTAAAAGCCATTCTCATATGTTTCCAATAATTGTTTCAATAAATAGTAATTATGATGATGTTAACATTATCACTGCTTTGTTTCATCTTGAATAATAAATTAAATATCTTGTGAATCTACTTTAAGGTAAAAAAAATATTTAAAAACATACAGGAATAGATTAATGCACCAAAATTACTCTCCTGGATTTCAGACAGTAATGTATGAGAGCATTAAAAAAGAATTAAAATTGAACAATAATACTCTAAGACCATTGTAAAATTACAATTTGCCTGGTAGAAAATAAACAGCTCTCTGAATAATCAACTCATGTTAAAACTGAGGAGGGGGGCTGATACATGTAGGTACACTGCACTCCAGAGGAGTAGGATAGGTGGGAGAGGGGGAAAGGGTGGGGGAGTGGGACCTGGAGGAGTGGAGCGAGGGGACTGTGATAGAGATGTAACTTGAAGTAATAAATAAATAAATAAGGAAAAGAAAAAGAAAAAATAAAGCATAGGATGGATGTTTATGAGAAGGGGGAAAAGTACTTTTCAAATAACTTCAAGCAATTCAATCTAAATTCAAATAAAAAATATCTACAGAACCTGGGAAATAATGATAATAGTGATGAGACTATTTCAGAAACAGTATGAAATGGTAATAATGCTAAGAAAAGGTGTGAATGACATGCACTTGGTGGGTTTACAGCAAAAACAACATGACTTAATGATGTTAATATGTGAGCAAGGCAACTTTAATAACAAAAATATATACTTAATTATACTGTGTTCAACTTAGATATTAATATGTCATAAATTTGTGGCACTAAACTTTGTTACTGTGTTCTATGTGTTAGGAAAGATGGTCAATGCCCAGACATATTTTAATCTATAAAGAAACTATGGAAAATGATAAAGTTGATTAAAAATTATAAAGAAATTCATGACAACAAAGAAAATATCCTCATATCCCTTTAATCAATTACAAAACCCAACTTGATTTTTGTAAATTTGAACATAAAAATATCACAGATGTAGATGACAGATTTGCACTTAATTAATTTGGGGAATATTTTTATTTTCAAACATATTTAAAGTTGCACAATATGCATCATTATCTCAAAAATACACATTAGTTTACATTATTGAAGTGCTTTTGTCAAACTTTCCACGTTTCCTTAGCATCAATATCTGCAGTACAGCCAAGAGCTCATATAATTTCCACAAGATCATTACTTTCATATTCTCTAAGTACTGAGATATTTGAACTTCTTGTATGATAACAGTGGCAACATAAGCTTACCCCAAGCCATAAGCACTTATTCATAAAATATTCATTAAAACATTTTTATGGCAAAATATTGTGTTATAAACAATTTGGCCTTAAGAAAGCACAAAGCATAAATGAAAACTAGAAACAATAGTAAAGTCTTTGAATGGTTGAGAATTCAGAATAGAATTCAAAATAAATAGAAAAAAATCAGAAAACGAATGCATAACGAAAGCTCAAAATTAAAAAGAAGAAAAGGAAGAAAACAAAAATCTTTGAAAATATAGGAAAAATGAATCTTTGACAGTAAAAAACACTGCATTATCACCCAACTTTTCAAAATAATGTTCATAGAAATATAAAAAGCATGCTTTAAAGAATCAAGGAAATATAATATGAGCCAAGAATTTCTATTTAACAAAACTGGCTTTGGATTCTATAAGTTACAACATTTTATGTCATGCAAAAATATTGTTAGATAATTTTTAGTGAAATCTTTCTGTGCAATCTACAAAGAACTAAACTAACAACCATAATAGGGAAAACACTGACATGAGAACAGATGTTGATTTCTTTAACAAATACGAAAAAAATTAATGAAAAAGGTAGAGTGTATGAAATAGGAAAATAGGCTTATATTTCCTATGGCAATAGGATTGCTTAGCAACCCCAAAGTAGATAAGACGTTTTATAGGATTGCTTAGAAACCACATAACATATAAAATTTTATATTACATTATCTGATTAACAACTTTTGAAAAAGATCAGTGAAATGTGAACAATGCATACCTCCAAGTAATTAGTAGATGTTATCAACAACTTTATCATTAAATGTAAAATTGACACAAAGACCCATCAATGAATAAACAAACTACTTACTACTGTAGTCTTTTCTCTTCTTTGTAGAGCTTACCTCTTTGTGGAACTCCTTCTCTCTTTCTCTTTGAGCTCCCTTCTCCTCAGGGCTCTGGCGTTTTTTCCCCTCTTTTATACATCCCCTTCTCCTCAGGCTCTGGCTTTTTATTCCTCTCTCCCAAGTCCTCAGCTGGTTAAGCCACACCCCTGCTAGCTCAGGAGAGGGTTAATACTTTATACCTGTGTCTTAAGCAGCCCACCTGGGATTAAACAAAAACATTCTCACAATTGGCTTTCATAAACTCCTACCACAATCATGCATATCTGCCTGATCTTACATTTTTGCATTTTGATTTAAAATTTGAAAATGCACATTTCTTTTATGATCATTGAGTCATGAAACAAAATTGGAGAAATATAATGGGGGTGGGTATAAAAAAGATACATTGCATGTATGTATAAAAATTTTCGAAGAATAAATAAAATGTTACTTTTAAAAAGTATAACTCTAAATGGCATGTCTCCATCAAATAATTCCCCTCATACCACAAGGAACCTCACAGAAGAAGGAGCAGAAAGAATACAAGAGCTAGGGAGGATGGAGAGCACCAAGGGAGCAAGGCCTTTTGAATCAGCTGAATGCAGCTGCTATGAGTTCAGAGACTGAAGCAGCAAGCACAGGGCCAACAGAAGTCTGCACTAAATCCTCAGCATATACATTACAGCTTTCAGCTTAATAATTTTTATGGGACTCCTGAGTGTGTGAATAAAATGGGTCTTGGGTTCTTGTGTCTGCTCTTAGGGCTCTTTTCCTCCTTTTGGCTTTACATGTCCAGTCTTGATGTGATGGTTTTTATCTTACTATTATATTTTATCTTGTTAAATTTGGTTGTTATATCTTAAAATCTTATTCTTTTCTAAGGAGAAACAGAAAGGGAGTAGATCCAGAGGGGGTGTGGGGAGGACCTGGGAGAAGTAGAAAGAGGGAAAACTGTAATCAAGATATATTGTATGAGAAAAGAATCTATTTTCCATAAGGGAAAAAATAAAATAAAATAAAATAAAAAGTATAACTGATTAAATTTAAAACATGGCTAATCTGTCGTTGAAGTGATATAAAATGTTTTATAAAACAAGATTCATTTAATGGATTTTTAAAGTGATTCACATTATATATACAAAATTTGTCAAGGATATAATTTAGCTAAATCTTAATATATCCTTAATTTTTGCCCTTAGAATAAATCCTAGCAGAGGAATTATTGGAACAAAGTGTATGCACAGTTTACGGATTTTGTTATGTGTTTCTGGAATGCCCTGTAGAAGGATGATACATTCTTATTTTACCGGATAGGGCATTACCCCTGCTTACTTTGGTTGATGTATTGATTATATTTCTGAAATTTTGGTCTTCAAAATATCCTGATTTTGAAACATTAAAACCATTACTAAGTTGTAGTTACATAGATGTAAATACTCAGTTACAATGCAGATTGTAATAAAACCAGTAATGCATACCACAAGCATTCAGTTCTGTCATTTCTGCTATTTATATTAATTGAAAGTAAAGCAAAACCTTCAACAATGACACATACAAGAAAACCAGTCAATCTATTTTAATTCCAAACAGAATAAAAAGTACTATCTTCTATTGGGTTAATTGAAGCTATTAGGTTAAATGGACCAACATAAGAGACAAAGTAACCATAATTCATATCTAATAGGCTTGTCTCTAACAATATCAAAATGGAGATATATAAATTCAAAGTTTTAGGGAAATGGTGGGGAGGTGAACAGCCTTTTTTGCTTGTTGTTTGCAAGTCACAGGTGAACTTTATTGTATAACCAGCCTCTGGGACCTTTCCCTGTGTAAATATAGCATTGCCAACATCTCAATATCAGCCAATAGAATGCATTCACTCCCTAAAATCCCTCCCCACTTCCCACAGTTCAAAATCCCTCATCCATCTCAGAGTTTGGAGGAGAATGAAGAGATTTGGGAGAGCAAAGATCACCATGATATACAACCTTCAAAAAAGAATGGCTGGTTCACCAAATAGCTTCCTCAGAGCTGTCATGATTTTCACCTAAAGGAACTTCTTCCATTGGTGAAAGCTCTCTCCAACCTGGCTGGCACTACCCTGAGAACCAGAGATTCACCAAACCTCACCCACTCCACACTTTCTCTGACCCAGTGCACCGTAAGAAAATGGCACGGTGGCCCCCCTGGAGCCCTCAGGTAGCAACACTTGCAATTCCACCTTTCCTGGTGTCTGCACATGTCCCAGCAACACCCTCCAGAAACCAGGCAAATGCACAGCTGTGCGTGCCCCTTTCTCTTATTGTCCCGCCAGATGGATCAGAGAAAAGCTGCGAACCATCAACTGCCCTGCACTTTCTCTCTATCTCAGACCTGTGCCAAACAGCATGTCAGAGAAAAGCCCGACCCCCAACACAGACTCGACAAGTCAAAGTACTGTTACTGTTTCACTGTGTTTCATCCATCTACTAGAAATAACACTCTACCACTCCTTGCTCTTCATCTCCAATGATGCCTGGGGCAGACACTGCTTCATCTGCTGCTAAGCCGGGCCATGCTCACTACCCACTACCACCTTCCAGGTAGAGACTCTCCCTCCAGTAAGTAACTTATTCAGATATTGCACTGTTCTAATTCATTGCCATTGCTGCTGCTGCTGCTGCTGCTGCTGCTGCTGTGTACTATGCCCTCTGTCATTTCACATTGTCTCTGGTGATGCCACATTTTTGTAGGTCATCATTGCCACATCTGTACCGCTTACATCCTAGAATTGCCTAGTGTTCCACAAGCTGTGAAGGTGTGAGTGATTTGCATGATATTTCAGATAAGATTGCCATCTCATGGTTTGATACCGCTCACATTTATAGTGGGTCCTCCCATCTCAATTAACCTGATTGAGATAATCTCTCACACAGTAGCCGACAGACTTGTTTCCATGGCAATTTGAAGTCCTATCACATTGACAACCAAAATTAACCTTCACAAAATCTAAAATTAGCAGGTAGGTGTGGAAATGTGTTTTAGTGAGATACTAAAACTTTGGGTCTTGGAGCTTATTCTTGAATTGAAATATTTTCCATAATTTATTTTCTTCTTATTCATGTATTGCACTGTTCTAACCTCCAACCAGAAAATGAAGAGTAGATTCAACAGCTGGCCACACCAAGATTGACTCAGAACCTCTCCTCCACAAAAAAGTTCACTTAGACACAACCTAAAACAAATTCCATCAGCTTTGCATATCAATAAACATCTTTTAAGCATCTTACTAGTTCTCCTGGCATGTACAGATTTGTCTGAGTCCCAGAAACAGACATGGCATAGGTTCCAGCTGAGACTTCTGCTGTAAGATTAATTTCATGACAGCTCCACTAGGATGGGGAATGGAGTGCCTACATGTAGTTATTCCATTCCTTCCTTGATAAGGAAGGAATCTCTCCATCCTACTGTGTTGTACTGACTTTGTGTAAGCACCTCTCCCATTGAGACTATCTTCAGAATTTTCACTCTTACTATGTATATCTTGCCTCTTTGGGAAAAGTTAACATAATTGTTACCAGATTAATCTAGTGATAAACTGTCCAAGCTACTTCAAAATAAATTTTAATTATTTGCTGCACTTCAATACCCTTTAATGAGGGTATTAATTGAGATGGGAGGACCCACTATAAATGTGAGCGGTATCAAACCATGAGATGGCATCCTTATCTGAATGAAAGTGAGAAAATGAAAAGATTACAACCATTCAATGTTTTCTACTTCCTGACAGTGAATGCAATATAAACAGCTAATTCACACTCTTGGTGTCATGACTTCCTTACCACAAAGAACTTTACTCTTGAACTGTGATAAAAATTAATAAATAAATGGTTCCTTGAATTGTTTTGTCAGGGGTTTTGTCATAGCATCAAGATGTAACTAATACAGTCATTCACTAAAGTATGTTAATTATTTAGCTTGCTCACTCTTTTTCATCTTTAAATCTAAGTGACAATACTAAAGCAAATAACCCTTTGTTTTCGGAAACATAAGTCAGCACTTGGATTGGTAGACAAACAATTTTAACACATTTTCCTATATATTGCTTTGTTTTTCCCAATAAGGAAGTTCCTAGACTATATAAGGTCTCATTTTTCATCTTCTCTCTCTCCTTCCCTCTCTTCCCGTCCCCAATTTCTCCTCCTTACTCATCCTTTTCTCGACTCCTACACTTTCTTCCTTGTTTTTTATCCACTTCAAGCTATACTTTGGCACACCTCTCACAATAATTTCAAATACTTTCACTTGTATCCATGCTTTGAACAAGTGATTATTATCAGCATGTTTCTGAAGGCTTATTTTTTTATACACTACATTTGAGACATAAGGAAACCTAATTTTCAGTGAGTAAATAGCTTTCTGCTTCAGAAAATTTTAATCATGCCTCCTTTTGTTTGAATTGGGTATTAGAAAACCCAATTCAAATTGACTGATTGACTGGAATAAAAAGGAGAGGAGTGGGTGGAGGGAGGAATGGAGGAAGAAGAAGAAGGTAGGGAGGGAAGGAGGATAGTGGGAGAGAGAGAAGTTTGCCTTGGTTAGAGGTTGGCTGGACTTGGGAGTTAAAGTTACTGGGTATATTTTCCTTCTGGTGGCAACATGCCTGACACTGTGGCCATGAGTATAAGCTAAAGTGCAGGGACTACCCATGTGTCTACTGAAGAAGGTGCAATTCCTCAAAAGAAACCCGAGGTTTAAAGCGCTGCTGAGTGAAGTACACTCTGCAAGGCAAACATGAAAAACAAAGACTTATTCTGGAGATCCCTTAATCCCCATGTGACAATTTCATAGAGAAGAAAATGAATAGTGAAATACATAGTTAAGTTTGATGCAAAGATGCGTCACCATCTCCATTGTCTCGTGAATCCAAGAAATGTACTAAAGGTATTGAAAAACCAGCTCTGCCACCTGCATGAGCACAATTGTTTTTATAAATGCCCTATTCACTGTAGCACATCCTGATCCATTGCTGATCATCCTGTCACTGGCTCTCTCTTGCCCTTTCTACAAGAGTCTCCTAATACTGTGCTGAAATACAGGAACTTCATTTTCAACCATCATTCTAACACTTCTTACTTGTGTTTTATCCCCATTCTCCAACTTGCATTCTTTCTCTTCATCCAGCATAAACCTTCTCAGAGTTGCACCATCCTTTACATGACTGGATCCTGCCATTATAGACAATCCTAACATCAGTAAGTGGGCCGGTCTCTGGATTGTACAAATACAATTTGAATGTGAGGAAATTATTACACACTAATGCTTGTTTAAAGTGTTTTGAGTAGTCAGGCATGGTTGCATACACTTGCAATCCCACCACTCAGGAGGTACAGACAGGGGATCAAGGGTTCAAGTCTAGTTTCTGTTACATAGTAAGTAAAAGGCCAGCTTTAGAACTACATGAGAAAAAGGACTTGTCTCAAAAATATAAATAAAAATAAATAAATGATAAAAAGATAAATGTAATTAAGAAAGAAATAACAAAATGTATGAAGTATTTGGAGTGCTTCCATGCTGCAGAGAAATTAGCATTAAGCCTAATTCATTCACCTGGGGGACTGAATTATTTGTACTCTGAAATATTTGTACTTCAATCCTGTGAAGATCAGGAGAGCTAAGGGTTAGGGGAAGTAATAGCTAGGTCCGGTATGGTATCAAAGTCAAGCATTTCCTACTTAACTTTCCACATCTTTGTGGGTGATATACTCCCAAACATTTCTATCTAGTGGGTAAGTATTTGTGTCTAACAAAGTGCTTAGATCAATAATATCACTAGGGAATAAAGATCTGAATAAAGTAGACTTTGTCTTGCAACCTCAGTCCAATAGCAGAGCTGTAAACCTCTGTTATAAAGCAGTGATCCCCACATATATTTCAAAGTGTATTTTTATTCCTCATACAAGATACAGTGAATCTAGATCACTACATGCAGCTTAGATATTGGAATATTTAAAACCTGTTTAGATGATTCTGAAGATCAACCAGGCTTAAGAATTAGAAAGATACAGAATCTTGTCCCAAAGCAAAAAGAGAATTAGAATTCAGCATATACACTAACTGTACAGGCAATTGCTTATCAACCCTTTGTTTGCTTTGAATGAAAAATAACCTAACCCTTTCTTTTCTTGGTGCCTAGCAGGATGAGTCATCACAGTACCCACCTGGAGGAAGCAACACATTCAAAGGTCCTTCATGGATGAATTAACTTTAATAGAAAAGCTGTTCTCCATGCAGATGCCCAGCTGGGTACACCTGGCCCGAGACACTCTACCAATTATCACTACGCCCATGAAAAATGTCAGGGCAGGTCAGTACTCCACTTGAATGAGACAGTGAAATTCGGTATGCTGAGAGAATTGGTTCTACCTGAGACATTCGAGATATACACAAAAGCCAAGACAATGCAGAGCAAAACAAACAACAGAATGGATTCTTCCAAGGAAAATATTTGAGCAACTCAGTTAATCCCTTGGCATAGCCTCTACAAGAAAGACTCTTCCCTTGTGACTTGAGCATCAAATGACTAAAGTGAAGAGAGGTGGGTGTAGCTTCAATGACATAACAAGGCTACTTACAGAATGTAGATACATTCCCTGAAGTGCAAAAACCGTCATTCCATCTGTGTGATTCCTGTACTGTCTTTATTGCTTCTCTAGCCAGTGACTGTTTAGTCCTATATTAGCTTCAAGACCAGGGATACTTTTCCACAACCTGAGGTCTGCCCCACCCCAACCTACAGCATCTGCAATCCAAACTCTGCTGTCAACAGCCTTTGTTTATCAAGCTTCTGCAGCTGGCTTTCCTCAACGCTTGAATTCATTGCAAGAGATACATTTAAAACAGGTAACTAATGACTCAATTATTGGGCTAGGGGTGTGACTCAAGGGTAGGCCATATGCTTTGCATGCACAAGGACTGTGGTTCAAACCACAGAACCACAGAAAAAGTAATTAATTAAACATTAACATGTTCTTTGTTTTCTTTAATTCTGATAACTTTCCAAAGTGCATTACCTATGCTGAGAAGCTACACCCTTATTCTTATCCCCCATTTCCGAGTGCTGTCTATCAACTGTTCTGCACATGGCAGAATCTTAGTCCTCTCATATCACCCTTAACAAAAAAAATCAGACTCTGCCTGTAAACACACTCTCCACAGGATGCATCTCCAATAAAATTTGATGCATTGTCTTACATTCCATAGGTGCCCATATCATAAAGTTAAATGTACTTCCCTCATTTTCCTAACTTATTTTCCATGATTACTCTTTATTTCTTGAGAGTTTCATATATGAATATACTGTGTTTTGATCAATTCCACTCTCTCCTCTCTCTTCTCCTACTCTACACCCCCCTCCACTACTTCCCTCTCCCACATCTAAGACCTCTTTTTTAAAACTCATTGAGTCCACTTAGTGCCTCCAATATGTGCGTGGGTTTAACCAGCATTCACTGGAGCATAAGCAGGGGCTACATCCCAAGGAAAGTGCATCTGCCTCTCCTTAGTAGCTATCAATGGCCAAGAGTTCCTGGAGATTTCATGAGTCCCTCTCCAACCTGTGCTCAAATTTTAGCTGGCTGATCTTTGCTCTTATATACACATTTGAGCCTCAACTTACTGGAACTTCATTGTGTGACTCTGATACTTCTTGTCACATGTTTATAAAGCTTGTATTTACTACCTCACATTCACAGAAGACATACATGAATCATTGCATATATCCCTTCCAATTGGTTCATTATTTCTATTAATCACATTAATCTACATGATTTCATACCTTTAAGAAATATACACTTGGGATTGGAGAGATGACTCAGTGGTTAAGAAATATACACTGCTCATCTTCTACTTGGAGTAATATAGGGGGTGCTGTCAGGAGCTGACATGTCTCGATATCAAAAAATCTTAAGTTAAGAAAACATCTTTGAATGCCATATTCTGCAGATCTCTTGAGGTTTTTGAAGATGCCCTATCCTATCTCTTATATTTAGATAAGCAAATATTGCTTGTCTCTTAGCAACTTGATTTCTGAGTAGCTTAGAAAATAACTGTGATAGACTGTCATAGTAACTAACAAAATGACACGTTTTCATGACTATTAGTTTCTGTTTCTTAATTATCCTAAACAGTTTATGTCGGTTGGTAGCGAGAGGTCAAAACTTGACATTTCATTTTTAAGTATTACTACAAACAATACCTTTAAGAAGCGTTACCCTTAATTTTGTATCAACATACAAAGATCAATACCAATGTGGCCAAATATAATCTTAATTTTGTATCAATATACAAAGATCAGTACTGATGTAGCCCAATACAATCTTAATTTTACATTAATATACTAGGGTCAATACCATTGTGGCCAAATATAATCTTAATTTTGTATCAATATACAAAGATCAATACCGATGTAGCCCTATACAATTTTTGATTTTGGATAATATCCAAAATTTACAAAGAACTCAAGAAATTAAATGCCAAAAATCAAATGATCCAACCAAAAAATGGGGAGAAGAGCTAAACAGAGAATTCACAAAGGTGGAATTCCTAAAGGCTGAGAGACTTGAAGAAATTCTCAGCGTCAGAGAAATGCAACTCAAGACAACTCTAAGATTCCATCTCACACCTGTCAGAATGGCTAAGATCAAAAGCTCAAATGACAGCACATGCTGGTGAGGGTGTGGAGAAAGGAGAACCCTCCTCCTTTGCTGGTGGGAGTGCAGGCTTGTGCAACCACTATGGAGGTCAGTCTGGCCATATCTTAGAAAACTTGGAATAGCTCTGCCTGGGGACCCAGCCATACCACTTCTGGATATACATACAAATAACTCCTCACTGAATCACAAGGAAGTTTCCTCATCAATATTCATAGCAGCCTTATTTGTAATAGCTAGAAACTGGAAACAACCCAGATGTCCCTCAACTGAAGAATGGATTAAAAACTGTGGTACATCTACACAATGGAATATTACTCAGCTATCAGAAACAATGAAATTATGCAATTTGCAGCCAAATGGATGAAACTAGAGAAGCTCATCCTGAGTGAGCTAACCCAGACTCAGAAGGATGCACATGTCATCTATTCACTTATAATCGGATTTTAGCCATATAGTAGAGGATAACTATACTACAGCGAATGCGCCAAAAGAGAACAAGAACATAGGCTTTGTTACCTGTCAATGAGACACCTTGCCCTAGTTGGGCTGCCTTGTAGGCCCCCAGTGCATGAGGAGGCTCTTTTCCCTCATATGACTGCTGAAGTGGGGCAGGGGACTGATATGTAGGGAACTCCACTCCTGAGGTGTGGGATGGAAGAGATAGGGGTTAGAGGGTGGGAGGATGGGACTGGGAGGGGTGGAAAGAGGGCACTGTGATACAGATGTAACCTGAAGTAATAAATAAACATAAAAAAGAAAACAAATATATTAATTTTTAAGAAAAAATAGAAGTCTATAGAGAGAACAGTTACCAGATTTTGTTAGTTTAACAGTTTTCCATTTATTAGCCTTTGAAATTTAAGTCCTTGTCCTCCAATTTTCAAATGTAAAAATAAAAAGTAGAAAAGGCATTCTCACTACTACAGCTATCATCTGTATTTCCCTAAGAGTTTCTAAGGTTGGTAAACTCTCAAGTGTGGGCAACTATATTTTTTCAATAGACCTGTATACACATACGGTACCTCCAAACACAATGGGTTATTTCTAGTCATCTGGTTCATGAAAGTGTCATTCAGGAACCCATCTTTGCCAACAATCATACTTTGTTCTGATAAAAATGTTTGATTACCTAGAACATTAATATGATCCATTATGACCATCATTCTTATTTTATAAAACACCATTTCATATAAAATAATTTGTTTCTTGGCTTAATCTTATATTTCTTTAGATTATTGAAAACTTATGAGAAATAATCAAGGTTACACAATTGAATTCATAAACTTATGTTTGAAATGCACATGTATTTACATAGAAACCCTTTTTAAGGAGATCTGAAAAATTGTTTAGCAATGTCAACAAACCATGCCATATTATAGTGACAAAAACATTGGTGAAATTTGAGATAAAAGTTTTTATGTTTGGCTGTTTGTATATTTTTCCTCAGGTATCTACCTCACTTCTTTCTTACTGACATGATCAAAATTTGTACTTCAGAAATATTTTCTACATATTTTGTTTTTACACTTTACAAATATTTTGTACAACTTTTCATACTTTACATGATGCAAAATATGTAAGTCTTCCAATTGTTTCACATTACAGAAATATCATTCTGCCTGTTGAATTCAGAAGAAAAGAATAATTGTAAAATGTTTACTCCATGTGTCTCACTAGACTAAAACACCACATTATCATCTGAATCTTGCTGCAGTTGCTTATCATCTGCTGGAAACAGTAAATGATATGAGGTTTTATGTCTTTTTTGTTCTTTCTGAATTTAAAATATGATGGTACCAATATTGTATGTACATGCGACAAATGTAAGATTTAAACATTTTCTCCAGTACATTCTAGAAATGTATTTTTGCTTTGGATTTTGCTTCACTCAGTTGAGTTTAAAATTATGTTTATGAATTAATAGACCTTTTCTGCCTGAGGGGAGAGATACATTGATTGATTTACATATTTATTAAATATATCTTCCCAGAATGAATAAACCTATTATGTTACTTCTGATATACAGGATCACTTTTGTTGCACCTAGTCATTAAATGAAGAATAAAAAGCAAACATTGACAAGAGTTGACTATCTAAAAAAAAAGCAATATATGATGAGTACATTGACACACTTTATTCAATGTATGCAAAGCTTGAAGGAATCTCAGCATCATATGTTTCCAATTAAAAATGTTGATATAATTTTAATGCTTTATTTTAAAATATATTTTTCATTATATTATGAGTTCATTTTTGAAACACAAGCAAATTAGAAGTTATACTTTTACAATTTCTTTATAAAATGTTTAGTTCTTTTGATATTATAACTTAATGATAATTTTCAGTAGCCAAAAACAAAGTGTCCTCATTTTTTTCTTTTTCCGTAACAAAATACGTTAAAATCAAAGGTATACACAATTCCATACAATGTAAATTTAAAATCAGACTAAAATATATGAAAGCTGTGTATACTTGTGGGAAATTATCACTTAGATTAAAAATTTGTATTAATACATATTCCTGGCACAAACTGATAATTTTATAATGACATTTATATTTCAAGTATCTCACATTATTTAACTATATTCAGTTTCATTATACTGTCATGTCCCTGTGCCTGCACTAATAGTTATCTCACTTTTCAAAATAGATTTCCATCCACTTTACTTTGTAATTTATACAAATTAAATAAAAGCAAATTAAGACAACTCTAAGATTTCATCTTATCCTAGCCAGCATGGATAAGTTCAACAAAACAAATGATAACAAATGCTGGGGAGGTTGAAGATGGGAAAAGGAGGAACCTCATTCACTATTGCTGGGAATGAAAATTACAGTTACTCTTGAACTCTGTATGAAGACTCCTCTAAAACCTAAAATTAAATATTCCATATTACCCAGCTTTATACTATTCTTTGGCATGTGCCAAGTTGGACTCAACATCCTACTCAACAAAGACTTTCTCTTCGAGGTTCATCACCGTCCTGTTCACAATTGCTAGGAAATATAAACAAATCAAAGTCCTTCCACTGATGAATGGATAATGAAGATTAGGTACATATACACTATCGAATACTATGTATCTGTAAAGAAAAATTAAATCATGTAACTTACAGGGAAATCGGTGGATCTAGAAAATTTTATGTTGATAAAGGTGAAACAAATCCAAACAAACAAACAAACAAACAAACAAAAAAAAAAACAAAAAACAAACAAACAAACCAGGCACTGAGTATTCTCTTTCATCTGTGGTACTGAGTTCCAAATCTTCTTGTATAAGTATACAACATGGAGGAAGAACATAATCCAGAAAAGTATAAAGGGACCTTTGGTAGGCAGAAGTTCAAGAGCAGAACATCAGGATACAGGTGATGAAGTAGGAAATAAAAAATAGGGAGAGGGTCTTCAAATGGAGATAATGGTGGGAGGTCAATACATAAGGAGAAGGAGGGCTAAAAAATGCCAAGGTTGTTTGATATGGCATCAAGGAATATTATTATTTTACATTTACTTAAAATTATACACAAAATAGGTAAGTCTGTGTGCAAACACCCACACCTACACACACACATGAGTTTAAAGGAAGTTATGCCACCATAGCTATTATGTGCTCCACAAGAATTTCAGGTTTTAATTGGATGCATACTCAAGTTCTGTAGATTAAAAGGCATATAGAGATTATTCTGTTGTTCATCTGTTTATCTACAACACTGGCAATTAGTAAGCACCTGGTTAATTCTTTTTGAATGAACAACTTACAGAATGGAAAAAATTAAATATGAAACCATATTAGATATCATTAAATAGAAGACATGGCTCAGAGTATTATCAGTAGGAGAAAAAAAAATAAAATGGTAGACATTACTGTCCCAACCTTGCTTTACCAGAAATCTGATACACCAGGAACATCCAGGTAAGATATCTTCCCTCCACCCATATCCCCTGCCAGCCCTGTCCTCTGAGCCATTCCCAGCTACCCTGAGCTGAGTGTTTTTCCCAAGTGCCACTGTCCCGATCCTTTCCCACCAGAGGTCACCAGGCATGATACACCAGGAACACTCAGGTCTACTACACCAAGAAAACCCAGCTTCATTGTTGGACCACTGTTACACTCACCTTCACAGGACTAGCTACATCAGGAATAAGGAATATCCAGGCTTTTAGGAGGCCTGCTATATCAGGAATATCCAGAGCTGGGATACACCCAGGTGCCCTGAGCTCTGTGCTGTCCCTGTGAGCTCAATTGTCCAGATACTGCTTCACTGTCCTCTACTAGTCCTGCTGTACCAGGAACAACCATGTCTGCTGCACAGGAACATCCAAGCCTGATGCCCAAAATACAGTAAAGAACATCCAGAGACAACAGGATGGCTAAAGACCAGAATAAAAACACAATCAACAAGAGCCAGGGTAGTATGGCACCTTCAGAACACAGCTATCCAACTACAATAACTCTTGAATATCCCAATAATATTAATATACAAAAAGTCCTTAAACAAACCATGTAATAATGATAGACCTTCAAAGAGGAAATGAATAAATTCCTTAAAGAAACAAACAAAATTCAATAAAACAGGTGAATTAAATGAATAAATCCCTTAAATTATAAAATCTAAATAAAATGAATGACTTTCTTGAGAGATTCCAGTTACTAAAGTTAAGTCATGATCAGGTAAACAAATTAAACAGTTCTATAACCCCAAAGAAATAGAAGCAGTCATCAAAAGCATCCCAAACAAAAACAAAAACAAACAAACAAACAAACAAAAATACCCTGATCCTGATGATTTATTGCAGAATTCTACCAGACTTTCAAAAAAGAGCTAATGTCAGTACTCAAACTATTCCACAAAACAGAAGGAACTTTCACAATTCATGCCATAAATCCACAGTTACCCTGATACTTAAACCACAGAAAGACTCAACAAAGAAAGAGAATTTCAGACCAATTTCTCTTATGAACATTGACACAAAAATAATAAAATACTGGCAAACAGAACTCAAGAACATATAAAAGATATCATCCAACACGACCCAGTAGGCTTCATCCCAGGGATGCAGAGATTGTATAACATGAAAATACATCAGTGTAATCCACCATATATACAAACTGAAAGAAAAAAAGCACACTATCACCACATTAGATGCCGAAAAAACCTTTGAAAATAAATCCAACACCCATTCATAATAAAAGTCTTGGAGAGGTCAGTAAAACAAGGGTCTTTTCTAAACATAATAAAGGCAGTGGATCCAAGATGGTGGCGGCTGGCACGGACATATTTTGATTTCGGGGTCAACAGTCACAAGGCAGCAAGTGTTGCAGGACTCTGTACAAAGGACATGACTCCTTCTAAATCTCACCCAGCTACACAGGGACCACGGAAGATGCCTGGGCAGGACGCCCCTTCCAACTCTCGGACATGCTAGGAAGCCTCTGGACCCGGGAATCGGGATAACCCATCCCCTAACAGGAGAGACCTCTGGTAGGTAAGTTCCAACCTAATACCCAGTCGGCAGATTCAGAAACCACGCAGAGATAATCCCCACCCTGCTGGGTACTCCCAGGTCTCATACAGAGGATCCAATTATCTGGGGAAAGGTTGAGACCCTTGGAAGTGAGCAGAGGTCTGCTACAAAGTGCCTTCAGACCACAGATTGCAGTCTGTGACATCACTGGCCAGTTTCCAAGCCGTGGGAGTGGCAAGGCTACTGGAGCTAAACTGCAGATTTACCCGCTACAGGAACAAACCCCAGGCAAACTGCGAGATATTTGAAACTGTCATATATTGGACTTATGTACTAGTAAGGGCCCTTCTAGCGGGGAACCAGAGCTTACTTGTACACAGCTCCGCCACCTGAATTAATTAGGTCTCCACCTGGGAGGCAGGATTGAATGACTCACCTTATAGGGGTGGACTAAGGCAACTCTACTCCTACACTAAAGTGCCCCCTTTGGACCCAAGTCCAGAAGACAGCAAAAAAAAAAAAAAAAAAAAAAAAAAAAAAAATTCCACATGGCCAGAGGCCACAGACAAAAAAAAAAAAACAACAAACAAAAACAATAACAAAAAAAAAACAGAGTGAAATGTCTCCAACAAAAGAAAGCAACACTATTCCGTCCAGCCCGAACCACCTCAACAAAACTGAAACACATGAAAAATCTACATTATGGAAAGTGATAAAGTCCCTTCAACAAGAACTTAAAAATATGAAGGAATTCAAAGAAGCCACAGTTTTACAAGTCAAAACAACGAATAACATCATTAAAGAGCTCAAGCCAAGGTGATACAGCTTGAACAGGAAAAGGATAAGGCAATGAAAAATCTCCAGACAAAAACAAGCAAACTGGAAAAGGAAATGTACAAAACGAACACTACCATTCAAGACACGAAAATAGAAATGGAAACGATAAAGAAAACACAGTCAGAATTAAAAGAGGAAATGGAGAATCAAGAGAAGAGAACAGGAACTATGGATGTGAGTATGAAAAATAGGATGCAAGAGATGGAAGACAGGATCTCAGGCATGGAAGATTTGATGGAAGAAAACAGTACAACATCCAAAGAAAATGAGAAAGCTAAACAATCTCTCACCCAAAACATCCAAGAAATCAAGGACTCAATTAAAAGACGGAACCTAAGAATTATAGGCATAGAGGAAAGAGAAGACTCCCGACTCCATGGTCCAGGAAATATCTTCAACAAAATCATTGAAGAAAACTTCCCCAACCTAAAGAAAGAGATGTGGGGTAAAAATCCAAGAGGCTTACAGAACAGCAAACAGATTAGATCAGAAAAGAAACTCCTCTTGCCACATAATAATAGAAACTCCAAATGTAGAGAACAAAGAAAGGATATTAAAAGCTGTAATAGAAAAAGGCCAAGTCACATACAATGGCAGACACATCAGAATCACACCTGACTTCTCCTCAGAAACTTTAAAAGCTAGAAGGGCCTGGACGGATATCCTACAAGCCCTGAGAGAACATAGGTTCCCAGCCAGACTGCTATACCCAGCAAAACTCTCTATCAACATAGAAGGAGAAAACACGATAGATATTCCATGACAAAAACAAACAATATCTCCTCACAAACCTAACCCTACAGAAGATACTAGAAGGAAAATTCCAACACAGAGAATATAACTACACCTAAGAAAACAGAGGAAATAGAAACTTCAACAGCAACTAAACAAAAGAGAAACACAAGACAGCCAGCTATACCAAAATAATGGGAAATAACAACCCCTGGTCACTAATATCCATCAAGATCAATGGACTCTACTCGCCAATAAAAAGACACAGACTTACAGACTGGATCTGTAAACAAGACCCATCTTTTTGCTGTATACAAGAAATACGTCTCACTATTGAAGATAAACACTACCTCGGAGTAAAGGGCTGGGAAAATATTTTCCAAGCTAATGGACCCAGGGAAACAAGCTGGACTAGCCACCCTAATATCAAACAAAATAGACTTCCAAGTGAAGTTAATAAAGAAAGACAGAGAAGGGCATTACATACTCATTAAAGGAAATATACACCAAGAGGTCATCTCAATATTGAACATCTATGCCCCAAATACAAAGGCACCTACATTTATAAAAGAAACACTTCTAAAACTTAAATCGCACATTGATCCAAACACTTTAATAGTAGGAGACTTCAAAACCCCACTCACAACTATGGACATATCATCAAGACAGAAGCCAAACAGAGAAATAATGAGTCTAACAGAGATCATGAACCAAATTGACCTAACAGATATCTACAGAACGTTTCACCCAAACACAAAAGAATACACCTTCTTCTCAGCACCTCACGGAACCTTCTCCAAGATCGACCATATAGTTGGAAACAAAGATAGCCTCAACAGATACAAGAAAATTAAAATAACCCCTTGTATCTTATCAGACCACCATGGAATAACGCTGGACTTCAATAGCAAAAGAACCAACAGAAAGTCTACACACATATGGAAATTGAACAACTCGTTACTAGAGGACCACTGGGTCAGGGAAGAAATAAAGAAGGAAATCAAAGACTTCTTAAAATCCAA
>CAJQZJ010032188.1:11575394-11610981 GCA_907164525.1 Lophiomys imhausi
TGGCAGCCTCAATAAAAACAGAAGTTTCCAATTAACTAAGTCTTACTTGGAAAGGGTAATCTTTTGGTCAAGCTCAAAGTGGGAGGAATGAAAGACCAGCATGACAGGCATAAAAACCAGAACAACTGTGCAGCACAATATTGAACTGCAGGTACTTATTCTGAGTAAGTAATATGAAAGCTTTATTATGACTACTTGATAGTCATAATAACACAGCTCTGATCCCCAGGGATTTTGACTTAATTGGTTTGGGCTGAATTTGAAGTCTAGTATTTTTCAAAACTCCCTACATAATTCTTGTGGGGGTAAGCTAGGGAACACTCAAAAACAAAAATATGAGCCAGAATCTAGAATTCATCAAGATCCCAGCTAGTTTGCAAAATACAACTTGATAAAATTTCTCAACCAGGGACTTCTACTGCTCCAGTGAAGGCCACACTGGTCATAAGAACAGGTGAGTCACCCACCTGCTATGTCCCACCTCACCACTCACCCTATTCCCACATCCCCAGCTCACACTCAGGTGGACTTCTGCTGCCCAGGAGCAAGTCATGCCAGTCAGAAAAACAGGTGCAAGCCATGACAGTGTGAAAAACAAGTGCAGGCCAAGCAAGCCAGAAAAACAAATAGGCAAACTCAAGCAGAGACTCCCTGGACCAAAGACCAAACCAGCCACCAGAACCAGAGAGGCAACTCACCATCAGATTTCCTCCACTCATCTAGTTTCTCCAATCCTCACTCCCCTCCTCATATCACCATATCTCACCCCCAATTCAGACAGAGATTCCCTGCTGTAACAAAGGCCAAGCTAGTCATTAGAAGTCAAGACTCCCTATTAGATGAGAAGTCACAGCAGCCACCAGAAACCCAGACCCACAAAACCAGACTAAAGAGGGATCAGAAACCAAGGAACAAAACACTCATCCAACAAAGTCAAACTCAGAAATCAGTTCCTAGACCTATAATCACACCCAGGTGCCTAGGACAATATGGCACCATCAGAGCCCACCTATCCTATGAGAGTAAGACCTGAATATTCCAACACAGATAAAACACAAGAAAATGACCATAAAACCAACTTTATAAACGTGATAGAGATCCTTAAAAAGGAAATAACAAAACTCTCAAAGAAACAAAGGAAATAGTTGAGCCTATACCTTTGTGGTTTGATGAATAATCCTTCTCTGAACCCATTTTTTGATTGGATTATTTGGTTTCTCGGTGATTAATTTCTTGAATTTCTTTAATTTTTGATATTAGCCATCTGTTGGATGTGGGGGTGATGAAGATCTTTTCCCAATCTGTACGTTGCCATTTTGTTTGAATGACAGTGTCTTTTGCCTTACAGAAGCTTTTCTGTTTCATGAGGTCACCATTTATTGATTGTTGGTCTTAGAGCTTGAGTTATTGGTGTTCTGATCAGGAAGTTGTCACCTGTGCCAATGAATCCAAGGCTTTCTCCCACTTTCTCTTCTATTAGTGTGTCTGGTTTTATGTTTAGGTCTTTGGTCAACTTGGACTTAAATGTTTTTCAAGGTGATAGATAGGAGTCTAATTGCTTTTTTCTACATGTTGACATCCAGTTAGACCAGCTTCATTTGTTGAAGATGATTTCCTTTTTCCATTGTATGGTTTTGGCTTACTTGTCAAAAATTAAGTAACCATAGGTGTGTGGGTTTATTTCTGGGACATTGGTTCGATTCCATTGATCAACTGGTCTGTTTTTATACAAGTACCATGCTGTTTTTATTACTATTTCATAGCAATACAGCTTGAACAGCTTTATTCCTAATAGCCCAGAAACTGAAAACAATCCAGATGTCCTTCAAATAAAGGATGGATTAAAAAAAATTGTGGCACATTTACACAATAGAATACTACTCAGCTATCAGAAACAATGAAATTATGCAATTTTCAGCCAAATGGATGGAACTAGAGAAGCTCATCCTGAGTGAGCTAACCCAGACTCAGGAAGATGCACATGGCATCTATTCACTTATAGTTGGATTTTAGCTATATAGTACAGGATGTCTATACTACAACCAACGCACCAAAGGAACAGAAACATAGACTTTTTCATCCTGTCAATGAGACACTTTGCCCTAGTGGTGCTGCCTTGTAGGCCCCCAGTGTATGAGGAGGCTCTTGGCCCTCATACGACTGCTGAACTGGGGCAGGGAACTGTTATATAGGGACATTCCACTCCAGAGGAGTGAGATGGAAGGGTTAGGGGGAATAGGGTGGGAGGGCGAGACTGGGAAGGGTCGAAAGAGGACCCTATGATGGAGATGTAACCTGAAACAATAAAAAAATAAATTTAAAAAACAGAGAAACTAAATAAAAATTTTAAAAAGATGTTAACTCTAAGAAATTTCTAAAAGAATATCTATGAATTCTGTAACACTAGGAAAAGACCAAATCTAAGAATTATAGGAATAGAAGATTCCTAGCTCAAAGACTAGAAAATATATTTGAAAAACTCATAGAAGGAAAATTTCCTAACCTAAAATAGGACATGCCTTTGTATGTTGATATTGATACATTGATCAATAGAGTATAACTGAGCGGACACAGACATAAATCCACACACCAGGAGATACCTGATTTTGATAAAGAAGCCAGAAATGTACAACAAAAAAAGAAAGCATCTTCAGCAAGGGTACTAATCTACCTGGATAACTGTATCTAGAAGAATGCAAAATAGAGCTATACCTATCATATATAGCAGTGAACACACTGGCACAAGAGACAACTTCCTGAACAGAATACCAACAGTGCAGGCACTAAGATGAACAATTAATAAATGGGACCTCATGAAGCAGAAATGCTTCTGTAATACAAAGGAGAACATCAATAGGACCAAACAACAGCCTGCAGAACAGAAAAAGATCTTCACCAAATTCACATCTGACAGAGGGCTAAAATACAAAATATATATATATAATTTCAAGAAATGAGACATCAATAAACCAAATAATCCAATTAAAAAATAAGGTACATCTTTGAATGCCATTGTTTTCTTAAGATTTTTTGATATCGAGACATGTCAATTCCTGAAAGCACCCCCTATTCTACTCCAAGTACAAAATGAGCATTGAAGAATCTCCAGTGCGAATGGTTGAATTAGGGGCAAGCCTATCTCTTGGCAAGAACAACCCCTTGTTTCAACTGTAAACAGAATGCTGTCCAAAAAGGACAAAACTTGGAAGCAGGTAAGTCGACAGCCTAGCTCTGCCAAGACAGGGTGGGTAAGTCCTTCATAATTCCTGCTCTACAATCAATGTCTGTCAGAGAAACAGGGCCAAATAGCTGAAGATTGACGCTGTAATGTATGGAGAGAAAATGGGAACTGTCCAGGCAGCCACTGGTATGTCATTTCTTAGTGTTTGGAAGCCGCTGGCCCTGCACTTCCTATATAATCAGATATATTTATCCCTCTCAGGTCTCTGAGGTGGTTGAAGAATAGATAGCTAGAGTCTCATAGTTAAATTTTGAGTTGTTTAGGAATCAAGAGTGTGTTCTGAATCTAAGAAGATGTTTTTAAAATTGTGATGCAAGTTAGTAGGAAAGCTGAGTTAGATATAGAACTTTAAATTCATGGAGATGGTTAGATAGTAGAATGTTAAAGTCAGGTGCCAAATACATATGGACTGGACATTGGGAATGCATGCTAAGCCATATAACTCTCATAATTGTGGCCTATTTATTTCTGTTGTTTTGTATTGTATTTCTTGTTATAAGAGAAAGAACCATTTGTTGGACTGAAAGGGGGAGCTGTTGGGGGGGGGAAGATATACCTTAAACTTTAAAAAAGGGGGGGAAGAGGATGGGGAGTTCAGGGGGAAGAGGGTGGGAGGGTGGGACTGGATGGGGGAGTAGGGAGGAGATTGTGATTGAGATGTAACTTGAAGAAATAAAAAATAAATTATAATAAAGTAAGATAAGTATGGGTCTAATTTCATTCTTTTACAAGTGGACATCCAGTTGGACCAGCACCATTTGTTGAAGATGCTGTCCTTTTTCCATTGTGCCATTTTGGCTTCTTTGTCAAAAATTAGTGGCCATAGGTATGTGGGTCCATTTCTGGGTCTTCAATTTGATTCCATTGATCTACTGGTCTGTTTCTATATCAATACCATGCTGTTTTTACTACTTTTGCTCTGTAGTACAGCTTGAAATCTGGGGTGGTGATACCTCCAGATGTTTTTTTTATTGTACAGGATTGATTTAGCTATCGTACAAAACTTAAGTCCAAGTGGATCAAAAACCTTAACATAAGGCCGGTCACACTAAATCTACTAGAAGAAAAAGTGGCAAAAACCCTCAAACTCATTGGCACAGGTGACAACTTCCTGAACAGGACACCAACAGCTCAGGACCTGAGACCAACAATCAATAAATGGGACCTCATGAAACTGAAAAGCTTCTGTAAGGCAAAAGACACTGTCATTCGAACAAAACAGCAGCCTACAGACTGGGAGAAAACATTCACCAACCCCATATCTGACAGAGGGCTAATATCCAAAATCTACAAAGAACTCAAGAAATTAAATGCCAACAAACCAAATAATCCAATCAAAAAATGGAGGACAGAGCTAAATATAGAATTCACAAAGGATGAATCCCTAATGGCTGAGAGACACTTGAAGAAATGCTCAACATCCTTAATCATCAGAGAAATGCAACTCAAGACAACTCTGAGATTCCATCTCACACCTGTCAGAATGGCTAAGATCAAAAGCGCAAATGACAGCACATGCTGGTGAGGGTGTAGAGAAAGGGGAACCCTCCTCCATTGCTGATGGGAGTGCAAACTTGTACAACCACTCTGGAGGTCAGTCTGGCGATATCCTAGAAAACTTGAAATAGCTCTGCCTCGGGACCCAGCCATACTACTTCTGGTATATACATCCAAATGACTCCTCACTGAATCACAAAGAAGTTGCCTCATCTATGTTCATAGCAGTGTTATTTGTAATAGCTAGAAGCTGGAAACAACCCAGATGTCCTTCAACTGAAGAATGGATTAAAAAACTGTGGTACATCTACACAATGGAATATTACTCAGCTATCAAAAACAATGAAATTACGCAATTTGCAGTCAAATGGATGGAACTAGAGAAGCTCATCCTGAGTGAGCTAACCCAGACTCAGAAGGATGTACATGGCATCTATTCGCTTATAGGAGGATTTTAGCTATATAGTACAGGATATATATACTACAACCAATACACCAAAGGGAACATGGACATAGACTTTTTATTTATTTATTGTTTTTGTTGGTTTGTTTTTTAGTTTTCCCTCCCTGGCAATGAAGCACTTTTCACTGGTGGTGCTGCCTTGTAGGCCCCCTGTGTATGAGGAGGCTCTTGGCCCTCATATGACTTCTGAACTGGGGCTAGGGAAAGTTATGTAGGGACACTCCACTCCAGAGGAGTGGGATAGAAGGGCTAGGGAGTAGAGGGTGGGAAGGCGGGGCTGGGAAGGGGGGAAAGGGGACAATATGATGGAAATGTAACCTGAAGCAATAAATAAATAAATTTATTTATTAATAAAAAAGAAAGAGCAACAAAAATTAAACCTGGCCAATAAATAAATAAATAAATAAATAAATAAATAAATAAATAAAAGGTTCAGATCCAAACAGAATTTTCAATAGAGGAATCTCAATGGCTGAGAAACACTGAAAGAAATTGTCAACATCCTTAGTTATCAGGGAAATACAAATCAAAACTACTTTGAGATTCCATCTTTTACCTGTCAAAATGGCTAAAATCAAAAACACAAGTAACAGCACGTACTGGCAAGACTGTAGAACAAGGTTAACAATCTTCCACTGCTAGTGAGAGTAAAAATTTGAACACCCTCTTTGGAAACTAGTATGGTGATTTTTCAGGTAATTGGGAACTGATCTACCTCAAGAGCAGCCATACCACTCCTGGACACATAACCAATGGATGATCCATTCTACCACAAAGACACTTGTTCAACTATTTTAATGGGCCTTATTCATAATAGCCAGAACCTGCAAACAACCTACATGCCCCTCAACTGAAGAATGGATAAAGAACATGTTACACATTTATGCAATAGAATATTATTCAGCTGTTAAAAACAATGAGATCATGAAATTTTTAAGCCAATGGATGGAACTAGATAAAAAACATCCTGAATGAGGTTTAATCCAGACCCAGAAAGACACACATGGCATGTACTCACTTTCAAGTAGATATTAGCTGTAAAATAAAAGACAATAATGCTACAATCCAGAGACATAGAGAGGCTAAGTTGCAAGGAGGGGTTAAGAAAGGACACAAGTGTCTCCCTGGGAAGTGGAAATAGAATATATTTCCCTTGTGGAATAGGGGTGGACGGGGATGGGAACAGGAAAAAATACTGGAAGAAACTACTGGAATTGGGGGGTATTTCAGGGGCGCGATAGAAACCTAGTGTGATGGAAACGGCATGGAATCTATGAGAATGACCTTAGCAAACACTTCTAGAAATGGGGGACATGGAGCCTGAACTGTTCACCTTCTGGAACCAGGCAAGGCCTCAAGCAGAAGGATTAGGTCATGAACCCAGCCACAAAACCTTTGATCTACTGTTTGTCATGCCTACAGAGTGTTCTGGGACTGGAGCCTAGCCTAAAAAATCATCAGAGAGACTTCATCCATCAACTGATGGGAACAGATGCAGAGTTCCACAGCCAAACATTAGGCAAAGATCAGGGAGTCCTGCAGAGAAGGGGGAGGAAGGATCAGAGGAACCAGAGGGGTCAACAGACACCACAAGAACATGGCCCACAGAATCAACTGACCAGAACTCATGGGAAATCTCAGAGATCAGGGGTCCTGTAGGTGTCTGACCTAGGTCCTCTGCATATATGTTATGGCTAAGTAGCTAGCTTAGTGTTCTTGTTGGACTCCTAACAGTCAGAGCAGGGCTGTGTCTGACTCTTTTGCCTGCTTGTAGGACCCTTTTTCCTCCTACTAGGTTGCCTTGTCCAGTCTTGATGACATGGTATGTGCCTGGTCTTATTGCAGCTTGTTATGCAGTTGATGTCACTGGGAGGCCTGCTCTTTTCTGAAGGGAGGAGGAGGGGCTGAATTTGGGGAAGAGGGGAGGTAGGGAGGAGGCGAGGTAGGGGAAACTTCACTGGGGATGTAACATAAATTTCACAGTAATCAAGAACATACTTGCAAATTCAGGATGGAAGCTGTATAATGTCAAAATAAAGTAAAATTTCTCTTACTTGACCAATGTGAACTTTAAAGCCTAATATAATATTTATTAATACTTATAGGAAAGAATAAAACAAGCCAAGTAAATAATATCAAGTGAATTGTTAGCAATACTTTTTTTCTTGTTGTTACATCGATTCTTAATGTGGTTATCTAAAACTTAAAAAAAATCCACTTAACATATAGGGTTCAAAGGGGTTATCAAACTGTAGATAAAGATGTTTGAGACTTGAAAGAATGAAAGAGAACTATGTAATCTCAGTGTCTGCCACCACAACATGGAAAGCAACCTACACCCATCCTTCTTTTCTAGCTGTTATTACATTGAAAAACATTAGCCAGTAGGTTATATACTCTAGAAGCAGTCACAAAATTGCAAGTTCATTTGGTCCTATTTTATTTTTAACATTTTGAGAAAAGATCCTCTCTCCTAGCTGGAGTGGAAATCAGAAACATGTTTATTCAATATAAGATGAGGAATAATACCATACACTAAACCTCAGAACAAGCAGATATGTTTACATATACACAGAATGGAAATGAAGGGAGTCCTTAAGGTAGTTATGGTGCCAAATCTGCTGGCCTGAGATGAGAAATATATCCAGTTTTATCCAATTCTGGGAAATGTAATGACAACATTCTCACAAGACATGAGGCATGGATGCATAATGATGCTGCAATAAGAAAGATCCAACAGATCATTGCTGGCTTTAACAATGGAAGATCATGATCTTGTGCAGAAACTCAGAAGGCTTGAAAAATTGGCAAGGTCAAAGAAACAGAAGGGAGCCACCAGAAAGGAGCCCAGATATCCAGGTGCCTTGAACTTGGTGACTTCCAAGACAGGCAGACAATGAGTACATGCTGGTATTTGTTACAGCAGCTATTAGACATTCATACTACATGCATGCATCGAGGTTTAAAATCTTGACACAATCCTGGACCACATTTGAGCTTCAGCACTTAATAGCCTCAAGTTTTTGTTAATCTGCCTATCTCTGTCATGGGTTCCCAGTCCCCACTTGAACATTTCATTCAATTTTTCTCAATTGTTGATGCTAACTTTTCTATTGAGTTTCACTTATTTTTGCCTGAAAATTATAATTCTAGTTTCTACCTCTAATGTAAAAAAGTCCCTTCCAAATAGACTTAACCCCAAGTATACCCTATATACCCCAGAAACAATTATATACTAAATATGCCATACAGCCAGTCGCCTAATCTGTTTCAACTTCCCAAGAAGAGCTCTTAATAAGAGCTACTAGAGGGGGCTGGAGAGGTGGCTCAGAGGTTAAGAACACTGGCTTTTCTTCCCAAGGTCCTGAGTTCAATTCCCAGCAACCACATGGTGGCTCACAGCCATCTACATTGATATCTTCCCCGGGCATATATGTAGAGCAAATACTGTATACATAATAAATAAATAAATAAATGTTTAAAAAAAAAATAAGAGCTACTAGAAGCAAATTTTACAGATTAAGGCAGGCTGTAGTTTGTCCACAAAGTATTGAAGAGGTGGTAGATCTAACACATTTTAATTTCATTCTATGTTGCTTAGAAGAGAACCATGAGATAGCCATCTTAATAATAAAGGAAATAAATCTGCCATCTACTAGTAATCATTGAAAACTACATGCATGAAGACAAGACTCATACTGGGCAACATACAGTTGTACTAGAGCTTTTAACACTAGAACAAAATATCCATTCTTACCTGTACATGGAAAATAGTAACATCTCTTTATTCAACTTTGTGAGACTCTTCTACATCATTTCCCTTTCACATAATTGTTGACTACTAAATTTGATAGCAAGAAGTTAATACATCCAGAGACATAATCAAATTACACTGTAGTCCATTATATAAGAAAAGTCTCTTCCAGGTATTTTCTATTTTTATTCTTTTAATTAATACTTACAAGAATCTTTGAAATGAAATATTCTTGTTTGTACCCACTGATAGACCATGGTAGCCACACACTTAAATATACACTCATATTCCCAAAATGCAGAAAATTACCTTCCTTCTGTACACAGTGAAAGTGTCCTAAATCAAGCCATAAATCTGCTGACTTAAAGTGTAAAGGACATCTTGAGTATTATTGGATATTAAAGTTTATCCTCTAGTAAATAAATCACAGTTTAATGGCAAAAATCAGTCCAGGTTTTGACATTTATTTATATATAGTCTTCACTGTCATCTCAGGAATATGATGGCACTGTGGTTACATTTATAATAATTTAATTCTTCAAGTCTCTTTTATCAATCTTTTATTTTGTGAGTTTCTGTATAGTCTTTCTCTGAAAAGTAATTCAGTCTCTATTACCTGGTGTGGAATCTTACTGCCGATAAAGGATTGGATTCTCTTATAACTTCCTATTTGTGTTATCTTTACACCAACCGACTAGAACTCAGTGATGCACTAGTGGATGAGTTCCACATCATATGTTGATTAGTAAGGGACAAGCCATTCAGGATACCCAGAGAACACTGCAATAAGAGGAATTAATGGCTCCTGCACTCAAGAACCCTACATCTCAAACCATGAAAAATTTCTAAAAATGCAAATACTATCTCAACATATTGGCAAAAAAAGTTATGAGAAATTGATATTGGGAACCATTCTTTCCTGAAGCAAAACATAAGTGACAAAAGTGTCATATAATTGCAGATCCTCAAAACTGTAAGCCACCTGGGACAACTATAATGTGGAGTTTTATTTTGTCTGGCAGGAGCTCTCAGGTTTAACTAGGGGAGGGTAAAAAGTCAAATGTTATTCAGAGTTATTATAGTGGAAAGAATAAGACTGAAGTTTGGTATGATGATTGCCCAAACTGAAAACTTTACAAAATATCATATCATCTTACTAGTGATAATTACCAGAAACACTTTAAAAATGAAAGTAGTCCTATCCTTGTGTTTTTCCCTCTTTTCTGCCTTTTTCCTTCTTTCTCCTTATATGCTTATTCTAGAATTGAAATAAATAATTGATATCCAGTACCACAAGAAAGCAAGGCACAGTAGAAATGACTTCTTGGGTCATGAGCAATATAGGACAATAAAAAATAGCCTCAGGAAATATACAAAGTACTACTATGTTTATGTGAATGTTAGATGTGGACAAAAGTGGCCTGTATTGGTAGTCATCTTGCAAAAAGAGAAAGGAGGTGAACAGAGAGTAGGCATAATATAAAACATACAAAGTTAAATTTGAAGGAACTGGAGATATGGCTGAGTAGTTAAAACCATGTACTGCTTTCATAAGACTGGAAAGTCTAACAAAGGAATGCAAGTAAACATAGGTCCAAATTTATGAATCAGAAGTTCAGAGTGGCATTGTTAATAGTAGTACAACATTCTCTCTAGCAACTACAACAATCAGAAGAAGAAGCAACAATATAACTCTAGCAATTACAATGTGTAGAGAGGGGAAATAGTATGATATACATACATAAAGTAAGTTAGACATGAATACATGTGGTATGAATTTGTTTAAACTCTAAGCCAGAGTAAGCAAAGCTAAACAAGTGAGGAATCATATGCAGCTGATAATACAAGCAAAAAGATCAATTGTGCTTAATCATAAAATGTAGGATATTCATTCTATCGTTTAGAGAGGAAATGGATGAGATAAATAAAGAAGGTTCTGTTCAGGAAGTTATCTCCTGTACCAATGAGTTCTAGGCTTTTCCTCACTTTCTCTTCTATTAGATTTAGTGTGTCAGGCCTTATGTTAAGGTCTTTGACTCATTTGGACTTAAGTTTTGACAAGAATCCAAAGCCATACAATGGAAAAAGGACAGCCTCTCCAACAAATGGTGCTGGTCTACTTGGATGTCCACATGTAAAAGAATGCAAATAGACCCATACTTATCACCTTGCACAAAACTTAAGTGACCATAGGTGTGTGGGTTCATTTCTGGATCTTCAATTTGATTCCAGTGATCCACTGGTCTGTTTCTATACCAGTACCATGAAGTTTTTATTACTATTGCTCTGTAGTATAGGTTGAAACCTGGGAAGGTGACACCTCCAAATGTTTTTTTCTTGTACAGGATTGATTTAGCTATTCTGGGTTTTTTGTTATTCCATATGAAGTTGAGAATTGTTTTTCCAGGTCTATAAAGAATTGTGTTGGTATTTTGATAAGAATTTAATTGAATCTGTATATTGCTTTTGGCAGGATGGCCATTTTTATTATGTTGATCCTACCTATCTGTGAGCATGGGAGATCATTTCATCTTCTGATGTCCTTTCAATTTATTTCTTCAAGGACTTGAAGTTCTTGTCATACAGGCCTTCCACTTGCTTAGTTAGAGTTTCCCCCATGTATTTTATACTGCTTGTGGCTATTGTGAAGGGTGTTGTTTCCCTAATTTCTTTCTCAGAACATTTATTTGTTGTATAAAGAAGGGCTTCTGATTTTTTTTGAATTAATGTTCCTGGACAGAACACCAATAGCTCAGGTTCTAAGACCAACCAACAATCAATAAATGGGACCTCATGAAACTGACAAGCTTCTGTAAGGCAAAGGACACTGTCATTCAAACAAAACAGCAACCTACAGATTGGGAAAAGATCTTTACCAACCCCACTTCTGACAGAGAGCTAATATCCATAATTTATAAAGATCTCAAGAAATTAAATACCAAGAAACCAAATAATCCAATCAAAAAATGGGAAACAAAGATAAACCTCGAATTCACAAAGGAGGAATCTCTAATGGCAGTGAGACATTTGAAGAAATGCTCAACAGCCTTAATCAACAGAGAAATGCAACTCAAGATGACTCTGAGATTCTATCTCACACCTGTCAGAATGGCTAAGATCAAAAGCTCAAATGACAGCACACGCTGGCAAGGGTGTGGAGAAAGGGGAACACTCATCCATTGTTGATGGGAGCGCAAACTTGTACAATCACTATGGAAATCAGTCTGGCAATATCTTAGAAAACTTGGAATAGCCCTACCTCAAGACCCAACCATACCACTGCTGGGTATCCACCCAAACGATTCGTCACCAAACCACAAGGTCATAACCTCACTTATGTTCATAGCAGCCTTATTTGTAATACCTAGAAACTAGAAACAACCAGATGTCCCTCGACCGAGGAATGGATTAAAAAAAAAATTGTGGTACGTTTACATAATGGAATACTACTCAGCTATCAGAAGCAAGGAAATCATACAATTCACAGCCAAATGGATAGAACTAGAAAAGCTCATCCTGAGTGAGCTAACCCAGACTCAGAAAGATGTACATGGCATCTACATACTTATAATTGGATTTTACCCAGATAGTACAGGATAATCATCCTACAAACAATGCACCAAAAGGATCAGGAACATAGACTTTGTTACCTATTAATGGGACAGTTTGCCCTAGGGGTGCACCATTTAAGTCCCCAGGGCAAGAAGAAGTTCTTAGCCCTCATATGACTGTTGAACTGAGAGGGGCTGATATATAGGGACACTCCACATCAGAGGAGTGGGCTGGTTGGGGGAGGTAGGAGGGAGTGGGAGGGTAGATCCCGGAGAGGTGGAAGGAGGACACTGTGATGGAGATATAACTTGAAGTAATAAATAAACAAAAATAAATAAAAATAAAGAAGGCTCTGATGGAGTTCCTAGGGTCTAACATTACACTTTTTTTTAAGTAAGGTATGTCTTTTATGCAGTCTTTCATAAGCATTGTTTTAACTTCTATTAAAAAATAAAACTCAACAAAGGAAGAAAAATGAATTATTTGTATTTAATGCTACACTGTGAACTCTCTGAGAATGGGAAGTATGTCTGTTTGGTTCACTGATGCCATCCCCAGTATGGAGCGTCTGAGTCTGGAACAAACAAGCTAAGCCAGGATGGAAGAAAAAAAAGGTAAACTATGTGTACAAACAAATTGGTTTTAATTGTTTAGCTCTATCATCAAAAACAATGTCAGTTATAAGAGTTAATAGTGAGTTAACATTTACTGTGTGCAGGAACTTTGGTCTATTACGCTTCATGTGCTAGTTATACTAAATAGCAAAGTTAAAAATTTGAATAATATCTTCAAAGTTATCAGCTACAATGTGACCAAACTAGGACTCAGATGTTCTCCTACTTCACATAAGATTTTCTGAATAGATTTTGCAATCTAGAATACCAGCTAAATTAATTGGTATGATTGATTTCTTCATTTTCGTAGATAAGTTTTCAATTTAATGGGTTCAGATTGGTAGGCTTTTATCTATGAAATAATTTCTCTATGGATCATGATCTATACTGAAGATAATTTTTCCATAAGGAAAAGATAGTCCATAGTGTCACAAATCATGAACGTTTCCTAATATTCTGCAATCTGACTGTTGTTTGCCTTTTCAGTGTTGCTGTAGAAATCAAAGGAGCCATAACTCCAGTGCAGGTTATTGACATCCACCACCACACCAAAAACTCCATTTATCAAGTAATATTGATTTTCCAATATTAAAATAGAAAACACATTCACAGGAATAGACAGCACTGTCATGAACTTTTATTTATCATAAATAAATAGTTTCACAACTTTGTATGTCAAAATACAAAGCATGCCTTGGAAGAATACAGTTATATAAAAATATACCAGAGCCGCTTGTGCCTCCCCGAATCTTCACACAGCCAAACACCAAACAAATAGCAATGGATTATAATAGACAATAGTATTAATTTAGTGGAGAAAAAATATTTCTTCACAGTTGAATTCAAGATGTTAAATATACAAAATATAATGACAAGAAAATATATATCATTGCCTTGAAAAAGTAGCAGGAATACTAATCAACAAAGAAAATACAGGAAAGTTACTATGAAAACACCTGAGGGTTACAACCTTAATCAAGTGAACAAATTTGACATCTCCAATATAAGGACAATTCAGCATCAAGGGCCACTAGGATAAGATTCCCTGAAGATAAAATAGTATTCGGTATCCTGCCAAATCTTCATAACTACTATGAGGAAGCACACACACACATATGCCTCTATTTGGGATAAAGAAGACTAAAGAAGTCAGGTAGCTAAATGCAATGGGACAATCCTGCTCTGGATACCAAATAAGCTAAAAGCATTCTTATGTAAACAGTACTGTACAGTAAAACATTCCTTGCAATTACTATAAGTGGCAATAGTGTGACAGCTGATAGGACTTGAGCCCAACTTCAGATTAGATCTCTCTTTTTTATGACTGGTATCATTTCCTACTTTGATCATTGTACTGAAATTATGTCAGAAAATGCCCCTGCTCCTAGAAAGAATGTAGAAAACAATACTTCTTCAACATTATAAGTAAAAATCCACTAGAGAAAAGAGAAGCAGAAATATTACGGAAATTTTAGTACTTAATATGTTAAACAAATGATCAAGATCCATGTAAATAATAGAAAATATCCAAACATGCAACAGTCAGGAAGAGAATGTATCTTTTTAAATTACATATGGGAATTTTATTAAATTATGGTACATTACAACAAAAGAAAAACCCCAATATAGTCCAAATGAACCAAAGTGGTCTCTCTCTCTCTCTCTCTCTCTCTCTCTCTCTCTCTCACACACACACACACACTCTCTCTCTCTCTCTCAAATCATGGCTTTTTTGCGTGTGTGTGTGTGTGTGTGTGTGTATACACAGCCTGCTGAGGCCATATAATTTTAGATGTATGCTTATGATCCTTATGATATATATATATGTATATGTATATATGTATGACTCCATGAATGACCCACTGATATTAGAAAACTAATTGGGTTCTCTTTCCTGGGGAAGACTATTTCTCCTGCTTTCAGCATTTCCGTATTGTCTAACATTTTTGACAGCAATGAGAAAGGAGAAGAATCATGAAACTCTGTGCTCAGAAACATGTCCCTTCAACATGCTACTTATTAGCCAAGGATGAATGTTTTGGCTACATAATTAACTGATAATAATAAACTCCTATTCAGTTGAGTAGTTAATGAGTATATAAGAACAAGATAAACTTTTTGACGTTGAAAGACTAATGAAAGATGAAATTAGGAAGGATAATGACAAAAGCAGTAACAGAAAACAAATCATCTTGAATATGAGAGATGGCTTGAGTAAATATATATTTATCTGTGATGCAACATTATATTCAGAGACATTGGAGACTGACACACTTATATAAGGAGTGATGTCATCACCCAAACAAAACTAACTAAAAACTACTAAAGGTATATTCATTCAACGTTGAAAGTGATGGTATTGAGTATGCATGTATAACACAGTTCAGTCCTTCATAATCTAGAAGTTTCCCTCTTGTACAGGCAGTAGAGTAAGCCTCTCTCCTCTTCTCCCCTCCCCTTCCTTTTCCCTCCCTCCCCTGCCCTCTCCTCTCCTCTCTTCTCCTTTGTTGTCTCTCCCTACCTCTGTCTAATCAAATATTTACATGCAACTACTGGTCACTGCAATGGCAGAAACCTTACAGGGGAGAAAATTCAATCATTCCCAGTAACTCTAATTAGTGTTTATATGGACTTAACTGTGTCAAGACAGCCCAGGAGAGGACACAGCTGGTAGTACTAATTACAGTTCAGGACTAAGCAATTAAAATAAAATGATCTGTCTTATAGAGGCCAAAGCACAAGGATAACAGAAAGCTGGCAATGTATGTGTGACATATTCAGGAAGTGTTTCATGGAAAAGGATAGGAAGGATATTGCCACATGTCTCTTGAGGGTGCAGCAAAGTTGTAGAAGTATGCTTACCAGATTTCTGGACATGCCAGAGAGTCAAGCTTCCAGATAAAGGGACACAACTTCTTTCAAGAATATGAATCATTAAATGCTTTTAAAAGTAGCCAGTTATATAATTGCACTTTTCACATTTGACCTCATATTAGTTTGGACAAATAACTGAACTAAAATTTGAACAATTATTTACAATAGATGTCAGTATTAAGAATTAAACAACTAGAGCTATAATTTGTATTTAAGTGATTTCTTATTCCTTTTCTTAAAATCCACCCAAGCCACAAATTACTACTTACAAAAATCTAAGATAGTCTTTTCCTCTGATTTCTAGATTTTTGGCTAAGTTGTATAATAGAATAAACAAAGTCCAATCTGTCTTCATTACCTTAAAGTATGTACATTTTTAGTGATATACACTAGTAAAAATTATATGAGAAGCATAGTATAAAAGTCAATGTGCCCTAGAACAGGCTTTTGGCTTTATTCTAGATTTTTCTTCTCTGGAAGTCTAGAATGGCATGATATGGATGAGAAGACTCTCATATTCAGGTAAGTATATATTGATCAAGATACCATAAATAAATATAATTCATTAAATTTACCATTGGGACAGCTGAGGAGATGGTTCAGTGCTTACTAGGCAAGAGAGAGGGCCAAAGTAAGGATCCTGAAAATCTGCATAAGTGCCTGGTGTGTATGGTGGCAGTTCACCTGTCATCTCACAGCCTCTAAAGGGGGAAAGGGGGCCACAGGAGCAAAATGGATAGCAGGACAAGCCAAATCTGTGGCATTCAGGTTTAGCAGGAGACCTTGCCTAAATTTATAAGGACAACAGAAATTAAAGAAGATACCTAATGTCAACTTCTGGCCTCCATATACACACATATGCACACACACCCACAAATACACATTTATCCACATACATATGAGTGTACACACACACACACACACACACACACACACACACACCACATATACATGCAAAAATATAATATTTAATTAAACACTTAGACTGGATTAGATATTTCACTGGAAAACTTTAATGCATTATCAATAGCCTTGATGACATGAAATAAGATTTATGATAATTTTTCCTGGGGGTTAAAAGAAACCAAGTGACTTGACTTTATAAATCCATGTTGAGACTGGATTCTGTCACCTTGATTGAAGCCATCATCACAGAGAAACTTACTATTGCTATCATATGGAAGTAGCTGAATGAATACTATATTGTGTCCCCCAACAGTGATTAAAGGAGAGAAAAGTCAGAGACAGTGACTTCTAAGTCATGACCAGGAAGAGACATTCTGGAAAACAAAGTCATCAAAGGTCAGATCCAAGTGACTAGCTTAAAGAATGAGAGTTAATTGCATTTATAATTGCATTTGTCAATACCTCTAAACTGATTTTTTCCTTAACTGTTTATGTGCTCTTGGGCAAAGGCTTATGATCAGAGTACACTTGGAGGAAGTCAAAGTCTTGATGGAAGTCAAGGGGCTGTAGCCTAGAAGCAAAAGGAATGCCAGCCCAAATCATAGCTCGATATTTGGAGGCTAATGCATCTAACTAAAGGAAGAGCTAAAATAGGCAGATACATTTTAAAACAGAGAAAGTAAGCAATAGCCAAAGCTAATGTGGATTTAGGAAAGAGGATGAAAACCCAGGCCTTAGTGGATCTCTCCACACAGATTACACTGATGCTAAAATGTTGAAACGAATAGACTAGCAATTGAGGAAAAGGGTTTTCCCTCCTAGGTTTTCTCTCTATAGGCCATATGCATGACCTATAAGAGGATGAGGAGGGGCCTTCAGCTGTCACTTAAAACATTGCCTGTGCAGTTTAAATCATATCCCAAGGGAAGACAACATCTCTTTCAAAGCTCAGTTCATGTAAATACTTCTGCTTCTTGTTGCACTAATCAATCCTCCAAGTTAGTGTCTGTATATCATTATAACAGAGCTATTCTGAGCTGAATTCAATACGGTGACATGTTTATGACTCTTTTATTTACTTTAAGGAACATTATGAAAGATGTGTTATTTTGTAATGCTATTAGCAAACTGTACTCCCACAAATCTTAAGGTAATTCCTTCCAATCAAGACAAGGAATACAAAAACTATAAAAGGGGGAACTGTACAAATTTGACTATGTTAACACATTTGATACTATGTAAAATCTACCACAAATCAAATCAAAATTATTAAAAGTGCAAATGCAATGCTTGTAAGATATGTATCGGGTAAATATTAATGAATGAGAAATTTATTTTTGAAGTTAAATACAGAATCAAAAATGAATAGAGCATTAAAGCAAGTCACTCTTTAAAGAAGCAATGTAATTGGTAAGTAGGCACATTAAAGGAACTAACTTCAACCATAGTAAAGTCCAAGGACTACAAAATAAAATAACAGTGAGAAAGCACAGATTACCCAGTAGATAATTTTGAACAAAAAGTATAGGAGAAGCAATAGAGGCTCTTACCATTGGTATGCTTCAAGAGGATGCAGAAATTTGACCTGAATCTGTTTAAATACTGAACTACTATAGAACATATGCTTTCCTCTGGTGGAGAGATATTGGGAGAACTCTTCAGGAGGAGGCCCCAGTTAAGCTAGTCCCTCAGCATTCCTACCAAGCTATCCAGGATTTGACTTAAGAAAATAAAAAGATTCTTTGGCCCTCCAGACCCAGACAGACACAAGCTGAGTAACTTAAGTGACCCCAGCCAGTGTGCACCAGAAAAAAAATTGTCCAGCCAACCACTTCCTGAATTTTTGACTCAAGAAACAGTGATTGCCAATATTCCTGTTCTATTTTGCGCAAAAAAATAAGCAAAAGATGCAGACCATTAAATAGAGAGTAAACCAAAGAGTCCTAGGATGTGTAAATTAAGAAAGTCTTCTCAATGTAAGTGAAGTAAATACAAAAAGGAAAATCAGAATAAATTGTGTCAATGTTAAGAAAAAAAGAAGATATAGAAGGCAAAAGAGACTATCAGAATAGCACCAATTTATAGAAGCAGAGTTTAGTCTTTCATTTCTATTAGAGACTCGTTCATTGCTAATGGTTATGAGAACAGTTTGGGGAAAGGGACAATACATAGTGAATGGAAGTATAGCTATCACATTCCTAAGTATATTCTTAAGTATATATCATACACAAAATTTATGCTCACAGAATACACAGAGTAGTGGTATTAATCACTGAAATAAAACTCAAGGCAGTCTGTACAAGGAAGCAGGTAGGCTAAATTCAGATCTTCACCTTTTCCTCAGCTTCTCCAAATATAATCCCACAGTCTCACCCTATGTCCTACAGTACAACGCCTGCTGCAGCCTCTCTTACCCACTCCTGCCTCTATCTCCAGAGGACCACCTAGCTCATTACCTCCTAATTTTTCTTACCTACTCATTGTTTTATGACAGTCCCAAGTCCAGCGAGCACTCAGTAGGGACTCACAGGACACTCTGGCCAGGGATGTAGGTAGCCTATCTGCAGATCTTCACCTATCTCTCCTCTCCTCCAAATCCAATCCCTGAGCCCTATGCCAAACTCTGCAGAAGACCATCTTCTGTGTCTCTCCTCACTGCCTGCCCCTATTCCCAGGGGACTAAGCAGATCCTGGTGAAAAACCTTCTTTTTACTCTCCTATGACCCTCTGAGCATCACCCTTCCTCTCCTCATTCCTAAATGCCAACTACCAATACTTAGAAACACATTTTATCTAGAACCTTATTTCTGAGTAGGTAACACAAAGGCCACTAGACTTTTCTGAGAATCAGAGAGAGCAACAGAAACCAAGAAATGAAACACCCAACCAACAAAAAGAAAACTCGATATCAGCACCTAAAATGATAATCCTCCCAAACTAAGATGCCTAGACACCAGCTTAAAAATACATCAATAATAGCCAGGACAACATGCGTCTACTGGCTAAAGAGCCAGAACCCCTACCAAAATAGGCCTTGACAATTTCAACATTTCTGTAGCACAAGATAGACATCATAAAATAGCCCCTATTAATACGATAGAACTCCATAAAAGGGAAATGAATAAAACGCTTTTTTAAAAAAATCTATGAAAAACAGGAAGGGAATGAATAAAAAAAATCAATACTTAAAAGCTGAAAAAGAATCAGTAAAAAAAAATCCAAACTTAGGGAAATCTAGAAATTTAGGCCTCACCAAAAGAATACTAGAGATGAAAGACAGTCTTAGGCATCTAAGGTACAATAAACATTTACTGAATACCTCAGTAAAAGAAAATGTTAAACGTAAAACAAATTTTTGCACAAAACATCCAGAAAATCTGTGACATTATGAAAGGTCCAAATCTAAGCATAATAAGAATAAAAGAAGTTGGGCATGGTGGCACACACCTTTAATTCCAGCACTCGGGAAGCAGAGGCAGACAGATCTCTGTGACTTTGAGATCAGCTTGGTCTACAGAGTGAGTCTAGGACAGCCAGGGCTACACAGAGAAATCTTGTCTTAAAAAAGCAAAATATATATATATATATATATATAATAAAGGAAGGAGAAGAAACTAAGTTCAAAGGTCCAGAAAACATTTTCAACAAAATAATATAAAAAAATCCCATAACCTAAAGAAGAAAATGTCTACCAAAGTACCAGAAGCATACAGAACACCAAAAGAGGAACTAAAAAAGAAAGCCATCTCAGCACATAATATTCAAGACACTAAATGTAGAGAAGAACAACAACAACAAAAGGAATGTTAAAAGCTGTAAGGGAAAAAAGAGTAAGTAACGTATAAAGACAGACATGCTAGAATAACACCCGACTTCCCAATAGACACTGTAAAAGTCAAAAGGGTCTGAAGAAATGCTCTACATTCTCTAAGAGACCACAAATGCTAGCCCAGACTACCATATCATACTATATCTAAGTAATATCTACCTTCAAATTGAACCCTACAAAGGCACTAAAGGAAAATTCCAACCTAAACAGGTTAACAAAACACAAGAAATAAATAATGCCAGACCAGAAAATCAAAAGATGGGAAACACATACCACAAAATAATGGGAATCCATAAACACTGATCCCTGATATCTGTCAATACCAATGGTCTCAATTCTCCAATAAGAAGACACAGACTAACAAAACAGATGTGAAAACAGGATCCATCCTTCTGCTACAGCCAAGGAACACATTTTAACATAAGGATTGATATAGCCTCAGGGTAAAAGAATAGAGAAAGATATTCCAATCAGATGGTCTTAAGAAGCAAGCTGGTCTAATCAATTTTATATTTAACAAATAGACTTCAAACCAAAGCTAATCAGAAAATAAAGGCAAAATTATATATCCATCAAAGGAAAAATCTACCAAGAGGACAATGCAATTCTTCACATCTATGTATTAAACACAAGGGAATCCAAGTTCATAAAAGAAACACTACTAAAGATTAAATCACATATCAAACCTCACACAATGGTAGTGGGAGCCTTCAGTACCCCACTCTCACCAATACATGGGTTATCCAGACAAACAACTAAACAGAGAAATGCTGAACCTCACTAAATTTATTCAAATAGACTTAACAGATAATTGCAGAACCTTTCACACACACACACACACACACACACACACACACACACATACACAAAAAAATATATCTTCTCTGCACCTCATGGAATTTCACCCAAAATTATTACATACTCAGAAACAAAACAATTCTCAACAGATACAAGTCGAAATGACACCCAGGATCTTATCTGACTTCCACAAATTAAAGTGGGATAAAAACAACAGAAATCTTACAAACTCATGGAAACTGAACTACTCTCTACTGAAAGAAAAATGGGCCAAAACAAAAATTAAGAAAGAAACTAAATACTTTCTAGAATTGAATGAAAATAAATGCACAATACATTAAATTCATGTTGCACAATGAAGGCAGTTTGAAGAGACAAGTTCTTAGCACTAATTCCTTACATAAAAGAATTGTAAACATCTCATACTAGTAACTTAACAGCACACCTGAAATCTCTAGAACAAAAAGAAGAAACTATACCTAAAAGGAGAAAATTGCAAAAAAATAATCAAACTTGGGCTGAAAATGATAAAAATAGAAACAAATAAACAAATACAAAGAATCAATGAGATAAAGAATTAGTTCTTTTAGAAAATCCATAATAACCTTTTCCAAAGTAAAAGTGGAGGAAGAATACTCAAATTAACTCTCATGAGACTTGATGAACCCAGGTGGGTCAATATATGGGGGGGGTCCCCTCATCTTCACCCATGGAGAAGGAAAGGGAGGAGAGGGGATAGATGGGATGGTGGGATAGTGGGATGGGTGGGAAGGAAGGAGGGGCTTAGCTGGGGACGTAACTTAATAAATAAATAAACAAACAAAAAAATAAATAAATGGAAACCCATAAGATCCTTATCCAAATTAACTAAAAAGTGGAGGAAGAATACTCAAATTAACAAAATTAGAAATGAAAAGAGGTCATAACAACAACAAAGAAATTCAGAAAATCATGAGGAAATACTTTAAAACCTATATATTTACTAAATTGAAAACTCTAAAAGAAATGATAATTTTCTTGATACGTGCCACTTACCAAAGTTGAATGAACAGATAAACAATTTAAACAGAAATATTGCCCCTACCTAATGAAATAGTACCAGTCATTAAAAATTTCTCAATCCAAAAACAAAAACCCAGGGCAAGATGGCTTTAGTCTAAAATTATACCAGACTTTCAAGGAAGAGTTGATGCCAATATTCCTCAAAGTATTGCAAAAAATAGGAACAAAAGAACATTACCCAGTTTATTTCATAAGGCCATGCTTACTCTGAAATTCTCAATAAATACTTGGCAACCAAATCCCAGAACATATGAAAAAGATCATCCACCATGATCAATTATGTTTCATCCTGGAGATGCAATAATGTTTTAACATAACTAAACTTATAAATAAACCACAATAAAAACAAACAGAGAAAGAAATCCACAAGATTATCTCATTAGATACAGAAGAGGCTTTTGTCAAAATCCAACTCTATTTTGTGTTAAAAAGTCCTGGAGAAATTAAGGATATACCTCAACATAATAAAGGCAGTTTTACAGCAAGCATCAACTTAAATAGAGAGCAACTCAAAGCAATTCCACTAAAATCAGGAACAAAAAGACAAGGTTGTCCACTCTCTCCATACATATTCAATACAGTACTTGAAGTCTTAGCTATAAGACAACTAAAGGAGAATAAGAGAATATGAATTGGAAAGGAAGAAGTCAAAGTATATTATTTGCATATGATATGACAGTATTATAAGTGGTCTTAGAATTTCCACCTGATTACTCACAAAAAAAAATCAGTAGCCCTCCTATATGCAAATGACAAAGAAATTAAGAAATAAATTAAGGAACAGCACCTTTCACAATAACCTCAGATAATATAAAGTATCTTGGGGTAAGACTAACCAACAAGTGAAAGACTGTATGATAAGAACTTCAAGACTTTAAAAAAAATTGAAGAAGATATCAGAAGACAGAAAGATCCTTTAGGGACTGGCTCATGGACTGGTAAGATTAATGTGGTAAAAATGGCCATCCTAGAGACTGAACCACCAACCATGCATGGACTGGACCTAGGCCTCCTACACATATGAAGCTGTTGGGCTGCTTTGTCTTCAAGTGGATCCCCTAACAATTGGAGGTGGGGGGGCTGTCTCTGACTTGGTCTCAGTCGCCTTCCTTTGGATCCCTTTCCCTGAGCAGGGCTGCCTTGTCTGGCCTCAGTGTTAGAGGAGGCACTTAGTCCTAAAGTAACTTGATGTGCCAAGGTGGGTTGGTACCCTGGGATGGGGGAAATAAAGGGGAGTGGGGAAAGTGGGTGGGAGGGAGGAACTGAGGGGAAACAAAGGAATGAGGCTGTGATTGGGATGTAAAATGAGCAAATCAATTAATTAGTGAAAAAAATAATATTAAAAAAAAATAATGGCCACCCTACTTAAAGCAGTGGACAGATTCAGGGCAATCTCCCTCAAAATTCTAACACAATTCTTCACAGACCTTGGAAAGACAATTCTCAACTTCAACTTCATAGAGAAAAAAAAATTTAAAAACCAGGATAGCTAAAAAAAAAAAAAAAGTCCTGAACAGTAAAAGAACTGCTGGATTGAAAGTTGTACTACAGAGCTATATTAATAAAAACAGAATGTTATTGACACAAAAGCAGACATGTTGATCAATAGTATCATACTGAAATTTCAGACATAAATCCACATACCTAAGACATCCTTTATTTAGTTATTTATATATTTTTTATTTTTTTAATTTAATAAAGCTAGAAATATACACTGGGGAAAAGACAATATCCTAGAAGCTTCCTCCTGCAACAGATGAAAGCAAATACAGATCCACAGCCAGACACTACACAGTGAGTTAAAGACCTTGGAACATCCAGCATTAAACTAGGTATCTCAATTAAATCTGTCCCCTTGGGGCTCAGCGAACCCTGTGGAATAGGAAACAGAAAGAGTGTAAAAGCCAGAGGAGATGGAGTAAACCAAGAATATAAGGGCCTTTATATCAATGTCATTAAAGCACATTAAACTCACAGAGACTGAGGCAGCAAGAACAGGGCCTGCACAAGTGTACACCAGATCCTATGCGTATATTTTATGGATTCTAGTTTAGTGTTTCCATGGATCTCCTGAGGGTGTGAATAAGTGAGTCTCTGTTCCTTGTGACCTCTTTTGGGTACTTTGTTTCTGTTTGCTTTTTCCAATTCCAAAGTGTTAGTTTTTGTTTCTGTTCTTGTATTTATTGTATTTTATTATTAAAAAGAAAATAGAAAACTCTTATAATCAAAAAACAGTTTTATTGGCATAATAATGTAAACATTTATGAGGTACAGAGTGACAGTGTGATGAATGTAATAGAATATGCTAATGAATAAAACTTCAGTATTTCTACTTCCTTAAACATTTGCCATATTTTCGGGGGCAACCTTTAAACTTGTCTTGTCTAGTACTTTATGGATGCCATAATAAATTGTTGTCAAATAAGAGGAAAAAAAAGGAATAAACCATGAGCAACTGAAAGTCAGACTAGATTTATTTAACATAGCCACATGTATTGTGTTGGGCAAATTCCAGGCAAGTGAGAAAGTCTCAGAAGATTCTTTAATTATTCCTCTGATGGTTTCCACACTGTGGATTTAACTTGAATCAAACTTAGTTGAAAAGCCAGGCATGGAGGCTTATACCTTGATACCAAGAAAGGAGAATTTCCATGAGTTTGAAAGCACCTTGCACTGCATTGGGAATTTCAGGAACCTGGAATTTCAGAATGAGATCATGTTTATAAAAAGGAAAATCATTGCATCCTTATTGGAAGTAAAAAAACAAAACAAAACAGACAATATAGGAAATAACATAAACTGTACATCTTTTCATGTGATCATTCTCTAAACAGTATAGTAAAATAATTATTTACAGAACATTTACATGGACTAGATACTATAGGAAATCTAGATATAGTATAAAATTTATGGGAGAATATGATAGATTGCATGTAAATACTACAGAATTTTCTGCAAAGATTTTGAGCTTTTTCAGATTTAGCTGTCTACAGGGAGTTCTAGAATCAGCCTCCCGTGGGTATGAAGGGGTGACAAGGTATCATCATCTTATTAAAATAAAAAATAAATGGAAATGCATTATATATGTATCTAAATGTACAAGATACATGTGTGAATGCATGCATATATAATGAAAGATGACAGAACTCACTGTAGCAGTCTCTGTCTGTGTTTGAGACATTCAGGTCCTCAATGCTCTACTAACTACAGAGAGGCCTGCCAATGAACTGGAGATTCATTTGCAAGGACAGAGTCTCACACTGTGTATCCAACTATTGAAGCAACAATTGAACGAACGGGGGTCAAATTTCACAAGCCTGAGGCTGGGAGTCTACTTTTATCCATATATTCTTTTTTTTTTTTACTTTCCCTTTTGAGACTTGAAATAACAGGCAATGACAGCTTATAGCTTCTTAGTGGAAAAGTGAAAAAGAAGATCAAATTATTATCATTCTTTCTTCCAGATTTAGGACCAAAATGGAGTTTCTAATGCTATTTAGGATTATGTGAGATGGCTGGCTATTTTCTGGGGTGGGTGGGTTATCCACTGGAAGAAATTCTGACAATTATACCACTAGAATGGAGTGACTGCTAGGCTACCCATCAGCAAGTCAGACTTTACAAGATCAAGGCTAAAAGAACATTGAGCAAGCATTCACAGAGTTTTTCATGGGAAACTAAAGATCATCTTTATGAAAAAAAAAAAGAGGATTTATGAACTTACACTCAAGACCATGAAACCTACAATAAAGGCAATTGACTTTACAGTATGGGATCTAAATATGTTAAGACGCAAATGCAGGTGAACTATATGTTAGTCAAAAGAACCTTTTTGTGCCATATATTATGGTTATGCCTTACTGTATGTATATTATATCTACTAGATTTAGTCTATTTCAGTTCTGGAGTTTCCTGAACCTTAAGCCTGTGGCTGTCTTGATCAGCTGCATATCATCTGCATTGCTTAGAACAAAATAAAATAACAACCTGCATCTGCTTGTTGGACCAATCTCCCGAGAACAGAAAAGTATAAGATGATCCTTCACTATACTGACAACAGAACTCCATGCCTAAGGTCTATAAGTCATTAGTAATATATACCAGTGTCAGTGAGAACTCATTCTTCAAAACCTAATTAAGATCCCAGACAAATGGAGAAATAACTTAATCTGCACATGTCTCAAAATAGCTTTCCACCTACAGCAAGATTCCATGAGCCAGCTCAGCCTTCTGGGAACCCTGCTCTAGCTAGAGCCACTTGGTGCCCACCACTGGGACTTCCCTCAGTTTCAATTCTTACCACTAACCTGAAGTGAAGGATGTTAAAAACTACAAAGCTTTTGCTCAGACATAAAGTCTGGACCTGACCCACGTCTCTGTCTTTTCGTAAGGTGTGTAATAAACTTCGAACAGCCACTTTTCTGTGAAAAGCTTAAAAGCCTCATTGCCCTGCCCCAGAAAACACATCTAAACAACTAAATCTCTTAGCGAGCTTAATGTACCAGTTTTACTTGAACGTCTTGAGATGGAATGTGTCCTAAAGATTAAAATGTAATCCTAGATTTATGATGTGGGAGTGAGATAAAGTGCACAATTTACACAGAAGGAAAACAGGCCTATCTGGATACACTCTAATCAGCATTATGCCCATTGGGCAAAGTGGAAATTTAGTATGGTAAGAAATATTTTTTCTCTCAGAGTGAGAAATGCTTGAGTCTCATTTTTTAAGTATGATTTACAAAATGTTCTAAAGAAAATAGGAAAAGTAATTTTCTTGATATCTTAGATGCAAAAATACTGACTCTCTAGAATTAAGAAATACCCTACTAAGAAACTTCTTATTCCAATATTGTTTTTAGTAGCTTGGCATCTCACTTTAATGACTTCTTAAGTATTTCCTAAATCATGACATTGAGACCCACACCTCATCTTATTCACACTGTACCACCACCACATGGCATTGTGCTAGTAATCAATTTACTGCCTCTCTGCTCTAAATGTACTTTCTAATATATAATCTGTGGTAAGCAATGTATTTTTGAATGCCTTTTTAAACAAAGTGACATGTTTATGTAAAGGGTGCCTGAGGAACATCATAGAAGGACTGGGTTTCCCCATGTTATACAATGTAGATGACAATTCCGTGGTATAGATGTCAGGCTATATTGTGGATCACCACCACTACCAGCCAGGATCCAAAAATGAGCCCCTCTACAATTGTGTAGCCTCTGCCTTATGATTACATAGAGAAAGCAAAGGCCTCAAGCAGCAGACCTAATAATATGAGTCTTGAGTTTACTGGCACTCAATTACCCATATATGGCCTATAAATTATGAAGGCCACTTGACCCCCACTGATCACCCTTACAACCATATATATTCCAAAGTACTGGCAAGTGCTTGCTCAACAACTCTAAATTAGGGTGGATAATTCAGTCATATACTAGCTTGTAGAAGGTGATTGGTTATTATATCTGATGTATCTCTACTGACAAAGTAAGCCAATTCCAGTCAACTTAATGTAAAAGGGCAGGTATATTTGGGAACCAGAAGTCCCTGGCAAGTTCACCATTCTCAGGGGTGAGACCAGAGGAAGTTGCACCCAGACTATGGGAAGCAGAGGTTTTATGGATTGTAGGTGAAGGAGAATGACACGTCCTTCACAGGCTGGACTGATACCCGTATTGGCAGGCCAGGATGCCATCAGGGGTACCGTGAATGTGGAAGTGGGCTTCTTGGCACCTTTCCCATTCAAAGGCCTTCTGACTGTATGTAGTGGGAGGGAAAGGGGGATTGGATTTTACTGGGCCATGTGGGGGTAGGGAGGCAGCCAGGAATTCCAATCAAACACCCTGACCTCTTTGGGTATATGGACACAGGATTCACATATGGCTGCTTCCTGCTGAAAAGGAACAGCATGGGGTGGAGGAGTTAGGAGTTGGTAGTTCTATGCTCAGTGAGAGGCTTGGATGAAGAAGCATCTGGTTGACTGTTACCCTGAAGACTTCAAGAATCTGTTTCTGGAGAAGGTAGAGGAGGCAGGGAGCAAAGAAAAAAAATAAACAAGTGAGAATGAGGGGTCCTATTATTGGGGCAAGTCACTGGAAAAAGAGAGACTGCCCTGCCACTAGTTGGGAGGGGAGGTGTCCTGGTTTGGCCATCCCAGCCCCTCATCAGGGCTTTCTGGAGAACCAGAGAGTGGAGTGTCACAGTCGTTGTACAGACCTCTCATTTTGGGTAGGTGCCTTCTTGAGTCTGGAGATGTGCTGCCAGCATTGGTGTCCCAGGAGTTTGGCAAGTGAAGGGATGGTAAGAAGCACTGTGTAGGGATAACTGTTTAGGAGCACTCGGTCCCGCAGGGAGAGCAAGGCAGACTCAGGAGAAGTTGGTTCCTCTGGCGTGGTAGCGGACAGGTAGTCTCAGCAGACAACCAGAGAAGGGACCTGGGGTGAGAAAGATAAGGTAGGTACCCAACCAGTGGGGGGCCTGAGACAGGAAGTAATGACTTAGGATGAACTACCTCCTGTATAGGAGGAGTTGAAAAGGACTTAAACCTGTGGGAGATCATGTTGTTCGAAGGCGTGTCAGGGCAATGGGAAGAAGAGAGGGCCAGGATAACCTAAGTTCAAGGGGGAGCTTGGTGAGCTGTTTTCTAATGAGTCTGGTTGTTCTTTCGACCTTCACTGAGGATAGTGGGCTGTAGGGATGTAGAGTTTCCAGAAGATGTTTAGGGCTTCAGACATGAGTTTGATCACCCTTGAGGTGAAGGCTGGACTATTGTCTGTTTGAATGGTCTGTGACAGGCTGAACTAAGTAATTATTTGTTCACGGAGCACCTGAGTCACTACATCTGCCGTTTCCCTGGAGGTAGAGAATGCTTTAATCCAACCTATAAAGATGTCAACAGGGGTTAGGAGATATCAGCGTTTTTTATGCATGGGCATGTGGGTGAAGTCAATCTGCCAGTCCTCTCTTGGTTGGTGTACTTGGAGCTGGTGCAGAGACTGACATATTTGGAGCGCCCCCTGCAGGTTGGCCTTGGCACTTGTCTGGCAGAAAGCATGGACTTGTGAAATACGGGCTCAGAGGTTAGTAGTATCCAAGAGGGACTGTAAGAATTCGAATAGGGCTTTGGGGCCGATGTGTAGGCTCTGGCAGATATTAAAGAGGATGGAAAATGCCTGCTTCTAGGGAAGAATAAGACAGTTATTTAGGTGAAGCACCCCATCTTCTCCTGTGTGGCCCCTTTGCTAAGGAGCTTGTTTCTTTCCTCCAGCTTGGTTGAGGTTTGTAGGAGGACGTCAGGAAGAAGATGTGTAGATAGTCCCCATGTCCACCAAGAATGAAATGGACTTATCACTACCTTCAAAATTATCCTATGCTCGGCAAGGTGAACGGAGGTCACTGAGTCCAGGAGTTGTCAATTCTCTGCCAGGCCAAAGAGTTCGGAAGCTGGAAGTGTCTGCAGTGCCTGTGTTGTTGTTGGGGCTGGGCCTCCATGGCCTCCACGGGGGTATGCCAACTTCCAGGGACCAGGCTGCGGCCAGGCAGTGCATGGCCTTCTTGGCTGCCCAGGGTTGGGGCAGATGAAGGATGAGTGTCCTTCCTGGCCACATTTAAAACAGATGCCTGGCAGAGCTCATTTAAACTGGACCCCAGAAGGATGGGGCTTATCAAACTTCTCTTGTTCCCTTTGCAGGTATGCTGTTGGCCTCAGGGCTACTACAAAGGCTTAGGCCTGGAATGTCGCCTTCTGTTGTAGCAGAGCCTGTATGACATCTAGGTCAAACCAGGTCAAGTCATAGGCCTGGCAAAGGTAGCAGCACTCTTTAATATAGGCAGATGGGTTGGCAGAGAAGGAGCATAGCCACTTTTCAAATTGAAAGAGATCCTGTAGGGAGAAAGGTATGTGAATTTGAACAAGTGCTTCAGCTCCTGCTACTTCACATAGAGGGCAGAGGAGAGCAGAGTCTGCTTGGATCTCCTGTGTGATGCCACAAGGGAAGATTCAGGCAGAGCAGGCCAGTGAGAGGATGGAGATCAGGGTGTGGGTTCTGAGATTGTAGGGAGGGGACCAGTGGGAAGAAGGACAGAGAGGGGAGGTGGGTAACTTGACCCTTGGCCTGTGTCTCAGAGGAGGGGAAAGAAGCATGTTGGGATGGAGGAAGGGGTGGAAGAGCCAGTGACTCAGGTGTCTCAGTCTTAGTGGATGATTCAGGGTCCAAGTCCCCACGTAAAGTAAAAGAGCCTTTGGGGATGTTGAAACCTTAGCCAACAAGACTTAGGCTGTAAGGCACTGTCCACAGAAGGAGTGGCCAGAGCACAATTCCCAGAAAACCTAGACATAGGGATGCTCAGTCCACTTGCCTGTAAGCAGGCAAAATTTTTCAAGATCTCGAAGAACGTTAACATCTAGAGTGCTCTCTGGCGGCCACCTAGACTGGTTATCTAAAGTGCACTGTGCCCAGGCTACAGAGCAGAGTAGGGCCAGGTGATGACCTGGGATGATCCCAATTTAGGTAGGTTTCATAGAAGACGTCCAAGAGGGGTCTGGAGATGAATTTTAGTACCAGAAGAATCCATCTTTCCAGCCTTTTGGGGGAATCCTACAAATATGAAGCAGACTGGACTAATACCAGTACTGGGGACTTAGGTGCTGTCAGGAATGCCAGGAATGTAGAACGAGGCTTCTTGCCCCCTTTCCCATTCAAAGGCTTCCAACTGGGTGAAGTTGGAGGGGGAGAGGGATGGGATTTTACTGCATCCTGTGGGGGTGGGAAGACAGCTAAGAATTCCAAATGAACAGAAGGAGCCTAACCCTTGCAATGATAGCCTGAACCTCTTCCAGATGTGTACATCCTTAGGAACTTGTCCCCAGTTCTAGTGAACCATATAGAGTCTCCTCGTGGCCCATGTTATTCTTTTGTCATTGTTAGTAATTGTTCATATTGAAGACCCACTATTTAACATACTGTAGGAGTCCTTTCTCTCAATTGCCCCAAGGCTTCTATATGAAGAACATCTACAATTTAGTTCTGTAATAACAGACACTAGCATAGAAGCTCTGTATATATACTCTTTTTCTGTTCTTAGCCACTTTTACGTCAAATCCATGACTGCGTAACTATCTCTGTCCTCTATCAAGTATTCTGTGACTAAGAAATCCTACTGATTGCATAAAAATTATCACACCAAAATTATTATTTCAAATACACAAATCACCACATCCCATGAAGCTTGGGTCCTGGAAACCTAAGGTGTGGCAAGGGAATAAAGAAAGGACATACACAAGTACAGTGGTGCTGGGGTCAGATGGTGTACTGCTACAACCTACAACCTCTGAGTATTTATTAGGTACAACCCAAGGGAGGGATTAGCTAGTCTCAGTAGGAACTCTCCATAGGGGATATAAACACCCATGACCAGGAAGCATCAGATGCAAATCTTTGTACACACTGATGAATCATTCATAAACCCCTATGCTTGGATTCTCTAGGAGAGCTTTGCCAGCATCTTTAATGTGACCATGTTCATGTCAACAATGCACATTCAATTGGGACTTCATTCCCTGGGGCCCCTACAGCAAATGATAGTAAGTATTGAGAACACATAGAGGAAGCAATGTTTTAAGTATGTTTTAAGATGTTTTAAGTATATCATCAATATTTTCTCAATTATAAAACCTGGTTCTGAGAGTTTGAAAAAGCATCACATAGTTATTAATTAAAGGAAATGAGCCCACACATGTTTAATTCCAGAGCTGTATTCACTCCCACTGTGTTTTAAGCACCTTTATACTTTGAGAGAATTTGTTAGTGTCCTATTTCTCCCAGAGCACAGTGCAGTTGCCGTCTGATCATGAAAATGTTCTCTTTCCTGACAGTATTTCCAGTGGATATTTAATAGGATTCACCAATCTGCCTTGCACTATGTGTGCTGTGTTCCTTGAATTCTAATACAAACACTTTAAAAACTATATTCTTTCTTAGGCATAATCCTTCCCATCTGAGCTCCTAGAACAGTATTTATTATCTGTCCAGGGAGAAGCATAAATAGAGATCCATGGAAGCTAACAATGAAGATGTATACTTAATTAATAATTTCTTCAAGCACATTAATAATTAAAGTCTCATAAAAGAAGAAAAAAATGATTATGCTGGTCCTGTAGCTGCTGTGATGAAATACTTTATTTTTTGGAATTTTGTATACATGGGAAAATAACATATCTATATCTATAGACATTAGCATGTTATAATTGATATAATTACCATAAATAATGAAATACTGAAACAGCTTTTTCATTATTAAACTAAAATATAATCCAGATTTCTTTTTCCCTCACAGTATAATCCCAGCACCACCTAGAGTATATAGAACATAGTTTTTCCTCAACAAATGTAAATAAACATGTGAAAAAAATATTTTCGCAATCAATGAAATAAATATTTCTAAAAGAAAGTGGATAGTATACCAAATGAAGCTTTTACTCAAGATGAGAGAATAAAATTATTTTAAAAATGACATTTTTATAATTAATGAAAACCACAATAACTTATTAAACCCAAAGTTTCTTTTCCACAGAACATTTTTTTCTTTAAATGTTAAAAGATAATTGGATAGAATGAGAAGTTGATGTCAAATCTGCTGGTAATTGGTTCTAGAAGAGGTTGTTTTTTTTATTTTGTTTTGTTTATATCCCTGAAGCCATGGAGTGCCTGAAAGTGAATTTATATTCTGTCATGAAAAAGTACATAAATAGTAAAATTAACAACCATAAAATTCCAGAGACTGGGACATTAGTCAATGAAAGTGTCTTCAATTGTTTGGTACTGATACAACAGACTGTCATATAATGGAGTAATTTACAAGCAATAGAAATTTATTCTCAAATCCCTAGAACCTAGGAAGTACTGTATCTAGAGTTTGGCCTCTAAATGAGGATCTTCATACTGAATCATCTCACAGGTGAAAAGAAGTATAGCAAAGAGATAAGGAAGAATGAGCTAGAGAGGGTGGGAGAATAAAAAGGTACCAAACTCACCGCCATAGTCAATGTTCTATTGCTGTGAAGACACAACATTGTAGGAAGAACAAGGCCTGCCATTGAGCAGGAACAAGGCCTGCTGCTAAATATCACATGCACTTCCCCATGCAGCTGGTCTGAAACCTTCCAGAGCATGCCCAAATATGCCTGAACATGTCCGGCCTGAGACCCACCCAGACCTGCCTGGAGACTGATGAGGCCTGGTAATGAGACAAGAGCCAATGAGGAGCCTCAGCAAACTGCACTTCAGTTCCAGGAGCCAGTGGGACTCTGACGGGAGATTATAAAGGAAGCATCCTCTTCTTGAAATAAATAGGTCTGCTTTTGCCACTTACCAGACCTCTGGAGTCTGGGTTATTGACTCCACGCCAGCTCATCACAACCCCCAAGAGTGCTGAGCATGGGCTCCCCCCAACCCGCAACACACCATGATGTTCACAATTCTCAAAAGGAAAGCATTTAATTGGGACTTGCTTATGCTGTCAGAGATTTAATTCATTATCAGCATGATAGAAAACATGGCAACCTGTACATAGACATGATGTTGGACAAGAAGTTCTACATCCAGATTCACAGGTAACTGGAGAAAGAGAAATTGTATGTGTCTGTGTCTGGGCCTGCCTGCCTTGGGCTTCTAAAACCTCAAATCTGACCCCTGGTGATATATTTCCTATACAACAAGGCCACATCCTTCCAAATAGCACCACTACCTAAACATTCAAATACATAAACCTATAGGGGCCATTCTTATTCAAGCAATTACACTCTTATAAGGACATCATTTCTACAGTAACACATACATCTCCTTGATTACAGCATTAATTCTCTCATGAAGGTCATTCCCCAGATGCAAATGCTCCCTGGTCGACCTCACCTACCAAAACCACTACATTAAGCATCATGTTCCAACATATAAACCAGAATGTATTCATCAAACAGAGTCTGAGTGAGTCATAGAAAGGCCTCTGCTTACTGATTTGTGATAGCATTTTCACAATGGTATCAAGGAGAATGTAAGAGGAACCCAGTGGCCTATTGCAATTGAGAAGGTTGGGCATAGAATGTGGAAATATAATATAGTTGGAGGTCATATGACAGGATTGGAAAGAAAAACCACACAGATAAATTTCTAGATCTTAAGAGGATTCCCCACAAATCATTAGCAGCATTCCCGAAAAGATCAAATTGTTTCCAGAAAACTGATTCTTCTAGAACAACAATCGATAATAGTTTTAGGAATCAAAACTAGACAACACAACACCTCACAGAGGGAAGATCACAATGCCTTACATCCAAATACAGATTGTCAGGCATGCAAAATCTAGATTTCTAAAATGAAAACTATCTTTAGTGTATGGCACTATGACAAACTAGATATTTCAAAAAAAGAGATTACTACATCTGAATACACAGAAGCTTTAAAAATTAAAATGAATCAAAAAGGATTAAAAAGATTTTTGAAAAAATCTAAGAAAATTTAAAATGATTAAGGATAATTTAAAGAGGTTTAATATATATTCACATATAATATATAATTTAATACTTAAAGAGCATTTATATATATATATATATGAAGAAATAATGACCGAAATCTTTGAAACTTTCATGAAGACTCTAAGTCCATATACTTAAGATTATCAGCAAGTACAAAATACAATAAGCAATAAGAAAATCATAAACAGAACCACTACAACTGAAGTTATAAAAATGAGCAAAAATTACTAAGTCATTAAAATATGCAAATATTTGTTCACGTTATATATAGAAAAACAATAATGAGAAAGACAGCAGGAGATGCTAAACAAAAGATAAGAGAAACAAAAACACAGATCTTACTCAGTAAAAAAATATCTTTTTTATAATAATTTATTTTTTATTTCTTCAAGTTACATCTCAATCACAATCCCCTCCCTACTCCCCCCTCCAGTCCCACCCTTCCACCCTCCTCCCCCC
>CAJQZJ010032188.1:11625981-11712693 GCA_907164525.1 Lophiomys imhausi
TTTTTTTTTTTTTTTTTAGTTTAAGGTATTTCTTTCCCCCCCCAACAGCTCTCCCTGTCAGTCCAACAAATGGTTCTTTTTCTTATAACTATAAATACAATACAAAACAACAGAAATAAACAGGCCACAATTATGTGAGTTATATGGCTTAGCATACATTCCCAATGTCCAGTCCATATGTATTTGGCACCTGACTTTAACATTCTACTATCTAACCATCTCCATGAGTTTAAAGTTCTATATCTAACTCAGCTTTCATACTAACTTGCCTCACAATTTTAAAAATATCTTCTTAGATCCAGAATACCCTTTTGATTCCTAAACAACTCAAAATTTGACTATGAGACTCTATCTATTCTTCAACCACCTCAGAGTCCTGAGAGGGATAAATATGTCTGATTATATAGGAAGTGCAGGGCCTGCAGCTTCCAAAACTAAGAAATGACATACCAGTGGCTGCCTGGACAGTTCCCATTTTCTCTCCATACATTCCAGCATCAATCTTCAGCCTTTGGGTACTGTTTCTCTGACAGACATTTGTTGTAGAGCAGGGATTATGAAGGACTTACCTACCCTGTCTTGGCAGAGCTAGGCTGTCGACTTACCTGCTTCCAAGTTTTGTCCTTTTTGGACAGAAGTCTGTCTACATGTGAAGCAAGGGGTTTTTCTTGCCAAGAGAAAGGCTTACCACCAATTCAATCCTCTCCCACTGGAGATTCTTCAATGCTCATCCTCTACTTGGAGTAGAATAGGGAGTGCTGTCAGGAGCTGACATGTCAAGATATCAAAAAATCTTAAGTTGAGAAAACATCTTTGAATGCCATATTCTGCAGATCTCTTGAGGTTTGTGAAGATGACCTATCTATCTCTTATATTTAGATAAGCAAATATTGCTTGTCACTAAGCAACTTGATTTCTGAGTAGCTTAGAAAATAACTGTGATAGACTGTCATAGTAACTAACAAAATGACACGTTTGCATGACTATTAGTTTCCATTTCTTAATTATCCTAAACAGTTTATGACAGTTGGTAGCAAGAGGCCAAAACTTGACATTTCATTTTTAAGCATTACTGGGAACAATACCTTTAAGAAGCGTTACCCTTAATTTTGTATCAATATACAAAGATCAGTACCGGTGTAGCCCTATACAATCTTAATTTTGCATTAATATACAATGATCAATACCAATTTAGCCAAATATAATATTAATTGGGCTGGAGAGATGGCTCAGCGGTTAAGAGCACTGGCTCCTCTTCCAGAGGTCATGAGTTCAATTACCAGTAACCATATGGTGGCTCACAACCATCCATAATGAAATCTGGTGCCCTCTTCTGGCTTGCAGATATACCTGCGGACAGAAAACTGTATACATATTAAATAAATAAATCTTTAAAAACAAAATCTTTTTAAGAAAAAGAAAGTACTTTTCAAACACGAATTTAAAAGAACGCATCCTAGAGAAGCTTTATTGCAAATGAAATATTGTAAAAGTCCTACAAGGTAAAGGAAAATGATACTAGATCTAAATAGAGCTAATTTTATATAGATGTATTTACATAAGTATCTAAATATATTACCTAAATATTATTTTAACAAAATAATAATAATATTAAGTAGAGTTTATAGTCTATGGTAGTGAAATGAAGGGTAAAGGTTATAGTAAATCAGGAAGGTATTTAAAAAGAAATAAGCCTTCCATTAAAGGTAAAGTTTTACACTATCAGTTAAAGCTAGTACCTCAAAAATCACTGAAATATCAAAACAAAATTATATGGAAATGTAATTTAAATAACAAATATATTTAGAATTGAAATCATGCAAATAAAAAAAACAAGAAAAGAAGAAATAAGACACCAATAATTGGGTTATTGAATAAAACTTATTGTTGGGATTCTGACCCAGGACAAGCAGCTGAGGTATATATTTAACATACGAAACAGACCTGGCCACTAGGTTCTTTCAGCTTCCTTCAGTCTCTACCTGGTACAGAACATGGCTGGCATACCTTGCCCTCAACCCTGAATTTCCCAGTACAGAGGGTGGACTTTCTTTTCCCCAGAGGCTCTTTACTGTATAATCCAGACATTTTGGTTCTTTTGCTGCTTTCTCTCTCTCTCTCTCTCTCTCTCTCTCTCTCTCTCTCTCTCTCTCACACACACACACACACACACACACACACACACACACACCCACACATCTCTATCTCTATCTATCTCCCCAACCTTCCCTCTCTCCCCCTCTCTCCCTATCTCCCTCTTTCACTCTTTCTCTCTGTGAGTGCATGCTTTTTGTTTCTGAACCATCTGTCTGGCCAGCTTGTCTACCCTTGTACACCACCCCCCCCCCCCAGAAGGGGATCCTTCTCTATCTCCTGGCCTGCAGGTCTGCATGGCAACTTCAGTGAGCCAGTCTGAGAGCTGCCCCTAATTAACTTCCCTTTATACTTTAATTAGACTTGAATTGCCTCATTTCATCAGTGAAGATAATGTATCATTTATTCATATTTGTAGCTATATTAAATGTAAAAGATCTAATCATCCAAGTAAAAGGCAAACATGGGTAACTTTTATTAAAAACCAAAGACCCAGATGTTTGTGTTTGGCAGCAATAAATGTCTTCTCCACAGAGGTCTTACCCTGTTCATTACAGCTGATATATACAATGAGGCACCACTTGTATCCTTTTGCTGTTTTGTGACACAGTACACAATAAGACAAACAGATTGGTGAGATGTTTCTAATCTAATCACCAGAATGTTTAAAATTAGTAAGTTTTTTATAGCTTCTGGAAGAACAGGAATTCACTGAGCTTGAAAGTGTGAAAAAACTTGTTAGGTACTTGGTTTGAGATGAAGATGGTTACAAGGTAAACATTTTAGAAAGCCCTAAGAAGATAATGACCAAGCAGGCTTGGCAAGCAGTGAGAAACAACAACCTCAGACCCTCCAGACACAAAGAATGAGAAACAGCAGATTCATGTGAGGCAAATTATTCCTCTGAAAATTCAAGCTGAGGTAAGCCTGACCAACATCTTGACCAATAATGTGAAAACCCTTTGCAAGGGATGAATCCCAGCCTGCATAGATTTCTGATTTTTAAAATCATAAGATAATAAATGCTTGTTAGTTTTTTTATTGTTTACTTGTTTTTGTAACAGGGTCTTACCATGTAGCTGTGGTTTTCCAGGAACTAACTGTGTAGACCATACTGGCCTTGAACTCACAAAGATGTGCCTGCTTCTGCCTTGGAATGCTGTAACTGAAGTACTACACCATTGTGCCTGGCACAAATGCATATTGTTTTAAGACATTGTCATAATCCTTTATTCCAAAATAGAACAATAAATAACAATGTTTTTAAGAAATATAGTTTAAATACCAAGAAAGACATTAAAAATATAAGGATGTGTTGTAGCATTGATCACACTGTGAACCCTGAGATTGTGAACTTGAAAAATCTGTTTCTAATTGTGTTTTGTCTCAGCCTTTGATTCTAAAACTTATTGTTTACTGTAAACAAGCACTTATATTGTGACTCAATCCTAGCACACACCTTTAATCTAAACGCTAAATAAAGTCAACCTTATGTCAAGAGGTGGAGAAAGAAACCAGCTGAGAGGGAGTAAACAGAAAGGAGGGACACTGAGCTGAAAGTAAGACTGCATGGAGAAGAAGGAGCTTTTTCTTCTGGTATGTGAGCTGAGTAGGAAAATCAGATGAGTGAACTATCAGGGCTTTTTTCTTCTGGGACATCCTCGGTAGAGTAGGAATGTCAGCTAGATGCTTTCTCTGCCTCTCTGAGCTAGTAGGTTTTCACCCCAGCATCTGGCTCCTGAGTCATCATTGGTAAAATTGAACATTTGGGATTTTGATTTTTTAAAACAACAAAGATTGGGAAAAAATACACCAAGTAATGCACTTCAGAGCAAAGCAAAAAAAGTAGATTCAATAATAGAAATAGACTTTGGATTGATCATTTCATAATGAAAAGGGAACCAAGGACATTATATGCCTATTAACAAAATTTCAAAATATATATAATATAAGCTCAAAAGAGAAGTAGGTATACATGATTGTAGTATTATAATTCCTCCTTTCTCAACAATTCAGTGTGTGAGTGTGTGTGTTCTCAAAGCAGTAAAAACAGAATTTATTTTAGCAGAAATACTGAGCACATTTATCTAATAAATATCTGTGGGTCAATAAGAGCAAAAAAGGCCTCTTTTAAAATTTACGTGAGAACAATTAAAAGATCTTTAAGGCTATAAAACTAATGTGAATAAAATCATGCTTTTAAAAATCCAATGGAATTAAAAACTTAAAGCAATGGTTAAAAGGTACCTAGAAAACTTGAAAATAAACAATATACTTACAAAACCAGGAGTCAAAGCAAAACTACAGAGTGCAATTTTAAGGTACTTTGAACATTTCAACAGTAGCAAAAAAAACATGTAATAATATTCAATTGCTGTTGTTAATTTTAAAAAAATAAAGCATTGAACGATTTAGGAGTAAAAGTAATAATTCCCAAACTTATTAAAACTTTTACCAAAAACTCACTGCTAACATGACATTAAATTATGAACCACTAAGTTTTTCTTCCACAGGAATGTGCAGAAGGAAAAGGGGCTGTTCTGAACATTTGCATTCAGCACTGTGCTGGAGTTCCTTGTTAGCAATACAAAAGAACAAATAAAAAACAAAGAGAATCTGCAACTGTCTTTATTCAATGAAGACACAATAATCTCATGGATTGAAAATATGACTTGTTGAGCGCTGGTGGCATATGGGAGGCAAAGGTAGGCAGATCTGTGAGTTCAAGACCAGCCTGGTCTACAAACTGAGTTTCAGGTCCAGGATAGACAAGGTTACACAGAGAAACCCTGTCTTGAAAAAAACAAAAAACAAGAAAATATGACTTGAATTAATAAGTGAGTTTATTGACATTTCATGCAATAAATTCCAAAATGCAAAAAATATAATTGTACTTATGTATAGTGGTAAAAAATATTTTAAAAAGTCAGTATCATTCACAGAATATCAAAAATATAAAATTCTTCACAATAAACATGGTAAAATAAGTGTGCTTTTCCTAATGTGCTTTTCTATTGTCGTGATAAAACACTAACCAAATCCAAGTTAGAGGGTGAAAGGGTTTCTCTGATTGACAGACTATAGTCCCTCATCAAGGCAGAAGCTGAAGAAATGAACCTGTAGGCAGGAACTGAAGCAGAGCTGCAGAAGAATGCTGCTTACTTACTTGCTCCATGGCTCTCCTTCAGCTACTATTCACACAGAGCCCAGGCCCACCTGCCTGTGAATGGAAACTCCTACTGTCTTCTGGGATCTCCTATATTACATATTAGAGAAGAACATGACTCACAGACATGTTCACAAGTCAATCCAATGAAGGCAATTTCTCAATTCCGCCAGAGAACACTTACAGATGATACACACCTTCAGCAAGGTGGCTAGATAAAAAATTAATTCTAAAAAATTAGTAGCTCTTCTTTACATAAAAGATAAATGGACTGAATAAGAAATAGTGAAACAACCTTCATAATTGCCACATATAATATAAAATACCTGGGGGTCACTCTAGCCAAGCAAGTGAAAGTCCTGTACAATAAGAATTTAAAGTCCCTGAAGGAAGAAATTATTAGAAATTATTAAAGTGAATATTAGAAGATGAAAAGATCTCCGAATCTCATGGATAGGTAAGATCAACATAATAAAAATGGCCATCCTACCAAAAACAATATACAGATTCAATGAAATTCCTATCAAAATACTAATAAAATTTTTTACAGGCCTTGAAAGAACAATTCTCAGCTTCATATGAAAAAAAAAAAAAAAAAACAGAGACTAGCAAAAACAACCCTGCACAATAAAAGAATACCTGGAGGTTCACCAACCCTGCTTTCAAGCTGTACTATAGAGCAATAGTAATAAAAACAGCATGGTACTGACATGAAAACAGACCAGTTGGCTAATGGAATCAAATTGAAGACCCAGAAAAAAAGCTTAGACTAGACCTATACACCTACAGTCACTTAATTTTTGATAAAGAAGCTAAAACCATACAATGGAAAAAGGATAGCATTTTCAACAAATGATGATGGTCTAACTGGATGTTATATGTAGAAGAATGTAAATAGATCCATGTTTATTGAGCTACATAAAACGTAAGAACAAGTGGTTCAAAGACCTCAACATAAAACTAATACACTACATCTAATAGAAGAGAAAGTGAGAATAAACCTCAAACTCATTGGCACAGGTGACAACTTCTTGAGCAGAACACCAATAGCTCAGGCTCTAAGACCAACAATCAATAAATGAGACCTTATGAAACTGAAAAACTCCTATGAGGCAAAGGACACTGTCATTAGAACAAAATGGCAGGCTACAGATTGGAAAAAAATCTTCACCAACCCCACATCCAACAGAGGGCTAATATCCAAAATTCACAAAGAACTCAAGAAATTAAACACCAAGAAACCAAATAATCCAATCAAAAAAATGGGATTTAGAGTTAAACCAAGAATTCACAAAGGAGGAATCTCTAATGGCTGAGAGACAGTTGAAGAAATGCCTTAATCATCAAGAAAATGCAACTCAAAACAACTCTGAGATTCCATCTCACACCTGTCAGAATGGCTAAGATCAAAAATTCAAAAGTTACAGCACATGATAGTGAGGATGTGGAGAAAGAAAAACACTCTTCCATTGCTATTGGGAGTGTAAACTTTTACAACTGAAAGACCCGGGGGAGGGAAGTCCCTCTCCCGACACTCGATATCATGGCCACCCAAAAACTCGCAAGAGACCTTCTTGATGCAATCGCAAGAGGTTTATTTCGGGAATCAGTGCACTGAGGACACAGCTCATATCCCACGCAGGGGTAGAGGAGTTCGCGACCCCCAGCTACCTGAGGACGAAGATCTTATAGAGAAGCATCTCAACTCAAGGGGGTGGGGGAATTCACAAGTGGAAAGTACCAATCCATTATTTAGGTAGTCAGCAGGAAACACACCCAATACTCATTGTTCTCAGGAAGAATCTAATCTTATTTCACCATCTACTTTGTGGTCAGCCAGTTCCTGGAACCCAGGGCCCAAGATAGTCATCTGCTTTATGATTAACTAGTTCCTGTAACCTGGGGCTCATGACTCGACTGATCTTTATTCTTAATTCCACCCTTAATGGTCAGCTAAATTCCTGGAGCCTGGCTGGCCTGGCCTGCTAAGGGGTCTTTCAAATTTTTCCATTCCTTTCACAACCACTTTGGAAATCAATCTGGTGGTATCCTAGAAAATCTGGAATAGCCCTACCTCAAGACCAGCCATATCACTCCTGGGAATATATCCAAAAGATTCTTCACCAAACCACAAGAAACTTCAGCTCAACTATCTTCATAGCAGCTTTAGTTGTAATAGTTAGAAAATGGAAACAACCCAGATGCCCTTCAACTGAAGAATGGTAAAAAAAAAACAAAAACAAAAACTGTAGTACATTTGTTATACAATGGAATACTACTCAGCTATCAGAAACAATGACAGCATGCAATTGACAACAAATGGAACTAGAAAAGTTCATCCTAAGTGATCTAACCCAGACCCAGAAAGACAAAAGTGGCATATATTCACTTATAACTGGATTTTATCCATACAATACAAGATAATTATCCTACAACTTACACAACCAAAGGAACAGGAATCTTGCATAACTATCCTACAAGAAATCCCACCCAGCAGTGGATCAAAACAGATGCTGAGACACACAGGCAAATATTAGGTGGAGCTCTGGGAGTTCTATATAAGAAAGGGAGGAGCAATAGATAGACCCCTGGAGGGGACAAGAATAACACGTGAAGATCAACAGAACCAATCAACATATGCCCCTAGAGGCTTACAGAGACTGAAACATTAATCAAGAAAATAAGAAAAAAGCTTAGACTAGACCTAGACCCCCCTATACATATATAGATGATAGGCAACTGGGTCTTTATACAGACCTCTTAACAAATGAGGGCTGGCAGGCAGTCTTGATCATACATTCTGTTGATTGTTAGTAAGGCAACTTACCCTAGCTGGACTGCCATGTGAGGCCCTAGAGCAAAAGGAAGCTCTTAGCCCTCATGTGACATATGAACTAATGGGTTGGATATTTTGTCCCCCGCCTCCAACCCGAGGAGAAGCATAGGAGGGAAAGGAGGAAGAAGGTAAGAAGGTGGAACTAGGAGGGGAGGGGGAAAGGGGCTGTGATAGGGAGGTAACTTGAATAAATAAATAAATAAATAAATAAATAAATAAATAAATAAATAAATGTTGAAAAAAAGCAGGAAAAATAAGATAAATGAAACAGAATTTAACAGAGATATTGCAGCAAGGTATTGTAGTTAACTTTCTTCAAGACACAAAGGTAATTCAGTACAGAGAAATTAGTCATTTTCCATGAATGTTGCTGAGTTGGCTATCTACAAGCAAATAGATGAACATTACCTTTAGTTCATATCTGGCAGGGTAGTTATCGGATACTTATTAATAGCTATAAACTGTTACATTAGACCAACAGAATTGCCAGTGGCCTAGAGGAATGGCTGCCAGGGCTTGGCAGAAGAACGGTAGGTCTAGATTGCTTTGACTGGCAACCTATAGGCCTAGGCTGCTGCAAAAGGCCCTTTCCCCATTAATTAAATACAAGAAGACCTTTTAATGTTTCAACACTTAGCCCTTAGCTGGGCAGGTTCTCAACTATCTCACTTAAATTAATCCCAGACCACCTAATCCCAATCAACCATGTGGCTTGTTATACCTTCTTGGGTCATAGAGCTCACATGGACATTCTCAGCCCCGGCAACCTGGCAGGGAACTTCCTCTGTGTAAAACCCAAGATTCTTTTCACTGACCCGGGAAGTCCCACCTTCCTATACTCTTTCTGTCCAGCTAATTGTCCATCAGAGACTTTTACTAACCAATCAGAGAGTGTCTCAGAAAGGGCAGTAACTAGATCTCTAGCACTGAAATCAGCCTCCATGAAGCAATGCATTAGATCCTCCTCCAACATATAGGTCTCTGTTAACTTTTTAGGTATCTGTTCCCATCTGTTGCTGGAGGAAGTCTCTCTTGTGATGACTGGATTGACTGGATAAGTCACTGTTCTATGACTATAGTAGAACACCTTTAGGAGTCATATTATTGAAACTTTTTTTTTTGAATCAGTAGTGTTTAGTTTTACTGTCGGTCTCTAGGCTACCTAGTCTGTGGTGCTTGGTTACCCAAACAATGTTGAGTATGTGTTCCTTCTCATGGAGTAGGTCTTAAGTCAAATCAGACATTACTGGCTACTCCCACAACTTCTATACCACCACTGCCTTGGCATATTTTGCAGGCAGGACAGAATTTGTGGCTGGTTTGATGTGTATGTTTTTCCTTTGGTAGCATGCAGAATACCCTCCGGCACCAAAGAGATGAGAGCATAGGGCTAAAAATTGCATGTAGGCATCAGCTCTACTTCTCAGTGTTCATTGAGTTGTGTGGGTTTTGTCTTCAGCAGTTGGGCCCCCACTGTCTGTCTGTGGAGAACAACCCATTATTTCAGCAACAATCTGGGTTGATTGGGAATTGCAATGGGATCCCCTTGACCAATAGCTCAATTGATTGCAACCCAGTTCTAGCACTGGAAGCTCTGCCTTGCTGTAAGATTTGGCCAGTTGAGAATCCATATCCCGTATTACTAGGAGTCCTCATTAGGATCACTTTCATACATTCCAGGATATTTCCACTGCACTAGGTTTCCACACTACTTCCCAAATTCCTCCCTATTCCAGCAATCTCTCCCACACTCTCTTCCTCTACCCTATTTCCCCCCACCTAAGTCCACACTCCTTCTGTTCCCACCCATCTTCAGTCTGTCTATAAAATCTATTCTATTTTCCCTTCCAGGGAGATACATGAAATCTACCTAGACCCCTGCTCTTTACCTAACCACAGATTCACAAAATGAAATGTTTGAAAATAAAATATTATACTGAGACTATTATTTCATAGGTGAAGTATATAAAGCAAAATTATCTTCATGAGTACCAGTCCATCAAACTTAATTAACACATTTATTTTAACCTTAGTGAATTCTGTTTCTGTTTACAGACTTTCTAGAAGAAATAAAAGTGTTTCAGCAAATGTTAAATTTTCTGAAGTAGGACTGGTTAAATGTCTTCAGATTTGCTTAACAAAATGACTCTTCACCTACTCTCATTAAGCATTATAAGTGAAATGGAAAGAAAGAGATAGAGAGGGAGAGAGACAGAGAGAGATTCTCTCATTCAGGGTTCTCCCTAGTTAATCTTTGGAACCACCTCCCATTCACACCCAAATGTGTGCTTCATAAATCTGGTGACTCTCAATCTAATCAAGCTGACATGCAACATGCAAAATTAAGCACACAAAATTAATGCAAACATTAATTTAAACAATTCAGTTGGGAAAACCTGAATGTTTTCTGGTTTATTCACTACACACTGATATTTTTAATTGTTCCATCAGTGCTTTGAGTTAGTCTTAGAGATTTTAGCCTTTTTTTAAAAAAGTGCTTTTAACATGGTCTTTAGGGAAAATGCACGAGAAGCAAGACAAAACTAAGGGCTGAGAATCTTACAGCTGACATCAGTCAGCTTTATTAGTTGCAGAGTTGTCTCAGCTCACAGGAAATGGGAATACTTCTTCTACATATGTAAAGCTCAAAAGCAATAGAACAGAAGCCAGAGTCCACTTAGTTTTGAAAGTATCGAAAGGGGTAATGATGAGAAACACTAATGAAAATTTTAAGCTCAGCATAACAGCTAAACATAAGTTATTAACACTCTAAAACTCCACCTTTATTCCTTCAGAAGACTGGAGGATGAAGGAATTCTAATTAAAATTGGAGAAATGAAAGAATAAAACATTTTCCCAGATTTAATCAATTCCCAGTGGACATAAAAGCACACCATGGACTGGAGCACAGCTAATTAAAAGGTAAGTAAGCCTCATTCTAAAAATAAACCCAGTTTTGCACTTTCACAGAGCCTAGATTCAATTTTATAAATAAGAACTGAAACTGCAAGAAGGTATTCAAAGGCTCTTTCTTTAAGCTCATCCTACTTCTCATATAATTAATGAACAATGCATTCAGGAAACAGTGTCAAAAAACCTTGGGAATGTGTATGTGTGAGTCCATTCCATAGTCTCCTTGGAAATCTCAGTTACCCCTAGATCTCTCATTTCTTTCCCTGTCACTGACATTAGAAAATGCTATTTGAACTATTGAGTCAACTGCAGCATTTGTGATTAGTGCTCAAGATACAGATAAGCAATGAGAATTGCAGAATTAACGTATGCATAAGGAAGAACTTTTGCATGTACATATTTAAATATATGTAACATTGATAATGGTTAATCTACACACCAAGAAAGCAACTCTAATATTTAAAGGAAAAATACAAAGTCTTAATTTGATAGTCCTACTTTTGTGTGTATCTTCTAAACTATACCTTAAAGATTTATGTTATAAAAACAAGATATACTAGATGTTTTATAATAGATTCATTCTTATTTTATTAAGAAAGGATGTTATGTCCACAAACTAAAATCCATATCCTTCAGTATTGAGAGGAAGTAAGGGAATAAGATTTTTAGAAAGGCATCTATGTCATAAGTTATACAGGATATATTATTAAGGTTATATAAAAAAGTATTTTGCATTATAATATCATTTCAATTATAATAAAAGTTAACAGATACAAAAATCAGAGAATGATGGTATGACATGGATATATATGTTCCTAAAGTAGAAATACTTTAAAAATCAAAGATATGGTAGCTTTTCCACAAGTAATAAAGAGATATCTATACAAGATAATCTATCTATACAAGACACATGTTAGAGGTTAATAACTATTAAGTTTTATTATAACATACAAAGTTATTTGAAGTTTCAATAGAATAGAGGCATGTGGAACTCCCAACAGTGTTTTTTCATTTTTCTGCTTATATTTTTACATCTTATTTTGCTTTATGTTTTTGATAGAGTAATATTTGTATAAATAATTTAATAATAGTTTGATATGTTTTAATCTGTTATCACTATGATAAACATATTTTTGATGACTTAATCTAATTATAGCTGAAAATGTTTACAACCACATACTTTGAACCAAACTGAAGAATAAAGCACTAATTACAAAGAAGAATATCACTGGAGCATAAAGTCAATTTTCTGCCTTTGGAGTCATTAACTTTTGTTAACATGAGTGGGTATATATGCAGAAAGTGAGTCATGTAAATATATGCAAAATGCAATATAAAATTACAAGAGTGTTAAAACAGAAATAAAACCTTTCTAATTTCTTAATAAGTAGAGTGTATAGAAAGTACAATGTATAGAAGGCCTAATTAGAGTTAGTGGCATTTTCTACATTCATATGCAGGTGCAAGGTAAGCATCAAGACAAAGCTTATGCCCCATAGAAACTCACAATTGGATGGAAGAAGAAATCTATCTCCTTCTGACTTGTCTTGTGATAGGATCCCATTTCTTCTTAAATTTACTCTACTTTAAAACCAAAAAACTTACTCTTTGAGGTAACTACAAGTCATTCTAGAATAAGGGCATCAAAGCATTGTTGCTAAGTTTGTTGAAAGAATTCTGTGTAGGAATTGGTAGACATGGATGCCTGGTGATGAATTTTTCTACACAGAGAAGTAATTTAGCTAAAATTGATGTCTATAAAGTCAACAGATATTAATATTAATAATTAATAATAAATATCCCAAACTCATAAATTATTGATATATTGTAATTGTTTTCTTCAATGTATGATCTATTAAAATCCCTTGTTTTCTGCCATGCAAATTGTAACACAGATTCTGAGTTTTTCTCCTGAAAGGTTTTGACATATTTACTATTTTTTAATCTAATGAAGACACTATGTTTAGCCAGAGTAGAAGGTTAGTGTTGCAGAACAGAGGAAATTGATTGATTTTGTAAAAGCACTCAGCAAATAGAAGTGTTAAGAAATTCCTAAACCCAATTATAAGTGAATAGATGCCATGTGCATCTTTCTGAGTCTGGGTTAGCTCACTCAGGATGAGCTTTTCTAGTTCCATCCGTTTGGCTGTGAATTGAATGATTTTCTTGTTTCTGACAGCTGAATAGTATTCCATTGTGTAAATGTAACACAATTTTCTATCCATTCATCGGGTGAGGGATATCTGGGTTGTTTCCAGTTTCTATGGCATCTACTCACTTACAATTCGATTTTAGCCATATAGTACAGAATAACTATCCTAAAACCAATACACCAAAAAGATCAGGAACATAGACTTTGTTACCTATCAATGGGACAGTTTGTCCTAGGGTGCTACCATGTAGGCCCCCAGCGCAAGAGGAAGCTCTTAGCCCTCATATGACTGTTGAACTGAGAGGGGCTGATATGTACAGACACTCCACATCAGAGGAGTGGGATGGGTGGGAGAGGGAGAAGAGGGTGGGAGGGTAGAACCGGGAAGGGTGGAAAGATGGCCTTGTGATGGAGATGTAACTTGAAGTAATAAACAAACAAACAAAAATAAATAAATAAATTCCTAAAGGAATTTTGATAGATAGACTAAAATTTAGCAAAATGAAAGGATAGCTGTAATACTCTAATTTGATGATGGTATGTATAAATGATTGGAGAGAGAGAATTAGGCACAATGATACTTGTTCTACTCCCGGGGGTGAATCAGCAGTACTTAGAATGATTGGCAATGGTGAGAGGGGACACAGAAGACTCAGAAATTTCTCCTAAGTTTCAACTGAGAATCATTTTGAAATTATCTCAACAACTTTTAAATGATCTTCTATTGAACTGAGAGAAGAGTACATCATTAACAGATATTTGAAGTAACTAATATGCTTACAATTCATGCATAAAATGTATACAGAGAGGTTAGTTATAAATCAGGCAAAATGCATATTTATTTGCTTTCAAACTGGGATGATTTGAGAGGAAAATGAGGTGCTTAACATCTATGCCAGGAAAATAGATGTAAAACCAGAATATCCCTGGCAAACTGAAACATCAGGGACCCTCATTTTGGAAGGATTAGGATGAGTATTTATCTGATTCAATCAAAAAGAGAAATGCCTCAGTCCTCCTCAAAGCTTTCTCTCATACAAGTACAAATCCCTGGAGAGAACAGGCAGGAAAACTACACATAGAACATCTCTGAAAGGTAGAGAAGACAGCAGACTGAATGGCCACTTCAGGATGTGAGGAAATCAAATGGCATAGTGCCTGTGACTTCCCTTGCTACTTTACATTTATTCATCACAGAGAGCTTTACTGGGATAATTTCATGATAGCTGCGTCTACACTGGGAACTGACAAGAGGTAAGAAAAAAATAATACTTGATAACAAATCCTTAAGTATTGCCCATACTCACCAAGAGGGCCTGGAGAAAGATGAGCTAGCAGAACACATGTTTGTCAATAATTCCCAACACCTGCCAAACACTGATGGAAAAATTAGTGCTCCAAAGGTGTAAATATGAATTTTTTTATATACTGTATCCTCCTACCCTACAGTAGAGGTCTGTAGTCTTCTCTGATTCTTCTACCAACCATCTGAGCAGAGAGCTAATCTTCCACGTATTTTGTGGAATCTTAAAGACACATACTCACTAACCAACAGAATCATCTTCTCATGCCAAACAAACCAAATCTCCTATTTCTCATTCAGAAGCCCACAGTACCTTGAACCCACTTGGAAAAAAAAATGTAAGAGGTATCATTACTGTACTTAACCTTTCCGCTGTCTCATGATCTGCCTAAGAAAGACCCTAAAAAGAAAAATGTCACTAGAAAACTTGGGATGGGAGATTTTAACATGGAATAGTTGAAGAAGGGTGAAAAAAAATGAGACAGGAAACAATGAAAGTAGTATTCCCTTAGAAAGTCATACTAATGGAAGATAAGAAAAGAAAACATTGGAAAGCAAAAACTGTTCACCCCAACATGATGTCAGACAAAGAAAAAAATTCCAAACAAAACCCATTGTCACAAGGAACTCAGGAAGACACTGGCAACAAGCGAAAGCACTAAGTGCCCACCAACTAGTCGATGGAAAAGACAAGGTGTGGGCCAGTGAGGCTCATCTGCAGGGTTTGTCTGGACACGACAGTTGATCTGTAACTTCAGTCTGATGCTGAAGGGAGAGTGAGAAATAAAAGAAAGGGAAAGAGAAGTTAAATATTCTGGATATTTTGTTTTCTGTGTACTACATAGAACTGCACTGGACTGATTAACATTTCTCTTGGACTATATGTTCTTAGTGGTTGCTGATGGCTGACTTTTTGCACTTTCTACAGAGAGAAAAAAATGAGGAAAATGAGTCTCTTGGGAAAGCCCTAATGGTACATGTGAACTACGCTTTAATGTTCAAATAATTAGGAGTAATTATTTCTGTATAGGTTTGGCCTGAGAACTTGGCCTTTCTGGCTGTCGAGAGGCAGTAGTGTAAGAAGCCCTGTTCTGTAGTGTGGGTGGCAGGGAAATCCTGATGTAGAGTCAGTGTTTCATCTGCAAAAGGCACATCATTCTCATGGAGGAAGCCCAGACTCTTCTCCCCAGTCACGCCACTGCTTAAGTTGTTTCTATTCTGGTTCCTGAACAATTATTGTTTGTGTCCATTTCTTTCATTATTAATTTCAAGTTCATTGTGGCACAGAATCCTTGGCAGGGACTTATCAACTGGATCATTTAAAACTAAGTGAAGGAAAATTTTATCTCATGATTATTCAGGAAAGTTCTATATCTCCACTATTTCATATTAAGCAATATTGTACCTGGATAACTCTCTTTTCTTTTCAAACTGAATTGCTCAGTGATAATATGGCTACCTTTATTTTCTTATAAAGAATTTAAATTTTTTATTATTTTTAATTTCACTGAAGATTTTGAAATTTTGATAGTTACTTGATCTAATGGTGCTAGACCTTAAAAATATTAGTCAGGTTGTATACTCCTTTTGTGTGAAATCTATAAGAAAATGCTTATGTAAGACTTCAAAAACTACAGATCGTTAAGGTTTTAAGAGCACAGTTAGGGAAATAAATTTCAAGAGAGAGAGAATGTTTATGTGTGTGTGTAAATCACATATACATAGAAATACATATATATATATATATATATATATATATATATATATATATATATATATATGGACAACATATACATCCAGTAATTCATCTTAAGTATCTAGCTTATGTGGTGGTTCTACTCCTTATCAATCATTATGAAATTTGATATTAAAAAATATAGGTAAAATTAAAATCCTTGAAACATTTTAAGTGATTATTTTGCTTCTTAATTATACAGTTTGGGTCAAGACTTAGCTTTTGGGGAAAAGTTGAAGTAGCTCCATGTCATTCTGAATAGAGCTCAGTGCTCTTAAGGGATCAGTAAAACTTCGAAATCTGCCACAAGGTACCAATCATATTAATCTTTCTGTTCTCTAAGAGTCATGGGTATGTGTACCAAAAAAATACCTAGCAACTACAAACAATATAAATGGTAACTTTTTACAATGTACTAAAAGCAAATATATGAAGCCCCAGTATACTATAAGACTCAGGATATACAGCCAAATAGGGAGAAACCTGAACATGGAGAAAAGAAGCTTCATCTATAGGGTATAGCCTCAAATTTCATTGAAGCAAATGCCTAGGTGGTCCTGGCCAGAGACAGCAAGCCAAGAACAAAACAAAGAAGACTATACTGAAGTGCTAACAAAGTTTTCTACGAAGCATTCCCTAGGGTTTCTGTTGAATTTCTAGTTGAGGTACCAGCTGGGCCAGTGAAGAAAATACCAACAGAAAACAAGCTGGAGTGAGTACCCTTGAAGTACATCTTCCAGAGGACAGGCATGGTGGTACAGAACTAAACCTGAATTTGCTACTTGCATTGAATCTTAAATCCCCAAAGCCACATGATTAAATTATCAAAACTGACCTTTTCTTGATGTCCTGGATGCCAGCCTGTACTCGTTTCTTAGATGGCTAATAAAGTAGAAACAAAACTCTCCATATCTGTGAAGAGAAACATCTTCTTCAATGGTACTCTAGCAGTATTGGGTTACTATTGCACCATTTAGCAAGAAAGACGTGTAATGATATCATATGCAGGGTAATGATGGAACAATTCAGAGTAAAGACGTGTAATTATATCATATGCAGGGTAATGACGGAACAATTCAGAGTAAAGAAGCTGTAAATATATAACTCTGACTATCTCACAGTTAAGTACTCAAATGAACAAGCTAGTAATATACTTGCCTTTGTGAAGTTTCAATAATATTCAATTATGTACTGTCTGAAAAAAATATATGACTCCCCATAGTGTGCTAATATGTCCATTTTGCAACATGAAAATAATATTTTCCAGAAAAACACATGTAATTTTACATACATTGCATTAAAGTACAGGATAAGTATGATTTGCCTTTCTAGCAGAACACAACTTTTTAAACCATTGTAGTTTCACACAAGTGACATGTTAGACATCATAAACCATTTTTATTATGTTAATCCTAATGATCCAAGAAGAAATGTTCTTCATTTCTTTCTTAAAAGATTTGGAGTTCTTGTCATACAGGTCTTTCAGTTGCTTGGTTAGAGTTACACCAAGATATTTTATATTATTTATGGCTATTGTGAAAGGTGTTGCTTCCCTAATTTCTTCTCTATCCTGTATATCATTTGTATAAAGGATGGCTACTGATTTTGAGGGGTTAATTTTGTATCCAGCCACTTTGTTGGAAGTGTTTATCAGCTGTAAGTATTTTCTGGTAGAGATAAACAGAGAATACTTGACAGAGGACTTTTTAATGATAGAATAGCACTTTAAAAATGTTCAACATCTTTGGTCATCAGGGAAATGCAAATCAAAATGACTCTGAGATTCCATCTTATACCCCTCAGAATGGTTAAGATCAAAAACGCAAGTGAAATCTCCTCCTGGGAGGATGTAGAGCAAGGGGAACACTCCTTCTTTGCTGGTGGGAGTGCAAACTTGTACAACAACTTTGGAAATCAATTTGGCTGTTTCTCAGAAATTTGGAAATAGTTCTACCTCAAGACCCAGCTATACCACTCCTGGGTATAAACCCAACAGATGTTTCACTGTACCACAAGGACACTAGCTCAACTATGTTCATCGAAGCTTTATTCATAATAGCCAGAACCTGGAAACAACCAAGATGTCCCTCAATGGAAGAATGGATAAAGAAAATATGGTACATTTACACAATGAAATATTACTCAGCTATTAAAAACAATGACATCATGAAATTTTCAGGTAAATGGTGGGAACTAAAAAATATCATCCTGAGTGAGATAACCTAGACTCAGAACGACAAATATGGTATATACTCACTTATAAGTACTCACTTATTTTAGCCATGAAGTACAGGATAACCATGCTACAGTCCATAGACCCAAAGAGGCTAAGTAAAAATTAAGGCTCAAAGGGGGCACTTGAATCTCACTGAGATAGAGAAATAGAATATACATAAGGGGGTGAATGGAGGGAGGGAGAGGGGCTGGGAAAGGGAACAGGAGGGATCAAGTGTGGGGAAGATATTAGAGTAGAGAACTAGAATCAGTTGGCAGCATAACTCTGGGACGAACTAGAAATCTAGAACTATGGATCCTCCCATAGAATCTGAGCGCGACCCTATTTAAGACTCCTAGCAATAGGGGATTTGGAACACAAAACGATCACCTCCTGTAACCAGCCAAGACTTTCAGTGGAGAGACAGGAATACCAATCCAGCCACAAAAACCTTTGACACACAATTTTTCCTTCCTCTAAGAGGTGCAGGTATAAAGAAAGAGCAGAGAGTGGGGGAATGGGCAACCAATGACTGTTCCAACTTGAGTCTCATACCATGAGAGAAAGCCCATCCCTGACACTATAAATAATATCCTTCTATACTGGCATAAAACTTAACTGTCATATGAGTGGCTTCTCCCAGAAGCTGATTAAAAAACAGGTGCAGAGACTCATAATGTAGGGCTAGAGGAATCATCTAGAAGAGGGGGAGGAAGGATTCAAAGAGTCAGAGATGTCAAGAACACCACAAGAAAATCTACACAATCAGCTAACCTGGGCCTATAGAGGCTCAAAGAGACTGAAACACCAACCAGAAAGCATGCATGGGACTGAACTAGGCTCCCTACACATATTTAATAGAAGTAGAGCTTGGTCTTCATGTGAGACCTCTAACAGCAGGAGGAGGGATTGTCTCTGACTCTGTAGCCTCCCTTTCCCCTAACTAAACAGTCTAGCCTCAATAGAAAAAGATGGGCCCAGCCTACTACAAATTGATATGCTATGGTGGGTCGACATCCATGGGAAGGCTCCCCTTCTCTGAGGAGCAGGAATAGAGGGAGGGGAAATGAGAAAGAGGGACTAAGAGGAGAGGAGAGATGGGAAGTTACAATCGGGATGTAAATAAAGTAAATAAATTAAATAATTAATTAATAAAAAAATCATAAACCATTCTTAGATGTGTTTACTCAAATATTAACTCTCCAGTTATCTGGTGAGATATCAACATTTCTCAACAGTTTCTTTGAGGCAGTAAGTTGATAGAAAATGCACAGTGAGCCTGAAGTCCATTAAGCATAGGTGACACCATAATAGTTTTGCTACAGCATCTGAAAGGGGTAATCCTCAATCACACCATGAAATGTGCAATTCAATACAGTCACATTATGGTAAGAGTTTCTGGGTCATTCCACCATCTAGCTTCTTGTATCTATAATAGTAACACTGGCATTTCATACCTGCTCTTGGCAATCCCTTTGTGAGTGCAGAGAAATCTTTGGCTAGGAAGGCAATTATTTCTTCTGCCCAGACGTAATGAAAATATGTCCACCTAACCAATGTGTTGTAAAGATTTATAGCTGAAAGTATACTAAAGAATTATGGGTCCATGGCTTTTTTGTGTCTTTATCAAAGCTTTCTGATGTAAGAAAAGTCTTTTCCTTTACAGAAGGATGGGGGTTAGAAGCTGCATCTTGCCTCTGAAGGCAGGCTTGGCAGTCTTGCATATCTTTTTTAATAATGTTGCTATGGAACACCATGTCTTGAAACAAACTGGGCTTATAAGGATTGGCATTTGTGTCCTGAACTTTCTGTAGTAATCTGATCCTGTCTAACTGCCATTGTTGCCAAGGAAAAGTTGGATTAAGGTATAATTGCTGTTTTACACATAATGAACAATAGTAATAAAAAGTGTTCCAAATGTAGAGAGGCAAATGGAAACAGTTGCATAAGACCTAGAAAAACTCAAGCCAGATAAAATCCCAACATGGATCAGAGGAAGCTGGCATGAACTTCTATCACTAGTTGAGGAGCTAATGGCATCAGCAGCTAGTGGGATAGGGAGAGTCAGTTTTCTTGCTGAAGTAACCCCTAATGGGTTGACCACACTCTAGGGTAAGCCCACTTCCAAGAGTATAGGGCAATAGAAACTGGACTCAGTGAAGAAAAGTAGATGAGAATAAAGTTGGGTGGGAAGGGAGGAGTTGGGGTGAATATGATCAAAATACATTGAAATTGTCAAAGAATTAATAAAATATTATTTTTAAAAAGAATTTCAGAAATTTTCCATTTGGAACTTCTCCCTCTCCCCTTGCTTCAGATTTCTCTAGATTTGATAACTATTAACAGAATCCTACATCCAATTGTGCTGCCTTTAATATTTCCAAGCCACTGAGCTTTTGTCATTTTTATAATGAAACTCAAATGATGAAATGTCTTAGCTCTGAGCTGCATTTTTCTTTTTCATGAAAAGTCAAATATTGAGAACAGTTTGCAACAAATGATACTTACATTTCCCATTTCAATTCTTCACCTATTGTATGCCAGTACTATCATTTCAGCCCCTTGTTTAATATCTGCGGAGTTCATTGCATTTTTCTAGGGTTTTGTATGGACCATCCCTCCCAATCAATACAACTTTAGTTCCTTCTGCACAGAACTATGGTTTTCCTTCTGAAGGGATTTTTTTTTAAAGCTGCACTTACAGATGTTTAATAGTAAGGATTGAAGAGTGAGTTTGTGGCATTTATCAATATTACATTATTTTAGTAACACTGAAATAATGATATTTATCTTTAAAAAAAATAGACACGTAGCCTAAGATTTTATTCCAGGCTCAAATGATAATTAAGTTTAGATTCCAACTGATTAATCAGTTGTAGTATTCATTTTAATCAAATAGTTTCTAAAATGACTAACAATGAAACCCACTGATGAAACAAAATGTAACACCGCTCCGCCCTGCTGTCCCTTTAGGATGTGACAGGCTCTAAGAAGAGAGCAGTAAGTTCTACAGCTGCTACTGCCTGCTTGGTGGTGTGAACCTGGGTAAATGGAACCAAAAATGAGGTGGAGTAAAGCTTTATCTTTAGCCAACTTTATCTAGAGTTTCACACAATTTATATTCTGAGGATTAAGCAAGATCTTGAGCAAAGTGCACTTGAGTTTAGGCTGAATATAGTCACAGGAACACATCTGGAGACATCGTTAAATAGCAAAAGTAGATGATGGGCAATCTGGAGGGCCACAAAAGCACATTCCAAGGACAACCCATGTTATAAAGAAACAGAGGTTATAAGACTTTTACCTTGTTTCCTTGGCATTTTCTCACAAACCTCCCAGAATTCTCTCCACACAACTTCATTCATGTTATGTGTTCTGACAAAGGCCTTCTAGTTACAGCCCATCACCAGTATTGAAATCAAAGAAAGGACACAGAGTGCATGAATGTCTTGTGCTGGTGATGGCTGAAGACTGGACTCAACACCACTCGATGTCTGCAGTAAAAATCAAACTAACCTGACTGTAACCCCCAAAGCAGCATAAACCTGAGAGACATATTACCTCCATCTTAGTTATATCATCTGTCTTAGACATAATACCTCGATCTTAGTTATATCATCTGCCCTGGGAACTGTAATGAGCAAAATATTTCTCATTATCTCACTCTCCCCAAGAAGTAGATCCTTCCTTCTTTTCAATTCCTAAATCTTATTTGATTTGCTTAAACCATGAGGGCATAGGCTAGAGAAAATTGAAACCAAATCTTTATAAATAAGGTAAGCCCATAAGGCGCCCCAGCACATTTCAAACTGTTTCTTTAAATGAAGTTATTATTGTAATATATTTCCATTTTATTAAATTATAAAAATTAGTGTTCACTCTAGAGAATACAAACATATCCTGAAAGTTTAAGAACTTAAAACATATACCAAAAGATAATCATTAGTATAGAAAAATATTATTATGTTATGTTATGAAGCCCTTCATCTATGACTTATTCATTATTAAATGGAGTCACTCAACAAACATTTTGATATTCTCCCTAGAAGAAAAGAATGATTAACTGAAAGGATTGTTAGATACCAACTTTTTTCAGTAGAAACAAAATTTCATTTAATATATTCACCTTACTTTCCTTTGTCGTTAGGCATAGGTATAAGAGCAAAGAGGAAAAGAACCAGCAATATGAAACCAAGTCTCTACTTTGCATGAGATCAGTCTGATGAAAACCTAGCTCCCAACAATGATAAAGATTGAAATATGAAATATAAGCTTTTGAAATTTCTTAACTACAGCTGTGTCACTGAAAATTCAAATGATATTCTGATTGTTTTAAAGAATTTAACTGTGCTTAACAAAGAGTCTGTAATATGTAGAAAATCTAAGTTGTTATACAATTAGTATATTCCTTAGCATTTTTCTCACTGTGTCTCAGGTGGCTCATATGTCTGGTTCATTTTTTTGGATTTTTTAAATAATTTATTTTTTATTTCTTTAAGTTACATCTCAATCACAATCCCCTCCCTACTCCTCCGTCCAGTCCCACCCTCCCACCCTCTTCTCCCTCAATCCCTCATCCTCTTCCCTTTTTTTTTAAGTTTAAGGCATATTTTTCCCCCAACAGCTCCCCCTTTCAGTCCAACAAATGGTTCTTTTTCTTATAACAGTAAATACAATACAAAACAACAGAAATAAATAGGCCACAATTATGAGAGTTATATGGCTTAGCATACATTCCCAATGTCCAGTCCTTATGTATTTGCCACCTGACTTTAACATTCTACTATCTAACCATCTCCATGAGTTTAAAGTTCTATATCTAACTCAGCTTTCCTACTAACTTGCATCCCAATTTTAAAAACATCTTCTTAGATCCAGAACACCCTCTTGATTCCTAAACAACTCAAAATTTAACTATGAGACTCTAGCTATCTATTCTTCAACCACATCAGAGACCTGAGAGGGATAAATATATCTGATTATATAGGAAGTGCAGGGCCCGCAGCTTCCAAAACTAAGAAATGACATACCAGTGGCTGCCTGGACAATTCCCATTTTCTCTCCATACATTACAGCATCATTCTTCAGCCGTTTGGCCCCGTTTCTCTGACAGACATTGTACAGCAGGAATTATGAAGGACTTACCTACCCTATCTTGACAGAGCTAGGCTTTCAACTTATCTGCTTCCAAGTTTTGTCCTTTTTGGACAGCACTCTGTCTACAGTTGAAGCAAGGGGTGCTGAAATTTAAACAAATTGTCCAGTGAGATCTCAAAATATATACACTAAAGGTTTGTTTAACTCCAAAATATCAAAATAATTTCTTCTTTAATCCGAATTGAAAGATAATACTTTATATATTGTCTGGTTCATTTGACTTAGCTTGTTTTATCTAAAATTGGCACATTTTAAATCAAAGATTTTTCACTTCATAAAATTTAGTAAACATAAAAGAGATAAGATGATCAACATAGTATTAAGATGATATTGGAGTATCGCTTCTGTAAATTCCCAGGTAGGCTTCCACATCCTATCTCTTGAACTATCTCTAATTATAAAAATGTTAGAGTGGCCCAAATGTAGTGTCCCATGTCTTTAATCCCAGAATGTGGAAGGCAGAAGCCAGTGGACCTTTGTTAATTCATGGCCAGTCTGGTTTACATAGAAAGTTCCAGGACAGCCAAGACTACATAGAGACCTTGTCTCAAAGAAGAAAGAAAGGAAGGAAGGAAGGAAGGAAGGAAGGAAGGAAGGAAGGAAGGAAGGAAGGAAGGAAGGAAGGGAAAGGACAGCAAGAATGCTCAACATAATTGTATGAGTATCCATGGTTTTAGAACCAGTAAGCCAAGGATAAATATCCTGAATTATTCATTAAATATTAACATTTTAAATGGCTGTGAAAAAGACATTGTTTTCTAAACAATGTGATTTTTAAAGAAAATAAATCATATTGGTCTGCATTATATTATAGATAAAAATGCAGAAGACTAGTATTAGAATTGCTGAACTTAGAATACTGAAACTGATAGACTTCTTTTAGAACAAATACCTAAGCATGGAGTAGAGGGGAACATATGCAAAAAATTACACAAAAGCAAATTGGATAAGGAAAAACATTTCACATCTAAATTATAAAAATAAAAATAAACCGATCAATCTATTTTTGAATTTTGCAATAGAAAAGCCCTTTCTTAATTCCACAGTCAGAAATAATATAGGAAATATTAATACATTTGGCTATTTTTCTGTAGTCATTCAGTGATATGCAATAGTCCTAATAAAGTTTGGAAAGACAGTTATCAAAGGAATAGGGGTTGGTATATACCAGGCAAATGGTCGACACCATTTTGGAGGCAATTGTGATAGTGTTTAGAAGACTTCATTTCAAGAAATCAAGGAATATTCCAATTAAATATCAACTTAAGCAATTCCACCCTCTAAATAGGGTCCTCATGGGGCCTTCATGTAAAGAAGCAGAGTGAGGAAATCATGCAATCTGCAGCCAAATGGATGGAACTAGAGAAGCTCATCCTGAGTGAGCTAATCCAAACTCAGAAGGATGCACATGGCATCTATTCACTTATAGTTGGATTTTAGCTATGTAGTACAGGATATCTATACTACAACCAATGTAGCAAAGGGAACATGGACATAGACTCTTTTTCGTTTGTTTGTTTGTCTGTGTGTTGTTGTTGTTGTTTTTGTTTTGTTTTGTTTTTAGTTTTCTCTCCCTGGCAATGAGACACTTTTCCCTGGTGGTACTGTCTTGTAAGCCCCCAGTGTATGAGGAGGCTCTTGGCCCTCATATGACTTCTGAACTGGGGCAGGGGACTGTTATGTAGGGACACTCTACTCCAGAGGAGGGGATGGAAGGGTTAGGGGGTAGAGGGTGGGAGGGAGGGGCTGGGAAGGGGGAAAAGAGGACAGTGTGATGGAGATGTAACCTGAAGCAACAAATAAATAAATTTAAAAAAAAGAAGCAGAGTGAACTCAAATCAAGTTACTATTTATCAATCAACAACACCATGTGTACAAACAATTAACAATTAAGACTCACTAACATTTGGTCCAGAAGACAAGCCATGGCCTCATGGTCATTCTTCCGGTCCTTACCTTTCAATACTACCTTCATTCTCACAAAAACTACGAAGATTATATTCAGGGTGACTACCTAGAACAAGCAAACTAATTAGATATTCATGGTTTCGTTTTTTATCAATTGTTCTACATGGAATCCAAGAAGGAAGGACAAGAAATTTGTTGTCTCGGCTTGGAAATTTTGCAGAGTGGAAAACTGGTTTTTATGTTTGAAGGCACAATAACTTTCCCTGAGGTCAACTGTATCCCAATCAATGACAAATTCCAACCAGTTAAGCAACTGTTTTCCCTTCAGAAGAATGGAAGATAAGGAAGAACAACACTAATGTGTAGAAGATGTGTAAGCTCTCAGAAGCAAAATTACACTCTGAAAAATCGTAGATACCTCCATTCTCACTAAATTCTGAGGGCATCCATACTCTGAATGGATAAGAGAGTTATTAAGAATATGTCCATACAAGTAGGCACCTGTGCAATTCACTGTGCAATAACTATTTCAGGGTAAAATGCTGAAATTTTAAAGCTTTTCCTTCACCTGATAAGTTGTAATAAACACCTAGAATAGTACATTTAGAAAAATTCGCTAAGAAGACTATTTTATGCTATGCTTTACTACAGTGTTTCTCATTTAAAATAATCCTACCATACATTTAATTCAGTGCCAAACTCAATGATACAGGTCAACAAATACATATTTTGGTCTTTTAACGTTCTTCAGAAAATACTAAATTTCTCAGGTATAACTTTAAACCACCATATTTTTTAAACAAACCAGTATGACCCAGTTTGTATTAGGAAAGAATCTAGCTGTAGATATGTTGAATGCTCAATAGGTTCTACACCATTGAAGGACGTTATGTTCCAATTCTTCACAAGTGACAAAGGGAAAATGTCCTAGAAAAAGAAAAAAGCTCTGACTCCTTAGTGGCCTGTCACTTTTGATTTAGTGACTTTTTCCCAAGAAATGAAGCATTTTCTTTGGAACTCAGGGCATTGGCTTTTAGGTCAACTCCTAAGAAAGCTCTTATAAGTACTGAAATGACTGCTAGTTGAATTAGACTCCCTGTGTGTGCCCAGATCAGTCTTGGCAGCACCACAAACTACATGGAGTCAAAACCTAATACTAACACATCCCTGCTGGCAACTGGACTCACAGAAGGCTGCTTGGAGAAAAAAAGATGGATAGATTTTCTTTAGAAAATTGTTTCTAAGAATTTCAAACTGTACACACTAAAGCCTACACAAACAATATCATCTATCCTTTATATCTATATAAAACAGGAAAGAATCTACTAGAAGAGAAAGTAGGAAAAACCCTCGAAATCATTGGCACAGGTGACAGCTTCCTGAACAGAACACCAACAGCTCAGGACCTAAGACCAACAATTAATAAATGGGACCTCATGAAACTGAAAAGCTTCTGTAAGACAAAAGACACTGTCATTTGAACAAAACGGCAGCCTACAGATTGGGAAAAAATCTTCACCAACCCCACATCTGAGGGCTAATATACAAAATTTACAAAGAACTCAAGAAATGCAATGCCAAGAAACCAAATAATCCAATTAAAAAATGGGAGGATGAGTTAAACAGAGAATTCACAAAGGATGAATTCCTAAAGGCTAAGAGACACTTGAAGAAATGCTCAGCATCCTTAATCATCAGAGAAATGCAACTCAAGACAACTCTAAGATTCCATTTCATACTTGTCAGAATGGCTAAGATCAAAAGCTCAAATGACAGCACATGCTGGTGAGAGTGTGGAGAAAGGGGAGCCCTCCTCCATTGCTGATGGGAGTGCAAACTTGTACAACCACTCTGGAGGTCAGTCTGGCAATATCTTAGAAAACTTGAAATAGCTCTGCCTCGGGACCCAGCCATACTACTTCTGGGTATACATCCAAATGACTCCTCACCGAATCACAAAGAAGTTGCCTCATCTATGTTCATAGCAGTGTTATTTGTAATAGCTAGAAACTGGAAACCATTCATATGTCCCTCAACTGAAGAATGAACTAAAAAACTATGGTACATCTACACAATGGAATACTACTCAGCTATCAGAAACAAGGAAGTTATGCAATTTGCTGCCAAATGGATGGAACTAGAAAAGCTCATTCTGAGTGAGCTAACCCAGACTCAGAAGGATGCACATGGCATCTATTCACTTATAGTTGGATTTTAGCTATATAGTACAAAGTATCTATACTACAGCCAATGCACCAAAGGGAACAGGAACATAGACTTTTTTTCCTATCAATGAGACACTTTGCCCTAGTGGTGCTGCCTTGTAGGCCCCCAGTGTATGAGGAGGCTCTTGGCCCTCATATGACTCCTGAACTGGGGTGGGGGACTGTTCTGTAGGAACACTCCACTCCAGAGGAGTGGGATGGAAGGGTTAAGGGGTAGAGGGTGGGAGGGCGGGACTGGGAAGCGTCAAAAGAGGACACTATGATGAAGATGTAACCTGAAGCAATAAATAAATAAATTTATTTAAAAAAACAAGAAAGGATTACTTTCAATTTACATACTTTATTTTCTTGAAATAAAAATGTGAGTTTCTCCATCTTTGTTCTGCCTTATTATATACTATCTATGCTCACTGGCCTAGACTTTTTCAGAGAGAGATATGCTATGTGTATGAGACTAACATTTCAACAAACATGATTAAATCTACCAAAAAAAGTCACTTCCCAAAACCCCAAAATCACATGATAATTCTTATTGTGCTACTGGAATTTCTAACCTGAACAGAAATGCCTTAAAAAAAAAATATATATATATATATATATATATATATATAAAACATTATGTATGATATGCTGAATGCTCAATAGGGTCTATACTATTGATGGACTTTATGTTCTAATTCTTCACAAGTGACAAAGGGAAAATGTCCTAGAAAAAAAAACCTGTCATTTATCAGCATATATTATATATATAATAAACATTATATATATAACATTTAAATATATTAAATATATATACCCAAGTTCTGATCTTGGTTGCATCTAAACCATGGAGTTGTTGAGCACTGATAGAATAAAAAGTAGTCATTCTTTGTTACAACTTACATTCCACTGTGTCCTCACACATGAGAAAATGTAGCTAATCCTCTGTTTAATATGCGCCTGCCTATACATCTGAATAAATGAGAAACAAAGGGTTTCATACACACCCAGAAGGACAAAGCTATGCCTTATTACTTGAACACAATTCTGTTTTTATTTCAAGGAAAATGAAGACATTTGATACACATGGGTTTCAAACTTCAACATTTCACTGTTTTTTAGTTACTACAGAAACTTAAACTCTGAAAAGTTTAATGACTGGTTAAGCAACATATTCCCATCTTATTTTTTCATAAGTGTTTTATATTAATATTAATACATATCACACAGCAAAATTATTTTCTCCCCCTGAGAATCTGGAAGCCAAAAGACTTAGCCTTGCTAGTGTCTGTGGGTATCTTAAAGAAGCAATCAAATAATCCAAGAATTATAGAGAAGTCATGATACATTTTAGGAAATCACTCTAGCAACTCATCAAAAAATTTGACATAAGAAAAATTAATTATTTAAATCAAAGACTTTATTTAAACTCAATTTTTGGAGATCAAAGGGTAAATCATATTTTTAAATGTCATATAAATGATGTCTATGGTCCATTTGAATCTTCTTGGCGTTTTATAATTTTCTTAGTATAATACATTGCTTATAAATATATTTCAACTCATAGATTTTTTTTAAATGAAAAGGCAAAAAAAGAATAAAATTGGAAAGGGAATTGAATTTTATCAGGTAACTGGTGCATTGCTAGGGAGATGATAATTCACTACATGCATTGTCTCCTTCATTCTTCAGCATGACCTTGAAAAACACATAGTATTTATAATAGAGAGAGACACTAGCTTTGCACTCAATATACACTCATAAATAAATCACTTAGCTTATCTAGGTTTCCATTTTTTTTCTCTGTCAATACAAGTTATAGAACATTGATCTCAGTATTAAAAGGCAAAATTCTAAGCATAGTATAGTCCTCAAACTATAGGATGCAAATATTCAATATATTCAAAAAATAATACATCACCACTGTTGTTCATATTGTATATAGAAAATGTGAAGCTGAATACCTAGAGAGATGGTTCACCTACACTTGCAGAGGACCTGGGTTTAATTCCAAGCACGCACATGGTAGCTCATGACTATCTGTAAATACAGTTTGAGGGGAAGCCAACACCCTCTTCTGGCTTCTACAGGCACCAGGCACACATATACTACACATAAATACATGTAATAAAAATACATATAAAATTAAAATGTGAAAGAAATTCAAAGCTTGAATACCACAAGGGTAGATGAACTACGGAAATAGTCTAAATTTTAGTTCTTGACCTATAAAATCCATAGTTTTAAAGTAGTAGATTCCTTTGAAAATAAGTGATTGAACCTCCAGTGAAGAGCAAATGTGCCTAACATTATTTAGAAAGAAACGACATATTATAAAACTGCTAGTTTCTTATTTTTTTTAAGAAGTAAATAATGCCAGGATATACTCTTGTAACCAGGTAGGTTTCACAGGAATGACCAGACAATTCCTTAGAGTGTAGATGGTAGATTGATAAAATCAAAAGGACATATAATATAATAAAAAAACATAGCTTCCTGAGTAACAGGCTGCAAGATTTTTAGCTTTCTTCAGTATGGATATAGTCAGAACAAGGCTGATGGGAATCTTCACTTTACAGATGATTAAAAATTAGTGACTTACCCATAGTCACACAGTTGTTAAGTGAGGTGCTGAGATTTGTGAGGCAAAATATAGCTTGCATTCTGAATTACACATTTGTAAATAATGTAAACTTTTAGCACACTTTTAAAATCACAGTAAAAAGTGTTTTTGTTCATATGTTACAAAAATCCATTAAAGAAAATCTATGTATTTTATAAGATATGATGCTACTGGCATTTAAAAATAAATAGGCGTTATCCTGCACTATTTTGAAAGATGTCAGATTAATGACTCCGGCATATGAAACATCTCTTGTTTTTACTTAAAATGATACAGCTCAGACACAATGACTGTAATTCCCTGCATCCTAGAACATATCACAATGTTTTATGCTGCTTGTTTTTGCGTACAGAAAAGGAGCAGCCTTGAGTTTCCTCTCTCTTGCCCTTTTTGACTCCCTTACAAATTGATTGGTATTATGCTAATCCTTAGGTTAGACTTGCTTCTTTGGCTAACATCCTTGCATTGCTAATTGCTTCATTCCCTGTTCATTATATGATCACTGAACATAGCTATATTGAGATTATCACAGAGTAGAATCTTTTATTAAAATGCCTGTCTTCCCTGATAGATGAAGAACTTGTAGACCATAGACATACATCATAGCTATTTTTCCAAGTGCTACTTTCTGCAGAGCACCTAACACATGCTAGGCAACAGCAATTGTCTTATAATACCAAACTGCCCAAACACCATGAAATTAACATCTGATTTTGTTTCTGTATTAATCACTATTCTTGTTGCTATGAGAAAATACTTGACAAAAGCAACACAGAAGAAAAAGGGACTGTTTTACCTGATAGTTCCAGGGGATAGAATCCATCATGGCAGCCATGACAGCAGGAGCCTGGGGCAGCTGGTCACCATGGCATCAGGATTCAGGAAGTAGAGAGTGATGGATACTGCTGCTCTGTTCCTATCTCCTTTTTCAGTCAAGGACTCTAGGCAATGGAATGATGCCACTCACTTTGGGGTGGCAGGGTCCTTAGTATAGTAATTAACTAAATCTAGACTGTTTCTCACAGACACCCCTAGAAATTTGTTTTCATGATGATTTTAAGTCCTGTGGAGTTGACAATCAAAATTAGCCACCACAATCCACCTCTTGTCAACTAGACACTAAAATATATCTCTTTTAAACTATGACCGACCTTCTACACTGTAATTACATAGCATCGTGGCCACCTCATATTGCAAAACAAATTAGCATAACTTCAAAAATATGCATACTCTTTAAGTGTTCCAAAATTGTTTAAAATTTCAGTTTAAATCTGATCTTTTTCATATGAAAGAGTTAAAGAGTTTAAGAGTATAGGGTTACCATTCATGGGGATAATGTTCTTCCCAGAAGCCATATGCTGTTATCAAATAATGAACTAAGTAACCGGTATGGGATACCTCCTCCCTTCAAATTATAGGTCAGGAGATCCAGAGACCCCCACCATAATACTGGCTGTGGCCATTGTTTTTAATTTCCCATCAGAACTTAATGACACAACTTTATTGCTGAAGATACCATGTACTTTTGTCACATGATAGGAAGAAATCAAGTTGGTGGTGATTTGAAAGCTTCCTTCCAACTTTCAGAATACTGGATGATATGACATAATCTACTAGGAGAGAAAAGTTGAAAACAGTTATGAACCCTGAGTTACAATAATAACTGGGCTAGTTAGACATGCCCATCAGTGTCTCAGCATTATAAACATTGTAGGGGTAACAACTATTTCCTGATTGGTCTTAAGACTGATCAACAGGAGAAATATCATGCCTGTTACTGTAGATCTTCCCAAGAGTTGATAACGATCATAGGCCCTATGAGAGAACATACTACTATTATTTTTACTAAATGGACATAAGGTGAAACTTCCTTCTAAACAGTTGTCCTTATACCCAGAGATTAGTATACTCAATCATCATCAGGAACGTTTTTGTTGTTTTTCTTTTTGCAGTGGATTGTGGTTAACATTGATACTCACAACAGGTCAAAGTGCAAATAAAATGTATCTAGGGAGTCATCATCTATAAATGGTATGTCTATGTCGTTATCCGTCACTCCAAGACTCAGAATAAAGGCAAAAGAGATTGCGGTAGCCAGATGTTTAGAAAAATTGCAATAAAACAATGCTCTCCACTTGACAGGCCCATTACATCTGTAAACTCAACAGCTGGTGTTGCCTATACAGACTTGTATAAGATCAAACCAGTCAGCTTCTAGCATGGATTAGACAGGGGCTCATAAGTCCCCATCCCAAGCTGAAGTGTTATGGAGATTTGGTGGCTGCTAGGTAAGGGAAAGTCAGTTTTCTTCAGGAGTGTGGCACTTGGTAGCATGACCATACTCTAATAGATAGGTCAACACTCATAAGTATATGGGAAGCACTGATTATACTCAATGGATTATTTTTTCAAAAGAAAAGGAAAAGAACATGAAGTTAGGAGAAGGACATGGATACATGAGTCTAGGAGAAATTGAGAGCAAAGAGAAAAGTTAGATATGATCAACATATATATGTATAAAATAATCAAAAAATAATAAAAATATAACTTTAAAATATAACTTCTCATTGGAATCATAAGGTATTAAATGATTATATTATTTGATGAATAATATCTCATTATGAGATATGAAATATGATTATTGAAATACTATAAATATGAATTAATTATGAGATATTCCAATGGAATATATAAGATATAGTCAAGATATTAACTTATCTATCTCTTCTATACTTTTTCAATGGCTACAATAATATGGTTTTAGAAAGACCCACAGATGAAGTTCATGCAGTCACAACTTTTCTTTACAATTATATTCCAGTCATCTAAAAATTAAAATACGAACATAGAAAATAAAAAATAAGGACTTTGACATTTTTTATTAATTTTTCTTACTGTTATGAGAAACAACATGTTAAACATATGTAATTGTTGTTTTATTCTTCACCATTCTGATTGGGATAAAACAAAATTTAAAAGCAGTTTTATTTTCCAATTCTCTGGCAAAGGATGTTAAGATTTTTATATTCTTTATTACTTTTTTTTTATTAGTCAACTCTCATCTTTTGAGAATTATTTAACTTCATATCCAATTTTAATTGAATTGCTTGTATTCTTGATATTTAGTTTTTTTTTTTTAGTTCTTTGCATATTCTAGTTTCCTACCTTTTGTCTGGTGTATACTGGTAAGGATATTTTTTTCCTATGCTACAAGCTATCTCTTCACTCAAATGATGGTGTCCTTTGTTTTACAAAACCTTTTTATCTTCATGTGGTTAATTTTATCAATTGTTGGTCACAATGCCTGTGTTTCTGAAGATCTGTAACAAAAGTCCTTTTCTATATCTAAAAATTCAAAAATTCTCCCAACTTTCTTCCCTATCAGATCAAGAGTATTTATCAGGTCGTATGGCAAGGTCCTTAATCCATTTGGCATTAAGTTTTGTACAGGATCTAATTTCATTCTATAGAATAAACCTATCCAATTTGACCAATGTTGTTGAAGATGTAGTCTTTTGTCTGGTGTATATTTTTCTATCTTTGCCAAAAATTAGGCAGCCATAGATCCTTGATTTTATTTTAGTGATCAGTGTGTTTGCTTTATGTCAGTGTCATAATGTTTTAATATAGCTCTATAGTATATCTTAAAATCAGGGGTGGCAATACTTCCAGCAGTTATTTTCTTGCTTTTTTTTTTTTTTGGCTTATCCAAAGTGCTTTACGCTTTCATATAAAACTTAAGATTACTTTTTGAATTCCTATGAAGAATTGCATCTTGATGGGGATTTTGATGGGAATTAGGTTGAATCTATAATTTGCTTTTGGTGAGATGTTCATGTGCACAATACTAATTCGACCAATCCATGAGCATGGGAGTTTCCATTATGGCTGTGCAGAAAGTGGAACACTTTTTCACTGATGGTAGAAGTGCACACTGGTGCTACCTCTATTGAAATCTGTGTGGAGGTCCCCATAAAAGCTAGAAATTGATCAACCACACAATCCAGCTGTATCACTCTTTGGAATATACCCAAAGGAATCTACATCTAGGGATTCTTGTACCCATTGATACTTTATTTATAGTTGCAAAAATTAATACAGCCTAGGCAACCATGAATTGATGGTTAAATAAAATGTGGCACATCTCCACAAAGAAATATTACCCTGCTCTTAAAAAGTGAAATTATGGGCTAGACATATGGCTTTATGGCATTTGCTTTACTTGAAAAGGACCCAGGTTCAGTTCTTAGCACCCACATGATACATCACAATGATCTATAACAACAGTTCCAGGAGTTCTGATGCATTCTTCTGATGTCTGTGCCTATATACTTGACAAACGTATATGCATGCAGACAAAATACTCATACCATAAAACAAGTGAATCTAAATTTTTAATGGATATGAAATAGAGGAATTTTGAAACAATTATTCTGAGTGAATTACTCAGAAACAAAAAAACAAATGTTGCATATTTTCACTAATCTGAAAATGTTAGCCTTGAATCTTTATATATTTGTGCTTCCTTTAGAATACCCATATAGGTAACAAAGATATTAGGAGCCATGGAGGACCAGGGGAATCTCTCAAGGGAGGGATGAGAATATAGTGCTAATAAGGGGGAAAGGGAAAAATGGAACAGAATTAAGTGGGATAAGGGTGGCAAAGTAGAAAAGGGAATGTGGCAAGGAATAACTAACACTAACTGCCTTTTAAAACTGTGGGACCTGGAGAGGGTAGAGGGAGTAGGCAGTAATGGACATAACTTGAAGTAATAAATAAATGTTTAAAAAAATTCCATATGAAAATCTATTAATGTAGAATCCTCCTAAAACATATATATAACAAGTTTAAATGGAGTTGCCCATAAGAGGAGACATTATCCCAAGTGCTAGCAAATAAAAACTCTAGTACAAGGAATGAGTTACCTTTTTTTTTTTTTTAAGGTTCATCACTTGGGTCCCATTGATGCCCCCAAACTTAAAGGTTATTGTCAATACTCTTGAATACCCTTCAGAACTCTATGATAACTTCCTATTGCTAAAAACACAACCTACTTGATCCAGAAAGTGAAAAATTCAACCTGGCATTCACCTGGAAGCTTTATCCCTAGTAGCTAGCATTCATAGTGCTGGAAGGTTCTATGCATACTACCAGAGGATAAAGATAATCATTGATCTCATCCACTATGAATCCTGCAAGCTGTAACAATGGCTGGTCTGACACGCTATATTCAATGGTGCAAAACTGACACAAATGTTATGAGACTAGTCATCTACTTTCTGATTGGATCTAAGGCCCACTCTATGAGTTGAAACCCATACCTAACACTGTAAACAAAATTAAGAATCGGAAACTAGATAGGTTATAGGCCCTAAGGGAGAATTTGATACTATTGTTCTGCTAAATGGATATAGTATTAAAAGGATTTTTAATTGCATTGCAATACCAATAGGTCAGTATATCTCTCAACTCTCATTGGTAGTAGATGATAATTAAAACAGACTCCCTCAACTGTCAGTGTACAGAGGCTATGAAAGCGTGGAGTATTCATCCCTAAAGAAAATACACATATCACTCTTCTCTAAAGCTCAAGGATCTTCAAGGGAGAGGTAGAAAAAAGGTTGTTGAAGAAATAGTGTTTTGTGTATACAGCAAGGTAGTTTTACATATGAACTCACAGCTAATGTGACAGAATGTACAAGATCTGGGCAAGATCAAGGCAGACAAAAATCTCAGGATGTAGTTATTAAGGTGGACATGAAATCCAACCACTAGCTGAGAAGTAACTAGCATTTGATAGCTGTGGAGAGAGAGTCAATTTTTCTTTAATGGTGACATCTCTAGTAAATCAACCCCACTCAAGGGCAGGCCTCACTCTTAGGAGTAGTTGGGTAACATGAATTGAACTCGTTGGATTTTAAAACAAGGAATAAAAAAACCCTAAGTTGGAGGAGTAAAGAATTGATGGTAGAAGAATGGATCATGGGAATTATAGGAGGAAATATGAACATGCTCAAATTTCACTGCATTAAAATCTCAACAAATTCATAAAAACGTTATTTTTAAATATATGATTATTTGCAGTGGCTAAACCTTATGCAATTTTAAAGCAACTACTCTGAAGGTAAAGCTGTTTCAATCTAAGTTTTATAAAACCAGGGCATTAATTTCCACTGAACAAACTTTTTGCTAAGGAAGAAATAAATGGCATAACACTCTAAAATTCCTTCCCTTCTTAGTATTTTTAGTATTCCCAGTGAGTAAATATGATTTGAAAGCATTCTTGAAAAAAGCCACTGACTACATATGCAAATTAACATACCTTTAAGCTTAACTGCAACTCTTACTCAAGCAAACAACAAAGGGTAACTTAATTATTCAGGAAGCTCACAGGAAAGAAGCCCCAGTGCTGCTTAGAAAAAGAAAACTGCATATTGGTAAAATGGTTGCTACAGGTTACATCCTTAACATATTGTCCTCTTTTTCTGCTTCCCAGCCCCACCCTCCCATGCTCTACCCCCTGACCCTTCCATCTTTATCCTCTGGGGTGGAGTGTCCCTGCATAACAGTCTCTCACCACAGATCAGGAGTCATATGAGGGCCAAGAGCCTCTTCATTCACCGGGGGCCTACTAGGCAGTACTGCCAGTGAAAGGTGTCTCCTTGCTAGGGGGGAAAACTAAAAAAAAAGACCAACATACACACAAAAACAAAGAACAACAAAACAAAAAAAAAGAGGAAAAAGAAAAAGAAATGAAAAAAAAAAGTTTATGTCCATGTTCCTTTTGGTGTGTTGGTTGTAGTACAGATATCCTGTACAATATAGCTAAAATCCTACTATAAGTGAATAGATGCCATGTGCATCCTTCTGAGACTGGGTTAGCTCACTCAGGATGAGCTTCTCTAGATCCATCCATTTGGTTGCAAATTGCATGATTTCATTGTTTCTTATAGCTGAGTAATATTCCATTGTATAGATGTACCACAGTTTTTTAATCCATTCTTCAGTTGAGGGACATCTGGGTTGTTTCCAGTTAATAGCTATTACAAATAAGGCTGCTATGAACATAGATGAGGAGACTTCCCTATGTCTCCGTGAGGTGTCCTTTGGGTGTATACCCAGAAGTGGTATGGCTGGGTCCTGAGGTAAGGTTATTCCAAGGTTTCTAAGATATCTCCAGACAGACCTCCATAGTGGTTGCACAAGCCTGCACTCCCACCAGCAATGGAGTAGGGTTCCCCTTTCTCCACACCCTCGCCAGGCCAGCATGTGCTGTCATTTGAGCTCTTTATCTTAGCCATTCTGACAGGTGTGAGATGGAATCTCAGGGTCGTCTTGAGTTGCATTTCTCTGATGATTAAGGATGTTGAGCATTTCTTCAGGTGACTCCCGGCCATTAGGGATTACTCCTTTGTGAATTCTCTATTTAGCTCCGTCTCCCATTTTTTGATTGGATTATTTGGTTTCTTGGCATTTAGTTTCTTGAGTTCTTTGTAGATTTTAGATAATAGCCCTCTATCAGATGTGGGGTTGGTGAAGATTTTCTCCCAGTCTGTTGGTTGCCATTTTGTTCTAATGACTGTGTCTTTTGCCTTACAGAAGCTTTTCAGTTTCATGAGGTCCCATTTATTGATTGTTGATCTCAGGTCCTGAGCTGTTGGTGTTCTGTTCAGGAAGTTGTCACCTGTGCCAATGAGTTCGAGGGTTTCTCCTACTCTTTCTTCTAGTATCTTTAGTGTGGCCGGCCTTATGTTAAGATCTTTGATCCACTTGGAATTAAGTTTTGTACAAGGTGATAGGTATGGGTCTAATTTCATTCTTTTGCAAGTGGACATCCAGTTGGACCAGCACCATTTGTTGAAGATGCTGTCCTTCTTCCATTGTGCGGTTTTGGCTTCTTTGTCAAAGATTAGTTGGCCATAGGTGTGTGGGTTCATATTTGAGTCTTCAATTCGATTCCATTGATCCACTGGTCTGTTTCTATACCAGTACCATGCTGTTTTTATTATTATTGCTCTGTAGTACAGCTTGAAATCTGGGATGGTGATACCTCCAGATGCTTTTTTATTGTACAGGATTGATTTAGCTATTCTGGGCTTTTTGTTGTTCCATATGAAGTTGAGTATAGCTTTTTCCAGGTCTATAAAGAATTGTGTTGGTATTTTGATAGGAATTGCATTGAATCTATATATTGCTTTTGGTAGAATAGCCATTTTTATTATGTTGATCCTACCTATCCATGAGCATGGGAGATCTTTCCATCTTCTAAATGCCTCTTCCATTTCTTTCTTCAGGGGCTTGAAGTTCTTGTTGTACAGGTCCTTTACTTGCTTGGTTAGAGTTACCCCCAGGTATTTTATATTGTTTGTGGCTATTGTGAAGGGGGTTGTTTCCCTTATTTCTTTCTCGGTATATTTGTTTGTTGTATAAAGAAGGGCTTCTGATTTTTTTGAGTTAATTTTGTATCCAGCCACCTTGCTGAAGTTGTTTATCAGCCATAAGAGTTCTTTGGTGGAGTTTTTGGGGTCGCTTATGTATACTAACATATCATCTGCGAATAGGGATAATTTGACTTCTTCATTTCCAATTTTTATCCCTTTGATCTCCTTTAGTTGTCTTATTGCTCTAGCAAGGACTTCAAGTACTATATTGAAGAGATATGGTGAAAGTGGACATCCTTGTCTTGTCCCTGAGTTTAGAGGAAATGCTTCAAGCTTCTCTCCATTTAATTTGATGTTGGCCACTGGCTTGCTGTACATTGCCTTTATTATTTCTAGGTATGGTCCTTGTATGCCCGTTCTCTCCAGAACTTTTAGCATGAAGGGGTGTTGGATTTTGTCAAATGCTTTTTCTGCATCTAGCAAGATTGGAACAGTCAAGACTTATTTTATAGTGACTTCTGTTTCCTTAAAAAAACATGCACAGCCTTGATTCTCCTTCGAAAGTGCCACTGTTGTATTAGAGCCCTGCTTAAGTGCACAACATTTGCAGGACTGTTTGCTTACTCTGAGTTGCATTTCACTGACCTCACAGTGGTTCCTGTATTCTACACAGCTGGCTCTGCCCTTTGTGTTCCCAGAGAGTGTGAAATGGAAAAAGTATAATGGCCATCCAGGCACAGGAGCCTTGCTGTGAAAATCCTGGTTCGCTTCACAGTATCCATCAGGACAAATTGTTTTTCTGGCAGGCTACTCTTGAAAGTAGACATTAGAATACTTTTGGGTGTGTTCTGGTAAATTTTCATTTATCCTCGTGTCTTCTGGTTTTTTGATTGGCAAGTTTTGTCAGTTTTGTTCTGATAGATCAAACACTGTTCTATAATATAAGAATAGTTTCTTAGTTGTTATCAGTTCACAAAGTTAATAAAAATGTTAGCCTGCTAGCTGTGTATGCTAGCAGCCTCCTGCAAGTCCAGCATCAGAAGGCTGGGACAAATTGAAAATCTGACAGCCTTGCTTGCAGAGAGGGAATCTGTCTCAAAAAATATATTAAGTTTTGGATCACAGCTTTACTTACAAATCATAAAAATATGTTGAAAACAGTTGATGTTACTAACTTTAGGACATTTTTTTTTTAATCCTCTAAATATTTTAGCTGCTCTAAAACTTTTTGCACCTTAGAACTTATGCAAAATGATGAACTTGTACATGCGATACTGTGAATGAGCCTTGAAAACATTATATGACATGAAAGAAACCAATTATAAAAGAGCATTGAATTATGCATTTAACTGAATGAATTATATGGTGTGTGAATTATATCTCAGTAAAACTATTACATTAAAACCTGCACACACTACCTACACTAATGCATTAAGAGAAAGTTTCAAAATCTATTAATCCAAGTCATTAATTCCAGAATCTGATACTTTAAAAATTTCAAACATATTCAAAACTCTTTGTAAAAGTTATATTTTCTTTTTTACTTAAAACATAATTGTAGAGAGCTGCGATGTGCCGTGCCCTAAAGATGGCGCCGGTTTCCGCCTTCCACCAGTCCGACGGTGAGCGCTCTCGATGATAAACAAGTCCATATTTGGCTAAGACCGCTGATCTGGCTTGCTTCCGCATACGTGGGCCTCTAAGATAGCACCACTTGGCTTTACTTGATTGGCTGTTCATTTGGTATTTAGCCTGTGGGTTGGGTCTGCCCGGCATTTTGGAAGACTGTTTTCAAGGGACCTGAATAAACTGCTGGAGAAGAGCTTTTGTGAGTTGTGTCATCCTTGCTTGTCGAGGGGGACGCGACAAGTGGTGGCCCGTACGGGGACCCAGAAAAGACTCAGAACTCCTGCAGTCAGGGGCAGCGCGCTGGTAAGTTCCTGGGATAATTTGGGACAATAAAGTTTCACGGATAATAGCGAACATACGGTAAAGTTTCGCGGAGATAGCGAACATACGGTAAAGATTCGCGGATAATAGTGAACATACGGTAAAGATTCGCGGAGATAGTGAACATACGGTAAAGTTTCGCGGAGGTTGCGAACAAAAGGTAAAGTTTCACGGGGAAGCTGCGAACCGAAAGTAAATTTTTAAACATGGGATTGTCTGAGTCACATCGAATTTTTCTGGCTCTTCAGGAGCTACTTTTAGCTAGGAATTTGAAAATTAAGAAGTCTACCTTAGAGAGATTTTTGAATGAATGCGATTCCGTGGCTCCGTGGTTTGCAGTGTCCGGGAATCTTACGGTATCCTGCTGGGACAAATTAGGCAGGGACTTGGATTTTGCCTGGGAGCAAAGTACATTGCAGGGAGGAGCACGGCCTATTTGGAGACTTGTTCGGAGTTGTTTAGGAGATCAGAGATATTGCAAGGCAGTGGAAAAAGGACAAAAGGCATTAGAACAGTTAAAAGAGTAGCGCTTGGTCAAATCTGGGAAAGATACTTTGGAAGAGGATAGCTCAGAGTCTAAAGAGGAACTTAAAATGTTAACAAAAAAAATGGAGAAGTCATCTTTGAGGAAGAGTTCTGGCTGCACCCGGATAGAGCCCTCAGGTCCGGGGCCGCCTGTGCTGGTGCCGCATTCATATAATGAGACTTCCCCTCCGAGTGGTCCTAGTGGGCAGTCATTCTGTCCAAATGTCTGGAGGGAAGTGAGACATGAGCTGTACTACCCTGTCTTTCAGGATGGAGGGGGAAATCGTTATCATGAACCTCTCAATTTTAAGGTAATTAAAGCACTCGCTGAGTCTGTCCACACTTATGGGACTAATGCTGCTTTCACTGTAGCTCAGGTGGAAGCTCTTAGTCATTATTGCATGACCTGCGTGCCATAAATCAACAAATGCAGATCATGGGCCGAGTGCAATGCGGCTTGCCGCTTTTATCATCTTTGCCAGCCTCATGGCCCATTATAGTTATAGATATAAGGGATTGTTTTTTCTCCATCCCTTTGTGTGCCAAAGATAGTGAGAGATTTGCATTTACTGTTCCATTCTGTAACCATGAGGAACCTGATCAGCGATTTGAATGGGTAGTATTACCCCAGGGCATGGCAAACAGCCCCACTATGTGCCAACTGTATGTGGGGGAAGCCATTGCTCCCTTGAGAAAGAATTTTCCAGATTTGAGATGTGTTCATTATATGGATGATATCTTACTGACAGCTAAGAGTGAACAAATGTTAGATCGGGCCTATGAAGAATTAGTTCAATTATTAAAAAAGAAAAGGTTGTTTATTGCTCCTGATAAGGTTCAAAAGGAAAATGTGGTTGATTATTTAGGAGCGAAGGTTGGACCTGAAAAGATAATACCTCAAAAGATTGAGATAAGAAAAGATAATTTAAAGACTTTAAATGATTTTCAAAGGTTGTTGGGAGATATCAATTGGGTAAGAGGCTATTTAAAACTACCAAATTATGAAGTACGACCCCTATATGATATTTTGAAAGGTGATTTAGCACTTAATTCTCCTAGGCAATTTACGGAAGAAGCAAGAAAAGCTTTATGTAAAGTAGAAGAAAGGTTACAGAGTGCCTTCCTAAAGAGATGGCAGGAAGGACAGCCCATTGCATTGTGCATATTTGCCACCTATGGTCAACCTACAGGGTTGTTATGGCAGGATGGACCATTATTATGGACCTATTCAAAGATTTCTCAAAAAAAATCCATAAAACATTATCCCACTGCAGTTGCTGCTTTAGCCTTAAATGGTATCCAACAATGCTTGCAGTCTTTTGGAGTTGCTCCTGCCCATATAATAGTGCCCTATTCCAGTCATCAAATTATGATTTTGTGTGGCACTGTAGATGATTGGGCAATATTGCAATGTAGCTTTGAAGGAGTGATTGATAACCATTACCCTAAACATCCATTGCTATCATTTTTTAAGGAGCACCCAGTGATATTCCCTAAGGTTACTTCAGCAGTACCACTTCAAGGGTCACCAAATGTGTTTACTGATGGCTCAAAGACAGGCTGTGGAGCCTATTTGATAGAAAGACAAGAGCCCGTGTTATGTCAATTTCAACCGGGCTCCCCCAAATAGTAGAGTTGAAAATAGTAATTGAGGTGTTTAAAAGATGTCAATTTGCATTCAATTTGATTTCAGATTCAGTTTATGTGGTCAACGCAGTGAAAGTATTAGAATTAACAGGTCCTATTAAGAATAGTAGTACTGTATGTGCCTTATTACAAGAGTTACAAGTTTTAATCTGGCAGAGAAAAAGGTGTTTTTATATTCAACATATCAGAGCACATACAGGATTACCTGGACCATTAAGTGAGGGTAATGATAAAGTTGATCAATGGACCAGGATGGAATGCATTTTTTGGAGCTCATTCCTGGACCAAGCCAGACAGTTTCACCAATTATTTCATGTAAATGCAAAAACTCTACAGCAAAAATTCCATTTGTCTAGAGCAGATGCTAGACAAGTAGTTTTGGACTGTCCTCAGTGTGTGATTCATCATCATCCTCCCAGTGTGGGAGTGAACCCTAGAGGGTTGATGCCACTCAAAATCTGGCAAATGGACGTTACCCACATTTCAGAATTTGGAACCTTAAAATATATTCATGTATCTGTGGATACCTGCTCAGGTATCATACATGCTACACCTATGATTGGAGAAAAGGCTCGCAATGTCATAGGACATTGCTTAGAAGCCTGGGCTGCATGGGGAAAACCACAGCAGCTGAAAACGGATAATGGACCAGCCTATACGGCACAGTCCTTTGTCTCCTTCTGCAATCAGATGGAGGTACAGCTTAATCACGGATTACCATACAATCCTCAAGGACAAGGAATTGTGGAGCGTGCTCATTGCACCTTGAAAGAATGCTTGCAAAAACAAAAAGGGGGAATAGGCCAAGGCCGTACCCCCAAGGAAAGAATGTCTTTAGCCTTATTTACTTTAAACTTTTTCAATTTGGATGCTCAAGGCCTCTCAGCAGCGGACAGACATCAGGATTCCCATGGTTCACCTAAAAGCATGGTGAAGTGGCAGGACATTTTGACAGGCTCTTGGCGGGGGCCTGACCCCGTGCTAACATGGGTGAGAGGGTCTGTTTGTGTTTTTCCTCAGGATCAACAAGATCCAGTGTGGGTGCCTGAACGCCTTGTGAGGAAGATTCGTCATGAAAACCTTCCTAGGGATCCTGGTGATAGTAGCAGTGAGTATGTCAGGAATGACCGAGCCGAGATGGGGGATCCTGTCGATATTCCCAAAGCCGATGCCGGTCAGACATGATGCAACTGTGTTTCCACGCTTATTTAGCAGTAATAGAAGCCTAGGCTTACCCTACCTTCCCTTTGATGATCAGAGAAGCCCTATAGAGGGTAATAGAAATGTCAGCTTGAAGGGTAGTCTGTGCTTTTTAATGAGCTTCAATAGGTCAGATGATACAAAATGCATTAAATTGTCTCAGCAGTCAGCAGATTTTTTACCACAACTGAGGTTTGGGGGTAGGAGTGGTGGTTTGTTTTCAGGCAATGGTTCTCGCCTTGAAGGATGGTGGCCCACACGAGTCTCTGACCGGGACCCCCCCAGACAGCCACGCTGGGCACGTTTTTGTAGAGGATCCACAGGAGAGGAAGGACCTTTTCCCTGGACTGGATGTCAGGAGCGCAGAGCAGTTTGGGTTCAACAAGATTATTTTTCCTTTAGCCCCATGATTAGTAATATAGTGAATAAGTCTTGTACAGGAATGCTTGATATATCTACTAGGGATCCTCAGCAGACTGCCACCAATCCTTTTGATTTGTGGCTTTTGTGTGGAGTAAATGGAAGTTGCATGGACTTGGGACCTGTCATTATGCTTGGGGGAGGAATTTATCAAAGAGGTAATTTTTCCCTTGGGTCCGCTACCAATCTGGATTTTTCTAGTGGTAGTGGCTCTGGTACTTGGAAATCTTTGTTTCATTCTTACCACAACAAGATCTTTTCAGCCTCGCCAGTGTGTCTCTGGCCTCCTTTTCTGTGGATTGTAAGTAATGGGAGTGCATCCTTGGGTGAAGAAAAGTTAGTATGCACTCCGGGCACATGTTTTTATGCCCTATGCTGGAATGCCACAGCCTTTCCTGTGGCTGTGGTTACTAGAATGCCTCGATATGTACCAGTTCCTGTAGAGGCCCCTAATACCATGATGCTAATCAGGTTTAAAAGAGATTTTGGCATCACTGCAGCTATTGTTACTGCTATCACTATTGCTGCTGTGGGAGCTACTGCCTCAGCTATTGCCTTGTCTAGTTCTATACAGACTGCCAATGCCCTGAATAACATCTCAGCCACTGTAGCACAGGCATTGGATACCCAGACCTCTATGAATTCTCATCTCAAAGGAGGCCTTATGATAGTTAATCAACGCATAGATTTAATACAAGAACAGATTGATTCTCTTTGGCAGCTGGCACAATTGGGGTGTGAGTGGAAATTGCAAGGTTTGTGTGTTACTTCCGTGCAGTATCAAAATTTTACAAAGGCTGCTAATTTGTTTAGACAATTGTCAAAGTTCCTCTTACAGGATTCGTCGGCTGAATTTGAAAATTTGATGAGAGAGCTGAGAGCGACAATTGTCCACATCAACTCCACTCGGGTGGATCTGAGCCTGGCTACTGGTTTGACTTCCTGGATACAGACGGCTATGGATCATCTTAAGGAATGGGCGGGCGTAGGCTCTTTGGCGATACTAATGATACTAGCCTCTCTGTTTTGCCTATGGTGCATCTACAAAATGAGAGCCACACAAAAGCGTAATGCAGCCATGATTATACAAGCCCTTGTCACCATTGAGGCGGGCCAGTCCCCTCAGGCATGGCTCGCTGCTGTGAAGTAAATCTTCACTAAGCATAGTCCCTGCCCACTGAGGTATTCGTTCCACGGATATTAGGGTCTGGCAAGTCAATGACGGAGTAGACGGGTAAGTCTTGGCCACCTAAGACAGGGCAGTCCCGAGTGGGGAGGCTGACCCAGAGACGGGTAAGAGTTTGAGCACCGCCCTCCTACAGGCTCAGGCCCACCATGAGATCCCCAGATAGAGGGATTACGAAGCCTTTCCAGGGACTTCTACCAACTTTAGAAAAAATAAAAAAGGGGGAACTGTAGAGAGCTATGATGTGCCACGCCCTAAAGATGGCGCCAGTTTCCGCCTTCCACCAGCCCAACGGTGAGCGCTCTTGATGATAAACAAGTCCATATTTGGCTAAGACCGCTGATCTGGCTTGCTTCCGCGTACGTGGGCCTCTAAGATAGCACCACTTGGCTTTACTTGATTGGCTGTTCATTTAGTATTTAGCCTGTGGGTTGGGTCTGCCCGGGCATTTCGGAAGACTGTTTTCAAGGGACCTGAATAAACTGCTGGAGAAGAGCTTTTGTGAGTTGTGTCATCCTTGCTGGTCGAAGGGGACGCAACACATAATGACATCATTCTCTTCTTCCCCTCTTGTCCTTTGTGATTTATGGCAGATGGGAGAGCTGGCCTTGGGGTCATGAAAGTGGGAAAATTGGCTATGTCCCTCATCAGCTGCAATATTCCAGCCCTGCACCTCACCTGGGCAACAGGTTAGAGAGGCCCTGGTATTCGGGATGCTGGTGAACTGGGCCTCAAATGCATGAGAGTGGAAGAGTCACCAGTCTGACCTGCTCAGATACCTCTTAGGCCCAAACTGAGGGCTTTGAATTGGTCCACCCCAACATCTACTCCATCAATGAACTGTTGGAGTCCATGAAGGGGTGATTCCTATAGATCCAAAACAAAGGCTGTGGGATCTCCATGATACAGAGTAAAAGCAGGATGTCCTAGGGGAATCCCAGTGAGGTTCTAGTGTTGATAGAGAAGCCAGAGGCCTGGAAACACACCAAGTCATTGCTGTGAACCTTTACAAGCACAGAAGTGTGGACAAAGGTGTACTGTGAGACACATGGTGACACACTACAGCTTCTACAATGAGATTTTTACTATTTCTCTGTTGTGTGTTGCAGGGGTGGAGGGTGGGTATGGGGGGTTGAGGGGAAATGAGTGGGATTGGAATGCATGATGTGAAATTCACAAGGAACCAATAGAAAGGTTTTTTTTAATAACACTGAAAAAAGGTGATATTTTTTCTTTTATTTAAAACATAATTATGTCATCCTCTTCTTTCTTTTCCTCCAAACTTTCCCACGTTCCCTTCCTTCAACCCCTTTTGTGTCCCACCTTACTTTCTTTCAAATCCATGGCCTCTTGTTCTTTTATTATTTGTTTTATTTTGAGGCACTATTGCTGCAAGAAAATACCATAACCAAAGCAACTTGGGGAAGAAAGAAAGGGTTTATCTCAGCTTATAATTCTTTATCATTGTTCATAGATGAAGGGAGTAAGGACAGGAACCCAAACAAGGCAGGAACCTGGAGGCAGGAGCTGATGCAGAGACCATGGAGGGCTGCTGCTTACTGCCTTTCTTCCCATGGTTTCCTCAGCCTGCTTTCTTAAAGAACCCAGGACCACCAGCCCAGGGATGACACCACCCAAAATGAACTGGGCCCTTCCCCATCAATCACTAATTATGAAAATGCTCTACAGGCTTGCCTAGCTTGTGCCAAGTTGATATAAAACTCTCTATCACATATCATTATAACGTACATAAGGAATGTGTGTGTGTGTGTGTGTGTGTGTGTATATAAATATATAAATACAAACTGCAGAATTGTTTTGGTGTTGCTTATGGTTTCAGGGCTGACCACTTGGTATTGGATAATGAACTAACTACATAGGGGACTCATCCCTTAAAAGGGAAAATTAATTCTCTGTCTCTTACCAGTTATTTGGTCCTTGTAGTTCTTTGAGTAGGTATGGGCACCACGAGATTTTCCCCTTCCACATTTGTATTCATGTTGTCATTGTTCAGATCTTGCTTAGTCAGCCATATTGTTGAGGTATGATTGTATCTTCTCTATCGTTTCTAGGAGATACTATCTTACAACTGATTTCCTGATCCTTTAGCTCTAACAATTTTTCTATCCCTTTTGTGATGTTCCCTGAGACCTTGGTGCAGGAATTATGTTGTGGATGTATCTGTTGGGACTAGGAAACTCCATATAAGTTCACCTCTGAATTTTGAGCAGTTGTGGTTTTCTGTAAGGGTCTCTGTCTATTGCAAAGAAAGACTTCTTTGCTGAGGGGAGTGGGCTACATTTTTCTATAATTTGATGTGGAAGTTACAAGTACAACTATTTAGAATATAGTTAGAAATTTCCTGTTTTTTTGTAAAGAGGTGGTAGTTTCTGAGATATGGGGCCTTGGTAGCCCTAGGTAACTGACTAAATATCCAATACCAGGCATGATTTCTTTGCTCTTAAGTCCAAATAGAGAACTCTTGGTGACCATCAAGATATGAGTACCACTAATGAACTTATAGTAATATCTTGCTGTGCTAGTGATTTCTGTGATTCATAGGCATCACAGCTGGTTGGGACAATTAATGTGTATGTCTGTGTGTGGTTATGTATACATGAATCCAGGTGTCTGAAGAGGACAGAAGAGGTGTTACATCTGCTGGATCTGGAGTTACAGGCTATTGTGAGACACCAGATGTGAGTTCTGAGATTATAGTGAGTTTAAAGATCACTGTGTGTTCTTTACTACCAAGTCATCTCTTCAGTCCCAATTATTTTGAAATCAATTTATCCATATTATTACCAAAAATGAATAATTTCTATAGTTAACATAATAAAATATTAGGAGATAAAATTAACAAACATTTGACTTAAGGTTATTCAGGCTTTGTGCTTTAGATACTACAATTAAACTAATTACATAATTAAGTATTTTCACAATATATAATTTATTTGCTCATACAGCTTGGCAGTCTTAAAATGTCTCTTTTACTTTTACTTACTGTCATAACTTATTAAACATACATTTAAAGAAGTATGGTGGCATGTGCTTGTAATCTTTACACTCAAAGAAGTACAAATGTATGATCAGGGACTCAAGGTAATCCTTGGATACATAAAATGTCTGAGGCAAGGCTGGGCTACATGAAACAGAGGTTTAAAGACCTAAAAGAAGAAAAAAAAGTATTTCAAGTGAAGGTATATGAAGGCGTAATAGCTATATACCAAGACAGGAACTGTCAGGAAAACTTTTATGGAAAAAGAAAAATGTGTACACCATTACTCAAGTTCAAGAACAGCAAAGAACTACAGGTAACTGAGGGATGCTGAGCGCCGTAGAAGTAGACTTCCCCAGGAAAGAGCATACCATCTAGTCAATTTTAAATGCTCATTCCTGAAAATATACAAACAAGTAACATTATACAAACTGAGCAAGGTATACTTATATATTTAGAAACACATACACACACATACATGCATGTAACAATGACAAAAGACCCCATGAATTTGGAAAAGAGAAAGGAGGGGTGTATGGGATGGTTTAAAGGAAAGAAAGGGATGGGAGAAATGACATAATTATATAATGTTTAATTACATTTTCAAAAACACTTTTTTTGGTTTTTTGAAACAAGGTTTCTCTTTGTAGCCCTGGTTTTACTGGAACTCACTCTGTAGACCAGGGTGGCCTTGAACTCACAGAGATCCATATGCCTCTGCCTCCTTAGTCCTGGGACTAAAGGCATGCACCATCATGCCCAGCCTCAAAAAATTTTTTAAATTAAAATTAATTAATTATAAATAATAACTGAGTATATCTTATGCAGGTTTTGTCTTGTGAGCTACTGTAACCTGGATCTACAAATGTCCCTCAAAAGCCAATGTGTTGAGGGTTATACTCAATTTGAAGCTCCTAAGATGTGGGGACAAGTAGAAGGTCTTAGAGTACTGAAGATACATCTTCCAAGGGATTGTGGGACTCTGGTCTATCTTTGCTTTTTGAATGACAAGAAGGGAGCAATTCCCCACCATGATGTGCTGCTTCCCATATGCCAAAAATCAATAAAGCCTCCTGGCCATGGACTCAAATGTCTAAAATTGTGAGCTTAAATAAACCTTACCCTGGTATTTTGTTACAGTAATGGAAATATGACATGAATGTAGACAAATATGTAACTACTTACACAAACAGCCTATTTGTTTTCTTGGAGTTTATCTACACATATTTTTTCCCACAAACATAACTATTGCAATATTATAAATAATATTGAGTTTGTCTATGATCCCTACATTTGCTTCTATACTAAGATGTTAAGGGAATTTCACTGACCTTGACATACATAACCTACTGAAATCATTGCTACCAAATAAATAAGCACAAATTAGGAGATAGTGTCAATGGTAAGACAGTGTGAGAACATGCAACTGTCTCCTCAAAGAGCACTTTGAGGCGCAGTCGGCAATTTACCATGTAGAAAATAGATTGTCCCCTAGAAGGGCCAGTTTGTCAGGAAATAGATACTCTGTTAAAACAAAAAAAACAGTGCAACTGTGTTTAGCCCCCTTCTATTTTCCCAATAGCTCATGCAAGCAAAGGATTCACACAACAAAATTTATCTGACAAAATGTTAGAAAAATTGAATCTGTAGCCTGTTGTAGTATGTGGAAGGTCTTGGGACAAATAAACCACACATCAGAAATGTGTTCAGTGGATGTGGTAGTCCACATCTGTAATCTCAGTACTCAGGAGAGCAAGGTGAACTACTACAATCTCAAGTCATCCTAGACTATAGTAGGAGAGTATTTTCTCAAACAACAAAAGGGTCCAAAAAGTACTTGATTCATACAATGTCACAATCCCTCCCATTCTGGCTTCTTAAATTTGCTAAAGATTGGAGTTATCTCTTAAAACTTTTTCATTTCTTACAAATCTAAATATCTGGATATTACTTCACTCTTTTTTCCTTTCCTTTCTTTTTTTCTCTCAAAAGTTTAATTTTTCTGTCTTAATAAACATTTCTTTATATGTTTTGGCTCACACTTTTCAATGTGTGGGTAATTTCTCTTTTGCAAAATGTAGGGATTTTTTTTTTTATCCAACCACATTTTGACCTCCTCCTTTTCTTCCCTCCTTCAGAAATTATGAAACTATAAACTTGCCCTTTGTTTGTTCCCACAACTCTAAGGCTTGGTTACTTTTCCTCGCTCTGCTGTACTCTCCTCTGCTGCTCAGATTGAAAGACGTCAATTGCCTTTTTGCTGCTGAGCCCATCATTTGAACTCTTTAGCTTGGTGTTTGCATTTTGGGTGCTCTAAAATTTCCATGTAATTTTTCTGAAATTTCTTATTTCTTTGATAAGTCTTTCTATTTACTAATGTGTCAAGTGCTTTTTTAAATTAATTTTTTTCAAGTTATATCTCAATAGCAGCCCCTTCTTCCCCTTCCAGACCCACCCTCAAACCCTCTTCCCCACTCCCTCCTCTCCTTCTCCTTGGATGAGGGGACCTTCACATATCAACCTACCTCAGTTCATCAGTCACATGACTGCTAAGAGTTTCTTCTTGCACTGGTGCCTGACATGGCAGCCCAGCCAGGGCAAAGTGTTCCACTAACAGGGCACAGTCTATGACCTACTGCTGGGTGGACTTTCTCATAGGTTAGTTATTCCTGTCTCTTTAGGTCTGTGGGTTGTAGGATGGTTGTGGTTGTCCTATACTATATGGCTAATATCCAGTTATAAGTGAGTACATACCATGTGCATCTTTCTGGGGCTGGGTTAGCACACTCAGGATGACTTTTTCTAAATCCATCCATTTGGTTATAAATTGCATAATTTCCTTGTTTAGGATAGATGAGTAGTATTACATTGTGTAGATGTACCACATCAGTTTCTTTATCCATCCTTTGGTTGAAGGACATATGGGTTGTTTCCAGTTTCTGGTTAATATGAATAAAGCTGCTGTGAACATAATTGAGCTGATGTCCTTGTGGTTTGGTGGATAATCTTTTGGATATATGCATAGAAGTGGTATGGCTGGGTCTTAAGGTAGAGCTATTCCCAATTTTCTGAGATATCGCCAGATTGATTTCCAAAGTGTTTGTACAAGTTTTTACTCCCACCAACACTGGAGGAGGGTTCCCCTTTCTCGACACCCTTGCTATCATATGCTGCCACATGAGTTTTTGATCTTTACCATTCTGATAGGTTTTTTTTTTTAATCTGAAGCATTTTTATCACAACTGTTTTAAAAGCTTCATAGTTAATTCTAACAACTATTCTTCCCAACATGGGTATCTATTGACTATATTTTCTTCACATGTTGAAACCTGGGTATTTTTATGATATGTTATAAGGTTCTAGATCATGTTTAAACTTAAAGTCTAGCTAATTTTTTTGGGCTCTTTGCAAGTAAAGGAATGGAATAGGACTTCTGACCTATGATAAGTGGAAGCTTCACCATTGAGCTTCCATTGGAACACCTCATCAGAATAGTGCAGTGGCAGGAGGTCTAATTGCCTACTTGATCACCAATAACATTATGATAAAGCAGGTTCATTACTGGTGGCAATAGTGAACACTGTGAGTATCCATAGCCCTCTTCTTAAATCACTATGTCTAGGCTTACCACATTTCATGAAGACAAAGTATCTTATGACTTTTGGCTTTCTATAATATCTTTGTACTGGGAGATGTCTGAGCACCTCATTATGTCAGAAGTAGGTAAGTATTTATGTCCACTTGATGGAATGGTTAAGGAAGGTATCAAGTTTGTTGTTCTCATATGATTTGGGGCCAAGTTTGAGTACAATGGATATTTTCAAAAAGGTTTTCTTTTACACTAAGTTGCCACTGATGGTTTAGCTACAGAGAACACAGTTTTGTTGGAGCTTTAATCTTTCATCTCAACTTGGGATTCATGGACTGTTGAATTTTTCAGTTCCAAGTCTAGACTACTCAGAAGGGAAAAAAAGGCTAGCAAGATCATCACGTTTTTTATTCTTTAGGTCTCACCATAACAGGTGATCTTCTTCTCTCTCCACCTCTCTACCTTTTAGAATTTATTCATGCCTGAGATATATTCCATCTATAATTTTTAGTTGAACTACACTTAGTGACACAATAGGATACATCTGCACCATCTTCTCAGCAGATATAAACCTGAACTCTGAACTATTTCTAAAATAGTAAAAGTTCAAAAGCCTTGAAAAGTAAATGTAATTCTTCAAGTTACAACTGAAGATAACTTATTTTGATGCAATATTTTTAAAAATTCTGAATACTATAGTAAATCTGAAGGTGCAGTGAGATAATGAACAGAACAACAAAGACTTATTAAACATTTCTACCAATGAAAAGATTGCATTTACATATTAGTCTGCATGCATGACCTAGAATCAAATGCTAGACAAACTTCTCATGAACAATTGCAACAACAAACACAAAGAAGAAAGAAGATGAAGGTAAACCAAATATAATTACATCACCTATAAGAAAGCAATTAAAAGGTTATAGTAAAAAAATTCTATAACTCCAAAAGTAATAGGGTAAAATTAAAATTTTTAGTAGTTTACACATTGTTTGTGTATATTATAAATATTCTCTAATTGTAAGCTTCATGATTGTGTTCAATGACTGAAAATACATAAATCAAAACTGAGGAAAATGTTGTATTGGCAAAAAAACAGACTTTCTACCGTTGGTTTGTAAATTTCAAGTAACATGACACAGCTGTGAATTTGTTTCTACAATTTTAAATGTTTCTGAATTGTTTTCAAAATCTGAATTAAAACTTACTAGTTTAGAATTTCTAAATGATTTAAAATATTACTAAATTTATTTTAGTGGCTTTGATTAGTCTCTTTCATTTATTTAGTCAGTATTCTATGTGAATTGTCTAAAGCAGTGGTTCTCAACCTAATGCTGTGACCCTTTATTACAGTTCCTCATGTTTTGGTGAGCCCAACCACAAATTATTGTTGCAACAAAAACATTGTTGCTATTTCATAACTGTATTTTTTTCTGTTGTCATGAATCATATTGTAAATATCCAGCATGCAGGATATTTGATATGTGACCCCCAAAGGGGGTTTTTAGAACCACTGGCCTAATGCATTTTGACAAACACTTTCTCAAGAAATAGTAGTATTTTTAAACTTCATGTTCTCTAAGATAAATTTTGTTTAGTTAGTAAATGTGGACCATTTTCTAAATTATTTTTACCTGATGAATTCTGCCTCTTTCAAATGGCAAGTCTGTATGACTTTATATACAGGGCCATATTACACAAGAATTTTTCTTTTGCATTTCCCTTAAAGTATGAGTCTTTTTGTGACATACACGTTGCCATTCCAATTATTTTCATGCAGTAAATCTTGAATCCACAGTAAAGTGAGGCAATCTGAATACAAATCCCTGGTGTAAAATCATGATGGGTTGTGCTCACTAAAGTGGCTGTGTGCTTTACCTCCAACATCACTCCCTTGACCAGGTCACCCATGGAAAACACAGAGCACTGGGTAACACCCAAGGGCCAAGCAGAAGTCCTCTCATTACCAATATGGTGCCTGAATTTAGCTTAGGTTTTTTTGTTTTGTTTTGTTTTCGAGACAGGGTTTCTCTGTGTAACAGCTCTGGCTGTCCTGGACTCACTTTGTAGACCATGCTGGCCTCGAACTCACAGTAATCCGCCTGCCTCTGCCTCCCGAGTGCTGGGATTAAAGGCGTGCGCCACCATGCCCGACCTTTAGCTTGGGTTTATTTGAAGCATAGACCTTATAATAGAAAGTTCTGGAATCTAGCATAATACATTTATAATAAATGAATTGTGAAGTATCAATCAAAATAAATCCTGCCATATGTATAGCATTATGTGAATATACACTAACATGAAATTAATGAAAAAACCAATAAGCAGAATTGTTTCTATAGACCTTATCATTTATACCTCATACGAATTGTTAAACATTGTCTAAATTCCAACCAGTTATAATGGATTAAGAACAACTAGAAAAATAATAAGAAAATGGTTGTAAATTTTTTTTGGTAAAATAAACACAGTTAAATATGAATACACCATATCAAAACTGCTCTAAAATTATGTTTAAAAATATAACCCATAAAAGACAAAGATATCTGTAGATGAATACAGTTGTTAATCCATCCTTATGAGCATCATATTTTTATAATATTATTATCTTTCTCTCTCACACACACATTCACAACACTCATTCCTTTTGTAACTGTGTCTTCTGAATATAACTTTTAAAGTAAAGTATCCTCTTGGGCTCCTTTGAATGTTAGTTCCCCAGCTTGTTCACCAATGGAAGACTGTAGGAACTTAAGTGGCTGACAGAAAGATTTGAAGGTTACATCCCCTTTGCTCTTGTTCTCTCTACTTTCTGATTCTTTCCATTGATAACCTCCACTGTACTCCTCCTCTTCCACTACCGAAAGTCTGACTCTTGCTTCTCTGGCATGACTGAAATCACCTGAAACTGTGAGCTCACTCACATAAGTGGTTTCTGTAAGATATTTGTCAGACCCTTGAAAAAGTAACTAAAATGCAGGTGGACTTTCTTGTTTAACAAAACTAAAGCAACTTTTACCAGACAAAAACTCTATTGAACTCAATTATTTTCAGCTAGTGACATGGTCTGATATAGCTGGGAAAAAAAATAAAAGACAAGGATGACTGAAACTTGAGTCAGCATGCTAATAGCTCTTGAGGAAACCCATATTACTAAAACAGTCTTATTTTTCCTTGTGGATATAAGACCAAAGAATTAACAACTGTATACACAATGTCTGCCTTAGTTACTGTTCTTATTGTTGTGACAAAACTCCTAACACATGCAACTTAAGAGGAAAATGTTTCTTCACACTCAGTTTGAGATTCCAGACCATGCGGTGAGGAAGTCATGGCAGTAGGAGCTATGGTAACTGGTCACATTGACCAGGAAGCAAAGAAAATGATATGTTAGGAGCAGAAGAAAGGTCTCAGAGGTTTAGAGCACTTGTGGCTCTTGCAGAAGAAATATGTTCAATTCCAGCACCCACATGGTGGCTCACAACTATCAATAACTCCACAGAAGCCTTTTTCTGCTCATAAATATATATGTGTGTATAAATACATATACATATGTATTAATGTATATATTTATATATAAATATCTACATATATAATAAACATATATTATTTATAAAATAAATATTAAAAATTTGATGCTCAGTTTGATTTCTCCTTTTGTCTATTCTGGGTCTATATCCCATGGTAGTAGATACTGTCCTCATTTAAGGTAAGTAGATGTCTTACTTGGGGTAAATGAAATTCCCATTTGAATTATTGATTTATGTGTCTCCCATTACAAATACTCTTAACATGATATTATTTTTTTTTGGTTTTCAAATGGGATCAAGACTAGCTATATATTTTGTAGGGCTGAGAACAAAGTAAAATTATAGACCACTTTTTAAAAAAATCACCAAAATTTCAAGATGTTCAACTAGTATTGACATAATCACAGGATCCTTCTAAGTATGGGTCTTGATGCAATTGTATCACTCACACATCCACAAAACTGACCTTTGGAAAGATATTAGTGAAAAATTTCCTTAATGACATTATAAAATGCAGTTAAAACCTTAAATATTAAGAATTAATAAATTTCCTTTATTAAAAAAATTAATATTAAAAATAAATTTTGGGCTTTAAAAGTATATGAAAATTGTTTTATTAATTGCATTATGAATGCAGTTAAATAATTTAATATTAAGAATTTTAAAATTTATTTACTAAGAGAATAATAATTAATGTTAAAAATAAATAATAGGCCCTGACAGGAAAAAAAGTCTATGTTCGTGTTCCCTTTGGTGCATTGGTTGTAGTATAGTTATCCTTTGGTATATGGCTAAAATCTGACTATAAGTGAATAGATGCCATGTGCATCCTTCTGAGCCTGGGTTAGCTCACTCAAGATGAGCTTCTCTAGTTCCATCCATTTGACTGCAAATTGCATGATTTCGTTGTTTCTGATAGCTGAGTAATATTCCATTGTGTAGACGTACCACAGTTTTTTAATCCATTCTTCAGTTGAGGGACATCTGGGTCGTTTCCAGTTTCTAGATATTACAAATAAGGCTGCTATGAACATAGATGAGGAAACTTCCTTGTGATTCTGTGAGGAGTCATTTGGATGTATACCCAGACTTGTATGGCTGGGTCCTGAGGCAGAGCTATTCCAAGTTTTCTAAGATATTACCAGATTGACCTCCATAGTGGTTGCACAAGTCTGCACTCCCACCAGCAATGGAGTGAGGAGGCTCTTGACCCTCATATGACTTCTGAACTGGGGCAGGGGACTGTTATGTAGGGACACTCTACTCCACAGGAGTGGGATGGAAGGGATAGGGGGTAGAGGGTGGGAGGGCAGGACTGGGAGGGGTGGAAAGAGGACATTGTGATGGAGACGTAATCTGAAGTAATACATAAATAATCAAAAATAATAATAGGCTTTAAATATATATAAATGAAATGTTTTGTTAATGGTATTATAATATTGCAAAATGAATTATAAAATATATTACAATACCATTAATAAAGCATTTTACTGATATTTTTACAAAGCCTACTTTTATTTTTATTTTTTATTTATTTATTTACTGCTTCAGGTTACATCTCCATCATAGTGTCCTCTTTTCACCACTCCCACCTCTACACTTAACCCTCCATCCCACTCCTCTGGGGTGGAATGTCCTCACATAACAGTCCCCAGGCCACTTCAGCAGTCACATGAGGGCCAAAAGCCTCCTCATACACTGGGGGCCTACAAAGCAGCATCACTAAGGAAAAGTGTCTCATTGACAGGAAAAAAAAAAGTGTATGTCCATGTTCCCTTTGTTGCGTTGGTTGCAGTATAGTTATACTGTATTATATGGCTAAAATCCGACTATAAGTGAATAGATGGCATGTGCATCCTTCTGAGTATGGGTTAGCTCACTGAGAATGAGCTTTTCTAGTTCCATCCATTTGGCTGCAAATTGCATAATTTCATTGTTTCTGATAGCTGAGTAGTATTCCACTGTGTAGATATACCACAGTTTTTTTAATCCATTCTTCGGTTGAGGGACATCTGGGTTGTTTCCAGTTTCTAGCTATTACAAATAAGGCTGCTATAAACATAGATGGGGAAAATTCCCTGTGATTCAGTGAGGAGACATTTGGATGTATACCCAGAAGTGGTATGGTTGGGTTGGGTCCTGAGGCAGAGCTATTCCAAGTTTTCCAAGATATTGCCAGATTGACCTCCATAGTGGTTGCACAAGCCTTCACTCCCATCAGCAATGGAGGAGGGTTCCCTTTTCTCCACATCGTGGCCAGCACTTGCTGTCATATGAGCTTTTTATCTTAGCCATTCTGACAGGTGTGAGATGGAATCTTAGAGTCATCTGGAGATGCATTTCTCTAATGATTAAGGATGTTGAGCATTTCTTCAAGTGTCTCTCAGCCATTAGGAAATCCTCCTTTATGAATTCTCTGTTTAGCTCTTTTCCCCATTTTTTGATTGGATTATTTGGTTTCTTGGCATTTAATTTCTTAAGTTCTTTGTAAATTTTGGATATTAGCCTTCTGTCAAATGTGGGGTTGGTGAAGATTTTCTCCCAGTCTGTAGGCTGCCATTTTGTTCTAATGACAGTGTCTTTTGCCTTATTGAAGCTTTTCAGTTTCATGAGGTCCCACTTATTGATTGTTGGTTTTAGGCCCTGAACTGTTGGTGTTCTGTTCAGGAAGTTGTCACCTCTTCCAGTGAGTTCGAAGGTTTTTCCTACTTTCTCTTCCAGTAGATTTAGTGTGTCCAGCCTTAAGTTAAGGTCTTTGATCCACTTCGACTTAAGTTTTGTAAAAGGTGATAACTATGGGTCTAATTTCATTCTTTTACATGTGGACATCCAGTTGGACCAGCACCATTTGTTGAAGATGCTGTCCTTTTTCCATTGTGCGGTTTTGGCTTCTTTGTCAAAAATTAAGTGAACATAAGTGTGTGGGTTCATTTCTGGGTCTTCAATTTGATTCTATTGATCCACTGGTCTGTTCTATACCAGTAGCATGCCCTTTTTTTTACTATTGCTCTGTAGTACAGCTTGAAATCTGGGATGGTAATACCTCCAGATGTTTTTTTATTATACAGGATTGATTTAGCTATTCTGGGCTTTTTATTGTTCCATATGAAATGGAGAATAGCTATTTCCAATTCTATAAAGAATTGTGTTGGTGTTTTGAAAGGAATTGCATTGAATATATATATTGCTTTTGGTAGGATGGCCATTTTTATTATGTTGATCCTACCTATCCATGAGCATGGGAGATCTTTCCATCTTCTAAAGGCCTCTTACATTTCTTTCTTCAAGGGCTTGAAGTTCTTGTTGTACAGGTCTTTTACTTGCTTGGTTAGAGTTACCCCCAGGTATTTTATATTGTTTGTGGCTATTGTGAAGGGAGTTGTTTCCCTGATTTCCTTCTCAGCCCATTTATTTGTTGTATAAAGAAAGGCTTCTGATTTTTTTAATTAATTTTGTATTCAACCACCTTGCTGAAGGTGTTTATCAGCTGTAAGAGTTCTCTGGTGAAATTTTTGGGGTTACTTATGTATATTATCATATTGTCTGAAAATAGGGATAATTTGACTTCTTCATTTCCAATTTGTATCCCCTTGATATCCTTTAGCTGTTTTATTGCTCTAGCAAAAACTTCAAGTACTATATTGAAGAGAATGGGGAAAGTGGACTGGACATCCTTGTCTTGTTCCTGAGTTTAGAGAAAATGCTTCAAGTTTATCTCCATTTAATTTGATGTTGGCTACTGGCTTGCTCTATAGTGTCTTTATTATTTCTAGGTATGGTCCTTGTAAGCCCGTCTCCCTAGAACTTTAGCATGAAGGGGTGTTGGATTTTGTCAAATGCTTTTTCTGTATCTAGCAAGATTATCATGTGTTTTTTTTTCTTTCCTCTTGTTTATATGGTGAATTAAGTTGATGAATTTTTCCTATGTTGAACAATCTCTGCATCTCTGGAATGAAGCCTACTTGATCATGGTGTATGATACTTTTCATGTGTTCTTGGATTCGGTTTGCTAGTATTTTATTAAGTAGTTTTGCATCTATGTTCATGACGGAGATTGGTCTGCAGTTCTCTCTCTTTTTTGGGTCTTGCATGGTTTAGGAATCAGGGTGACTGTGGCCTCATAGAATGAATTTGGAAGTGTTCCTTCTGTTTCTATTTTGTGGAATAGTTTGAAGAGTATTGGTATTAGCTCTTCTTTGAAGGTCTGGAAGAATTCTGTGGTGAAACCATCTGGCCCTGGGATTTTTTTTTTTTTTTTTTTTGGTTGGGAGATTTTTAATGACTGTTTCTATTTCCTTCGGGGTTATAGGGCTGTTTAATCTTTTTTTTTTTTTTAAAGAAACTTTTTTTTTTTTTTTTAGATTTATTTATTATTATTACGTATACAGTGTTCTGTCTGCAGGTATATCTGCAGGCCAGAAGAGGGCACCAGATTTCATTATGGATGGTTGTGAGCCACCATGTGGTTGCTGGGAATTGAACTCATGACCTCTGGAAGAGCAGCCAGTGCTCTTAACCGCTGAGCCATCTCTCCAGCCCAGGGCTGTTTAATCTTTAACCTGATCTTCATTTAGCTTCAGTATGTGGAATCTATCAAGAAAATTGTCCATTTTGCTTAAGTTTTCAAATTTGTTGGAGTATAGATTTTTAAAGTAGGACCTAAATATTCTCTGGATTTCCTCAACGTCTGTTGTTATTTCTCATTTTTCATTTCTGATTTTGTTGATTTGGGTTTTTTCCCTCTGCCTTTTCGTTAATTTTGATCTTATTTTGATCATAGGACATGAAGAAATCAAGCTGATACTGACCTCAAAACTTTATCTCCATTGCTAACTTTCATGGAGTTTTAAAGTGCTTTATATGCTCCTGGAGGAGAAATGTAACCATCAGTCTCAAACAGCTATGAACCCTGTGAGCTACAATATTGACTGGCCTGGGAAGACATGCCCACTGGTGCAATAGTGGCATGAACATCATGAGAGTAAACAACCACTTTCTGACTGGGTTTAAGTCCTGCTCCACAAAATGAATCCCTCTTCTGACTCAATTGGACCAAAAACTTGTGGTTAGTCAGGTCATAAGCCATAGTGGAATCCTACCTGCTAAATGGATGCAGTATTAAACCAACTCCTAATGATTTATCTTTATGCTCATAGAATAATGCATCTTTCAGCCTTCACCAAGGAATCTTCTATTTGCAGTAGATAGTGATTAACAGAGAAACCCACAACTGTTCCAGGTTCAGTGAATAAAAGACTGCAGAATGGTCAGCTCTAACTGGGGCATATATATAACACACCATTTTCTCAAGGCTCACAGATCACTGTGGGACAGAAAGATAGTATGGGTCAGAGGTTATGGGTGAATACAAAGAAATAGGAAATCCTGTAAACAGCAAAACAGCTGCACATATTAAATAACAGCTATGTGAACATGAACAAACATGTGCAAGCACAAACCAAACTAAATCCAATCATGGAGAGGGAGGTAACAACAATGTCCCATCTCTAGCTAAAGAGCTATTTGCAATTAATATCTGTTTGGAGATGGAGAGTCAGTTTTCTTTATCAGTGTTTATACTGGTAAATTAATCATGCACCAAAGGAAAGCCACACATCCAAGAAAATATAGACAGCCCAAATTGGACTTAATGGGAAAACTATCAAACAAACAAAAATAAAACCAGGGAGGTACACAAAATTAAATGGGAAGGGAAAAGGTACTAAAAATATTAATTAAAAATGTAATGCTATTAAGTAAGAAGAATTAAACCCCTCTCTCCACCTTCCCAGTTTCAGTATTTCCTTCTTTTTAATTCTCTAAAAACAAAAACAAAAAGAACAAAAAAAAATAGACAGTAAAATGTCAACAGTGGTTAATGGTTAATCTCAGATGATGTGAAATTATACAAGATTATTACACACTGTTTTGTGGTTTTCAGGCTACTCTACATTTTCTGCAATGAACTTTACTAGTTTTACAACTAGAAGAAAAAATGATAAAGACTTCACTTTGAACCCAGTTTCTAAACAAACAGTTGGAAGCAATAAAATGAGCAACTCAAGTAGATCTACTTAAAATGTGTCACCTTCTCTCTCATACAACTCTCTGAAGAATCTAAATTCAATACAGAAAGCAGAGTTTCCACTCAGCTCATATTGTGTTCTTAGTCTTATTTGTTCTGGTAGCCATTGAACAGATTTAATTAAATAACTAAAAATAAATAATTTTTTAATGTACAGGTTAGTAAATATGGGACATGAAAGTTTTTAAAAAATGTATATGCAGACAAACCAATGACTTAGTCCTAGAACAAAGGTTATCCAATTACCAAATCAATAATGATCAATAATGATGAATACATAGGAGTTCAGAATTTTGAAGCTTGGTTCTCCCAGAGCAAAGCTAAAAAATTATTTAAGTGCAGGTAGTTTATCTGAGAGGTAATCAACCTTTAGTGAAGGGGAAATACAAGAGATAAAAAAGAAACCAAGCAGTCACAGGAGGCAGGCGGAGAGGGAAGATCTCAGGCTCTGTGTAAAATATCTTTTGAAATTTTCCACCACAAAGGACGGTTATTCTCTGTGGAAGAATTACAGCATCCTGTGAGGGTATTTAGGGATAGTGGAACAGAGTTGTTGCTGAAATCACAGGTAGGTTGAGAGAATGTGACATGACCCTCCCCGAAATGTCCACAAGTGGAAAATACAAGGAGGAAGGATAGATAACAAGAATGTTTTAGAATGCAATCTTGGAACAGATAAAACTTACCAGAGTGTGTGTGATTTAAACTCTTTACATTTGTTAGTGAGTAACAAATGGGGACATGTAGGTCAAGACCATAGTACTTTTATATATGTACTTTTAATCTATGTTTGGGGAAAACTTCATGGACAAATTAAAGGTACAGGACAAATTACACATTGAGGGGACAAATCAAAACCCTACTTTGAGATGTATTTGAAAAGCTTCTGATTGCCACCCTAGGAAAATGAAATTTATTTGTTCAATAATTGCTCTATTTGTCAAGCATTCAAATAGTTCTGTACCACTGGACACATACCAAGTATTGTTTCTGGAGGGTTCTAATTTCAGTGCTTCTTAAACAATAAAACCTAAAGTCATTGTGAATCCACAGGACTTTGCTCTATAATGGAACTCAATACCCTAGATTGTCAGGTTATTATAGTCAAGTCCAGAACAAGTAACAGCATATCCCACTTGCCACACTGCTGTCCTAAAATAAATGTTCAGAGACTTGGAGAGACATGATAAATGTACTGCAATAAACTGTTTGCTTAGTCCCTCCTCAGTGATTTCTCAGCCAGTTGTCCATATCTCCACAGTAGCACTTAATGGAGTCTACAGTAATGCATCTTGTTACATATCCAACTCCCCAGAAACTAGAAGGCTTCTCAGTCATACTCACTCATCCATCTATGAAGAAAGTTCAGTTTCTTTCTAATACAGTGAATAGCCAATACCAATATGCTGAATGAGTATGCAAAACATTCTTTGACTCATGTAAGTTGATGTACAATGACACAACACAAGCCATCTTAAATCTGCCATGACCGAGAAAGGTATCACAGACAAGTCAACAATTTTCCTCCTTCTCATTTTTTTTTGATGTCTAAGCATTTCCTGTTTTTAATGTTTTGTCCCCTAGCTTATATATAGAACCAAATGAGTGTTTCCACATGAGGCTATGTGGCCCAATCACATTAAAGGTCATCCTATTACATCACATAGCACAAGCCTGGTAACATGGTAATCATGCACTGGTCATGAGTATGGAAGTCTTGTTTACCCAATCAGCTATACCCACGATCGGGCTTCAGCTCCTCCCCAGCATTCTCTAGCCAGCACCATCTTAAATATCTCCCAAAAGTTACTTGCATTTTCCCAGCCATGAGGCATTTCTCATAAGCCTCCATTTCCCAGGTCCTCACAAATAAATAAATAAATAAATAAATAAATAAATAAATAAATGAATAAAATTTAAAAAAGAAAAGTAGAATTATAATACCACCTTCTGCATTCCACATAATCATGTTACCATCTCCTTTTTCAACCCATTGAAAAGAGGTTTAACTGTGCTTTAACTAAACACTAGACTTTGTACTATAGTTGTTAACAATATTGATTGATGTGCATATATGAGTGTACAAAATGAAAGAATGATATAATTACTAGAATGGTCTCTGAAATCCCATAGGTAGTTGACTAGTTGATTGAATGTATTAGTGGCCAAAACCAGAAAAGTACAGGGGTAAAACTGATGGTGCATACAGATTTTCTATGCATAGAGAAGTCCACTGATACAAATACAATAAAAAATATTATACATTACTATTACAGTTTGTCTTTTCCTTACTCATTAACAAGTAGTGACAATTACAGAGATCAAAAAATGCATAATAACTTGAAATCAATAAGTTAAGGTAAGAAAAGCACATTTGTTCCCATAATTTCATTGATATGGAATTATTTGTGCCAGTTCCATTGTTTCTGGACATGGTTTAATGAGAATATCAGGATGAAATGACATGAGGAGCAATATTGGTCATTGTATGGTGGGCTGAAGATGAGAGAACTTACATTTTTCTACAGTACATCTCAGTGACCCAGTAAACTATATCTCCCAATATTGGCATTGTAGTGTGAATTATTGAGTACATAATTAAATGATTATGTAAGAACTATCAAAATAATTACTTCCATTTTTATCTCATCTTTACAGTGACATGGATTGAGCTGATGATCCCTAGGATGCTTTCAGGCTCCTTCAGTCAAAGATGTATGTGTCACAGCTGTTGGCTCATTAGAAGGCACCAAAAGACTTCTGTCCCCAGTTCCCCACCTAACTTCTCAAATACTTTCCAGTGTTCTGTGACTAAGTGAGTGTTTGTGGATGAGTGTGTAAATATAATGAAGGGAAAATTACACTTTTAAACCAGGGAGACAATGAAGTCTGTAACTGTTTTCTCCTGAAATTTGAATAGCAAGTATCTCTGTTGCATGTTGTCTCCCTTTCAGTTCCATGTTCATTTCTAATCTTTGCTCTGGATAGCTAATGGTGTCAGCCTGTCAATAACAATAAACTTGACTTGTGGAAATCAATACATCCTGCATTTCTATTCTAAACTCCAGCCAAACAATTAAGCAAAAATCTAAAAATTGCAGCCACATTAAAAAACAAATTTAAGGGAATGAGCTTATCCTACAACTAGAGAAAAAATGAAAAACATGTTAATGAGCTAAGAGACAAAGTCACTGTAAACACAATAGTCCACCAGCCACATGGACATCAAGAGGTAGAAAACATGAGGAATTAATATTTTATTACTGTTTTACTCACAGGCATTTTAAATAAAAAGATAGAAATTGAGGACAAAAATGAAAATGGAAACCATGAAGATTATGTCCCAAACAAAACAATGAATTAAAGCCACAATCTAATGAATGCAAATATTATCTCACACCTGTCTGAATGGCTAAGATCAAAAGTGCAAATGACAGCACATGCTGGTGAAGGTGTGGAGAAAGGGAAACACTCCTTCATTGCTGGTGGGAATGCAAGCTTGTACAATCACTATGGATTTCAGTCTGGTGCTATCTTAGAAAATTTGGAATAACTTTACCTCAAGACCCAGCCATATCACTTCTGGGTATACATTCAGATGATTCCTCACCAAATCACAAGGAAGTTTCCTCATCTATGTTCATAGCAGCCTGATTTGTAATAGCTAGAAACTGGAAACAACCCAGATGTCCCTCAACTGAAGAATAGATTAAAAACTGTGGTACATCTACACAATGGAATACTACTCAGCCATCAGAAACAACGAAATCAAACAATTTTCAGCCAAATAGATGGAACTAGAGAAGCTCATCCTGAGTGAGCTAACTCTGACCCAGAAGGATGCACTTGGCATCTATTCACTTATAGTTGGATTTTAGCCATATAGTACAGGATAACTATACTACAACCAATGCACCAAAGGGAACATGAACATAGACTTTTTTTCCCTATCAGTGAGACACTTTGCCCTAGTGGTGCTGCCTTGTAGGCCCCCAGTGTATGAGGAGGCTCTTGGCCCTCATTTGACTGCTGAACTGGGGCCAGGGACTGTTATGTAGGGACACTCCACTCCAGAGGAGTAGGATGGAAGGGATAGGGGATAGAGGGTGGGAGGGTGGGACTGGAAGGGATGGAAAGAAGGACACTATGATGGAGATGTAACCTGAAGTAGTAAATAAATATATTTTTAAAAGAAAGAAACTTTTGAAGCAAAGCAAATATACTTTACTATAAGAGCCATTTGATGAGGTAAATTTATTCCAATCTAGAGGATTTAAATTTTTAGTAGCAAAAGAATACTAGAACAACTATGCCTTAATGCAGATTGACCAAATTCAAGTTAGAATCTCAGTCTTCTAGGGTACTCACAGGATGTATTGACAGCTGCAAATGTGGCAATATCTGAGTGCTGTAGTTTAAGCAAAACACAAACATATGTACTCCTTCTATCTCAAGTGTGAAAGGACAGTATATGTAAACAGACAACAGGCAATAGGTTTTAATGAGAAAGGATTAGAAAAATATATTAAATTACCCTGGAGAATACCCATAGGAATTGTCATATGTTTGGGAGTATGTTTGCATTTTTTAAAATGGTCATGCAACAAGATAAAGATATACTTAGAGAACAAAGTTAATCCAAAAAAAGAGCAAGGCTGATCCCAAAGAGTTTTATGCTGTCCTATTATATTTACAGAACTTTCTTGAAATGAAAAAATTATAGAAATGTAAAACAGGCTTTTGGTTTTCCAGGAAAAGGACTGAGCAGGAAAGATTAGTGTGTTTATACAGAGGCAATTGTAGGGATGGTGGCTGCATAGTAGAACTTATATTTTGACTCCAACAGTGGATACACAAATTTTTGCTAATGATTAAATTACAAAGATGATAATTTATATGCATATGACTATACAGGTTACACATACAAAGAAAGACACAGACATCCACATATGCAATCTACACAGAAGTACATACAAGATGTGAAACCACAATATGATTGAATTTTATCAATTTTAATTTCTTTATTCACTATCATACAGTGAATATCTATGCAAGATGTCCCCAGTGAGATAAATTGAATAAAGAGAAAATGTGATTTCTCTATATTATTTATTGTGAATGCATATGTATCTGCAATAATATCAAAATAAAATTGTAATTTTATAAATTAATAACAACATATATCTAGTAAGTAAGAGTCAAAGTCTTGATTGAATATACCCTAAACAAGAAGAAAATTAACTGAAAATGAATCTAAGAAAAGCCATCAGCCTTGCTGGCAGTCCAGGAAATGCATTTCCAAGTCATGGTTTGATCCTAGCACACAGATTGACTAAAATATACAGTACTTGATAAAAATGGATGTTGCTGAGATTAGAATAATCTGAGATTTAATTTCAGGGTTTCTAGATACTGTCAATTATATAACATATCCAAGTATACTGGCTTCTTAATTGATACTGTCAAGTTAACAGTCTTTTATTGCTCCACAAAGAAATGCAAAATAAAACAAATGAAGCAGAGGCAATCAGTTATACAAATTAACACTTGCCTGTGCATTCCTATCTTTAGCTTTAAAAATCCCAAGTCTTGGGATAGCAGTATAAGCCAGTTGGTAGAGTGCTTGCGTAATATGTACAAAGCCATGAGCTTGATTGCCAGGACAGGATAACCTAGGCATGGTAGCACATCACAGTAATGCCAGCACATAGAAGGTAGAGGCAAGAGGAGCAGAAGTTCAAGATTATTTTTGGCTACATAGTGAGTTATAGGCTAGCCTGGGCTACATGAGACCATGTCTCAAAAAGAAAGAAGAAATCTCTTGCTTATAAAGGGAGGGAGGAAAGGAGGAAGGAAGGGAGAGAGGGAGGGGTAAACCAGTATACCTGGCATTGTAATAGTATAGTGCTGATGGAAACAAAATTCAGTAAAAAGACTTTATAATTTTAAAAAGGAAAACAAAAGAGAAAAATGAGGAAAAAGAAAACAAAAGAATCCAAAATATATGCATACATGTATATTACTATACACCATTATTTAACAATAATTGTCAGTTTAACCTTTAATTTTAATAAAAATATAATTACATTATTTCCCCCCTTTCTTTTCTATCTCCAGTCTCTCTAATGTACCTTCCCTTGCTCTCCTTCAAATTCATGGCATATATATGTATATATATACACACACACACACACACGTATAACTTTGCCTGTGTGTGTGTGTGTGTGTGTGTGTGTGTGTGTGCGTGCGCCTAAATATAAAAATACAACCTGCTAGGTCCATTTAGTATTACTTGTATACCACTAAACATTAGATAAGCACTTAGGAGTTTATGCTTGGGGAAGATTATTTTTTCCCTTTCACAGCAGTTTGTAGTTACCTGTAATCCTTCGTGTAGGGATAGTACTGCATAAATTCTCCCTTCTACTTTAGCTTGTCTGTTGGTGGTGTACTTGTTCAGGTCTTGCTTAGGCAACAATTTCATGGAGGTATTATGGGTAAAGCATTCCTGTTATTTATAAAATATACAATCTCACAGATTTTCTGATCCTCTAGTTCTTAAACTCTTTCTGCCCCTTCTTCCTCTATGTTTCCTGAGCCTCAGGTGCAGGGATTGTGTTGCAGATGTATCAGTTAGTCCTGGGTACTCCTTGATTAGTTGTTCTCTACATGTTGACCTGTTGTAGTTTTCTTTATTTTAATAATTTATTTTTTATTTCTTCAAGTTACATCTCAATCACAATCCCCTCGCTACTCCCTCCTCCAGTCCCACACTTCCACCCTCCTCCCCCTCAACTCCCCATCCTCTACCTTTTTTTTTTTAGTTTAAGGTATTTCTTTTTCCCACCAACAGCTCTCCCTTTCAGTCCAACAAATGGTTCTTTTTCTTATAACTATAAATACAATACAAAACAACAGAAATAAATAGACCACAATTATGAGAGCTATATGGCTTAGCATACATTCCCAATGTTCAGTCCATATGTATTTGGCACAGGACTTTAACGTTCTACTATCTAACCATCTTCATGAGTTTAAAGTTCTATATCTAACTCAGCTTTCATACTAATTTGCCTCACAATTTTAAAAATATCTTCTTAGATCCAGAACACCCTCTTGATTCCTAAACAACTCAACATTTAACTATGAGAGTCTAGCTATCTATTCTTCAACCACCTCAGAGACCTGAGAGGGAAAATTTTTGTGATTACATAGGAAGTGCAGGCCTGCAGTTTCCAAAACTAAGAAATGACATACCAGTGGCTGCCTGGACAGTTCCCATTTTCTCTCCATACATTACAGCATCAATCTTCAGCCATTTGGCCCCGTTTCTCTGACAGACATTGATTATAGAGCAGGAAATATGAAGGACTTACCTACCCTGTCTTGGCAGAGCTAGGCTGTCGACTTACCTGCTTCCAAGTTTTGTCCTTTTTGGACAGAAGTCTGTCTACATGTGAAGCAAGGGGTTTTTCTTGCCAAGAGAAAGGCTTACCACCAATTCAATCATCTCCCACTAGAGATTCTTCAATGCTCATCTTCTACTTGGAGTAGAATAGGGGGTGTTGTCAGGAGCTGACATGTCTCGATATCAAAAAATCTTAAGTTAAGAAAACATCTTTGAATGCCATATTCTGCAGATCTCTTGAGGTTTGTGAAGATGCCCTATCTATCTCTTTTATTTAGATAAGCAAATATTGCTTGTCATTAAGCCACTTGATTTCTGAGTAGCTTAGAAAATAACTGTGATAGACTGTCATAGTAAATAACAAAATGACACGTTTGCATGACTATTAGTTTCCATTTCTTAATTTTCCTAAACAGTTTATGACGATTGGTAGCAAGAGGCCAAAACTTGACATTTCATTTTTAAGCATTACTAGGAACAATACCTTTAAGAAGCATTACCCTTAATTTTGTATCAATACCAATGTGGCCAAATATAATCTTAATTTTGTATCAATATACAAAGATCAATACCGAGGTAGCCCACTACAATCTTAATTTTACATCAAAATACAAGGGTCAATACCATTGTGACCGAATATAATCTTAATTTTGTATCAATATACAAAGATCAATACTGATGTAGCCCTATACAATCTTAATTTTGCATTAATATACAATGATCAATACCAATTTAGCCAAATATAATATTAATTTTGTATCAGTATACAAAGGTATAAGGCCATATTCAATAATCTGTCCTTTTTTTCTTGATCTTTCCTATACTATGTCTATGTCCCATTTTTCTCAAGTCTGTTCACTCCTACATAGGAGAGAAAGAAGGATACAGAAAAGAAAAAGAGAGAATTCCCTGGGTCTAACCTCCAAAACCCATTTAACAAGACCATTTAACAGCTTGTAGTCTCTTCCCCTAAATAACAAAATATTCTATTATCCATCAAATAACCAAAGGGGGGGAACACCCTCCTCACCTTCTGGGAATGGGACGTTGTTCTCCTAAAATTACTTCCTGCTGACTTGGGATGTAGTAAACCTGTTTGGGGCCCAAATAAGAATGGAAAAATGGTTAAAAATGTTAATAGAATCATTTGATGTTCAGTCCCTTTGTGCTCAGCTATTTAGATGTCCTAAGAAGTTCATAGACAGAAGCTGATCTTTAGAGCTTTACTGAAGTTCTGGCTGGAGTAGTCTGTGGAGCTGAACGATGTTAGTGATTTTGAGTTGTTGTGGTTAGACTTTTGAGGAAACTGCTATTGAGGAAGTCTGCAAGGCTGGATCATCTGGGTCACTCATCTTCTTTGGTGTTTCATCTGTTTTCTATTGAGGTTTCTGTTGTCCACTTGTCCCTGGATTCCTTGAATGGATGCTTTAAATCTCCTGGAAAGATAAGAACAGAGCCCTGCCCTAATCCTAACTCTGGAACAATTACCTTTTTTTTTTTTTGGTGGTGGGGGGGGTCAGGTAATATTTTTCCTGGAGCAAATTTGGTTTTTTTGACAATATATAAAGTATTACCTTTCAATCCGGATTAAAGAAGAAATTATTTTAATATTTTGGAGCTAAACAAACTTTTAGTGTATATATTTTGAGATCTCAAAGGACAATTTGTTTGAATTGCAGCCTGCCTTTTGTAAGTAGCTTTTAAACTTAAATCCTTCCAAATCCTATGTGCCTGTCTCTGCATTCTAAGTTTTTGGATCAAAGACATGTGGTTCCCAACTGATGGGATTAAAGATGTGCTCCTCCACCCCTGGATCAAAGTTTTTCTCTGTTTAGAACTTGTTTTGTATCAGGCTGACCTTGAGCTCTGAGATCTGCCTGTTTCTGTCTCTAGTGTGTTGGGATTGAGGGTGTATTCTTCCCCACTGATGGGACTAAGGGTGTGTGCCATCACCACCCTGTTTCTTGTAACTCTAGAATTTATAAGACAACTAACTCTATAATGATCCGCCTGACTCTGCTGGAGGTAAAGGCATGGGCAAACACCATGCATTATTTTACCTTAGCTCTAAGTTTTTTTCAACTCTTGGAGGTTTGTAAAACCAGGTTGAACAGCTGTTATCTTTAATTTATTTACAGTGTTTTAAACCTGTTACCTGCTTTTTAATGCCAAACCATGGAAATAGCCTATACCTCTACAAAAAAAAAAAAAAAACAAAAAAAACAAAAAAAAAAACAAAAAAAAAACTTTTAAGCTGCTATCAAGTTTGTGTAATCTCTGTAGCCACCTGCAGTCTAACATTCTAATCTGAAATAAGGCCATTTTCCTTTCATGCCAGTAAGGCAATTATACCTTTGGTAAATTATAGTTTGAAAATTTTATATTGTATTTTTATTATATTTTTAAGCTTATTAACTCTTTTCTTAAAAAAGTATTATTTACTTCTAGAACATAGTTTCCTCCCTCCTCCCCTCCTGGCCCCTCCCTTCCTGTCTCCTTCCCTCCCTCTCTCCTTCCCTTCCTCTCTCCCTCCTTGTTCTTCTACTTGGTACTCTCCTTCTCCTCAGATGAGGTGGGCCCTCATATATGATACTCCCTCAGATCTTGCGTCATGTGAGGGCCAAGAGCTTCCACTTGTACTGGAGCTTGATAAGGCACACCATCTAGGGTGTGTATTCCACTACCCTGCAGCAGATTCCATGACTCACTGGTGGGTAGAATTTTTCCTAGGATAGATATGCTAGGTTCCTATCTATTTGGGTGTGTGGGTTGTAGGATAGTTATCCTCTGATGTATGGTTAATATCCATTTACAAGGGAATACATACCATGTTTATCTTTCTGGGACTATGTCAGCTCACTTAGGATGAGCTTTTCTAGTTCCATCCATTTGGTTTCGAATTGCATGATTTCCTCATTTCTGATAGCTGTGTAGTATTCCGTTGTGTAAATGTACCACAGTTTTTTTTATCCATTCTTCAATTGAAGGACATCTGGGTTGTTTCCAGTTTCTGGCTATTACAAATAAAGCTGCTATGAACATTGTTGAGGCAATGTCCTTGTGGTTTAGTTTTGAATCTTTTGGATATATGCCCAAGAGGGGTATGGCTGGGTCTTGAGGTAGATTTATTCCCAATTTTCTAAGATATCTCCAGATTGATTTCCAAAGTGGTTGAACAAGTTTGCAGTCCCACCAGCAATGGGGGAGTATTTCCCTTTCTCCACATCCTGGCCAGCATGAGCTATCATTTGAGTTTTTGAACTTAGCCATTCTGACAGGTGTGAGATGGAATCTCAGAGTTGTTTTAAGTTGCATTTCCCTGATGACCAAAGATGATGAACATTTCCCAAATGCCTTTCAGCCTTTAGAGATTCCTCTTCTATGAATTCTCGGTTTAGCTCTGTACCCCGTTTATTGATGGGGTTATTTGATTTTTTGGTGTTTAACTTCTTCAGTTCTTTATATATTTTGGATGTTAGCCCTCTGTCAGATGTTTGGTTGGTGAAGATCCTTTCCCAGTGTGTAGGCTGCCGTTTTGTTCTAAGGACAGTGTCCTTTGCCTTACAGAAGCTTTTCAATTTTATAAGGTCCGGTTTATTGATTGTTTGTTTTAGTGCCTGAGCTATTGGTGTTCTATTCAGGAAGTTGCTACCAGTGCCAATGATTTCAAGGCTTTTCCCCACTTTCTCTTCTATTAATGTTAGTGTGTCTGGATTTATGTTGAGGTCCTTGATCCACTTAGACTTAAGTTTTGTACAGGGTGATAAGTATGGATCAATTTGCATTCTTCTACATGTTGACATCCAGTTAGACCAGCACCATTTATTGAAGATGCTTTCCTCTTTCCGTTGTATGTTTTTGGCCTCTTTATTAAAAATTAAGTGACCATAGGTGTGTGGGTTTATTTCTGGGTCTTCAATTCAATTCCATTGGTCAACTGGTCTGTTTCTATACCAGTACCATGCTGTTTTTATTACTATTGCCCTGTAGTACAGCTTGAAATCCAGGATGGTGATACCTCCAGATGTTCTGTTATTGTACATGATTGATTTAGCTATTCTGGTTCTTTTGTTATTCCATATGAAGTTGAGAATTGTTTTTTCCAGATCTGTAAAAAATTGAGTTGGTATTTGGATAGGAATCGCATTGAATCTGTATATTGCTTTTGGTAAGATTGCCATTTTTATTCTGTTGATCCTACCTATCCATGAACAAGGGAGATCTTTCCATCTCTTGATATCTTCTTCAATTTCTTTCTTCAGGGACTTGAAGTTCTTATCATACAGGTCGTTCACTTGCTTGGTTAGAGTTACCCCCAGCTATTTTATATTATTTGTGGCTATTGTGAAGGGTGTTGATTCCCTTATTTCTTTCTCAGCCCATTTATCTTTTGTGTAAAGAAGGGCTACTGATTTTTTTGAATTGATTTTGTATCCAGCCACATTGCTGAAGGAGTTTATCAGCTGTAGAAGTTCTCTGGTGGAATTTTTGGGGTCACTGATGTAAACTATCATATCATCTGCAAATAGGGATACTTTGAATTCTTCCTTTCCAATTTGTATACCCTTGATCTCTTTTAGTTGTCTTATTGCTCTAGCTAAAACTTCAAGTACTATGTTGAAGAGATATGGAGAGAGTGGGCAGCCTTGCCTTGTCCCTGATTTTAGAGGAAATGCTTTAAGTTTCTCTCCATTTAGTTTGATGTTGGCTATTGGCTTGCTGTAAATTGCCTTTATTATGTTTAAATATGGTCCTTGTATGCCTGATCTCTCTAAGACTTTTATCATGAAAGGGTGCTATATTTTGTCAAAAGCTTTTTCAGCATCCAATGAGATGATCATGTGGTTCTTTTCTTTCAGCTTGTTTATGTGGTGGATTACATTGATGGATTTTCTAATGTTGAACCACCCCTGCATCCCTGGGATGAAGCCTACTTGATCATGGTGTATGATACTTTTGATGTGATCTTGGATCTGGTTTGCAAGTATTTTATTAAGTATCTTTGCATCCATGTTCATAAGGGAAATTGGTCTGAAATTTTCTTTCTCCGTTGGATCTTTGTGAGGTTTAGGTATCAGGGTGACTGTGGCCTCATAGAATGTGTTTGGCAGTACTCCTTCTGTTTCTATGTTGTGGAAGAGTTTGAAGAATATTGGTGTTAGCTCTTCTTTGAATGTCTGGTAGAATTCTGTGCTGAAACCATCTGGGTCTGGGCTCTTTTTGGTTGGAAGACATCTAATGACTTCTTCTATTTCCTTAAGGGTTATAGGACTGTTTAATTTGTTTACCTGCTCTTAATTTAACCTTGGTAGGTGGAAACTATCAAGAAAATCATTCATTTCATTTAGATTTTCCAATTTTGTGGAGTACAAGTTTTTGAAGTAGGACCTAACGATTCTTTGGATTTCCTCAATGTCTGTTGTTATTTCCCCCTTTTCATTTCTGATTTTGTTGATTTGGGTATTTTCCCTCTGCCTTTTAGTTAGTTTAGCTAAGGGCTTGTCTATTTTGTTGATTTTCTCAAAGAACCAACTCTTGGTTTTGTCGATTCTTTGTATTGTTCTTTTTGTTTCTAAGTTGTTGATTTCAGCCCTGAGTTTGATAATTTCCTCTCATCTGCTCCTCTTGGGAGTGTTTGCTTCTTTTTGTTCTAGCTCTTTCAGGTGTGCTTTTAGGTGGCTAGTATAGGAACTCTCCAGTTTCTTTTTGAAGGCACTTAGTGCTATAAACTTTCCTCTTAGCACTGCTTTCAATGTGTCCCCTAAGTTTGTGTATGTTGTGCCTTCATTTTCATTGAGTTCTAAGAAGACTTTAATTTCTTTTTAATTTCTTCCCTGACCCAGAGGTCATTGAGGAGAGAGTTGTTCAGTTTCCATGTTTTTGCAGGCACTCTGTTGTTTTTGTTATTGTTGAAGCCTAGCTTTATTCCATGATGATCTGATAAGTTACAAAGAGTGATTTCAATTTTCCTGTATCTGTTAAGGCTTGCTTTGTAACCAACTATATGGTCGATTTTGGAGAAGGTTCCGTGAGGTGCCAAGAGGAAAGTGTATTCTTTTGGGGTGAAATGTTCTGTAGATATCAATTAGGTCCATTTGATTCATGACATCTGTGAGGTTCATTATTTCTCTGTTTGGTTTCTGCATTGTTGATCTGTCCAGTGGTGAGAGTGGTGTGTTGAAGTCTCCCACTATTAATGTGTGAGGTTCAATGTGGGATTTGAGCTTCAGTAGTGTTTCTTTAATGAATGTGGGTGGTCTTACATTTGGGGCGTAGATGTTTAGTATTGGAATTTCATCTTGGTGGATTTTTCCTTTGATGAGTATATAGTGTCCTCCCCCATCTCTTTTGATTAATGTTGGTTGAAAGTCCAATTTGTTGCATACTAGAATTGCTACTCCATCTTTTTTCTTGGGTCCATTTGCTTGGTATATCTTTTTCCAGCCCTTTACTTGGAGATAATGTCTATCTTTTTTGCTGAGGTGCGTTTCTTGTAAGCAGCAGAATGTGAGATTCTGTTTTCACAGCCATTCTGCTAGCCTGTGCCTTTTTATTGGGGAATTGAATCCATTGATGTTGAGAGATATTAATGACCAGTGATTGTTACTTCCTGCCATCTTGATGTTGGTGGAAATAGTGTGTGAGTGAGCTTCTTTTCTTTTGGTTTTGCTGCAGGCATGCTATTTGCTTCCTGTGCTTTCTTCTGTGTAGTTAACCTCTTTGGGTTGAGGTTTTCCTTCCAACATCTTCTGTAGAGCTGGATTTGTGTATAGATATTGTTTGAATTTAGCTTTGTCATGGAATATCTTGTTTTCTCCATCTATGTTGATTGACAATTTTGCAGGGAATAGTAGCCTGGCCTGGCATTTGTGGTTTTTTAGAGTCTGCAAGATGTCTGTCCAGGCCCTTCTGGCTTTTAGAGTCTCTGAAGAAAAGTCAGGTGTGATTCTGATAGGTTTGCCATTATATGTTACTTGACTCTTTTCCCTAGAATCTTTTAAAATTCTTTCTTTGTTCTGTACATTTAGTGTTTTGATTATTATGTGGCAGGAAGATTTTCTTTTCTGGTCTAATCTATTTGGAGTTCTATAAGCTTTTTGTACAGTTATAGGCATCTCTTTTTTTAGATTTGGGAAATTCTCTTTAATGATTTTGTTGAAGATATTTTCTGGTCCATGGAGGTGGGACTCTTTTCTTTCTTCTATTCCTATTATTCTGAGATTTCATCTTTTCATTGTGTCCTTGATTTTCTGAAGGTTTTGTGTGAGGACTTTTTTAGATTTGACATTTTCTTTGACAGATGTATCAATTTCTTCAATTTTATCCTCTGAGCCTGAAATTCTTTCTTCCATCTCTTGTATTCTGTTGGTGATGCTAGTGTCTGTAGTTCCGATTCTTTTCTTAAGGTTTTCCAGTTCTATGGATGTCTTGGATTGGATTTTCTTCATTGTTTCAACTTCCCTTTTCAGGTCTTCCATTCCTTTAAGAGATTTATTCATTTCCATCACCTCCTTTGCAGTATTTTGTTGTTGCTCTCTGAGGTATTTGATTTCCTCCCTTAGGCCTTCTATTATTAAAATAATCATAGGATTAAGGTCATTTTCCTTTGCTTCAATTGAGTTCAGCTGTCCAGAGTTGTCTGTAGCATTATTGCTAGGATCTGGAGACAACCTATTATTTTGGGTTTTTATTACCATGTTCTTGCGCTGACCTTTTGTCATCTGATGGACCCAGGTGTTATCTGTTTGTTTCTTTTGTTACCTGACCTTGGTGCTCAGGAAAACTCCCTGCCCTGGGGGTTGGCTGATCCCGAGATCCTGGTGTTTACCACCAGATGGTGGGCAGGTTCCTGTAATAGACTGACTGGCTCTCGGAGAGGAGGGTGGCTGCTGCTCTCCTCAACTGCTTGTGACCCAATTGGACCAATATAGAGGGGATTGGAGTGGGGAGAGGGCTAGCCTCTGAGGACCTGGGAGCTGACAGGTCTCCTCAGAAAGGCAGGTAGAACTGTGGTTGGGTCTGTGTTCTCCTCTCACTGACCCAGTCATTCTGGTTCCCCAGCTAGGCTGACTATGCAGGCAGGGAGCTCCACCCACAACAGATGCTAGCCTCAGTTTGCCTGTTGCTGACTGCCTCAGATGCTTGGGTACTAGGGTGAGTGACCCACTCGCCCCAGTATTTGTGGAGAACACACAGTCGCGGGGGGCTCTGTTTGCAGACAGTCTTGGCTCATAATTGCTTTGCTGTGACTGGGTTAGGTCTCTGCCTCTCCGCTACAGTGCACACTGTGCCACCATGTTGGAAACTCCCGAAAAAATAATCTCACTTACCTTTGCTCTTGTGGTGCGGCTGTTTTTCCCTCTTGGGTGTACAGGTCCAAGTGCAGGCTGGATATCAGGCAGACAGGTGGTGCTGCTGGTCTGTGACTATAGCCGTGGGCTGGATCCGCTCCTGGGCTAGATCTCTAGCCAGAACTCCTCTCCAGACCTGTGATGGAGCTGGCTGATCTCACGGTTGTGTTCCCAGGAACTGCGTGGGCTGTTTTACCTGGTGACCGGTCTCAATGTACGCCGTGGGAATTCAGACACTGTCTGTGTTTCACTGTAGGCTAGGGGACCTCACATTCACTCCACAGTGACTAATCTCATTCACCTACTACTCAGATGCACTTCTCCATGGTCGGCGCCATCTTGGATCCTCCTGTTGTAGTTTTCTATAATGAACATATTTTTTTTTCACAGAAATTCTACCTCTAAACATTGAAAAATATGCTTATATGTTTATATACTTCTAAGAGTGTTTAAAACTACCTAGTTTGGTTTGGTAAAAATCTGGAAATAGCCCATGTCTATAATCATACACTTCATAAATAAAATGGAGTATAACAATAATATATATACACATATATTCATATATATAGATGTATAAATGGTCATATGGGTGTCTCTTGTGAAATAATTCCAATATTATTTGATTAAAATAAAGTTATAAAGCAACATTTTCACTTAAGTGCAGTAATACATGGGCCTCGGACTGGCAGGCTGGAAGCTTTTCTTCAGAGTCTGATAGATTCTTCATCCATTGAGCTTTGCTCTCAGGTGGCTGTAGACATTTCCAAAATCAAGAAATGGTGATACACCTTCATCTTTAGCAGCCCTGTGCCAAAATGACAGTCCTGCTACCTTTCAGCCCATTCAGTTTCAGATCCAATCACTGTACCTTTGGAAAGTCAGAAACTCATTTCCTTTGACAGGCAGAGCCAGCACTATGATGCTATGTAGACTTAGTTACAGAAAATGGATCTTTAGTTCTCTTCAACCCCTTAAGATTATGGACTAGAAATCTCTTTGAGAGGGAGTGAGGTAGGCTAGATAGTCATAGGGAGAAAAGAAGCAAACTGCAAGTTGGCTACAGAGCTTATGCAGCTGTAGAATTGTACTATAGTAATATCATCTAACATGGCCAACCAACTCCATCACCAACATTATAAAGGCATAATTAAGCTTGTAAAATTGACTGCTCCCATCATGTACTGAATACCATGGTACATCAGAAAAATCTGTATTAGGAAAAGCCTCACCCATTCCTGAAATACTCCACCTTTTCTCTTCCTTAATTCATGAATAATTCTTTCCTTCATTTAAATTTGTCCATAAAATCAACTATCTAAACTCCCAGAAAGGTAACTTTCTCCCTTGAAATGCCCACATTCATATTTGGGTAAGTCTTTCTCTGTGTGACTTAAGAATCTCCAATGATGGGTGGGGGATTTAACTCAGTTTTCAGAGTGTTTTCCCTCCAGTCACAAAGTCCTGAGTTTGATCCCTATAGCACTACATACACTTGGCATGGTGGCACATACTTGTAATCCCAGCACTCAGCAGGAGGGATCAGAAGTTCAAGACCACCTTCAACTACAAAATGAGATATATGTTACCCAAGACACATGAGACCCTGTCTCAGAAAATAAAAGAAAGTAATAAAAGGAAAAGAAATAAACTAGGTGAGAGGAGAGAAAGTGGAAAAGAGAAATGGTTGGGGGTCAGGGAGGAAAACTCAGCAGGTGGATGTTTACTTAGAAATGCAGGAAAAGTAATGACTTTAACTGTCAATACAGTGATTACACATGGTGGGGGGTGTTGGAAGGACAGCAAAGAAAGTTCAAAGTCTAGGCAGACCTCCCACTCTTTTTCTTGATCTTAGAAGTGATTCTACCTGCACTTGCTGCACAATTGGAATATGTAAATACATTGGATAATTAAATTTAACTCTAAAATTCTATAAGCTTGGAAAATAAAATGGGTTAAAACATGACCAGATCTTCTTATTTTTGCTTTAACTAAATAACTGCAGACTCAATTTAAAAGGTAACAACATAGCACTAAGTTTAGAAAATAAAATCATTGATAGCTAACAGCGTCTAAATATTAAGCATTTCTAAATGCAATCTTTTTTTAACTTTCATCTCCAGGCTGAGAAAATATTGAACACAAGAGAAAATAATTACCTACCCATAAATACAGTAATTGTTAAATTTGTGTGTATGGAATGACTGAGAATACATCATTTTACCCTTTCTCTGGGTGATCCACAGTGACAGCCTTGGTCTTTTTGTTTCTTCTCTTCTGAATAGTTATTCATGATCTTAACCATTCTTTCTGGCATCTTGGCAAGCACTTAATAAACAGTTGTAGACTGAGTATGCTTTATTTCATGAAATCCATGCTTTAGATTTGTCCTCATAGTAAATTTAAATGAAAGCAGATATTATAACAAGAAAAATGAAAATAAAATATATCAAAGTATTCTGTTTTACAGTCTGTCATTTTTTCCCATTTGTACACTAGATATGTCATGCTCTTATGATTAGAGGAACAAACATGGAATAAATATATTTGAAAAGTAAAACTGAAAGCTGTAATTCTATGTTCAAGCTGAGTCACTGGAAAAATAAGCAGGAACAATCAGCCTCACCATTATTTGGACCACTCATTGTGCAGTCTTAAGACTATTTTAGAGTCTGGTTGCTGCCATAACTAGTATCTGTGGGAATATATATATATACCTTAAATTACTCAATCATATTTTAGCTTTTAAAGTTGAATTTTGGAGCCAAGGCTAAACCATATATTCTAGTGACTATAATTACTTGGTCCCACCTCCTGCCTCAATCCACAATTTATATCTGCATATACTTCTTTTGCAATAATTATTTGGGCATTAAATCTGTGTAGCTCTAGTCTCAAGATCCAGGGTATCTCTGAAAGTATTCATTATCTCCACATGAAAATAGGGTGCTGAAGAGGTAAGGCCTGTATCCCATATATTGTAATAGTCAAGAAGTACCTCCCAAGACTATCTGACTTCATCCTTTATCTACCTTAAAGAAAGTCTCCTTTCTAAGAGGCAAACCATTTCCCAGAGCCTTTATGGACTAGATGAGTTATATTAGTGATTACAAAAGGCAAGAACATGGGCTCACAAGAGGCAAAGTAGCTTGTTTCCATCAATGTAGGTAAGCCTCACTGGAAATCTCTTGGAGACTTGCTTTTCCACTCTGTATATCTTTATCTTTTTCATCTCCTCTGAAGCCCCTTCTTATTTCCTTGGTTCTCTATCCTGTAATGCTTTTCTTTCCTTGAGCAAAGCAATGTGCTTGTATATGATTCTCCAAAATTTCCTCACACTCCCAGTTTTAGCATTAGCTTCAAGTACAAAAGACCAACAAATTGAGGATTAAAGGCTTGCACTTGTGTCTGTAAATGTGCATACATGTGCCTGAGTGTGTGTATATGTGTGTATGTATGTTTCTAAAATACACAGTAATTAACATATCCCCAAAGAGGAGATGAGGTAAGAAAAAGAATTCAAAGTGTTTGTTTTGGAAAATGTTTATTGCAATGATCTGAATTTTTGTCTACCTTTATAACACTCATTGACAAGGATGTTGCTTACAATTACTAAGCTCATCTACTTATCATGGTGGTGTTCCAGCTCTCTGTTGATCCTTTACCTAAACTTATTGACATCTTGTAGTGTGTAGGATCTTAAAATTGAGTAATTATGCTCCTCTTTTTAAATCCATTTCTCTACTATGTTTAAAGCTGTTACATCACAAAAGCCCCATCCCTCTTTGGATGCAGTGATGTAACTTCAAAATGAACATGCAAAAATGTATAAATAAAAAAATGGCTCTTGTCCCATATCCCTTTCCTGGCTTCTTCCTCTATCCCTCTGCCCCCCCCCACATCCTTCTTTCTTCTGCCCCTTTCTCCCTCCATTATCCACCTTCTCCTATGGCCCCACCTCCTTTCCCTGCCCCAAATTCCCTTCCCATTTTCCCCTTTAAGAGTAACCTCTTCCAAGCGACATCTCACCCCAACACTTCTGATGCTCACAATCTGTTTATCTTTTCACAAATCTGTGGAAACTCAGATGTAGGAATAGACACACCTGTGTGTGTCCATTTCTGATGGTGGCTTTCCAAAAATAGTTACATCATTCAACTAGGGCTTTTAGTTGAATGTTTAATCATTACCTCATTTTTAGATACCTATGTGATAAAACATAGTAACAATGCTTGACACTTAGCTTAATTTTTCAGTCACATCATTTCCAAGTTCCTTTTCCTTTTTTATCCTCTCAGTTATTCTTCAGCATTTATCATTGTACAAATATCTTCTTTCATGTTGACAAGCTACAGTTTCAAAAATAAGATTAAAATATAAGTGCATTCTGATTGTCACAATATTTCCAATTGAATTCCCCTGATGTTTTAAGAATCATACTGTTACAGCAGTTTTATGAAATGGCCAATTTCCCTGCATTCTTGCTAGCTCTTTGTTGCTCTTCTTAATTTTTCAAGTCTAATGGAAAAAAGAAAATGATACTGTTACATTTTGGTGCCCATTTTCCTAGCTGCTGTGAGATTGGCTTTGTTTCACACACTTGTTGGCATTTGAGGGATGGTCTTACTATCGCTTACACATGCTGGCTTTTTTAATACTCTTCTTTTCTTATGTATCTTTATTGTTCACTGGGGGTCCTTGCCTTTTGTCAGCAATATATATTGCAAATATTCATTTGTGATTTTAACATGTCTTACAATCTTCATATAATAATACAATTTAAAGGATTTATGTGATGAAATATCTTGTTTTATTCCATGCCTTTTGAGGTTACAGAATCGTCTTAGTTTTCTGTAAGATGATCTTGTATATATGTCCAATATTCCTGCATCTGTCTCCCATGTGCTAGAAATACAGTTGTGTATGACTATGTCCAAATCTTTTTTTTTATAAATACTTTATTTTTTTTCAAGTTACATCTCAGTCACAAACCCCTCCCTATTCCCCCTTCCTATCCCGCCCTTCCACCCTCTTCCCCCCAGAAGTTTCCCCTTTCAGTCCAACAGATGGTTCCTTCTCTTATAACAGTAAGTATTATACAAAACAACAGATATAAATATGCCACATTTATCAGAGTTAAATGGCCCAGTATACCTTCCCAATGTCCAGTTTATACATATTTGGCCCCTAACTTTAACATTCTACTATCTAACCATCTCCATGAGTTTAAAGGTCTATATCTGACTCAACATTCATATTAACTTGCAACACACTTTTAAGAGTATCTTCTTAGATCTATAACACCCTCTTGATTCCTAAACAACTCAAAATTTAACTATGAGACTCTAGCTGTCTATTCTTCAACCACCTCAGAGACCTGAGAGGGATAAATATATCTGCTTATATAGGAAGTGCAGGGCCTGCAGCTTCCAAAACTAAGAAAGGACATACCAATGACTGCCTGGACAGTTCCCATTTTCTCTCCATACATTCCTGCATCAGTCTTCAGCCTTTGGGTCCTGTTTCTCTGACAGACATTTGTTGTAGAGCAGGGATTATGAAGGACTTACCTACCCTGTCATGGCAGAGGTAGGCTGTCGACTTCCCTGCTACCAAGTTTTGTCCTTTTTGGACAGCAGTCTGTCTGCAGTTGGTACAAGGGTTTTTTTTCATGCCAAGAGATAGGCTTGCCACTAATTCAACCATCTTACAGTGGAGGTTCTTCGATGCTTATTTTCTACTTGGAGTAGAATAGGGGGTGCTGTCAGGCGCTGATATGTCTCAATATCAAAAAAAAAGAAAAGAAAAGAAAATCTTAATTTAAGATAACATCTTTGAATGCCATATTCTGCAGATCTCTTGGGGTGTTTGAAGATGCCCTATCCATCTCTTGTATTTAGATAAGCAAATGTTGCTTGTCTCTTAGCAACTTGATTACTGTGTAGTTTAGAGAATATCTGTGATAGACTGTCATAGTAGCTAACAAAGTGACATGTTTGCATGACTAGGAGTTTGTTTTACTTAACTATCCTAGACCGTTTCAGACGGTTGGTATCAAGAGGTCAGAGCTTCACATTTTATTTTTAAGTATCTCTAGGTATGATACCATTAGGAAGCGTTACCTTTAATTTTGTATCAATATACAAAGATCTATTCAATTGTGGTTAAATATACTCTTAATTATGTATCAATATACAAAGATCAATGCCTATGTAGCCAAATACAATCTTAATATTACATCCATATACAAGGGTCAATACCATTGTGGCCAACTGTAATCTTAATTTTGTATCAATATACAAAGATCAATACCGATGTAATCCAATACAATCTTATTTTTGCACAATAAATAATGGTCAATACCACTTTAGCCTAATAAACTACTAATTTTGTATCAATATACAAAGGTATAAGGGCATATTCAATAATCTGCCCCTTCTTCTTGGACCTTCCTGTGCTATGTCTATATCTCATTTTTCTCAAGCCTATGCACTCCTACATAGCAGAGGAAGAAGGATACAGAAAAGGAAAAGTAGGAAGTCCCTGGGGCTAACCTCCAAAACCCATTAAACAGGACCATTTATCAGTTTGTAATCTCTTCCCTTAAATATCGGAGTTTTCAGTTATCATTCAAATAACCAAAAAGAAGGGTGGAGAAACACCTTCCCCACCCTCTGGTTATGGGACTTCGCTCTCTTAAAATGACTTCCTGCTGATTTGGGTCGTAGTAGACCTGTTTGGGGCCCGAACTCAAATGGAAAAAATGGTTAAAAATGTTAGTACACTCCTTTTATGTTCAGTCCTTCTGTTCTCAGCTGTTTAGATGACCTAAGGGGTTTGTAGGCAGAAGCTGATCTTGCAGGCTTCACTGAGGTTCCTGCCAGGGCACTGTGTAGAGCTGAACGGTCCCAGCGACATTGGATTGCCGTGGTGGTTGCAGGCCCCTGATGGAGGCAGCTATTAAGGAAGTCTGCCAGGCAGAATCAACTGGGTCACTCGTCCTCCTTGGTGCCTGATTTGCTCTCTGCTGAGGTTTCCGCTCTCCAGCCGTCCCCGGGCTCCCCTAATGGATGCTTCGGTTCTCCTGGAAATATAAGAACAGAGCCCTGCCCCAATCCCAACCCTGGGATAATTGCCCTCTTTTTTTTTTTTTTGGGGGGGGGGGGCTAGGTAGTACTTCTCCTGAAGCAAATTTGGCCTTCCAACAACATACAAAGCATTATCTTTCAATCCGGGTTTAAGAAGAAATCATTCTGTCACCTTGGAGCTAAACCAGCTCTAGTGTATATATTTTGAGATCCCAAAGGACAATCTGCCTGCATCGAGAAGGCCTTTTGTAAGTAGCCTCCAAACCTAGGTCCCTCCAAATCCCATGTGTGTGTCTCTGAACTCTAATTATTGGGATCAGAGACCTGTGTTTCCCATCTGAAGGGATCAAAGATGTGTTCCACCACTCCTGGATCGAAGTCTTTCTCTATTTAGAGTTTTCCCTGCATCAGGCTGACCCTGAGCTCTGAGATCTGCCTGTTTCTGTCTCCAGTGTGCTGGGAGTTGGGACCAAGGGTGTACTCTTCTTGAATGGTGGGACCAAGAGTATGCACCCTCACCACCCAGCTCTGTATGACTCCAGAATACATAAGACCACCAACTCTACGGTGCTCCCCCCATCTCCACTGAAGTCAAAGGCATGGGCCAACACTAGAATTCTCTTGTATTTTACCTTAGCTCCACGTCTTCTCGACACCTGGAGGTCTGCAAAACCAGGCCGAATGGCTGTATCCTCTATTCCATTCACAGTGTTTCAGCTCTGCAACCTGCCCTTTTTTTTTTTTTTTTTAGTTAATAAATTGTTTGTTGCTTCAGGTTACATCCTTATCATATTGTCCTCTTTTCCCGCTTCCCAGCCCCACCCTCCCATGCTCTACCCCCTGACCCTTCCGTCTTGTTCCTCTGGGGTGGAGTGTCCCTGCCTAACAGTCTCTCACCACAGATCAGGAGTCATATGAGGGCCAAGAGCCTCTTCATTCACCGGGGGCCTACGAGGCAGTACTGCCAGTGAAAGGTGTCTCCTTGCTACTGGGGGAGTACTAAAAAAAAGACCAACAAACACACATACCCACAAAAACAAAGAATATCAACAAAAAAGAGAGGAAAAAGAGAAGGGAAAAGGAAAAAGAAAAAAAGAAGGAAAAAGAAAAAGAAAAAAAAATTAATGTCCATGTTCCTTTTAGTGTGTTGGTTGTAGTACAGATATCCTGTACGATATAGCTAAAATCCTACTATAAATGAATAGATGCCATGTGCATCCTTCTGAGACTGGATTAGCTCACTCAGGATGAGCTTCTCTAGATCCATCCATTTGGTTGCAAATTGCATGATTTCATTGTTTCTTATAGCTGAGTAATATTCCATTGTATATATGTACCACAATTTTTAATCCATTCTTCAGTTGAGGGACATCTGGGTTGTTTCCAGTTTCTAGCTATTACAAATAAGACTGCTATGAACATAGATGAGGAGACTTCCCTATGTCTCCGTGAGAGGTCCTTTGGGTGTATACCCAGAAGTGGTATGGCTGGGTCCTGAGGCAAGGTTATTTATAGATTTCTAAGAAATCACCAGACAGACCTCCATAGTGGTTGCACAAGCCTGCACTCCCACCAGCAATGGAGTAGGGTTCCCCTTTCTCCACACCCTCGCCAGCATGCGCTACCATTTGAGCTCTTTATCTTAGCCATTCTGACAGGTGTGAGATGGAATCTCAGGGTTGTCTTGAGTTGCATTTCTCTGATGATTAAGGATGTTGAGCATTTCTTCAGGTGACTCCCGGCCATTAGGGATTCCTCCTTTGTGAATTCTCTATTTAGCTCTGTCTCCCATTTTTTGATTGGATTATTTGGTTTCTTGGCATTTAGTTTCTTGACTTCTTTGTAGATTTTAGATAATAGCCCTCTATCAGATGTGGGGTTGGTGAAGATTTTCTCCCAGTCTGTTGGTTGCCGTTTTGTTCGAATGACAGTGTCCTTTGCCTTACAGAAGCTTTTCAGTTTCATGAGGTCCCATTTATTGATTGTTGATCTCAGGTCCTGAGCTGTTGGTGTTCTGTTCAGGAAGTTGTCACCTGTGCCAATGAGTT
>CAJQZJ010032188.1:11713093-11730135 GCA_907164525.1 Lophiomys imhausi
ATGATCTGTCCATTGTTGTGAGTGGGGTGTTGAAGTCTCCCACTACTCATGTGTTGTGGTTGACGTGCGCTTTAAGTTTTAGAAGTGTTTCTTTTATGAAATAGGTGCCTTTGTATTTGGGGCATAGATGTTCAGTATTGAGATTTCCTCTTGATGAATATTCCCTTTAATGAGTATATAGTGCCCTTCTTTGTCTTTCTTCATTAACTTCAATTGGAAGTCTGTTTTGCTTGATATTAGGATGGCTACTCCAGCTTGCTTCCTGGGTCCATTTGCTTGGAAAACCTTTTCCCACCCCTTTACTCTGAAGCAGTGTCTATCTTTGGTAGTTAGATGTGTCTCTTTTATACAGCATAAGGAAGGGTCTTGCTTGCGGATCCACTCTGTAAACCTATGTCTTTTATTGGGGAGTTGAGTCCATTGATGTTGATGGATATTAGTGACCTGGGGTTGTTATTTCCCATTAGTTTGGTATAGGTGGTGGTCCTGTGCCTCTTTTGATTTGGTTGCTGAGGGGTTTTCTATTCCCTTTGTTTTCTTGAGTGGAGTTTTCTTCTCTGGGATGGGATTTTCCTTCTAGGATTTTCTATAGGGCTGGGTTTGTGGGTAGATATTTTTTAAATTTGATTTTGTCATGGAATATCTTGTTTTCTCCATCTATGTTGATAGAGAGTTTTGCTGGGTAAAGTAGACTGGCTGGGCATCTATGATCTCTCAGGACTTGTAGTATATCTGACCAGGCCCTTCTAGCTTTTAACGTTTCTGAGGAGAAATCAGGTGTAATTCTGATGGGTCTGCCATTGTATGTGACTTGACCTTTTTCTCTTACAGCTTTCAATATTCTTTCTTTATTCTGTACATTTGGTCTTTCAATTATTATGTGGCGAGAGGAGTTTCTTTTCTGGTCTAATCTGTTTGGTGTTCTGTAAGCCTCTTGGATTTTTATTGGCATCTCTTTTTTCAGGTTTGAGAAGTTTTCCTCTATGATTTTGTTGAAGATATTTCCTGGACCTTGGATTTGGGAGTCCTCTCTTTCCTCTATACCTATAATTCTTAGGTTCCGTCTTTTCATTGAGTCCTTGATTACTTGGATGTTGTGGGTGAGAGATTTTTTAGCCTTCTCATTTTCTTTGGATGTTGTACTGATTTCTTCCACTGAATCTTCCATGCCTGAGATCCTGTCTTCCATCTCTTGCATCCTATTGTTGATACATCCGTAGTTCCTGTTCTCCTCCCTTGGTTCTCCACTTCCTCTTTTAACTCTGACTGTGTTTTCTTTATTGTTTCTATTTCTATTTTCATGTCTTGTATGGTTTTGTTTGTTTTGTACATTTCCTTCTCCAGCTTGCTTGTTTTTGTATGAAAATCTTTCATTGCTTTGTCCTTTTCCTGTTCAAGCTCTGTCACCTTGGCTTGGAGCTCTTTAATGGTGTTGTTCCTTGTTTTGACTTGTAGAATTGTGGCTTCTTTCAATTCCTTCATAGATGTAAGTTCTTCTTGCAGGGACTCTATCACTTTCCATAATGCAGAATTGTCAACGTTTTCATGTGTTTCTGTTGGTGTAAGGTCATCTGAATTGGATGAGCTAGGATAATTCTGCTTTGTTGGAGTCATATTTCCTTGATTTCTTTTTTTTTTTTTTTTTGACCTTTGTCGATTGAATGTGTTTAGCTGTCTGTTTTCTGTGCTTAGAACCACAGTGGATGATTTGGTTCAGGGGACTAGTTACTTGGCTATCTGTTGTTGCTTACAGGGGGATTTCAGGGTCACTGTGGTTTTAATTGTCTGAGGCACTGTGAGCTGGTGCCGCCTATTCCCAGGTTGTGAGTAATGGACTGGGATTGTTTCACTGCTCCCAATTCAGACTTCTCTATGTTGCACTCTGAGTTATCAGCCTTTAATGGTTCTGATGGTATGGACCTGTTTGCCCAGGCACAGATTCTGTGGGCTTTGTTTGTCGTCACGGAGGCTGACAGGGTCTGGCTCCGCACCTAATATGTCTGGATTTTCCAGAATACAGCTATGGTCCCGATTTCTGGTTTCTCACTAGGCTTCTCACCACAGGCCTGACCTCTGTGCCTGATTCCCTCCCTGTCTCCGCAGCCGCGGGTCCCCCTCCCTGGCTGCTCGGCCGTGGGTGCACCGAGCCCCAGATCCTCCGGCTGCCTGAGTGGTCCTCTCGCCCCACCAGCTCAGCCGTGGGTGTGCGGATCCCTGGCCCCGCCCACGCCTGGCTCTCTCCCCAGTTGACCTGCCATGGGTTCGCGGGGATTTGGCCCTGCCAGCCGGGCTCCCTCCCCAGCTTCACTGCCATGAGTGCGTGGAATTCGGCCCCTCCCTCGCACCTTTGTGTTCTGGGCTTCCTGTGCTCTGTTGGAACCTCCCGCCCTCTGCTTCACGAGCAGCTGCGGACCACCCACTGAGCCCCCTGTTTTTTCCTTGCTAAGACTTCCACTATCTCGCAAAGTTTTTTAAGTGGGTATAAGTTCTACCTGAGGTTTGGGGAGTCCAATAGGCTAGTGATCTATCACCAAGTGGCCTCTGATTCTGCCTGCTGTGAGTTGGGGTCGATCTTACCAGTCGCCTCTCCAAATGGGAGTTCCCGATCCCGGGTTTAGTGGCTTCCGTGTCTGCGAGAGATGGGGAGAGAGCCTTACCCTGGGACTTTTAACAGTCCCTTGGGAGCTGTGAGTGTTCCCAGGGGGGTCTAGCCCCTCCGGTTTTTGCACAGTGCCCAATAACTCTGTGTTTTTTATGGCTCTTTTTTCCCCCACGTTCAAAATGTGTCAGTGTAGGTTGCCACCATCTTGGCCCCCCCTATGCCCAAATCTTGATTGAGGCATTTTGTCATTATTTTTCCAATTTTGTCTTTTTTTTTAATCTTTAAGAAAAACTTATCAGACCAAACATGACAAAATTTTTGTCTTATGATTTCTTCTAAACATTTAAGATTTGGTCTTTCACTAAAGTTCCCATTCCATTTTATGTGCATTGTTGTGTTTAGAGTGAGAAAACAATAAACAGGTTTTCTTTTTAACCTGTATAGGTATTTATCCCAACACCATTTGTTAAATTATTAATTCAACTAAAAATAGCTGCCTTATTTTTACTGATAGATAATCACTCACATTATTATTTCTCTTGTCACTCTCTTACAACACCATTGAAATGACGTTTTTAAATTTCTTAACACAATTATAACTATTTCAAGACTACCTTCCCAAAGATTTCTTAGCTTTGTAATAATTAGCCAAAACAGGATTTTGATTCCTAGCCCTTTACTCTGTCTTTCTATTCCTCTCCCCATTTTATTAAATTTTACCCACCTTCCCAGCTGGCCAAGGCAATAGTGTAGATACTAGCCACTTTTTCTCTTTCCTTAACAGATACAACAAATCCATCACCAGTAATTTTACTCTATAGTAGCTCCATTGCTAATAGACTCTCCCAGTCCCTCCCTATGATCTTAAACTACATCACACTAAGAGTCCAGCCTCTACTGTATAACTGTTCTTTGACATAGTTGGTCTATTTTTATGATAAGATACCATGATCAAGATAACTAATTAAAAAAAAAGACTTTGGGGGGCTTACGGTTACAAAGAGTGAATCCATGAGCATCATAGTAGGACCATGGCGGTAGAAATGCAGGTATGACACTGGACAATAGCTGAGAGCTTCCATCTAGAGATGCAACTACAAAGAAGACTGAGATAGAGAGAGAGAGAGAACACTAACTGGAAATACCTGGAATTTTTGAAACCTCAATGTCTGCCACCTGTGACACACTTTCTCCAATAAGTCACACATCCTAATCCTTCCCAAACAGTTCCACCAACTGGGGACCAAATATTAAATCATTGGAGCTTAGGGGAGCTATTCTTCTTCAAACTACCACATTATCTATGCTCAGTCCAATTCAGTGGCTTTCCACATGTTATTACTTTGCCTGAAATAATGGTCTGTTAAATGTATCCTTTTTGTGTTTTGTTAAGAAATAATAACTCATATCTTTTGGAATATCTTATGTGTAAAGTGTTTTTTTATTTCTAAAATCCTTATTGCCCAATTGAGTTAGAGTTATCTCATCTGGTGTTTAAGTACACATTTTTTTTTTTGTTTCTTTCTCTATTTTTATTAATTTATTTTTTCTAATTACATCTCTATCAAAGTCCCCTCCCTCCTCCTCTCCAAGTCTTATGTTCCCTCCCTCTTACCAGTCTCTGTCCTCTCCTTCCTCTTGGATGAGGGCATTTATCAAATGCCCTCAGTTCATCAGTCACATGAGTGTTAAGAGCTTCTTCTTGTACTGGGGTTTGATATGGCAGCCCAGCTAGGGTAAGATGTTCCACTAACAAACAATATGGTCCATGACTTGCAGCTGTGCAGAGTTTTTCATTGGATAGTTATGCTAGGTTCCTGTCTATTTGGATTTGTGGATTGTAGGATGGGTGTCCTGTGCCATATTTTTAATATCCACTTATAAGAGAGTACATACCATGTGTTTCTTTCTGGGTCAGAGTTAGCTCACTTAAGATAAGCGTTTCTGGTTTTATTCATTTGATTACAAATTTCCTGATTTCCTTGTTTCTGATATCTGAGTAGTATTCTGTTGTGTAAATGCACCATGGTTTTTATCCATTCTTCTGTTGAAGGACATCTGGGTTGCTTCCAGTCCCTAGCTACTACAAACAAAGTTGCTATGAACATTGTTGAGGTGATAACCTTGTGGTTTGGTGGAGTATCTTTTGGATATATGCCCAGGAGTGGTATGGCTAGGTCTTGAGGTAGAACTATTCACAATTTTCTAAGATAGCACCAGATTGATTTCCAAAGTGGTTGTACAAGTTTGCATGCCCACCAATAATGAAGGAATGTTCTTCTTCCTCCACATCCTTGCCAGCATGTGCTACCTCTGGAGATTTTGGTCTTAGCCATTCTGACTGGTGTGAGATGGTATCTCAGCATCATTTTGAGTTGCATTTCCCTGATGACCAATGATGTTGAGCATTTCTTCAAGTGCCTCTCTGCATTTAGAGATTCCTCATTTGTTAATTCTCAGTTTAGTTCTGTACCCGATTTTTTTGATGGGATTATTTGGTTTGCTGGTATTTAATTTCTTGAGTTCTGTATATACTTTAGATATCAGCCCTCTGTCAGATGTGGGATTGATGAAGATTTTTTCCCAGTCTGTAGGCTGCCATTTTGTTCAAATGACAGTGTCTTTTGCCTTACAGAAGTTTTTCAGTTTCATAAGGTCCCATTTATTGATTATTGGTCTTAGAGTCTGAGCTATTGGTGTTCTGTTCAGGAAGTTGTCACATGTGTCAATGAGTAGGATTTTCCCTACTTTCTCTTCTATGAGATTAAGTGTGTATGGTTTTATGTTGAGGTCTTTGATCCACATGGAGTTAAGTTTTATGCAGAATGATAGATATGGGTCTATTTTTATTCTTCTACATATTGACATACAGTTAGACCTGATGCTTTCCTTTCTCCATTGTTTTGGCTTCCTTGACAAAAATTAAGTGATCACGGGTTTGTGGGTTTATGTCTGAGACTTCAACTAGATTTCATTAACCTTCTGGTCTACTTCTATACCAGTACCATGCTGCTTTTATTACTATTGCTCTGTAGTACAGCTTGAAATCAGTGATGATGATACCTCCTGATGATCTTTTATTATACAGGATTGATTTAGTTATTCTGGGTTTTTTGTTTTTTTCCACATGAAGTTGAGAACTGTTCTTTGAGGGTCTGTAAAGAATTGTGTTGGTATATTGATAGGAATTGCATTGAATCTGTATATTGCTTTTGGTAGGATGGCCATTTGTATTATGTTGATCCTCCCTATCCATGAGCATGGGGGATCTTTCCATCTTCTGATTATCTTCTTCAATTTCTTTGTTCAGGGACTTGAAGTTCTTGTCAAACAGGTCCTTCACTTGCTTGGTTAGAGATGCCCCCAGGTATTTTATATTATTTTTGGCGATTATGAAGGGTGTCGTTTCCCTACTTTCTTCCTCAGTCCATTTATCTTTTTTTTTGTAAAAAAAGAATTAATTTTGTGCCCAGTCACCTAGCTTGAAGGAGATTATCAGCTGTAGGAGTTCTCTGGTGGAATTTTTTGGGTCACTTATGTATGTCATATCATCTGCAAATAGGGATACTTTGACTTCTTCCTTTCCAATTTGTATACACTTGATCTCCTTTAGCTGTCTTATTGTTCTAGCTAGAACTTCAAGTACTATGTTGCAGAGATATGGGGAGAGTGGGCAGCCTTCCCTTGTCCATGATTTTAGTGGAAATGCTTGATGTCTCTCCTTTTAATTTGATGTTAGTTACTGGCTTGCTATATATCGCCTTTATTTTTTCTAGGTATGGTCCTTGTTTGCATGATCTCTCCAAAAATATTTAGCGTGAAGGTGTGTTAGATTTTGTCAAACGCTTTTTCAGCATCTGGCAAGATGATAATGTGTTTTTTTTTTCTTTCAGCGTGTTTATGTGGTGGATTATGTTGATGGATTTTCGTATGTTGAACCACTTCTGTATCCCTTTGATGAAGCCTACTTGATCATGCTGCATGATACTTTTGTTGTGTTCTTGGATTTGGTTTGCCAGTTTTTATTGCGTATTTTTGCATCCATGTTCATAAAGGAAATTGGTCTGAAATTTTCTTTCTTTGTTGAGTCTTTGTGTGGTTTAGGTATCAGGGTAACTGTGGCCTCACAGAATGAGTTTGGCAATGTTCCTTCAGTTTCTATTGTGTGAAAGAGTTTGTAAAGTATTGGTATTAGGTCTTCTTTGAAGGTCTGGTAGAATTCTGTGCTGAGACCTTCAGGTCCTGGGCTTTTTTTGGTTGGGAGATTTTAAGGACTGTTTCTATTTACCCAGGGGTTATAGGACTATTTAATTTGTTTATCTGATCTTGATTTAGCCTTGGTACATGGAATCTATGAAAAAAATGTCCATTTTGCTTTGGTTTTTCAATTTCTGGACTATAGGTTTTTGAAATAAGACTTAATGATTCTTTTGGATTTCCTTAATGGTCTTATAAATTACAGGGGTGATTTAAATTTTCTTGAATATGTTCAGGCTTGCTTTGTGACCAGCTAAATGGTCGATTTTGGAGAAGGTTCCATGAGGTGCTGAGAAGAAAAGGTTCTTTCGTGTTTGAGAGAAATCTTCTTTAGGTATCAGTTAGGTACATTTGATACATGGTGTTTGTTAGTTTCATTATTTCTCTTTTTGATTTTTGCATCGTTGATCTGTTCAGTGGTGAGAGTGGTGTGTTGAAGTCTCCCACTATTAATGTGTGGGGTTCAATGTAGGATTTGCGCTTTAGTAGTGTTTCTTTTACAAATGTGGGTGTCCTTTCATTTGGGGCATGGATGTCCAATATTGAAATTTCATCTTGGTAGATTTTTCCTTTGATGAGTATGAAGTATCCTTCCCCATCTCTTTTGATTAATATTGGTTAGAAGTCTATTTTACTAGATACTAGAATGGTTACTTCAGCTTGCTTGTTGGGTCTATTTGCTTGGAAAATCTATCTTTTGCCAGCCCTTTACTCCCAGATAATGCCTTTTTTTCCCCTGAGGTTTGTTTCTTGTAAGCAGAAGAATGATGGATTCTGTTTTTCAAAAATTCTGCTATCATATGTCTTTCTATTGGGGGAATTGATTCCATTGATGTTGAGGGATATTAAGGACCAGTGATTGTAATTCATGCCATCTTGATGTTGGTGGTAGTAGTGTATAAATGAGCTTGTCTTCTTTTGGTTTTAATTGTTTCCTGTGTTTTCTTGGGTATAGTTAACCTCCTTGGGTTGGAGTTCTCCTTCTAATATCTTCTGTAGGACTGGATTTGTGCAAAGTATTGCTTATATTTAGTTTGTCATGGAATGTCTTGTTTTCTCCATCTATTTTGATTGACAATTTCGCTGGGTACAGTAGTCTGGGCTGGCATCTGTGGTCTTTTAGGGTCTGCAAGATGTCTGTCCAGGCCCTTCTGGCTTTTTGGGCCTCTGATGAGAATTCAGATATGATTCTGATAGGTCTGCCACAATATGTTACTTGGCCCTTTTCACTGGCAGTGTTTAATATTCTTTCTTTGTTCCACACATTTAGTGTTTTGATTTTTATGTGGTGGGAGGATTTTCTTTTCTGATCTAATCTATTTGGAGTTCTGTAGGTTTCTTGTATGGTTATAGATAACTATTTATTTAGGTTTGGGAAATTTTCTTCTATGATTTAGTTGAAAATGTTTTCTTGTCCTTGGAGCTGGGAGTCTTCTCTTTCTTCTATTTCTATTACTCTGAGATTTTGCCTTTTCAGGGTCTACTTGATTTTCTGAAGGGTTTGTCACAAATTTTTTGGATTTTACATTTTCTTTGACAGATGTATCAATTTCTTCAATTTTATCTTCTGTGCCTGAGAGTCTTTCTTCCATCTCTTGTATTCTGTTGGTGATGCTTATGTCTGTAATTCCTTTTCTTTTTCCAAGGTTTTCCAGTTCCATGGATTTTTCAGCTTGTTTATTCTTTATTGCTTCAACTTCCCTTTTTGGGTCTTGAATAATTTTATTCTTTCCCATCGCTTGTTTAATTATATTTGCATTTCTCTAAGGGCTTCATTCATTTCTATCACCTGTTTTGAGGTTTTTTTTCTTGTTGGTCTCTGAGGGATTTTTTCCTTCCTTAAGATCTCTATTATTTTCATATTTAGCACATTTTCTCATGTTTCAGTTGTGTTAGGATTTCCAGAGCTTTCTGTAGCATTGTAGCTAGGTTCCAGAGATGCTATATCGCCTTGTTTTTGTTTATTTATTAATTCAAGTTGCATTTCCATCACAGCCCCTGCCCAGTCCCACCCTTACACCCTCTGCCCCCTCTCCTACCTATCCTACTCCTCCATTGTGGGGTGCCCCTACATATCAGCCCCCCTCAGTTCATCAGTCACATGAGGGCTAAGAGCTTCCTCTTACTCTGGGGGCCTACATGGCAGTTCCACTAGAGTGAAGTGTCCCACTAACAGGTAACAAAGTCCATGTTACCATTCCTTTGGGTCTGTTGGTTTGGGTCTGTAGGATACTTCTCCTGTACTACATGGCTAAAATCCAGTTTAAAGTAAAAACATGCCATATGCATCTTTCTGGGTCTGGGTTAGCTCACTCAGGATGAGCTGTTCTCATTCAATCCATTTGGTTGCAAATTGTCTGATTTCCTTGCTTCTGATAACTGAGTGGTATTCCATTATATAAATGTACCACAGTTTTTTTTTTTAATCCACTCTTTGGTTGAAAGACATCTGTGTTGTTTCCAGTTTCTGCCTATTACAAATAAAGTTGCTAAAACATAGTTGAGCACAACTCCCAATAAAGACAAGACTTTTCAGCAAGAGAGTTGAAACTGAAACCTTGTTAACAATTATATTTATTAATAACTATAATTTTTTAATTTTTTATGTTTATTTATTACTTCAGGTTACATCTCCATCACAGTACCCTCTCTCCACCTCCCCCAGTCCTGACCTCCCTCCCTCTACCCCTATCCCTTCCATCCCACTCCTCCAGAGTGGAGTGTCCCTAAACATCAGTCCCCTGCATAACTATAAATTTTTTATACTAGTCCAGTGGAGCAGCTGACTGCTGTTCAGGCAGCCAGCAGGCCTGTCAAAGGAGCTGTTGGGGCTTGGAGAGAGGCCAGCTGGCCTGATTTACCTTAGCTGGTGGCCTGACCTATCCTGGGAATAAAGCCCTGGGCCAAGAGTGGCCTTCACCACCCCTGAAACCACAACTCTGGCAACTAATATACTTATTAATAACAATAAACTGTTATATTCAGCTAGTGGAGCAGTCAGTGGCCTGGTGGGAGTCTGGCAGGACTGGCTCTCCTGACTTGCCTTAGCTGGAGATTTGAAACCCACAGTGACTTTTTCACAATAAGTAAATATACCAAGACCGTTTAATGTTTCAACTCTTATCCCTTAGCTGGGGAGATTCTCAACTGGAACACGACCACCTAATCCTAACCAGCCATTTGGCTTGCTATTCCTTCAGAGCTCACATGGAGATGTGTTGCTGCTTCTGAACCCTGCCTGGAAGAGCGCTTCCTCTGTGTAAAACCCAGTGTTATTTTCTTCATTTCAGGACGTCCCTCCTTCCTATACACTTTCTGCCCAGCTAATTGGACATCAGTAACTTTTATTAACCAGAGAGTGCCTCAGAAAGGGCAGTAACCAGATCTCTGAGCACTAAAATAAGCCTCTGAGAACCAATGTATTAGACCTGCCTCCAAGAGAGAGTCCTGGGTTCAACCTTAAACCAAGGGTAAGGACTGCCAAGCCACATTGAACATTCCTAAGGATATCAAACCTGAAGGGATAGTCAACTGAGTCTTGTAAAGAATACCTGGAAAGGTAGCTGGAGTTGACAGATAGGAAATCCACACTTGTGGAGGGGACCTTCTGGAGACCACAGGTATCATTCTAAAAAGGACTGATCTGGCTTTATTCAGGCTGTTTTAATGTCTGTTTATGTGTCTCTGCCTCTGTCTCTCTCTCTCTTCTCATTCTTTGTCTCTGCTGTATGTGTAAGTTATATGTGTGTGTATGTGTTTGTGTGTCTGTCTGTCTGTCTTTGTGGGGAGGGCGTGTGTGTCTGCCTGTCTGTGTCTCTCTCTCTGTCTTTCTCACTATCTCTCTGTCTCTGTCTGTCCTTGTGGGAGGATGGCTATGAGTGTTTCTCTGTCTCTATGTCTGTTGTGCATGTATGTGTGTTGGTTTATGTGTATGTCTCCTCTATCTCTTCTTGTCTGACTATCTGTGTATGTGTATGTGTGTCTGTCTGTCTCTGTCTCTGTGGGGATGAGTGTGTGTGTCTGTGTGTGTCTATATGCCTGTCTATCTCTGTTTCTCTCACACTCTTTCTGTGTGTAACTCTGTCTCTATCTCTGTAGGAGGATGTGTGTGTGTGTGTGTGTGTGTGTGTTTGTCTGTGTGTATGTTTCCTCTCTCTCTATCTCTGTTTATGTGTATGTGTGTGTGTCTGTTTGTCTCTGTACGGAGTGTGTGTATGTGTGTATGTCTCCACTCTGTGTGTGTGCTGTGTGTTTGTGTTGGTCTATGTGTATGTCTTCTCCCCACCTCTGTGTGTGTGTGTGTGCACATGCATGTTCACATGTGTATCTGCATGACTTCACTTTCCCTCACCAGCTCTGTACCTCCAGGCTCTGTGTACTGGGAGTGTTCAGGTTGCTACGGGAGCTGTCACTCTTCCTTGTTGCTGTGATAAGTCTCAGCAGTTTGCTGTTGTTCTGTGTAGGAGTGAGCCCTAGGGTGCAAGTTCCTTCCCAAACCTCTCCCTCAACCTGCAAATGCCATTTGACTCATTTTCGAATACAATCATCAGAGGACCTTCAACAATTCTAAAGGAGTTATTGCTTTCTTTCACATCATTTCTCAAATATCTGATTGCAATTCAGCTCTCCAGTGAAAATCTAAGAGGACTCTTTAGTACTTGTGAAAAGGAAGGGTACATTTTTTTCCCTAGATTCATTGTTTTAAATCTGAAGGAGACCTTGAAGACAGTCTGATTACATCCACACATTTTGCACCTGAAAAACAAAGTTCTATGTGCCTATAACAGGACTTGACATGCTCCATAGTCACTCAAAGAATTTGTGCTGTGAACAAAAGAAGTTCAAGAAATGGAGACAGTTCCAATATCACACAAAAGTCTGTAACAGATCAAACACTGCAATTCTTTACTCCAGAATTCATCAGCTTGTTTAAAAAATGATCATTTATTGAAACAATCTAAAGATACTCATATATTTAAACATTTACTTAAAAGTTGTTAGTTGCATAACAGTGTAGTCAAAAGTTAAATGTCATCATAAGAAAAAAATAGTCTTTGTTCTTTGAATTTACCTAAGACAATTTCCCTAAATGTTTATGTCTCACTTATTGCTAATTGCATATTTTACACCTTTCAAATTCCATTGGTTTAAATTAGAAAAAAGGAACAAAATCCTGAATTGTGATAGATTTTTTTTAAGTACCAACATGCTAAATAAATTGTGTGTCGCAATAATGTTTAAACCTGATGTTTTGTTTTTTAATTGTAGGTATGTGTGTGGCTATGTGCACATAAGTATGAATGCCCACATAAGCTAGAAGATAGCATCAGATACTCTGGATCTAGAGCTGAGATTACAGGCAGTTATAAGTATGAGCTATCTGACATGAGTTCTGGGAATCAAACTCAGGTCTTTTGGAAGAAAAGAGCAGTAAGTACTTTTAACCCCTGAACCATCTCTCCAACCCATAAGTCATATTTTTTAAACAACATATATCTAATAACTTGATCTAAGAAATTGAAGGTATATAAGGAACTATATTCATCTAAGGGCTGAGATACACCATTTTAGTCCATGTGTTTTCAAGACCCATTGCCCTTAAAAGAATTAAAAGAAAATAGGAAGATGAGAAGCACAGGCACTTTAAAGTCTTAAGGAGCAGTTTCAAGGTTTATTTTTTTTTGATTATGTATGTACATATATCTGTGTGTGGGTATGCGCATGTAAGTGCAGGTCCCTGCAGCATCCAAAAGAGGGAGTCAGATCTCTCATAGCTGTAGTTACAGGTGGTCATGGAATTTCCTGGTGTGAGTGATAGGATCCAAACCTAGGTCTTCTGGTAGAACAGTATATAACTTTAACTGCTGAACCATCTCTCCAGGCTCAAGTCTTGGAAATACTTAAAACTTCATAAAGAATATAAAATCCTTCATCCTCAAAGACTATTCCAAGTTTTTTTAGAAATGCTGTGATTTGGGGGAACTAAGATGGTGGCAGTCAGTTTTGACATATTTTGAACTCCGGGAAAACAGCCAGAACACTGCAGAGATATAAGCACATTGAGCAACAATCTGATAGGCGGGAATCTACTGGGCCTCACCCTGCAAACCTGGGGACAAATAAAAGTCCCTAGGCAAGACTCTCAGACACTCAGAAAAACAGACCAGCCAGCTATGAAAGCTGCAGAAGCAGGAGAACTTCATAACGAGAGGAGCCCATGGGTCTGAGCCACTCAGGTCCCCAGCTAGCAGCTCTGAGCCCCATTCAGGTATACTCACCAGTTTCCTGAACCCCCAGCTTCCACGCAGGCATTCCAGCACCAAAAAGAGGACCAGCAGAGCCATGAGAAATGGGTATATTCTGGAAGAAACATTATGGCGGTGATCCACAGCACATTCTGGGCTACAGAAGAACTGCAGGACCACCTCAGTTTATCTCCAGCAGAGTAGTGGGCTAGGAGGCTCAAGCATATATGGGCTCACCCAAAAAAAGGCTTGGGACAATACAGGTCCCTCTACTGGATATACGAACACTCAGAAGAACATTGGGGCCAGACAAGACAGTAGAGGGCACTTCCTGCCATGGTACAGTGGTCCACAGATATGATCAATTCATGACCTGAGCCTCAGCAGGCAGCTCCAGACATAGGTCTTCCCAGCTTACTGAGCCCCCAGCCTCCACACAGTTGCTCCAGTATTCAAATGAAGACCAGCAGAGCCACAGGAATGGCAAGAGCAGGGCAAGCTGAAAGGCAGGAGGTCGAATTGAAAGGTGCCGGAGCTCTACTGAGTCCAAGCCCTGTGGACTGTGGACAGGTTGGGGTGTTCATAAGGGATCTCTCAGTGCACCTTGCCCCTATTTGGTGGGATAGCTGGTCTTCAGCATCTACAGTACTGGCCCTGGAGCAACAGGTTCTTGGTCATTTCACACTGCCTGAGTGACACAGACAACAAGGGCTTAGCCCTTGTAGCTGAGGGCACAGAGGTGCCCTGGAGAACACCTAGGAGGAGCTGCCTGGGAGGACCAGGACCACAGACCTGAACTTGAGTATCTGCAGCTCTATCCTACGACTCATGGTCCTCTGACCCCCCACTGACCTCACTAAGGAGACCTGCTGGATCTCAGGACCCTGCAGGCTGGAATAGCACATCCCACCCCAATCCCCAACCTGAGTACCCAGTTGGGACACAACAGGAAGGGGAGAACTTCAGGTGGCCCACTGAGATCCAGCCCTCAACACAAGGCCCCACCCAGCTTGTGCAGACCACCAAGATTATACATACAACCTCTACACCAAAGCACCTCCCTTGGTACAGGGTTCAGAAAACACTAGGAACAATCATCTAAGGTCAACCAGATGGCTAAAGGTCAGCTAAATAAAACCAACAAAAGTCACGGAAATATGACTCAAACAAAATTTAGTGATGCAAATACAGCAATCTCTGACCATTTCACCTCACCACTGCTGAAACACATGAAAATGATGACAAATGTATACTTATGACAATGATAGAGGCCTTAAAAGAAGAAAATAAATCCATGAGATAATTTAAAGAAATTATACTTCTTCAATTGAAAGCAATGAAGAATTCTATTAGAGACCCCCAAACTAACTCAGTCAAACAAGAGTGTGAAAAATACAAGGCCATGAAAGATTTGCAGGCAAAGACAACCAAATTGGAACAGGAAATCTATAAAACAGTTCAACATATGACAATATAGTCCACCATATAAACAAGCTGAAAGAAAAAACACATTATCATCTCGCTAGATGCTGAAAAAATATTTGACACCTGGAGAGAGCTGGCATACAAGGAATAATAAAGGCAATATACACCAAACCAGTAGCCAATACAAATTAAATGCAGAGAAACTTAAAACATTTCCTCTAAAATCATGGACAAGGCAAGGATGCTCACTCTCTTCATATCTCTTCAAAATAGTACTTGTAGTCCTAGCTAGAGCAATAAGACAACTAAAGGAGATCAAGGGGATAAAAATTGGAAAGGAAGAAGTCAAAGTATCCCTATTTGCAGATGATATGGTAGTATACATAAATGACCCCAAAAATTCCACCAGAGCACTCCTACAGCTGATAAACTCCTTCATCTAGGTGGCTGATACAAAATTAATTCTAAAAAATCAGTAGCCCTTCTTTATACAAAAGATAAATGATCTGAGAAAGAAATCAAGAAAATAACACTCTTTACAATAGCCACAAACAATATAAAATACCGGGAAGGGGGAGGTAACTCTAACTAAGCAAGTGAAAAACCTGTATGACAAGAACTTCAAGTCCTTGAAGAAAGAAATTGAAGAGGACTTCAGAATATGGAAAGAACTCTTATGCTCATAAATAGGTAGGATCAACATAATAAAAATGGCCATCCTACCAAAAGCAATATACACATTCAATGCAATTCCTATCAAAATATCAACACAATTCTTTACAGAACTTGAAAGAATGATTCACAATTTCATATGGAATAACAAAAAACAGAATAGCTAAATTAAACCTGTGTAATAAAAAAAACATCTGGAGGTATACCACCCCAGATTTCAAGCTATACTACAGAGCAATAGTAATTAAAACAACATAGTACTGGTATATAAATAGACAAGTTGATCAATGGAATCGAATCAAAACACAGAAATTATCTCACACACCTATGTTCACTTAATTTTTGACAAAGAAGCCAAAACCATGCAATATAAAAAGGAAAACATCTTCAACAAATGGTACTGGTCTAACTGGATGTCAACATGTAAAAGAATGTAAATAGCCTCATATTTATGATCTTACACAAAATGTAAATCCAAGTGGATCAAAGACCTTAACATAAAACCTGACACACTAAATCTAATAGAAGTGATAATGGAGAAAAGCCTCAAACTCATTGGCACAGCTGACAACTTTCTGAACAGAATACCAATTGCTCAGGCTCTAAGACCAACAATCAGTAAATGGGACCTCATGAAACTGAAAAGCTTCTGTAATGCAAAGGACACTCCATTGTAATGAAAATGGCAACCTACAGATTGGGAAAAGATCTTTAACAACTCCACATCTTACAAAAGGCTAATATCCAAAATTTATAAAGAACTCAAGAAATTAAACACTAAGAAACCAAATAATCCAATCAAAACATGGGGAACAGAGTTAAACAGAGAATTTACAAAAGAGGAATCTCTAATGGCCAAGAGACCTTTGAAGAAGTGCTCAATATCCTTACTCATCAAAGAAATGCAACTCAAGACGACTCTGAGATTCCATCTCACACCTGTCAGAATGGCTTTGCTCAAAAACTTAAAAACCAGCACATGCTGGCAAGGCTGTGGAGAAAGGGTAACACTCTTCCATTGTCAGTGGCAGTGCAAACTTGTACAGCCACTATGGAAATCAGCCTGGAAATATCTTAGAAAACTTGAAATAGCTCTACCTCAAGACCCAGACATACCACTTCTGGGTATATATCCAAACGATTCCTCACCAATACACAAGAACTTCTCCTCAACTATGTTCATGACAGGTTTATTTGTAATATCTAGAAACTGGAAATGAGCCAGATACCTCTCAACTAACGAATGGTACATTTACACAATGGAATATTACTCAACTATGAGAAACAAAGAAATAAGGCAATTTGCAACCAAATGAATGTAACTAGAGAAGCTCAATCTGCGTGAGCTAACCCAGACCCAGAAAAATGCACATGGCATGTATTCACTTTTAACTGGATTTAGCCATATAATACAGGACAACACCGAAAGGAACAGGGACATAGACTTTGTTACCTGTTAATGGGACACTTTGCCCTAGTGGAGCTACCATGTAGGCCCCCAGTGCAAAAGGAAGCTCTTAGCCCTCATAGAACTGCTGAACAGGGAGTCGGGGGGATGATATATAGGGCTATCCCAAACAGGAGTAATAGAATAGGTGGAAGAAGGGGGAGAGGGCAGGAGGGTGGGACCAGGAGGTGTGGAAGGAGGGGGCTGTGATGGAGATGTAACTTGAAGTAATAAAGAAACAAATAAAAAAGAAAGAAATACTGTACTTTAAGGAAGAAAGAGCTTTCAATTCAATTCAATTTGGTTTCCATGAAATTAGTTTTTTTTAAATACTTTATTTTTTTTTCTTCAAGTTACATCTCAGTAACAAACCCCTCCCTATTCCCCCTTCCTA
>CAJQZJ010032188.1:11730535-11762843 GCA_907164525.1 Lophiomys imhausi
AAGGGTCTTGCTTGCGGATCCACTCTGTAAACCTATGTCTTTTTATTGGGGAGTTGAGTCCATTGATGTTGATGGATATTAGTGACCTGGGGTTGTTATTTCCCATTAGTTTGGTATAGGTGGTGGTCCTGTGCCTCTTTTGGTTTAGTTGCTGAGGGGTTTTCTATTCCCTTTGTTTTCTTGGGTGGAGTTTTCTTCTCTGGGTTGGGATTTTCCTTCTAGGATTTTCTGTAGGGCTGGGTTTGTGGGTAGATATTGTTTAAATTTGATTTTGTCATGGAATATCTTGTTTTCTCCATCTATGTTGATAGAGAGTTTTGCTGGGTAAAGTAGTCTGGCTGGGCACCTATGATCCATCAGGACTTGTAGTATATCTGACCAGGCCCTTCTAGCTTTTAAAGTTTCTGAGGAGAAGTCAGGTGTAATTCTGATGGGTCTGCCATTGTATGTGACTTGACCTTTTTCTCTTACAGCTTTTAATATTCTTTCTTTGTTCTGTAATTTGGGGTTTCAATTATTATGTAGCGAGAGGAGTTTCTTTTCTGGTCTAATCTGTTTGGTGTTCTGTAAGCCTCTTGGATTTTTATTGGCATCTCTTTTTTCAGGTTTGGGAAGTTTTCCTCTATGATTTTGTTGAAGATATTTCCTGGACCTTGGAGTCGGGAGTCCTCTCTTTCCTCTATACCTATAATTCTTAGGTTCCGTCTTTTCATTGAGTCCTTGATTTCTTGGATGTTGTGGGTGAGAGATTTTTTAGCCTTCTCATTTTCTTTGGATGTTGTACTGATTTCTTCCACTGAAACTTCCATGCCTGAGATCCTGTCTTCCATCTCTTTCATCCTATTGTTGATACTCACATGCGTAGTTCCTGTTTTCTTCCCTTGGTTCTCCACTTCCTCTTTTAACTCTGACTGTGTTTTCTTTATTGTTTCTATTTCTATTTTCATGTCTTGTATGGTTTTGTTCATTTTGTACATTTCCTTCTCCAGCTTGCTTGTTTTTGTATGAAAATCTTTCATGGCTTTTTCCTTTTCCTGTTCAAGCTCTGTCACCTTGGCTTGGAGCTCTTTAATGGTGTTGTTCCCTGTTTTGGTTTGTAGAATTGTGGCTTCTTTGAATTCCTTCATAGATTTAAGTTCTTCTTGCAGGGACTCTATCACTTTCCATATTGCAGAATTGTCAATGTTTTCATGTGTTTCTGTTGGTGTGAGGTCATCCAAATTGGATGAGCTAGGATGGTTCTGCTTTGTTGGAGTCATAATTCCTTGATTTCTATTTTTTTTTTTACCTTTCGCCATTGGATGCATTTAGCTGTCTGTTTTCTGTGCTTGGAACCACAGTGGATGATTTGGTGCAGGGGAAGAGTTACTTGGCTATCTGTCGTTGCTTACAGGGGGATTTCAAGGTCACTGTGGTTTTAATCGCCTGAGGCACTGTGATCTGGTGCAGCCTATTTCCAGGTTGTGAGTAATGGACCAGGATTGTTTCACTGCTCCCAATTCAGACTTCTCTATGTTGCACTCTGAGTTATCAGCCTGTAATGGTTCTGATAGTATGGGCCTGTTTGCCAGGCACAGATTTTGTGGGCTTTGTTTGTCATCATGTAGGCTGACAGGGTCTGGCTCCACAACTAATATGTCTGGATTTTCCAGGATACAGCTATGGACCCGATTTCTGGTTTCTCTCTAGGCTTCTCATCACAGGGCAAGACTCTGTGCCTGATTCCCTTCCTCTCTGCGCTGCCACGGGTCCTGTGGGTACCCCAAGCCCCGGATCCTCCGGCTACCTGAGTGGACCTCTCGTCCCAGCAGCTCAGCCGTGGGTGCATGGATCCCTGGCCCCTCCCACACCTGTCTCTCTCCCCAGATGACCTGCCGTGGGTTCGCGGGGATTTGGCCCTGCCAGCCGTGCTCCCTTCCCAGCTGCGCTACCGTAAGTGTGTGGGATTCAGCCCCTCCTGCCCGCCTTTGTGTTCCCAGCTTCCCGCGCTCTCTTGGAACCTCCCGCCCTCCACTTCACAGCGGCTGCGGACCACCCGCTGAGCCCCCTGTTTGTTCCTTACTAAGCCTTCCACTATCTCGCAAAGTTTTTTAAGTGGGTATAAGTTCAACCTGATGTGTGGGGAGCCCAATAGGCCAGCGACCTATGGCCAAGTGGACCCTGATTCTGCCTGCTGTAAGTTGGGATCGATCTTACCAGGCACCTCTCCAAATGGGAGTTCCCAAATCCTGGGTTTAGTGGCTGTGAGAGATGGGGAGAGCCTTGCCCTGGGACTTTTAACAGTCCCTTGGGAGCTGTGAGTGTTCGGGGTGGGGGGGGGTCTAGCCCCTCCGGTTTTTGCACAGTGCCCAATAACTTTGTGTTTTTTATGGCTCTTTTTTCCCCGCATTCAAAATGCGTCAGTGTAGGTCGCCGCCATCTTGGCCCAACTCCGATATTGTTTATAATTAGAAATGTCCAGGGAAGTTCTCTGTATGACAATTTAAAAGGTCATCATTTTTTTTCCAAAATGACTGACTCTAAAACTTTCTGTTGCATTTTCTGGAAAATATGTATATTTTAAACTTCATAAATAAACACACTAAAGCAGAATCTCTGAGTGTGAGACTTAAAAATCAACATTCATCAGCCTTCTGTGCCTAAACCAGATGGGGCTGGCCAAGCTGACTTCTCTTTAGAGAAATAGTGAATATTAACTCTGTGCTTCTCTTGGGAACTGAAGTGTCTACTGGTATTCTGGAACACAAACTATATTGTACTATATGAAAAGCCACTGTACCTTACTTCTTCCTTTTGAGAAAGAATCACTAGAATAAAAGGATCTGTTTCACTCAAATCACCTCAACATTTTGAGGCATTCTAATAGCTGGTGTTGTTTTCTTTGTAGTAAAAATCAGGTCAAAGGAAATAATCATGACTACTCATCAATGAGAAAGGATATCTTATTATATAAATAAGTACTCTCAGCATTACCCTTGGAAAACTGTAACCCAAGATGACAAAATAAGAATACGATCCAAAGGTAAGATGGGAAATTCTAACCCTGACTCTTAAAGATAACAGAATCTAGAGGAGCAGAGTTTTTCACCCAAGCCATCTTCTGACTTTCAAGACAAAAAGGAAGCAGGCTTCCTCTGTTGATATGCAGTTAGAAATCAGGCAAAGATGGATTTTTATATTCTATAATAGCTCTGAAAGTGCACATTTCTCAAATATCTGAGTCGTCTCCATAGGATGGGTCATGCAAGTATATAAATCATTCATTTTTATGGATGATCTTTTTATCTTGACCTAAAATGGTAAAATGTCCTTTAAAATGAAATCATGTAATCTATAGGACATCAGATGCAACTGGAAAGCGCTGGTAAGCAAAAATAAGCCAGACTTGAAAAGACAAATGATGAATATTTTCTATTATATGTGCCACCTAGTTTTAAGTGTATGTGTGTGCTTGTGTTTAAATATGCATGTTGTTAGGTCAGGAAACTAGAAAGGAGATCATGACAGGAGAAGAAAGGTGGGAAATGCCAACAATAATAGACCACATGCATTTAAAAAAGCAGAAAGGAGGACTAATGAGAAGAAAGCACCATTTGTAGGTGAAGAAAGCATTTATGGGAGGAGGGGGGAGAGGAATGACTGAGTAAAATGTATAACAAAACATATATATGAATATACCCATTACTTTCTACTTTAATCTAAAAGATTAATTTTTAAAACTGGGAAAGAATGTGCTATGGCTAGATTGTGTATTGCTACTAGATTGATTTGGGACTTAAAAGCTAACTCTAGTATATGTTCTTCCCTCATAAATTTTTTGAGACAACCATTTGCCAAGGCGAGAATCATGACACATACAACCATAACCTGTTTCCAGATAGACAATGATTTGAAATAACATAATCATATACATGATGCAATGTGGCTACTCCAGAATAGGAAGAAATTTCAACCGTAATAAAAAGTGATGAGACTTTCTAAAACAAGCAACCTGTAGTGCCAATTACACTTCCTTGGCAGTGCTTTCAATTTCCAATAACTGGCAAAGGGAGAGTATTTATCTTTCATATTTCTCCAGGCACAGGGCCTGCTTTCATCTAGAAAGGATTACTGATTTGATTACAAAAATATTGTGCTTTTATTATGTAGGACCAAAGCATCTTGTACCTGACACAAATGTCTGATGAGTAACAACTGCGTGTTTAAAAGGCTCCCATTTCAAGCATACTCTATATATTTTACTTGGCCTCTTACCCCAGGCCCGTAGCATCATGCTGTCTCTGCTGAATCCCATACACCTAAACCAACAGTGAAAACTAGCTGCACAGTTTTTCTTTAAATGTAACATTCCAACCACATAAACAAATCAGTTTAATAACACAATCAAATTGCTTCGAAGGTGCAAAATCCTCAAACAGCAAATTCTCCTGTTTGCCCCTAGACAAAAGAAAAACTGAGTTCACACAGTTTTCAAAATGTTCTTTCTGGCTAAGATAGAACATAATAAAAGATTAATTAGCTGTTGGCTTGATTAGTGTCTGTCAGATGTTGGAGAGATCCTACACAGAAATGGGCTCCAAAGGCTTAGAGTTTGTCTGATTGGTTAATGTACTTGATTAGCTATCCAGCAGGGGCATGATTCCACTCACAGTAGAGGAAGTATTCAGAAACCTCCTGGAAATGCTAGCTTCTACATTGCTGATGGAAGGTGAACTGAGATTGTTTTTCGTTTGTTTGTTTGTTTTGTTTTTTTAATTTTCACTAACATTTTTTAATAATAGCTTTCCAAAGGACTGTAATTTTATATTGCATTTTAAATAAGTTGCATAGGTATACAAAAGATAGTATACAAAAGTTGAAACATAATACATAGTATTTTGTAACAAAAATAACCTTAAGTTTACATCAATATACAAAGATCCATACCAATGTAAGACTATTGGCTTATAGAATATTCTTTAGTTTAAGAGTAAATTCAATAATCTACCCTTATTTCTGTTATTTCTATATTATTCCTATATCCTCCCTTTTTTTCTTTTCAACCCTTCCCCCCATAAATAAGAAAGAAGGATAGAGGAAAGAAAATGATAGAGAAATATCCCTGAGTCTAACTTCCTATACCATCTTTCTTCTCCAATAGAGTCATTTACCAACTTGTAACCAAACCCTTTTTAATGACAAGCATCCATCTGTCCTAGAACAACCAAAGCTACCTATCTCTTTTTGGGGGGGAGGGAGAATGGGGAGTCATTCTCTTAAAATTGCTTCCTGCTGTTTTGGGGGTGACATTTATTTTGGGGTCCTAAGAAAATTGGGACATTGGCCAATTTAAGAAGGCTGGTTATAACATTTGTTGTTCAGTCTTTGTGTGCTGTGAAAGTGCGGGCTTATTTGATGTCCTGACTGGAACAGTCTGTGATGCTGGATGATTTGGGCCAGCAGCCTTCTTTGAAGCAGTCCTGGAAGCAAGTTTTGATGAAACAGCCAATAAAGGCAGTCTGAGGTTGGATCAAACGGGATGCTGGAATAAATATGTCTCAGTATCTCTGCATCCTATCAGAGCATCCTTGATGGTGAATTTTGTCAAGACCATCTAAATTCCATTGATGTCTGGTCCTTCTGTTCTGTAAACATATAAACTCTCACAAATAATATTCATTTCTGCAATAACTTATGTATAGAATGTGTGATGAGCACAGACCAGTTAAAAGGATGTCTTTTTTTTAATAGGTTATCTGGGACTGTATAACAAAACTATAATATAAATTTTCATTCATGCCACATGAAAGGATGGCATGATGAGTTCTGAGGATTTTTTTAATAATTTATTTTTTGTTATAAGAGAAAGAACCATTTGTTGGACTGAAAGGGGGATCTGTTGGGGGGGGGAAAGATCTACCTTAAACTAAAAAAAGGGGGGGGAGAGGATGGGTGGTTGAGGGGGAAGAGGGTGGAAGGGTGGGACAGGAAGGGGGAGTAGGGAAGGGATTGTGACTGAGATGTAACTTGAATTGAGATTGTTTAACATAAAGGTTACTAAAGAATATTTACCCCAAAATCCATGCATCTCAAAACTACCTGGTAGAAATAAGAGCGTGGTAACTCACCAAGAAGAATCTCCAGGTTGGCCTTGTTCTGGTAGCTAAATTCATGCCAAGATTTCATTGTGTAATTGATCCTCTCTGCTTTCTCCTATTTCTTGTCTGTTTATTAAAGCTGAGAGAGCATGTTACAGCTTGAATACACGATGCACCATCGTCCCCTCCATTACCTCATTGCACATGGTTTGAGGACTTGGTCCCTAACTGATGGTACAGTTTGAGAGGTTTTAGACACTTTTTGGAGGTGGAGCCTATTTGGAGGAAGTCAGTAAAGGGGCAGGTCCTTGGCAATATACTATCTCAGGACCCTTCCATTCTCACTATGTGTCATCTCTAACATGATGAGAAGTGTTCTATTGTCTTCTTCCACATGTTCAATGCTATAATGGACTCAAGCTTCTGAAACCTTGAGCAACATTCATCTTTGTCTTTTCAGTATGCTCTTAACTAACATAATGCAAAAGTTAAGTCCAAGTGAATTTAAGGCACATGGACTAAATATTGTTTCAAAATATGCAATATATTAAATAAAGTTTTAGGATGAATTATTTCTTCAGAAACAATATATACTATCTCATTTAAGTGATAAATAACTCTGAGATATAGTTGATAATAACTGACATTTTATAGCTGTATAAAACTAACATTTATTATTATTTTTGAGATTATAATTTAATTACAACATTTCTCCCTTTCCTTTCCCTCATTCAAGCTTCCCCATATACCCTTCCAGCTTTCTTTCAAATTCATGGTCTCTTTTTCACTAATTGTTGATTCATGTGCATATGTACACACACACACACACACACACACACACACACACACACACACATACACACATCTATATCTATCTATAGATAGATAGATAGATAGATAGATAGATAGATAGATAGATAGATACACAGATAGATATTCTTAAATATAGCCTGACCAGTATGTATAATATCACTCTTATGTATGTTTTCAGGACTGACCTTTGAGCACTTAATAACCAATTGGTGTGTTCTTCCCTGAGGAGGGCTACCTCTTACATTCCCAACTTTCCTCAGTTGCCTATAATTCTTTGTGTAGGATTGAGATCTCATGTTTTTTTTTTTTTTTTTTAAGATTTATTTATTTTGTATACAGTGTTCTGTCTGCAGGTATATCTGCAGGCCAGAAGAGGGCACCAGATTTCATTACGGATGGTTGTGAGCCACCATGTGGTTGCTGGGAATTGAACTCATGAACTCTGGAAGAGCAGCCAGTGCTCTTAACCGCTGAGCCATCTCTCCAGCCCCTCTCATGGGTTTTTTACTGGACAATTTGGAATGTTCATTCATGTCATCCTTGTTCAGCTTACATTTGGTCTGTCATGTTGATAAAAATTCATGGCTGTAGCTTCTGACTTTCCAAGGAGGAATCTCACAGCAAACTCTCTGAGCATCTGGGCCTTAAAATCTTCCCAGTCTCTATTCTACAAGGATCCCTGAGCCTTAAGTGTGGGAGTGTTTTGCAGCTGTTTGCACTGGGACTGGGATCCACAACTTTGCTTTTTGATTAATTGTAGTTTTCAGTAGTGGTGTAGTTGATGACCATTTATACTCTATAGCTGAAAAAAAAAAACCTAACTTTTATCCAGTGAAGCATCTTGAAAAAGACTAAATTATTCAAACAAGTCAGAGATATTTATTTTATTCAGATTCCATAATTATAAATTTTTAGTACTTTTATTATATTATTAACTTTTTTTAAATCTATTTTTTTAAGCTGGGGAAATGGTGGCATAGAATATGTGGGAGTGGCCAACCAATGGCCCAGTCCATAAAAAGGAGCCCACACATGACACGCTTGAGTAACCAAGAACCAGAGATGAGACAACCCAGATACCTAGGGTGAAACCAAACATATAGACTTGTGAACCAATACACCCGAACCTTGAGCAGAAAGTACTGCAGTAGTGAGGCCAATGGAAGCATTGTATTAGATGCTACTAAGGGAGCTGCACAGACCTCATGGCTAAGATGGGTTAATCTAGCAATTTGGCTTAGTGGATGTCAGTTAAGAAACCTAAAGGCTCGGATATCTGTCTCCTTTTCCCACATTGCAGTACATATTGATCAAGTTGGTCCCTGAGACTCGAGAGGAATGTCTACTGTAAGAAGCTAAGAGGATTTCTAAGAAACTGATAAGGAGAAAGAGCCTGCTATTTATGGCAGCTGGTTGCAAGCAGGCTGCTGCTTTGTTTTGACCTTTTCATTTCTCTGTAAAAATCCAATAAAATGTGAAGAAAATGAAAAGAAAAACCCAAAAGATAAAATATTAAATATTAACACGCACACATAAATGTTTCATTGAAGGCTGAGAAAAGCTAGACTTCTGACCCGAAAGAGGGAAAAAATAATCATGATAAATGGAGTGAGAGAGCAGGCAATTTGACCTGTTTTGCATGAGGGTGCTAGAAGACTTCTTCAGAAAAGAGACATCAGAAGGGATGAGCTCCAGATAGTCCTACACATGCACTCACAGTTAATACAAAGACACAAGGCCGAGACTGGTAACATACTTTTGAACCATAAAATATTTGAACCACCTGCGCTGAATGTTTGTGACATACTGATAAGATAGTATAACCTCTACTTTCAAGGAGCTCCTGTCTAGTGCAGGCAGAAGGAAAATTTAGATCAGTGGGTGAAAAGGCATAATACAGAACCTGAACAAAATGTAAATGCCAGATATCACCCCAAACACCGCACACTTTAATGTTTACTATGAATAATTAATAATTAGAGGATTTCCAGGGTCATCTAAAACTGTCTAGAGATCATCTTGAAGAAAAATTAGAAGCTAAAATCAGAAAATTTAATTATAAGCTCTAATTCTGTTTCTTCAAAATAGAATAGGACTTATTGTGGAGTCTCAAGACCTTCAAAAATCCTCACATATATTAACTCCCCTGTCCATTTTCATAAGCAGAAGATCTTATGTAATTGTGCCTTTCTTCAGTAACACCCAAAATAAATTCAACCCTTCCTACAATCTGAATTTCCTCAATGAGGGATAAGATCCACCAGACATGTGGCCGTATTAGTGTTTTTTCATTAATAACAAAAAGGAAAATATGAGTAGGATTCCTAGATTATCTTACCACCTTAGGGACTTACCAGTCTTCAATGGACAAGAGATTTGAATTTATAAAATGACAGATATCTGCAAGGTCATACATTAGAACAATGAACATATAAATTCTTGATTGATAATCATGTGATAATTAGAGACCTCCAAACAAAACTAATGACTTCATCACTGTCATGGAAATATTTGTAAGCAATACAAATATAGTGGCAAAAGCTACAGTACAATCCGGTAGAATATCAATGACCTACTACAAATAAAACCCTGCATTTAGTTCTAAATGCCAAAAACAAATTTATTGAATATTTAATAAATTTTAATAAATTCATTGAATATTAGGGTAGGGGATGGGAAGAAAACATTAACTTAGTGATCTCTGAAATTCTTATTAAAATGCATAAGCAATGTAAATAGGAAAATCTCCAGGTAACTACTGGAATAAGAAGAAATTATCATGTCAAAGAGAGAAGCATAATAATGTAAACGACACCAACTTTGAAGACAGCTTACTCAGCATACTACTGAGAAAGACAGTGCCATGATCTGGAGACATCAAATGCCCTTCGACTCTTTCATTACTGTGCTGAACAGCAGTTGAAATTGAGTGTGACAAAAATTCACAGGGTAGTAGATCCCTGCATCTCAGCCGGCAATCACACAACAGAAAACTGGATAGCAGGTGTGTGTGACCAAAAGGAAACTAGAGCTAAGAAATGGGACCTTGAATATAGAACACTAACAAGCACATTCTATTGGGCTCTCCTGGGACAAGTCCTTTTCCTGTGTCCTCAAAAATCTAACACTGAACTATTAATGCTATACAGCATGATACGCCCCCAAGCTCTTCGTATTGTGATTAATATGCAAGGAGAATTCTAACAACAAATAGGAATGCAAATAGCTAACCAAGTAAATCCTTTTTTATTTTATTTTTATTAAAAAAACTTTTTATACAATATATTTTGGCCATGTTTTTTTCTCATGCCCCAACTCCTCCCAGATACTTCCTACCCTCTACCAACCCAATTTTATATTCATCCATCTCTCAAAAAAAAAAAAACACGAAAACACAAAAACAAAAATCAAAGTAAACAAATAAAAAACCAATAATTTAAAAACAAAGCAAAATAAAACAAAAAATTCAAAAAAAACTTTGAGTTTGTTTTGTGCTGTCCAACTACTCATGGACATGGGGTCTGCTATGAATTGTGATTGGTATACACAATGACAGTCCTTAGCAAGGAAACGAAACAGAACATATGCTCTGTTTAGTATCAGACTCTAAGAGTAGATATGTTAGCTGCTAAGCAGGCACTTTTAGAGGCAATCTTGTATACTATGGGGGCGGGAGATGGCTGACACTCAGTTCAGAGACTGTTAACATGCCTTCCAAGTTATTTTTCATCAGTTAAGGTTGCCTAAAGAAACTTACAAGTCAACAATGAAAATCACTAAATTATTCCAACTTACATGTTTTGAAGTGATCTAAAGTTAATTTTGCATAGTCCACTACTAACTTCTCTGCTCAGAGAAAACACTATAACCATGTTTTGACTGTAAGATGTGCCTGACCTCCAGCAGAACATGCTGAGGAGTGTGCCTGCCCTGTGTGTGACTATGAGTCTTCCCTACGTGTACACATGTGAGCTTCCTCACAGTTAAAGCCTCCACTTCCCTTGTTGAGGGATGCACAGCTTCCTGGCTTTCTCCAGTGTGCACCTTCCTTACTGGCATCAGGGAGACCTTCTTCACTCTTTCATGTCTGCTTGGGCTTGTTTGCTCTGTGCATAAAAGCCAACCGCACTATTTGGTCGTGTATAGAAGAACAAATCGATTAATTTGTCAGAAATATATTCATTGTTGCACCCTTTATATCAATATGCTAGAGACAGGCTATTTTCCTGTAGCGATTATTTTTGCAATGAATCCTGATTCCTTTGTGCAATGTCATTTAATCCACTTAATTAATCATTAAAAATAATTTGGGAATAATTGCCAAATGCTTTAGAACTTTTTAGATTTGGGTGTGTAGCAAAACTGACTGAACTGTATAGAGCTTTCTCATGGATCCCCTGACTTTTTCTTCCATCAACACCTTTTTCAACACACACACAACCAGAGTGGTGTGTTACAGTTTTTAATCTTATAATAATATTTTAACTGATTTAATGTTTTAAAGATTTACTCATATTTATAATCATGTGCATACACGTAGGCCTGTGTTGAGAAATGTATACGTAAGTGCAGGGAAAGTAGGCCAGAGATGGCATATCCCTCTGGAGCTAGAGTAAAAAAACAATTTTGTGCTGAGTGGTTGCTGAGAATCAAACTCAAGTCTTTGTGCAAGAGGAATACATGTTCTTAACCACTGAACCATCTCTCCGTACCCTGACGTCATAGTTTCAGTTTTAAAATTTTGACTACAAGTTATAATTTTCATGACATTATCATTTTATTGGAAGTTCACACACATATCTGTCTTCATCTGCTTCTAGGTCAGCCTCCACAGATAAGTGTTATCAAAATTCACATCAAAGGGGTGAAGAGATGGCTTATCAGTTTATAGTGTCTGCTGTGCAACTGTGAGGACCAGAGTTGAGATGGCAGCACCCATGTGACAAGGCAAGTAGTAAACAAACACATGTACCTCCAGTTCTAAGGAATCTGATAACCTCTTCTGACTTTATGCTTAAAATGGACACACAACTAATGAATATATATATATTCATATTATATATATACATATATATATGTATATATATATATATAATAAAGAGCACATCAAGAAACTATAAAGACTATCCATGAACTGAGGAGTGTCAACTCCCCCACTTCCCAATATCACTTGACTGTGAGCAGGGTCAGGCCATTCATTTTTAAAATCATTTCACATTATGTTGATGCTAGAAACACAGCTTTCTCAATGAGAAATATTTTATTAAATGACACTTGAGCCTCATATGGATTGATTTCTGTTCCACTAAAATTACAATAATTAAGATCATTATTACTCCTATGACCTTTGTCTATCACAGTGAGGAAAATTCTTAAGCTTTCCATGTGCTTTACTTTTTAACACTGGACTGACTGTGATAGGCTATCAATTGTCCCTCTTCCTTGTGGAAATGGTAACTCCCTCCTCACTGACACTAAAGACTTTTAGTCATACTTAGCTTCAGCTGTCGACTGAACACAAACCTAGAGTCACTTGAAAGGAGAAAGCCTCAAGTGAAGAACTTTCCAGATCAAATTGGCCTGTGGACAAGTCGGTGTGGCATATTCTTATTTGCCAGTTGCTGCAAGAGGGCCCATCTGACTGTGTGGTCAGCCTAGACAGGTGGGCCCAGGCTGTATCTGAAAGCCAGCTGAGCAAACCAGATGAAAGAAGCCAGTAATGAGGGTTCCTTCATCATCTTTGCTTTAGTTCTTGCCTGAGTTTCTGCCCTGCTTTTCTGAATGATGGACTGAGACATGGGAGTGTATTTCAATCAAACCCTTTCCCAGCCACAGGTATGTCATTTCTTAATTTGGGAAGCTGCAGGCCCTGTACTTCCTATAAAATCAGATATATTTATCCCTCTCAGGTCTCTGAGGTGGTTGAAGAACAGATAGCTAGAGTCTCATAATTTAAGTTTGAGTTGTTTAGGAGTCAAGAGAGTGTTATAGATCTAAGAAGATACTTTTAAAATTGTGTTGCAAGTTAGTATGAATGTTGAGTCAGATATAGACCTTTAAACTCATGGAGATGTTTAGATAGTAGAATGTTAAAGTCAGGTACCAAATACATATGGACTGGTCATTGGGAATGTATGTTAAGCCATATAACCCTCATAACTGTGGCCTAATTACCTCTGTTGTACTGTATTGTATTTGTTAATATAAGAGAAAGAGCCATTTGTTGGACTGAAAGGGGGAAATAAGATATACCTTAAACTTAAAAGAAAAAAAAAAAGGGAAGAGGATGGGGGGTTGAGGGTGGGAGGGTGGGACTGGAGGGGAAATAGGGAGGGGATTGCGATTGAGATGTAACTTGAAGAAATAAAAAATAAAGAAAAAAATATTCTGCTGAAATACATATGGAAATGTACAGACTTTTAATTGAAATTTACCTGGATTATTTCCCTTAATATCATGTTTCAAAATCTTCTATTCCCGTTTAGCTTCATGTATTGCTTCTAGTTACACTTCACTGGAATTTCTGCCCTATTGACCCATCCTATGATGCATCCTATGATATACTATGCAACTCCTGCTTGAACAAAGGAAAAACTATTTGCTAATACTTTACTTGGGAAGTGGAATCTGAGTGAGGTGAGTAAGAGAAAGTGGGGAAGGGGAAGGAGGAAAGTGGATATGGCATACACTGTTTGGCAATGTGTCAGCACACACGATTTCGCTTCACAGTGATCTACAGGATAATATAGGTCATTGAGCAGGCATGTCTACACTATAGCTGCCTTCCCCAGGAAGTTTGTAAGAAGGAAATGAAGGCACAGTCTGCAGGATGGCACATTTTGCAATGATCTTGGCATAAAGAACTAACTCCCCTCCAGCTTCACATCCTGGTAGAGATGTTTCAGAAATAAAACCTCTACCTCACAATGTGGTGCTTTATCCAAGTCCAAAATACATTACTACCAGTGTCACTGCAGCACAGATCAAAAGAGAGAGAGTCACATGAGGAGGGTGCTGCCGTTGCTACCATAGACTCCCTAAGCAGAGATATGATATAGATCTGCTTGTTAGAGGCACCACAACTCTTGACCAAGAAACATGTCTGGCCTCCTTTACCTGGGCAGTTAATATGGTAAAGGATCAAGAAGGAATCAGAGCTAAAAAGAGAATTAACAAAGGAGGCATTCCTAATGGCTGAGAGACACTTGAAGAAATGCTCAGCATCCTTATCATCAGAGAAATGTAACCCAAGATGACTCTAAGATTCCATCTCACACCTGTCAGAATGGCTAAGATCAAAAGCTCAAATGACAGCATATGCTGGCGAGGGTGTGGAGAAAGGGGAAAACCCTTCCAATGCTGGTGAGAGTGCAGGCTTGTACAATCACTATGGAGGTCAGTCTGGTGATATCTTAGAAAACTTGGAATAGCTCTGCCTCGGCACCCAGCCATACCGCTTCTGGGTATATATGCAAATGATTCTTCACGGAATCACAAGGAAGTTTCCTCATCTGTGTTCATAGCAGCCTTATTTGAATAGCTAGAAACTGGAAACAAAACCAGATGTCCCTCAACCAAAGAATGGATTAAAAACTGTGGTACATCTACATAATGAAATACTACTCAGCCATCAGAAACAACAAAATCATCCAAATTGCAGCCAAATTGATGGAACTAGAGAAGCTCATCCTGAGTGAGCTAACCCAGACCCAGAAGGATGCACATGGAATCTATTCACTTATAATCAGATTTTAGCCATATAGTACAGAATAGCTATTCTACAACAAATGCACCAAAGGAAACACGAAAAGAGAACTTTTTTCCTGTCAATGAGACACTTTGCCCTAGTAGTGCTGCCTTGTAGGCCCCCAGTGTATGAGGAGGCTCTCGCCCTTCATATGACTGCTGAAATGGGACAAGGGACTGTTATGTAGGGACATTCACTCCAGAGAAGTGTGATAGAAGGGATGGGGGTAGAGGATGGGAGGGAGGGACTGGGAGGGGCGGAAAGAGGACACTCTGTTGGAGATGTAACCTGAAGTAATAAATAAATATTAAAAAAAGAAGGAATCAGAAAATGTGCATTGCAGTTTGGGTCCTGAACCATGGCTAAGCCCTACTAATAAACCCAAGGAAGCTAGAAATAGCGACATGCAGAGACTAAGTATAAACCAAAGTCCTCAGAGAGAGTACTAAGCATATAATCTAAGAAAACCAAAAGCAGACACCAATGCTGAGTTCATAGGTGTATTCAAAGTTCATAGGTGAAGCACAAGATTAAAATTAGAAAGAGGCAAGAGCAGGATTTTAATACAACATAAATAAAGTAACATACTCCCCATTGTATTGTTTTCAGCAGTTGAAAATATAGAATCATTTTAAGTGCTAGTAGTTGGGTAGCAAAAGGGTTAGCCAGTCTCTAAAATACAGTCCCATAGCAGATATAAGAAATGTAGGCCTGGCGTGGTGGCACATGACTTTAATCCCAATACTTGGGAGGTAGAGGCAGATGGATCTCTGTGAGTTCAAGGCCAACCTGGTCTACAAAGCAAGTCCAGGGCAGCCATGGATACACAAAGAAACCCTGTCTTGTAAACTCCACACACACACACACACACACACACACACACACCCGAAAAAAAAAAGAAAGAAATGTATAGCTCATAATGTCAGCTCATAAAAAGTTTCTGGAAGCATGTGGTAAGTGGGTTAATTGTCCTTTAAGCATATCAGACTGACAGCTACAATAAGGTTGCATTTTCTTAATAAGCACACTACTCACTTATTCAATGTTTTGTATTGGGGACCTACTATAATCAAAGAGCTGTGGTCAGAATCTCATTAAGCTGTGTTCGTTAAAAGTGTCAAAGCTCATGCCTTCATGGATTTGTAGAATGCTGACTAATAAAGATGATTAATAAACATATATACTTTTATAATTGGGAAGCACTGTGGATTAGATGAAGAGGGGCCGAGAGAGACAGAAAGGAAGGGAAGACAACAAAGAGCTTGCTTGAAGGCCCCTGACAGGAGAATCATGTCAAGGAGTTGTCAATTAGCACATGATTTGAAGTAGAAGAAAAAGCTAGGCCTGAGGATCCAGAGCTGGTGAAAGGGACTTTTCTAGAGAGGTGACAGAAAATGACAAGGTCCACAAAGTTAGCAAGAGATTGACTTGATCAAAACAGTGAAGAAGCCAGGATGGCAGGAATGTGATAAACAAGGGATTGCCTGAGAGGAAGTAGGTGAGAGCCTTATAGATTCCCATCATGACATGGAATTTTACTTCAAGTCTGCAAGTGTGAGGCCATTGAAGCCATTAATAGTTTCAGCTTAATGACTTAAAGCCCCCTCCTACTTCACTGCAAGATGTCTTCTCTTAACCTTATGGCCAGTCATCTCTGGAGAGCAATTAAATGTTCCCTAAACATGCCCCCTCATTGCCTGCTGTGTCCTGTCCTGCTGTAGACTATAATCAGCAGTACCTGGATTATAGCTTCCTTCTGTGTCCACCGCTCTATCTAATATGCTTTGCCCCAAGGAGAAGCAGCAGGCCTGCATCTTTAATAGAGCTTTGCCATTAAGCTGGAGGGAAATCAAGAAAAAAAATACAACAGAAAGTAACTTATAGTCATTGTTAGATAAATGTCTTCTTAGAGAAGGCATAACTTTTGTTTGGAAAAATCCCATGCTCAAGAATGCCCAGTCCAAACTACCCTGGACATTCTCCATGATAAAGTCAGAGTTCCTTCACTCTGTAGCCAACCATACCTATCTTTTCTCATTCATTACCAGAAATAAATTCTCTTTAAAGAAAATGACAGGCTCATGGCCTTCCCAGACATGTGGATGAGGAACAACCTTGTGAATATGTGTACCTTAGAACTGGATGATTCAAAGTAAATAAAGGTTGAACTCTTATACAGCTTGAAATACTGAAGTGTTAGACCAGTTTGAGTTTATTTAAGCCTTTTCTGTGACTCAAGGTGAAGACATTTTCTTATATATTCTTCCGTAAGAGGTTTTAAGCACTGTTTCATTCTACATTGATATTGATAATTGACATAGTCCTCTCAAGGATGCTGCCACAGCTATGCCATCCTCCCTATCATATAGACCAAGTGTTAGAAGCTTAGAAATAAATATGTATGTCTCCCCTTTGCTTTTTATAACAAAAATGTACTTTGACTCCTTCAAAGTAAAGACACAATCTGCACCAAAAGTAATGATGAACCAGTTTGTCTCCATCTTGGAATTGAAAGCCATCTTATAGTAAATACAAACTAGGTTCTTTACTATTTATGATGAGCCGGGCGGTGGTGGCGCACGCCTTTAATCCCAGCACTTGGGAGGCAGAGGCAGGCGGATCTTTGTGAGTTCGAGGCCAGCCTGGTCTACAAAATGAGTCCAGGACAGCCAAGGATACACAGAGAAACCCTGTCTCGAAAAACCAAAAAAAAAAAAAAAAAAAACTATTTATGATGAAATCTGTTTTTCAAGGATTGAGTTATGCCTAACCTATAACTTTATCTATAAATAGAAAACAGCAATCGCACCTTTCTTTCAAGATGCTGTTATAACCACCTATTGTTATGACTACTTTGTTATGTTCTGCTTTTGTAACCTCACCTATTTGCCTGCCAAATTCCCCATTTGGAAACCCTGTACTCCTGAATTATAAAATACCTTATTTTCCCCATGTCCAATGCCGAACTCTTGAATCCCACCTTAGGGGAAAGCAACTGGGGTATAAGAAAAAAAAAGCTTGCTTTAGTTAATTGATTACTGTAATTAATTTGGCCATGATGATTCGGGTCAGTGTTTCTTCCCTTCACATCTTTGTAATTTAAGTCTTTCTAGCTGAAACAAATGCACATATAAACAATAGTAAATCCTCTTGCATCAGACTTCTATTTTGATGAAATAAGCTTATTTCAAATACAGTCCACTGCCTTAAAATAGTTCATCCTTCAGATTCAGTTCCTGTCACAGACCCTTACCAGGCCAGTTACAGTCCTGTTACCATTACAGTTATAGGTACAGTTACTTTTAGTCTAGTTCTTACGTTTCACTCATGGAAACTCTCTTTACAACCTACAGAGGGCTGCCCTACCTAGCTCCAACAGTGGTGAGACCCTTGCTATGGATTCTGCCTCACCTCGCCTGCCCCCGCGAGGACACCCAGCTTGTGAAAACCCAGCCTAACCCAGATTTCTGTCCATCCATCACTCAGGCTTCCAGTGTCACCTGAAGGAGTAATCTCAGCTGAACTCAGGCAGCTTTGGGTTTTCAAAATGCTATGATGTGCACATTGCAGTTTCTCTGACTCCACAGTGAGTTAACTTCAACTACACTCAAGCTAACTAGGTTATGGAGGATTTGACAACTTCATTAATCATGAGAAAAGAATATTCTACATTTCAGTGCTAAGTTGTTCTTCCCGGTAGTACCTCTGTAGCACTCAAAACTTCCCTAACACTCCTCCCCCACCTCTGCCCCAACTTTTACCCGGTAGTTCTCAAAGTCAGATCTTTTCAAGCTACCACCCCTCAGCTATTCTAACAGTGCCCCCAAGTGGCCAGTTCTTCAAGCTCAGTTAGAGAAACTTGGGAGAGACTCATACCACTGAGTCATCTTAATTCAACATCTCCATGTGCCCAAGAATTCTCCCAGAGATATTCACTTCTAACCAGGACTAATAGTTTGTTTTTTTTTTTTTTACCCTACAGAAACATAGGGATAAATGAAGCCATGGGCAGACAATAAAGAAATAGACTCTTTCTATAATCTGGGCAGTGCCCTTATCTTATCCAAGAGTGGCCATTCATCCTAGTACTGACTAAAGAATATGAACCAGCAGTACAACTGCCGTTTGCCATAGACATTAGAAGCAGAAAGGTGTGTGGCTCTAACGGTCATTTGGTTATGTTTTCTTCTAAAGCTTGAGAAGTAGAGCAGTCTGGTTTTGCACTCTGTTCTAGAGCCTATTCACCACAAGCTCTTAGTATTTCTGCCCATGTTAGTGTATTAAGACAAAAACACAGGACGTTGATCACACTGAGTCAAATCCTACTAACCCAGTTGGAAGAGGGAAAACAGGCTACACAGAATGGGCAGGTAAACACCCAAGACCTGGGTTCTGCAGAGGAAACCATTTCCTCCCATCGCTATATCATGAGGTTTAATGAGAAGATTCTCATTCTGTTGGGACATAGCCAGGACATCTGCTTACGTGAGAGTAAACATGATCGTTGCATGTGTGTAGAGAGCTGAAGTTTCTTACAGAACCCAGAAGGGTAAACACTGCCATTGGCCTGTTTATACTCCCAATTTCACTTATCACAATGTCATGAGTGCCAGGCAAATACACCTTTTGTGGTGAAAGTTCTTCATACAAGGTGATGAGAAGTTTCCTTGGTGATTAAAATATGCAGTGAGACTTGGAGAGCAAGGCAAAGTCACCTTAAAGCACCTTTACAGCACCCAAAACGATGTAATGTTTACAGATTATACTTTATTCTCTGTGAAATCTGGATGACTTCCAAATTTGAATTATTAAAAACACTGTGATTTTTGTGAAATCAATTTTTTTATTGGCCTTTTGTTCTTTTGAAACAGGGTCTAGCATACCCAAGGTTCACCCAGAGTCCCAACTATGTAACAAGAGCCAGTGTTGGCTTTGTACCCCTGACCCTTGTGCCTTAGCATCCTCAGAATTGGGATTACAGGACTGTTCCATCAAGCCTAGATGTTCTGTAAATGATTTAAAATGCTACTTTTTTCCTTAGAAGTAAATTCTTTCTCCAGTGACACAATCTTATTGTATCATTTGGAATATTTTCCAGTTGATTAATAAAAGTTCAAGTTCTCTAATATTTCCACCAGTAATTAATCTACTGCCCACATTCCCATCAATAATAAGCATAACAAGGAAGAAATTAAGAAAACAATCCCATTCATAATAACCACAAATTATAGTATGCCTAGAAATAAATTTAACCAAGGAAATGAAAGATATCTAAAATGAAAACTTTTAAACACCAAAGAAGGAGGAGGAGGAGGAGGAGGAGGAGGAGGAGGAGGAGGAGGAGAAGGAGAAGAAGAAGAAGAAGAAGAAGAAGAAGAAGAAGAAGAAGAAGAAGAAGAAGAAGAAACTGTAGAAGACACCAGAAAACATAAATAGCCTGAATTCAAGATGTACTACATAAGTCATAGTAGCAAAAAACAGCATAGTACTAACACAAAAACCGACACACAGATAAATGAAATAAATACCCCGATATAAACCATGTAGATACAGCCATCTGCTTTGTCTGTTTGTCACAAAGATACCAAAACATGCATTGTAGAAAAGACATTGTCTTTAAGAAATCGTGCCAAGAAAATTGTATGCACATACATATAACACACACACACACACACACACACACACACACACACACACACACACACTAACACAAAAATGCAAACAAATAAATAAATAAAACTAGATTCCCCACTCCCTCACTCTGTACAAAAATCAACTGGAATGAGATACAGACTTTAGTAAGATATGAAACTCAGAGACTGTTAGAAGAAAACAGTTCTACTTATGTGGCTTTGTAATAAAAAGAACTTATGTTCACTAGGAAAACAATGTACTATACATACACAATGAGTTTTAAAACTTCTTTAATGATTTGTTTTGGTAAACTTGAAACTATACTGTGAACATTGTTCATTACTATGATAGCAATTAGAGACAGTCAAAACATCAGTTGTCTTTGCACTTTGATCTCTGATTAAAGGGCAAGATTGTTTGTTTTTTGAAGTGAATATCAAGGCATTTGTAAGAAAGCCAAGTTCATTTGATAAATCTTTTTAAAGATATTTTTCTGATTCCACTGATGCAAATAATGAGACTAAGATAGAATCTTAGCATCCATGAATTTTGTTTTTGCCTTTGGAATTCACCAAAATCTAAAAGGTATAAAGAAAAAAAAAAGTATCATCTCAGGATCTTTCCATAAAAAACGGAATTATGGCATTTTCAGGCTCATTTACTCTTGACTATGAATCTTGGATAATAAGCTGGGGCAGTACTGAAAACATCCATGGAAATGTAAATACTTTTCTTCTTTTCTTTTCTATTGTAATTTCAAAGAAGGTGAAATGAAAATTGGACTAACAAATGTTCCAAACTTGGGATACAAATGAGTTTTAATGAAATATCACAAACATATCCTTGGTCTGTCCTCTACAAAGTTGTGTCTGCAAACATATTAGAAAGCATCCTCATCAATGTGAAGCAAAGATTTGGTAAAAGTAACATACATATGCCATTTGCTGACAGATTTCAGGTCTGTAAAAGAGTCCTTTAGGACCACAAGCAGGAAATATGATGCTTGTTGTCAAGCAGCTAGCTCAGAAGATGGTTGTGAAGCAGTGTCTGTAGTGAATATTACAAAGTAAAAGAAACCAGTGATATCTACTAATTTTATGGTAGCTGTGGGCATAGACTCCTGTGTACTAATTTTAATACAGAAATGGAGATACATATTAAAGCAAGACCATGACCAGTGTTCCTTTTTCCTTTTTTTCCTTCAGTCATAGAAGAACCATTATATGATAGTGGGTTTTTTTCCTATATGCACAGATGTAGTAGAGTTAGGCTGGTCCATATATAAATTTAGTATTTTTGATCATTTCTGAGAGGTTATTTTTGTCATTCCTGAACTGTCTCTGCATAGGCTGGATCTGGTCACATTGTATCTGAGAGTAGGGCAAGGTTCTCTTCCATCTTGAGTCAGAATCTAATGTTCCCTCTATGGGTTTTGAGCTGGCTGAGGCCTAAGAAAATCTTGAAGCCCTGTTTTTCCAGCATCTGGTAAACTGAGAAATAATCACCAAGTAATTTTAGGTGGGAATTGTTTTTCACGCCATACCAATTATCCTGCAGACTGAGGCCCACATAATGACACCCACAAAAAACAAACAAAAACACTGAGGTAAAGCTCAAGAGACTTCTTGTTTCAAGCATTTGCTCTCAAATATAATGCATCCTAACTTTAGAGGATAGAAAAAAGACATTTAATGTTTGGAAACACCACTCAATTCTGCATCATGCATTCCCTCCTTTGAATTTGTAATTCATGACTTTCCTCCTAATAAACTCATTATAAATAGAACAGATTTCAGTGGCTTCATTTGTCTCCATCTAGAAATTATTTAGTCTAATGGTGGCTTTGGAAACTCAACAAATTTTCAGTTCATTTTAGAAACAAGAGGAGTCACATGCATAGTGTCCTATAGTTTTATAGTTTGGCTAACTCGTGGTACCAATATACACATATACTTTAAGTGCACAGCCATCAACCCCATAACTGTGTGTCTGGCCAAATGCCATTTAATGTGTGAGGTTAGCTTCTCCTATGTCATGCAAAACCTGACATGGTCTACTCATGTCCCCTGCTCTGGCATGAGGGCATCCTTTATATACAGGGAAGAACTGAAGACTTCGTTTGTTTTGAAAAATATGGTAGTTCTTTGGTTTTGCGGCATTTCACTCAGATTTTTTACATCATTCTAATTAAGCATTAAGAACAGAACTCTAACTTTAGCCATGGAAAATAAGTTATTTGGATAATAATCACTCAAACATAGATACATGAAAAATTATATACAGGTTTTAAAAAGTGGGAATGGGGCCACTAGAAGTCCTAGCTACTGACTTATTCTCTCAGCTACTAGATCTTCCTGACTTGTTAAAATAGTGTTTTAGCTCTTCAATCTGTGTTCCAGACACCTCAGAGGTACTCTCATGTACTAAAGATTCATCAGCTGTTATTTTTTAAATGGCGTTTTAAATTAAAATCTCCTACTACAGAATTTGCTAATTCTTAGATTACGTGTGTGATAGTATTTAATTGTATTATTGAAAATGATAATTATTCATATAAAATTCTCAAATCATCATAAATATCAATCAGCAAGCCTGTGTAAGAGGAAGATGCAGAGAGGAACCTCAGCTGTATTTATTTCTTGTATAACTCACTTTCCTGTGAATCAGCTCTCCCTCTCTTTCTCATTTCTTCCTCATTTGGGGGTAACTAGATTGAAAACTCATCCCTGCTCACACTGAGCTTTCACTTCACAGAAAACAGGAAAGAGAGAAGCAGTGAACTCATGTAATGACTTTAAAAGCCCCTGTTTGGAAGTTACTCATATCACTTCTGCTGTCCTTGGACTGACCATAACAAGTCAAAATTCACAACTTGCACTAACTCCTCGAGTAAAACTTGAAAGTCTCATAAACAACAGCTCCATGCTCTAAGCTCAAGAATGCATGAGAGGTTCTTCAGCACATCTAGTTCTTTACTCTCTTCATCAAAAGCATGTGGACTGAAAAGGCAAGCTCTTCTCACTCTCTATAAGATAACAGGAAAGGATCTAAGAAAGATCAGTAAACTTAGAAAGGAAACTTACTATTCCCCCATTCACAGCAATCTCTTATCCCACAGGACAGGTGTCAGAGTGTTCTGCTCTGGTGTGGGAAATAATGTTCAATAGATTGCCATCTCTGCTCCTTACTAGTGCCGGGGAACCTACTGGACCCCACTTTACCTATTGAGAAGTATTGTTGTCCTCTTTGACCACAATTTATATGAACACAATAGCTAAGCATCCTTCTGTCTTCTTGCATGTGAAAATACAGACTTGTTTAGCCTATAGCCTGGTAAATATTTTAAAATATAATTGTACTCACTTAAAGATTGGTTATTTTAAAAATCTGGTTCCATTTATTGATAGTTTGTTTTAGTGCCTGAGGCAAAGGACACTCTCCTTAGAACAAAATGGCAGCCTAGAGACTGGGAAAGGATCTTCACCAACCCAACATCTGACAGAGGGCTAATATCCAAAATATATAAAGAACTGAAGAAATTAAACACCAAAAAATCAAATAACCCCATCAATAAATGGGGTACAGAACTAAACCGAGAATTCACAGAAGAGGAATCTCTAAAGGCCAAGAGGCATTTGAAGAAATGTTCAACATCTTTGGTCATCAGGGAAATGCAACTTAAAACAACTCTGAGATTCCATCTCACACCTGTCAGAATGGCTAAGATCAAAAACTCAAATGATAGCACATGCTGGTGAGGATGTGGAGAAAGAAGACCATTACCCCATTGCTGTTGAGACTACAAACTTGTGCAACCACTTTGGAAATCAATCTAGAGATATCTTAGAAAGTTGGGAATAATTCTACCTCAAGACCCAGCCATACCCCTCTTGGGCATATATCCAAAAGATTCGAAATAAAACCACAAGGACATTGCCTCAACATTGTTCATAGCAGCTTTATTTGTAATAGCCAGAAACTGGAAGCAACCCAGATGTCCTTCAACTGAAGAATGGATAAAAAAAAATTGTGGTACATTTACACAATGGAATACTACACACCTATCAGAAATGAGGAAACTATGCAATTCGAAACCAAATGGATGGAGCTAGAAAAGCTCATCCTAAGCGAGCTGACACAGTCCCAGAAAGATAAACATGGTATGTCTTCCCTTATAAATGGATATTAACCATACATCACAAGTTAACAATCCAACAACCCACACACACAAATAGATAGGAACCTAGCATATCTATCCTAGGAAAAATTTTACCCACCAGTGAGTAAAGGAATCTGCTGCAGATTAGTGGAACACCATACCCTGGATGGTGTGCCATATCAAGCCCCAGTACAAATGGAATCTTTTGACCCTCACATGACAGAAGATCTGAGGGAGTATGATATGTGAGGGCCTACCTCATCTGAGGAGAAAGAGAGTACCAAGTAGAGGAACAAGGAGGGAAGGAGGGAGGGAGGGAGGAATGGAAGGAGGGAGGGGCCAAGAGGGGAGGAGGGAGGAAACTATGTTCTAGAAGTAACTTGAGAAAACAAAATAATACTTTTTTAAAAAAAGAGTTAATAAGTTTAAAAATATAATAAAAATGCAATGTAAAATTTTCAAATTATAATTTACCAAAGGTATACGTGCCTTACTGGCATGAAAGGAAAATGGCCTTAATTCCAGATTAGAATGTTAGACTGCTGGTGACCACATAGATTACACAAACTTGAAAGCAGCTTAAAAGGTTTTTGTTGTTGTTGTTTTGGTTTGGTTTGGTTTTATTTGTAGAGGTATAGGATATTTTCATGGTTTGGCATTAAAAAGCAGGTAACAGGTTTAAAATACTGTAAATAAATTAAAGTTTACTGCTGTTCAACCTGGTTTTCTAAACCTCCAAGAGTTGAAAAAACTTGGAGCTAAGGTAAAATACATGAAATGCATGGTGTTAGCCAATGCCTTTAACTCCAGCAGAGACAGGAGGATCACTAAAGAGTTAGTTGTCTTATAAATTCTAGAGTTACAAAGAACAGGGTGGTGATGGTACACACCCTTAGTCCCATCATTGGAGAAGAATACACCCTTAATCCCAACACACTAGAGACAGAAACAGGCAGATCTTAGAGCTCAAGGTCAGACTGACACAAAACAAGCTCTAAATAGAGAAAAACTTTGATCCAAGGGTGGTGGAGCACATCTTTAATCCCATCAGTTGGGAACCACATGGCTTTGATCCCAATACTTAGAATGCAGACACAGGCACGTAGGATTTGGAAAGATTTAAGTTTAAAAGCTACTTACAAAAGGCATGCTGAAATTCAAATTGTACTTTGAGATCTCAAAATATATACACTAAAAGTTTGTTTAGTTCCAAAATCTCAAAGTAATTTCTTCTTTAATCCGAATTGAAAGATAATACTTTATATATTGTCAAAAAAACCAAATTTGCTCCAGGAAAAATATTACCTCACCCCCCTCCTCAAAAAAAAAAAAAAGGTAGTGGCCCAGAGTTAGGATTAGGGAAGGGCTCTGTTCTTATCTTTCCAGGAGATTTAAAGCATCCATCCAAGGAATCCAGGGACAACTGGACAACAGAAATCTCAGCAGAAAACAGATCAGACACCAAAGAAGACAAGTAGCCTAGACGACCCAGCCTTGCAGACTTCCTCAATAGCTGTTTCCTGAAAAGTCTACAACTACAACTCAAAATCGCTAAGATTGTTCAACTCCACAGACTGCTCCAACCAGAATTTCAGTAAAGGCCTGAAGATCAGCTTCTGTCTACAAACTTCTTAGGACATCTAAACAGCTGAGCACAAAAGGACTGAACATCAAATGATTCTACTAACATTTTTAACCATTTTTCCATTCTTATTTGGGCCCCAAACAGGTTTACTATGTCCCAAATCAGCAGGAAGTCATTTTAAGAGAGTTAGGTCCCATCCCCAGAAGGTGGGGAGGATGTTCCCCCCCTTTGGTCATTTGACAGATAATAGAAAATCTTGTTATTTAGGGGAAGAGATTACAAGCTGTTAAATGGTCTTGTTAAATAGGTTTTGGAGGTTAGACCCAGGGACTTCTCTCTTTTGCTTTTCTGTATCCTTCTTTCTCTCTTATATAGGAGTGAACAGACGAGAAAAAATGGGACATAGACATAATATAGGAAAGATCAAGAAAAAAGGACAGATCATTTAATATGCCCTTATACCTTTGTATATTGATACAAAATTAATATTATATTTGGCTAAATTGGTATTGATCTTTGTATATTAATGCAAAATGAAGATTATATTTGGCCACAATGGTATTGACCCTTGTATATTGATACAAAATTAAGATTATATTTGGCCACATTGGTATTGATCTTTGTATATTGATACATAATTAAGATTAATGCTTTTTAAAGGTATTGTACCTAGTAATGCTTAAAAATGAAATGTGAAGTTTCAGCCTTTTGCTACCAACTGTCATAAACTGTTTAGGATAATTAAGAAATGCAAACTAATAGTCATTCAAGCTTCTCATTTTGTCATGTACTATGACAGTCTATCACAGTTATTTTCTAAGCTAATCAGAAATCAAGTTGCTAAGAGACAAGCAACATAAGCTTATCTAAATATAAGAGATAGACAGGGCGTCTTCAAAAACCTCAAGAGATGTGCAGAATATGGCATTCAAAGATATTTTCTTATTTAAGAATTTTTTTGATATCAAGACATGTCAGCTCCCGACAGCACCCCATATTCGACTCCAAGTAGAAGATGAGCATCAAAGAATCTCCAGTGGGAGATGGTTGAATTAGTGGCAAGCCTATCTCTTGGTAAGAAAAACCCCTTGCTTCAACTGTAGACAGACTGCTGTCCAAAATGACAAAACTTGGAAGCAGGTAAGTTGACAGCCTAGCTCTGCCAAGACAGGGTAGGCAAGTCCTTCATAATTCCTGCTCTACAATCAATGTCTGTCAGAGAAATGGGGCCAAATGGCTGAAGATTGATGCTGTAATATATGGAGAGAAAATGGGAACTGTCCAGGCAGCCACTGGTATGTCATTTCTTAGTTTTTGAAGCTGCGGACCCTGCACTTCCTATATAATCAGATATATTTATCCCTCTCAGGTCTCTGAGGTGGTTGAAGAATAGATAGCTAGAGTCTCAGAGTTAAATTTTGAGTTGTTTAGGAATCAAGATGGTGTTCTGGATCTAAGAAGATGTTTTAAAATTGTGATGCAAGTTAGTATGAAAGCTGAGTTAGATATAGAACTTTAAACTCATGGAGATGGTTAGATAGTAGAATGTTAAAGTCAGGTGGCAAATACATATGGACTGGACATTGGGAATGCATGCTAAGCCATATAACTCTCATAATTTTAGCCTATTTATTTCTGCTGTTTTGTATTGTATTTATTGTTATAAGAGAAAGAACCATTTGTTGGACTGAAAGGGGGAACTGTTGGGTGGAAAAAGATATACCTTAAACTTAAAAAAAGGGAAGAGGATGGGGGTTGAGGGGGAAGAGGGTGGGAGGGTGGGACTGGAGGGGGGAGTAGGGAGGGGGTGTAACTTGAAGGAATAAAAAATAAATTATATAAAAAAGTTAAAAATATATCTGATTCCAATCAAAACTATATGCCAAGACACTTTATTGCTTGTTTGTTGCCTGCAATCCAATCTGTTGACCACCCTGGCCCTGGGGGACAATGGGTAAGGGCACAGTCAACAAGCAGACCCTGGGAGTTGCAATACTGAAGCAGACTCCTTTAGGAAGAGGAAGTCCCCTTTATACACCTCATCCATTTTCCCATTGGCTCCCAGACTGCAAGCTGCTGCTGTGGCTCCTCCTCATTAGCTTGTGTCTCACTGCCCAGTGATGCCATCAGACTTCAAGCAGGCCTGGGCAGGGAAGGGCTCTATTTGGAATCCCAGCCAGGCATGTGCATAGTTTAGCAACACGCTCCATCTGCATAGCCTGATAACAGAGACCACATTCTGCTTTTACAGTGTACCTCATGCCTGCTAGGGCAGGGCAATATTCCTTCTACATATTCCTACACTTGTTCCTTGAACTTGGAAGACTCTTATAAGAAGACAGAATCTTTAATTTCATAGATACTTTTCACTAAATTAAAACAAAAAATTGAGACAGGATCTCATGTAGCCCAACCTGGCCTCACACTCACTAATGTAGCAGAGCATGAGCTTGCACTTCTGACCCTCCCACTTTCCCCCATCCCCATAGCTGTCACTACAAAGGGGTGTCATCCTGCCTGTTTTATGTGCTTTGGGGATCAAGTTCAGGGCTTTGTGCTGCTAGGTGAGCAGTCTATTAATTGAGCTACATCCTCACTCCCTACCCCAGCTAAAATGATTTACAGAGATTTAACAGGAGACAGGGAAGCCCTACCTATATCTATATCCTTATCAAAGAAAGGAGCTTTAACTAATCATTTTCATTCATAATTGATTCCATTTTTTAAGTCAAGGTTGAAAATCACTATTAAATGATCTGTTAAATTCAGCCATAATAACCAGCAAGCAGTGCTAATGATTCCCATATTTCTGCCTACAGCCATGAGTTCCAAGTTACACCAGCAATATTCACCGAAAAATGTCATACCCCTGCAAACCTTGTGCTACCACTTTTCTAGAATTAAATGCAGTGTCTTTGCCATCCATTTCTCACCTTACAGATAATGCCACATATCTTTGGTTTCTATTCTAACAGGTGGTTACTTGTGTTCCAGGAATTGATTTGTTTGGCTTAGGCCAATAATGTTATGCAAAAAGTGATCTCAGATTCTCAGTGGCTCATAATGATTAATATTAATGTATTGTACACCCACCAAGTCTGTCATAGGTTAGCTATACTTCTGCTTCATGGGAACCTACTCCACTCCACTCACTTTTAGCTGAGGATAAAAGCACAGCTCAGTCCACACAATTGTGTAGAATGATATAGAAAGCAAGGTTTACCAAACCAGGAAATACCTCTTAAAGCATCTGCTTGGGAAAAAATGCAGTCCGTTTCTTTTTGTATGCATTAGGCAAATCAGTCTCAAGACTGTCTCAGTGAATGTGGGCTGCTGTATCAACACACCATAAACCAGGGGTCTTTTAACAAAAGACATGAATTCCATAATGTAACAGAGACTGTGAAGGGAAACACTGGAGTTCCAAAAGTATCTTCTTCTCCTGACTTTCCAGCTCTGTCCTCATATGGCAGTTGAAAGGCTCTTTAGGAAATAAACTCATACTATGCATGAGCTAGCTCTCTAGAAGCCCAGCAGCCCAGTGCAATAACTCTGGTGATTATCTATCAAATATAATAAACTGAGGGACAGAGTACAAACATTCAGACCATAGCATAAGATCTACACTTTATCACTGGACAAAGGTAGGATAATCTTTCCATAAGGACAGACAGAGCTATCTTGAACAAGAATAAAAATCTATTATACCTTATTCATAGATTTAATCCATTTTCACTCTACTGCTAGTAAATGTGAGTTATAACGGATGGCAAAAAAGTAATAAAATTGCAACCACTGATTTTTAATTTTGTTTTTTATTACATTTATTTATCACTTCAAGTTACATCTCCATCGCAGCCCCCTCCCTCCATCTCTCTAGATCCCACCCTCTATACCCTTCCCAACCATACTACTCCTCTGGTGTGGGGTGCCCCTACATCTAAGTCCCCCTCAGTTCATCAGTCATATGAGGGCTAAGAACTTCCTCTTGCACTGGGGGCCTACATGGTAGCTCCACTAGGACAAAGTGTCCCACTAACAAGTAACAAAGTACATGTCCCTGTTCCTTTCAGTCTGTTCATTGTAGGATAGTTATCCTGTACTATATGGCTAAAATCCAGTTACAAGTGAATACATGCCATGTGCATCTTTCTGGGTCTGGGTTAGCTCATTCAGGATGAGCTTTTCTACTTCCATCCATTTGGCAGGAAATCGCATGATTTCCTTGTTTCTGATGGCTGAGTAATATTCCATTGTGTAAATGTACCACAGCTATTTTATTTATCCATTCTTTGGTTGAAAGACATATAGGTTGTTTCCAGTTTCTGACTATTACAAAAAAAAGCTGCTATGAACATAGTTGGGGAGACATCCTTGTGGTTTGGGGAGGAATCTTTTGGATCTCTGTCCAGGAGTGGTATGGCTGGGTCTTGAGGTAGAACTATTCCAAGTTTTCTAAGATATTGCCAGACTGATTTCCTTAATGGTTGTACAAGTTTGCACTCCCATCAGCAATGTGGGAGTTTTCCTCTTTCTCCACAACCTTTTTAAAGGACTTTTGAGGCACAATAACTTTGTTAGTAGATAACAAGGCATAGAGTCAATGCACAGATAATTATGCATCCTAATTCCTCTTCTTTTTTATTACATTTATTTATCACTTCAAGTTACATATCCACTACCACTCCCTCCCTCCACCCCCTGTGGGTCCCACCCTCCCACCCACTACCCCCTCTCCCACCCACCCCATTCCTCCAGTGTGGGGGGCCTCCATGTATCAGTGTGCCCCTCAGTTCATGAGGTCTAAGAGCTTCCTCTTGCACAGGGGGGCATACATGGCAGTTCCACTAGAGTGGAGTATCCCACTAACAGGTAACCAAGTTCATGTTCCTGTTCTTTTGGGTCTATTGGATTGTAATATGGTCATCCTGTACTATATGCCTAAAATCTCATTATAAGTGAATACATGCCATGTGTACTTTTCTGAGTCTGAGTTAGCTCACTCAGGATGAGCTTTTCTAATTCCATCCATTTGGATGTAAATTGCATGATCTCCTTGTTTCTGATAGCTGAGTAGTATTCCATTGTGTAAATGTACAACAGTTTTGAGGTTTTTTTGTTTGTTTGTTTGTTTTTTATTCATTCTTCGGTTGAAGGACATCCTGGTTGTTTCCAGTTTCTAGCTGGAAACAAATAAATCTGCTATGAACATAGTTGAGATGTCCTTGTGGTTTGGTGAGTAATCTTTTGGATATATGCCCAGGAGTGGTATGGCTGGCTTTTGAAATATTGCTATTCCAAGTTTTCTAAGATATCGACAAACTGATTTCCATAGTGGTTGTTCAAGTTTGCACTCCCACCAGCAATGTGGGAGTGTTCCTCTTTCTCTGCAACTTCACCAGCATAGCATGTACTGTCTTTTGAATTTTTGATCTTAACCATTCTGACAGGAGTGAGATGGAATCTCAGAGTTGTCTTGAGTTGCATTTCTCTGATGATTAAGGATGTTGAGCATTTCTTCAAGTGTCTCTCGACCATTTTAGATTCCTCTTTTGTGAATTCTCGGTTTAGCTCTGTACCTAATTTTTGATTGGGTTACTTGGTTTGTTGGTGTTTAATTATTCTTCCATCATGCACTGGAGAGAATTACATTCAAGCACACTTAGGTTGTTGGCAAAATCCAGTTCCTTACTTTTAGAGATGAGATCACCATTTTCTTCCCTGATTGAATGTACTTGAGTTGGATCAAAGGCTGAAATATTTTCCCAAGAACCAGAACTTAAATCTCTCTTTATAAATATGTTTTCAGGGAAAAATACTATAAATCAGAATATTGATTTACACAGCATCAGAAAAAGAACCACTTTCTAGAACATCCATCACTTAAGGAATCCTTTTCTGAGTAGCCGAGAATTGCACATACTACCTATGGCAGATGTGCCCCAAGTCAAATTCTCTGTGAGTTATAACTTTAATTTTTTTAGCTAGCATACAAAAAGAATGTATTTTATTAAAGCTTTTCATACATGCATATCATTTACCTTGAACTTATTTGCTTCACCACAGCCATCTCCCATCCATTTGTTTACTTCTTGAGAGTGTTCTTCCTTTCTCTCTGCAAATAGTCTTTCTGCTTTGTTAACACACAGCATCTTGTGCTTTCTTTCTCTTAATTATTCTTGTTCCCTTCCCTCTCCTTAGGTTTCTTTGGCCCCACTAATAATTGCCCTTCCACCTTCAGGTTACGTGTGTGTGTGTGTGTGTGTGTGTGTATGTGTGTGTGTGTGTGTGTG